>OY037013.1:11366188-11966188 GCA_955831195.1 Pilophorus perplexus | reverse complement strand
TGAGCGGGAAACATAATTTCAATATTCACTGCTACCTATCTCAATTTTTTTTTTTTTTTGGAAAATGGAATGAGCAAGTTTTGCAGCTCACCTTCTCCTACAATAATTATTGCCTTAAGGCAAGACCAGACTAGTCAGACACCAGTCAAAGCACCTTCAGAAGTGCCTTCCACTCACCTCTCTATCTCCGTTACTCAAAAAAGTGTGGAGCGAAACTTGTTCGTTCCAAGATCGTGTGCAGCAAAACTCGTTTGTTTTCAACTTCAGTCCTCACTTTCTCGGTCTTACTTAAATTAATTTTATTCATTTTTCTCTTGGTCCATCCAGGCCGCAGGAGTTTTGAGAGGCAAAAGGAATCACTTTCACCTGATGAGTGTCTGGGATGCACGAAGTTTTTCGTGATTTCTAGAAACTGCGTTTTAGACTAGACTCATTTTAAAAATTTCTTAGACTGCAGCGAGCGAGTTTTGCAGCTTATTATCATTTGTGCCTTCCACTTGCTCCACCTTATCACATTTCTAACAAGTTTTTTTTTGTGTGTGTGCAAATAAATACTATTAATCTTGGGGAAAGATAGAAGGTACGAGGAAGAAGTTCAACACTGAGCCCCGTGAAAGTAAATGACAACTCTGACAATAAAAAGGCGTTCGATACGGCCCAATGAAAAGAACTTTCTCACTCATTACGTTTCCCTTCATAATGGGTTATCGACCCAGCGCCTCCGCCCCATATCGAAGCACATTTCCTCCCTCCTCTCACCCTTTCATACTTACAGAAGTCTAATCGCAGCGGGGAAGAAGATGGGTCCCTCTCGCTTTCTTAAAATATAACCGTCCATTATTATTTGTTAAAAAGCAAGAAAAAACACAATGACAATATTTTACGTCTCTCTCTCCTATTTGGATGCCGTATCTAGAGTTTTAAAGCTCTTGTTCTACTTTTATTTCAATAGTCGAGTGGAAGATGGGAGACATAATGTGACGTCTGAATCATCAAGTTGGCCTCGCTTTAGTTTTTCATTGCACTAGATGTATTAGGCTAACACCCAAATTGGCAGTGGAATAGCAAGGCTTTGAGCGTAGAGAAGCAAGACGAAGATACTTCAATTGCTACTTACCCTCTTCATATTATGAAGAGGGTAAATAGCAATGGAATATGAGCAAATGAATGAATTAGCAATATTAAGAACACATGATACGATCCTGCTTTTTTGCGTTTTTTACTTTAATTACCTACTAATTATTTATTATTAAAAATATTACTTTTTCCTGTGGTTAATGAATTCGAGTGAGTCAAATACTGATATTTTTTGTACTGAAAAAATTATTAAACGGAAAATAAAACAATTTTGTTGTGTAAAGTTGGTATAATTCTTTCTTATTTTAGTCAGTCACTTCAACGGAAACAGGATCAGTTATCGTCAATGTCAGAAGGACGTAAGGGGTAATGGGCGTTTCTTGAAGGCCGACTTGCTATATAGTTAGGTACTGGGTAGCAGCGGAATGAACCATCCTTAGTTGCAAACATATAACATGTTATTTAATTTAACAGTAACCTGAAAACTCGGTTGGATTGCGTGGACTTACCTACTTGGAAACGCTGCCACAGAAAATTTCCCCAAATTTTAATTTTGGAGAATGACCAGCGTCGTTATTAAATATTCAATTTAACGCTCAGTAAATTTTGCTGAGCGCTTTATACGAGGGACTGTCCTGTGTGAATATATCGCAGTGGAATTTTAAGTTGATGTTTTAGGGCGGTAGACTTTTTTTTTGTCCAGAAAACTGGCAGAAGTACTGCTTTGCTGGTGGTAACTTAATATTATTTTCAATCAACATTGTATCTCGCTGCTCGTGCCCTCAAAAACCCACCACGCATCTTCCTCTGATGGCATCGCTGGATAGAATCTTTAGACGGTTATATTAATTGGGTTCTCTCGGCTTTGAACTTGAACTTGTCTTTCGACTCGACTCCAACCACCTTGTGGAAAATCAAGAGCTGAGTGAAGTGAATGTGAGTGGAAGACCATTACGTCCGGGTATCGCTGTTCGCGGGAACGTGTGTGCCGTAAAGTTGGCTAATAAACCCGGGAGAGAATGCAAGGCCGTGTGGTCACAGCGCCCTCCGTATCAGTAAAACCTCGGGACAGCTCCGAGCTAGGAAAGTTGCCGTGGACCTGTAAATTACCTGCATGACAGCCTGTTTTGTTACCGGTAACCGAGTTTGTAGTTTATACGACGTAATCTGTCCACGCATAGTTGAGTTGGTAACGGTCAAATGTAATGATTTTCGAAATCCAAACTTTCCCGTACAAAAACTACTCTGAAATTCAACACCAAAATTATTTAATAGAGAATAACCGATATTAATCTGAAATCCATCACCATTAAAACCTACTTGATTAATGTAAATAAGTATCAATTTCTGAGAGAAATTTCTCTCACTCTCTCTTCCCCTTCCTCTCATACGAAGATTGTTTCGCGAGTCCTGGAATATCGACGGCTTTTGAGGTACCAAAGAATATTTGTGGCGATTCTGACTTTTCTTGGGTCTAGCAACTTCGGTCAAAGTCAACACTGACTTGATGGTTTTTTTTTCTCCAAAACTTTCAAGGATCTCCTGGCCCCAGCACGTTTCAGTAACATCGGAAGTTGTTAAAGTTGATTCATCTTCCCTTTTCGGGAGGAGGGGGCGATAAAGTTTTGAGACCATTGTTGAAGTCGGTGAGGACTGCATAATTACTTTATTATCGAGAAACCTGGTGACAATAGGGACTCCGAAGGTCGTTGGGAAGGAAGGCGGGGGCTCAAGGAAGTGGAAGGGTATGCCGCCAGGAAATATTGTTGTGAAAATGACGACAATAATAGAAGCCTCCCAGAGATTAAAATAAAGGCGGGGAATTAAGGAGTTCGGTGTAGAGAGATAGGGCTGAGTCCCCAGTCAAGCTTAGTCGTTGTCTTTATCTTACGTTTTCTTCGCTAAATTTTCATCACGAATCGCTACGTGTTGATAAATTGGCTGACATGAGAGATATCACTGGAGGACTATTTAAGTATTTAGTAACGGGGGTCAACCGTTGCGAAAACATCGATTGATTGGACGTCAGCAGTTGGACGTTTTTTAACCCCCAAATTAAGGGGTTACACCTGAAATTTTGAGCAAGTACTTACTTGGTTTTTCTATTGAGTTGGTTTTCCTTGTACCTTTGTGTAACCTGTGGGCTCTATCCAGTGGGGCTACAAAGGGGCTAAAAGGTGAGATTTTTAAGGGATTTGTACAATCCACTTATGGAGGCCTCAAACCCATCCGACCACACTTTGAGTACCCATGGAGGTGCTGTAGGGCCTACAAATGGAGCTTTTAAAGGACTTTGAACTAGAAATTGAATGAAGTGTGTTTTCCGAAGTAATTTTGGACTTGCAAGTACTCTAATTTTGGGGGTTTTCATCTATCCTCACACACCACAGTTATAAAGTTTTCTGTGAATTATTATCCTTCATGTTTTCATGTGTTTTAAGTATTATTCTTGTCTCGACTACTTTCTTTGCGGCCCTCGAAATTTAAGCAAATGTTCCTACACTGTTTCTATGCTTTAAAGCTCACAATTAGTCAAATTCGGAAAATTTCCTATGGCTCGTCATAAGTACGTATATGTATTCCAATGATGTTCGTTTTAAATGAAAACTAGCTACATGTACAATGGATATGTAGCTAGTTTTCATTTAAATAAAAAAACATGTCATATTATGTAGTTTCCATTTAAGACAAACAGCATTGAAGTACATACATATTGAATTGGATTTTTGGGGTCGACACAAACGTGAATTGAACTCTCCTGAAAATCACCAATTCATTAGTTTTCAGGAGTGGAAATAAACTATTTTGGACGTACGTTTCGAGGTCCTACATCTGTCCTAAATCTGAATACAGATTTTTTCAGTTGATTTTTAAAAATAAATTTTTATTGACCGAATTAAGTTTTGCATAATTCATAAGAAAGAATAATAAAGCCTTTTGAAAATTTGCAGCGGTTTTTTTCTTCTGAGATGTTAGGTATCCAAACGAATGAGTCTGATGGTGTTATTTCACTCAACGTTAATCTACATTTTCGTACGTACATTTGATGGCTTGGCCTCCATTTGTGTACACTGGCCATCCCGAGGGTCACGCGGTTGATGACGTCGGCAGTAAATTCCCTCAGGCGAGGAACAAGTTAGAGCGAAGTCTTATGCAAAGCTGCCGCCTTGCAGGGGCCCTTGTACGTTAAAACATTACCATAAAATAGGTAGGGGGATGGTTTTTCGGGTAATGACCACCAACCCTTATAAACCCCACCCCGTCTTCTACCCCACCAAAGCGTCTTAGCTCGTGCTGACAGGGGCACATCGACCCGGGCTACATCCTCCACACAGAAGACTTCCTACACGCGTTCATTAAGAAGGAACCCCTCCCATCTCCCAGCCTGACCCTGTCTTTACCAACCCCCGTCGTTGCGTCATAAGAACGGCAGGCGCATCTCTTTTCAAAAGAGTGTTTAAAGCCACCCCTTGCTCAAAGCCCCTTTATTATTCTACTTCCCTACGCTTTCTTATTCCTCTTTTTGAGATCAGAAAATTTGGTTCTATTTACATCACAGCCACCGTCTTTAGGATTTTCTTGAGGCCTGAGAATTAAGTAGGGAACTGGACTCAGTTCCTCGAGTTTTTTATGGGTTAAAATTGGTTTTATGGGTCGAGCGGCGATCCGAAGGCGCATACTCTTGTTCTCGTCGTCGCTTGTGTGGGAGGAAATGATTGGGTGTTCCGGATCGGTTGCACAGGAAACAGGCTCGAGACACCGAGACTCTTCTCCGCTGGAGGCAGAGAATCTGATCAGGGTCTGAATTCCCCAAGTCCAAGTCCTCAGCCTCCTTGGCCAGGGCCAGGTCCTGGGATTCTCCAAGAACTGATGGAAATACGTTAGCATGTGGGGAGGTTTAGGATAGGTTCAAGATGAGGTGAGCCGCTGAAGTCCTCGTCACCGCTTAACTGATAGCTGGGTTTTTCATTCATGTCCACGATGAACAGCTCTTGTATCTGCTGTGGATTTGGTCTCCACTTTTGCGGTCCGCATTAGTCCGAGCCGTGCATTGTGTCACTGCTGCTGGCGGTGTTCTTTGCCATGTAAGGTAGTGCTGTGCCTTTGCAACTGACTTATCACCTCGTAGAAAAGCGCCTACGTAATACCTCAATAGGGTGAACCCTATCGGCCCTGCTGGACCCCATCTGGCCTGGGCGAAAAATCTTGTAAACTTATAGCCACTCAGCACCCAAGCACCAATTTTGAATTGGCAGATTAGAGTTCCCGCTAGTGATTTCAGAGCAGCTAGGCTCATATCTGAGGGTGGATCGACCTTCTCTCGACGGCCATCCTCCCATTCTAGTGGTTGGTTATTGTTATAGGTATACACCCATAGATCTACTCTGGCCCATCTGCACAACAGATTCATTTCGTAATTTAGCGTGACGCGATGATGGTAATTTCGCAGCCGTTTTGGCTGATATGCATTTTCGATGCTTGGAGGTTTCAGTTTGGTCAGCTCGTATGATCACTGTGGGTTGTATGGATTGGGCGGAAGGTCGGAGGGTTGAAGGGGGCTTGAAACATTAAAAGACAATGAGCGAGGGTGGGAAAGGGTTGCTCCTTAGCTCCGGAGAATTATTGATGTGGAGGGGCAGGCTTCTTGATACAGGAGGGGAAGGGTAAGATGCCCCGTCCGAGATATCCCCCTCCCCCTTCTCGACCATCACCTCACGTTCCTTAACACACACATTTCCAACGGCTCCTGGAATTAGCCCAACCTTCCCAACCCTCCCTCCGCCCTTTAATTGTATTGCTCAATACTACTCCTTCAGCCCCCTCCAGCTAAGATTCAACCCCTTTCGACCGACCCTTGCTGGTCTTCAGCCTCTCTCGCTCGGCGATCGTTCTCTCCCTCTCCCCGGTTTAAGTAATAATTTCCTCCAGCCTTAAAGCAAACATTCCCCCATAGAACCAGTTTTCCTTATGGCTCATAACCAATTAGCTCTCCGGTTTCCTTGAACATTTTGCAAAACATTAATCTCTCTTCTCGAGGGCTCTTGGCAGAGTTTTTAACTACTTTCACCAAGTTCAGAAAGCCTAGAATATCAATTTAAAGTGCCTTGAAGATGAAAGCAGCTCATAGATCTCCGTTTTTCTCCTCCTCCATTGACAATTCTGGATTACCCAAATCGTACGCGTGATTCCCTAACAATGAACTGATGGAAATTGGCAATACAGGTAGCCCACTATTAGTCTTCCCGCAATTAAAAAAGATTGTCTACTACTGTTGGCATGATTCAGTTTTTATTGGTGTTACACCATCCGTTTTCAATGAAGCTTGTCGACAAAGAACATAATAAAAGCCCGAGATAATCTACAAAAAAACCAAGAAAAAACGCTTAAAACGTTTTTTTTCCCCCCTAGAAATGACCATGCTTGAAATAAATATTTTTAGCTACTCATCAACACATTATATCTCTTGCGAAATTCGTAATTATATATATCGAAGGCTCCAAGAATTATATGCACAATAAAATATTAATTTAAATGCTTATTTATTGATTTAAATTCATTTTTAATTAATATTACTGGGACTATTAATTTTGAAATTATTACTCGTATACAGCTACCTTTCATAACTCTAATAATTGTTGAAGGAATACATGACCTCTCTTTTAACTATCGAATCAAAAATGGCATAGTGTGAAGGAAAACGTCCTGTTTAACTGTTTGGGTTACGTTCTTAAAACTGCAAATGTGTGGGAATATTTTGACGGGGTAGCCCATTTTACAACAACATTTCCATGTTGTGATTTCCTATTTACTCTTCGACGTTCGCGTAGATATTTACATTAGTAGGTATGTTTTGCTATTATTCTGGGCAGTAACGTGTTGTCTTCTCCGCGGAATCAGTCGACACCTGCCGTGCGGGGGCGAACGAACAACATCGCGACGGTGATTTTTTTTCTGTCGAAATAGACATAAATATTTTATATAGGCGATAACACACGGTCAGAAAACGTACGAGTCCTGACGTGGGTGTTATTTTGAGGGAGAAAAAAACTGTTTGTAGGATACGGGTTTTATGGCTACTTTGGATCTTTTTGTTGAGTGCTTCGTAGAACTCTCCCGCTCCCTGAGATGCAAATATCAACTGCTGACGAGTAATTTTTCATCACGTCTCCTCTTGCCGTTGTTTCTTTAGGAGTAGAGTTCATTATTCATAGTAAACTCCCCGGTATCCCCCTGCTCACTCCGTCCACCCTTCTAAGCCTTCTTCTGAACTCCACCCTCCTTGGACCGTCAATAGAATCTTCCTTTCTCTGAAATTTCACTCCGAAACTTCTTATTCCCTCTTTTCAAAAGTAGCTCCTCATTTTCCCCCCCTCTCTTTCACAATACATTTCCATATTCATACTCATGTTGACAATTCACCAATCTTCTATTGTTGCAGACTTTAAATATTCTCGGCGGTGGAGAAGTGCCCTTTTGTGTTTGGTCCGAGTAATTTGCTCAGAGATTTCTTCTTCAAGAGGTCTTATTACTGACGATGAATCAACGACAACTCTCAACTGCGTTAAAACCTTTTACTGTTCAAAATGTTGTTTACAACTACTTCATGAGTGTATCTTCTCCATCGTGGCAGAGAGGAATTTCCGAAACAGTTGCTGCTTGCTTGGGCAACAAATTGCTCTCCAATCTGAATCTTCCGGTGAAAAGTGTCGTAGGAGTGTCCAAGGAGCCCAATGGTTGCGTCGTCCCTCAATTACCCTGCTACGGACGGTTGAGCGTCACACTCGTAGACAAAGGTTGATCCTGGTGGTCGCAAGCGAGTAACGAAGAGGTAAAGTGGGGGACGATTTGTTTCATTCCTCGTACCTCCCCCGCATGGGCTCGAGCATTTGGCCATCAGACGCCGTGGCTTTCCCCGGAAATCACTCGTTTGAGGGTGGGGGCTCCTTGAAAAAGCGCTTTCGTGAGCCAAAAAGAAGCGGAGCTAATCATACTCAATTGCACTTGGAGCATCCATTGATCGTTCTTTTCATCGCCTTGTTCCTTATTTTTCATTCAAATACCTACTAAAATATCCTTCGGCGAAGGAAGTAGTCCAGTAAAATGAGACAGTTTTTTGACACAGAAAAAAACGGAATTATTTGGTGAAAAGCTGGAAATGGTTTTGATCGCTTTTGGGCCCAAATGTGAGGAATCTGAGTTCGCTACATCGTGGAAGGTGAGCTTAACTTTTGGTGGCCCAAGAACCGCGATTTTATGAAACGTTTTTTGGTTTTTTGCCATTTCACCCAGGAGAGAACCTCTGACAAAAAAATCTTACACATCTTTTTTCACGAGGACAAAATTCTGCGTCGATCGAGTACCCTATTAACCCAATTCGGTAAATGTGATAACGTTATGAGGAATTTTCAACGCCCAGCTCATCACAAATCACCAAGTTATTACACGCGTAAGTCATCTGAAGTAATTCGGGGCTGCCCAGGAACCCAATTACAAAAATCTAAAATTGACCATCTGGCCAACTCCATCCACCCTTACTCGTGATTCACGAGTCGTGAAGTCCTCAAACGCATTGTAAACCATGTTTTGAGCCATTTTTCTTCAAAACCGACGTTCTTTTTTAAGGAGGACAAAATTCTACGTAGATGACTACCACAACGACCCAATCCGATGACTTAATAACATTGGTAAGTTCATCTAATTAGGCCAATGATAATCAAAAAATTGACCGACTCTTCGGCTTAGGCAAAAATGGTTCCAGTGTTTCTGGCCGCCGGAACCACGTCGGTTAGAAGGCTTCACGAGTAAGGGTCAGATGGTCAATTTTGGATTTTCGAAATTGGGTTCCTGGGCAGCGGACTCATTTTAAAAATGCACTCAAGTTGACATACAAGTGTGATAACTTGGTGATTTGTGATGATTTGGGCGTTGAAAGTGGCTCATAACTTTTAAATCATTTACGCAAAAAAATGGCAGATCTTTGACGTTCGGTTTCGGCCAGACGGCTTAACGGAATTCGGTTAGTGTACTCGGAGAATTTACCGCTATAGAAAAAAGAAAAGCAAGACTGTTTTTAGTCAGACGCTTCCTTCTGGGTAAATATGGCCAAACCCAATAAAAAAAGTACGAATAAATCGCCGTTTTGGGGCCACCAAAAGTTAATCCCACCTCCCACGATGGTACCAAATCAGATTCCTCACATTTGGGCCCAATAGGCGAACAAAACCCTTTCCAGCTTTCCGTAAATTATTTCCGTTTTTTCCCCGCCATTTTAGTGGACTGAAGCCGGTCACCTATTATGTACACGTAACCCGGAGTAGAGAGCGTGGCGGCCTCTACCACCTTCAAAGAACTGCAATTCGTGCAGATAAAAGAATGATACAAATACGAAATAAATAAAGACGATTGTTGTGAGAAAGCAATGACGAAGAGGAAGATGACCATCTCTGAAGATCACGCTTTCTGAGCTTGAGTTCCCACGAACTGGCCCGCCGACACGACAGACACACATCTTCCTCCGATCCGCCGGGACTTATCTGACCTCATGCCAGCCACTTTTTTTTAAGCATTGAGCGCTATTAATCCGCCCAGGGTGTGTAAAATACTCATATTCATGATGCAAAACTTATTACAATATCACACAAATAAAAAAAAACTACCAAATCGTGTTTGTTTTGTGACCTAGAACACCGTCGTCTGTATTGTTTTGAGCGCACTGGACACTATTTTATTCCACTGTTTGTCACGGGATATTGAAACCCAGGTCTCAAAGCCATCGGCACTTATTCGGTATTTTAGACTTGTTTGGCGATTGCTGACTTGCGAGCTTTTCATGTCCCTGTTATGGAAAACGTTTTCCAAAAAAGTCCAAATCAAGTAAAATCACGAAAACAAAGGATTGGGAAAAACAATCGTGGGAACTTGGGTTTCTCTTTTAGTTCGTATAGTTCAGTGTTAGACTACTCGGTGAAGCCTATCACTTGCACCAGTCTTGCGTTCTAAACAAATTCAGACTCTATCGATATCGCCATTATCACGAATATTGCTAATTTTTCATTGTGAATTCACTTGGGTCTCCTTTCTCGAAAAACCGTGAATTGAAATGAATATCCAAAGAGAGTTGATGACAAATCGTGACGAATTAATAACGCGTTTTGTTGTAGAAGGTAATTTATAACGAAAAGTTCTTTGGGGGGGGGGGGGGGGGGGTGCCTCACTTGAAAAGGACGGCTTTTCGAAGGAAAAACGAGGCTAATTAGCGGCAATAAATAAAAGATGATCTTTTTGAAAACCGGGAGCCCGTGTATCTCAATGCGATTTATTTGTCAGAAGAGAAAAGTAGGATGTATAAGAAAGGGGGGGATGGAGGTAAAGTCGGCAGGACAACGCCAAGAAGAATTGCTTATGATTTTACCTTCCAGGGCTGATGTAATTAATTAAACGAGCCTCCACGAAAAGGAATCAAGGAATACTCGCAACGTGAGTGCTGACAAAGACTTTCCTGCCCTTCAAGAATCCAACAAACTTTCGTTGTTGAAGAAAAGGGTTCCCTGAAATCAATGAACGGTGTTAAACGGAAAGGTGTAGAAGAAAAATTGTTACTATCCCAAACGTAATTTGTGTCGTCCACTTTTTTTCTTAAGTCGTCTCCCCCTTTTTTTGTCAACCCATTAAATGACAGATGATGAAGCAACTCACATCATTTACGATTTAGTCAAATTTTGACTAAACCGTAAAATTTAATGATGTGAGTGCTTCATTTTCTGTCCAGTAAAAATAATCACTTGACAGAATAATTATTATTGATTTAAAAAAAATTATTGCACCAAGTTACTTTTAGAAGCAACATAATATTATTTTTGACTTATTTGTTTTGATGGATACCTACTTCAAACTTAGATAGATACTTCACTTAGTTTCTGTCAGTTGTGCTTATTAGAAGGGTCGCTTGTAAACCGCACTTTAGATTCACTAAATTTCATTGAATTTCAATGAACTACCTAAGCTTTTTTTTCGAAAAGCTATGCTCACACCAACATGACTCATAAGGCTTCTTCCTCTCGAGACGTCTCGTCGTAGTAGATTTCAACGTCGAGCCTCTTCATGACTTGGATTTCGTTACTTAATTTACTGTGAAGTTCTGTGTGGAGTCTGTGTACCGGTATGCGTCAACAACACACCTCAGGACATTGTTTTGGAACCTTTGCGATTGAATAATATCACGGTTGCGTTGAGCATTGCAGCTAGAGTCCAACGGTTGCGCTCCGTAAGGTCTTGCTTGAGGTCTATTGATTGTACAGCGTTATTTGTTCTGATCGACATTTTTCATTTCCGACCCATCAACCAGTGCATTTTTCTGAACTTGAGTACAAGTTCTGCCTTCTTGTACGCATTTTTGCATTTAGGGCCATGCCAAGTACTTATAAGTACTATAGCTTCGTTGGTAGGTGGTATTATCTTGCCATTAAGAAGAAGCCGAGTTTTCGATTGAAGTCGATATGAACCGATTTAGTTTCATTCATCTTGAGACTCCTCCATTTTGATGTGCAGTCTTGGAGTTGCATGATGAATCTTCGAAGGTTTGGGATTGTTACATGATTCGTTTCACCGACTGCGAGCCGAGCTGTGTCATACGTGGCCATGGTTATTTCCTCTCTTTCTGATAAATCGCTGGTAAACAAGACAAACAAGAGTGGACTGAATACACTTCCCTTGTGGAACACCTGCGGTGTATTTAGTGAGCCTCCGAAATATATTTCCTATAGGAATCTTCACTCAAAAATATCTATCTGACAAATAGGAATTATCGAATAGAACAAAAAAAGGATATTTTCTTTTCTAAGTAAATGGAAGTGAGAAAAACCTTATTCCTCCTCAGGTGTCAACGCCATCCGTATTAGGGGATCGAGGAACCCCACCTGAAGAATAATCAAATAAAAAGGGACGACGCCACTCGAAGATCTTTACGCCCGGCAAAGTGGGACCAAACCAGTTTGTCGTGCCATTGTTTCCTCGGCGGATTGCCCATACATGAGCATTACCAGATTTCTCCTTTCCAGACAAAAAACGGCTTTCTTCGCCTCCCAGACGAAAAAAAAAAATCCTTTTCAAGTTGTAATGTTTCTGTTTCAGCATATCTGCGTCGGGGAAAAAAGCGAGGTTATTGTCTCCCATTTGGCGCGGTTATATGTCCATACCGGGAAGGTATTCCCATTGTTGGATTTCATTCCGAATATGGCCTGGTTCAATCGGACGATGTGGACGTGGTCAATTGTTAAAATTGGTGTTAAAAGTCGGTGATCTGGTGAAACAGATTAGGCGGTTGACGAGGGGGAAAAAATGGCTCGTCAATGAGAAGTGTGAGAGTATGTCCGTTAAAGTAGACGGATCTATTTCAATTTATCACCCAAAGGTGCGCGTGCGCCCGAAAGCGGTCTGGCCCTTAATGAACACAATATATTAGCCTCTGCGGGTCTTAATGCTGACAACTCGAGGCCCAGTCTTTGTTAATTGATCTTTTTCTGGCCCCTTCCGGCCTCTACTTTCACCGCTCTGCTAAATTAATCCTCTAACTCCACCCACCCCCCACCCAAACTCACAAATTAGGGCAGAGGCACGAATCTGATTGCGTGTGAACTGTTTCGATAGAACGATATATTCAAATTGTAGAAAAAGTTGGTTTGACGAGATCGTTGGCTTAAAGAATGCATTTTATTACAGCGGACTAGACCATTACAAAATACTGTGCGAGGAGCCTGAAAGGCACGGAAAGTTCATTCCCACGAAAGTAGCCTCACTGCGTTCGGCAACATGACATGCTGCAAATTTTACGCAAGGGGTTATTATACTTTTGTATGAATTAATTTCACGGCAATGAAATATTATTAATATCTGTACAGTGTTTGAGCGGTTCACAGTGGTAGAATGCGTCCAAAATGAAAGTGGTCAAATTGGTGTTCTGGGTGCGGTAAACCACTCTCAGATACCTGCAGACAAGTGTTCTGAAACAATTTTACCGTAATAAAAATTTATAAAAGGGCTTGTCGAGGTGCATAAAGTCAAACAACCTATATTAAATATAAATTTTGTTGTAATAATTAGAACTGACCAATTAAGGTCGATCCACACATTTCAGTGTTTCAGTGAATCCTCGGCCATCAGTGCTCCGTTTGGCAAGTGTGTGAACAATTTTTCATTGATGCAATTGAAGGGCACGTCGCACTGATGTCACTGAAATGTGTGGATCGACCTTTATTGGTAGGTACTATGCAATAACATCATGAAATTAATTTTTCTCCAAGTCAGGTTTTACTTGTGTGTGAGTGTAAAATGACTGTTGATGAGTATTTTTCGTTGATAAGTACGTTATTTTCAATTACAAAAATGAACAAATGAGTTGCGTAATCAGTTTTTGAATTTGGATTTCACGGACCAGGAAAAAAAAGATTTACTCTGGGACCAATTTCTCTCCATAGAACGTGTTTTGAAGCATCTATAGCGTAAGTTTCATCGCCGCCCTCCGCCGCCGGTGTTGGGGATTCGATAAAGAACCTGTCTGCTCATGCCTTGATAACGACCCAGCAAAATTTCTTTCCGTCGTTCCCAGACAGTCTGATTATTTAGTGTCCATTGGTTAAGCTGTGCCTTTATAAAAAAAAATCTCTTGTCTTGGAGCCAAAGCTTAAAAACGGATTTCAGTGTTGGTGAAGTGTACGAGTACGTGAATAAGTGTTGTGCTTAGTATGAAAAAAATTATTGAAAGTAGGTAAAAGTGCAAGGCCTACTTGTTGTTGTCATAATCATGTTATAACATGAAAAAGAGGGTTTAATGCAGAAAAAGTTGGACTTTTCAGTATGCAGAAATTTAAAAACTTGAATAACTTTAAATCAAAAGCTAATACATAAAAACGGACTTCAAATTTGAATTTAGAACACCTAAAAACATAAAGTACCCTAACTGCTGCAGCCAGCTGGTACCGTTTGAGGGTTTTTGAAAAAAAAAAAAAAAAAAAAAACCTTTTCGACCACTGTGCGGTTGTGGGACCCGAAAAATTGACATAAGTCCAAAATTAGTTGGAAAACGGCTCCTCATGCGACCTCCTAGCATCCTTAAAAAGGTCAATTTGTATCACAGAAAGTGTTGTATCAAGTATCACAGACACGAGAAAAACGAATGGTTACAGGACACCAAAAATGAGTTCTAGGATCATCAATAGTTTTAAAACGGCACCGAACTCGACCCCATGGCCAAAAACCGTCGGAAACCTCCCCTGAAGTCCCTTTTTAGCCTACAGTGCCCCACGGGTTTGAGAGATCGGGAATGAAAACCAAGGGGACACAACTATGTAGATGGAGAATTTGTCAAAATTTCAGATCTTACTCAAATTCGAACTGCACAAAACGACCTGGGCGGCGGACGGACATTTGATTTTTGAGCTCTACATGTCAGGAAACGTATAACTTGATGATTAAAAAATCCAAAGACCTAGCACTCCACGGGAGAGACGTGGAAAGTCGACAGATAAATTGGAATTTGAACATTTTTGTACTTGTATTTAAATTTTACACGTTACGAATTTGTTTAAGCTTTTTATGTAGGTACCGTAGAACCTGTAATATTTTGTAACGCATTTTTGTGACTGTTATAATATTGACATAATAATAACTTGTAAACTAAATCACCGAAATATACGTAGAAGGGAAGGGAGAAGGATAAACCAATCAGAGAGCTCGGTGGCTATCGACGCTGGTGGGGGCCGGGTTGTGCACCTGCTAGCCAATCAGCGTCGAGGGCTCGCCAGGCAGTAGGTATAAAGATGGGCGACCGTGAGAGAAGAATCATTCCTTCCTCATCTTCAAACATCTGGACCTTATACTGAAGCTGCCTGCCTAACTGAATTGGCCTTATCTGGAACCTGGAACTCCTCTTGGCGAAAACTGGTTGTGGATGTTATTTCAAGGCGACGGCCTTCTACTGCGATCTGAGGAAACTTCGTTTGGCGAATCACTGAAGAGGAACGTTTCTCTCTCAAGAAAATACAGAGAAACCGGACGACGACCTTCCCTTCAGAAGTTTCAAGAGGAAGGTTTCACGAACTAGCTTGAGTCCTCCACTTACTGAGATCCTGGCTGGGCGGATCCTTTGGCATCCCCAGTTGAGAGCACTCGCTGTGGAGCGTACTCGTTAGTCATCTTCAACGGCCCTTTTCAGAGCCATACTGATAGAACCAAAATTCACTCTCAACTAACCTTGAAACAGACTGAACCAGGCTTTCACTACCGCTCAATAATCAACTCAAACTGCGGCCTTTTCATTCCGTCACAACCTCAAACTCTGATACCGAACCAATTGGAACACTGAGGCTTGTGGTCATCGCCGCAGAAACACACCTCATCTCCGCGGCGTTTACACTACGCTTCAGTCTCGGTTATCTCACTTGACCGACTTGGCAACACTGAGCCTGACGGCCATCGCCGCAAGAATCGGTCTCCAATCCGCGGCGTTCACACTCCACCTCAGTTCAAATTAACTCTTGTTATGCATCGGCACAACAACTGGTGACCCCGACGAAGAACAATCTTCACCTAGAAACATCCGGCTCAACAAAAATAGTGTGAAATGCCGGATACAACTGCAACAAGCTCTCCAGGGATCTCTACGCCCAGAGAAGCCAGTCCACGTTCCCTTGAAGCAGTTGAGGCCCTCGCACCAAGAAGCAAGGCTCCGGAGTTTATAGAAGAGGATCCAAATTTATGGTTTCTGTTGCTCCAATCATATTTCAGTACGGAACGAATACTCTCCCAGCGTACGAAACTCAACGCAGCAGTAAATGCACTTCCAAGAAAGGCAGTTTACCACATTGCACACCTGTTGCAAAACCCCGGAAATACACCTTTTGCCGACTTTGAAACCATTATCAAAAGAGTCTATGGCGTCTCAACAGACCACAAAATCAGGACACTCCTAGACTCAACCGCCGATCCCAATGAACGCCCATCTCACATACTCAACATGGTGCGTTACCAGCTCAGCAACACAAACTCTGCCGACATCATCAAAACTCTGTGGTTAAAACAGCTTCCCAGCGAAACGCAACGTGCCCTGCTCACCGCAAACATCGAGGAATTGGACACATTAGCCTCCATTGCGGATAGGCTTCATGAAGTGAAAGAAGACAAGGTACACGCCATTCAAGCTTCAAGCTCCCAAGCCGAAACAAACAACTTTGGGCAACTAATAAAGGAATTAACCACAGCAGTTCAACAGTTAAAAACTAGGGGGAGGTCTATGTCGCGATCACATTCACGATCCCAATCAAGATCAACGTCAAGGTCAGACCGACTACGGGGAAAGCACTTCAAGAAGGAACGATCAGACTCTCCGTACCCCACACATTGCTTCTATCACAAGAAATACGGGAATAAAGCCCGGAAATGCATGAAGCCCTGCAACTTCCAGGAAAACTAGAATCGGCAGGCTTGCTCGCAGGTGATAGCACTGCCGGTTATAAACGACTACATTTAACCTGCCAAACTACAAAAATTAACTATTTAATCGATACAGGTGCCACGACGAGCATCCTATCATCCAAGCTCTTTCCACGAAGGAAACCAACCAACGACAAAATTTATGCAGCAAACAACACGGCAATCACCACCTATGGTAGAATAAAACAAACCGTCACCTTTAACAAAATGCCGTTCACCTGGACATTCCTAATTGCAAAAATCGACAAATCAATCATCGGCGCAGACTTCCTGTATCACCACGGCCTCACTGTCGACCTACGGAAGCGTCGACTCATTCCAACCCCCACAGTGGACGAAATAAAAAATAATCCCTTGGACTTGAAAAAAATCGCCCAGATCGTCAATGAGTTTCCTGATCTCACAAAGCCTTTGGACCCTAGCGCACTCGCAAAAGTCGGCGTCATGCATCACATTGAAACAACAGGGCAACCCAAGGCTGCAAAACCAAGACGATTGGCACCGGACAGACTACAAGAAGTGAAGAAACACTTCAACGACCTACTCTCCCAAGGGATCATAAGGCCATCAAACTCTCAGTGGGCAACTCCTCTACACATTGTCCAAAAACCAAACGGCCAATTCCGGGCCTGTGGAGATTTCAGAATGCTCAACAAGGTCACAAAACCTGACAGGTATTGCATTCCCAGCATAAGGGACTGCAATGCCTCATTGGCAGGAAAACAGATATTCACCACAATTGACTTAAGATCCGCATACCACTGTGTTCCTATGAATCCAGCTGACATTCCAAAAACTGCAATCACAACGCCGTTCGGCCTGTTCGCCTTCACGGTCATGCCGTTTGGCCTAAGGAATGCAAGTCAAACCTTCCAGAGACTAATGGACAACATACTACGAACACACGAGTATGCATACGCCTACATCGACGACATACTCGTCGCCTCAACAACAGAGCAAGAACACGAAACCCACGTACGGAACATACTGCGGGAACTGTCCAAACACGGCCTACGTATAAACTCCGACAAATGTACCTGGGGGAGGAAGAAAGTCGAATTCTTGGGACACATCATTTCCGGCGATGGCATACAACCATTGGACACTAAAGTGCAAGCCGTACTAAGAATTCCGCTTCCCAAGGATGTCAAAACCCTCCGACGATTCCTGGGCATGATAAATTTCTACCGCCGATTTATTCCCCGTGCAGCGGAAATTCAAAAACCACTTAATGCATTCTTAACAGACTCCAAAAAGAATGACAAACGGGTAATTCCATGGGGTAACGAGACCAAACAGGCATTTGAAAACCTTAAAAAAAACCTTGCAGCAGCTACCATCCTCCATCATCCACTTCCAAAAGCAAAACTAGTCCTCTCAGCAGACGCAAGCGCTACAGCAATCAGCGGCGTGCTACAGCAGGAGATTAAAGGTCATCTTCAGCCACTCGGATTTTTCTCAAAAGGTCTAAACAACGCCCAAAAAAATTACTCCACGTATGATCGAGAACTCCTCGCAATATTTGAAGCAGTTCGACACTTTAGAGATGACATTGAAGGAAGGCAATTAGTCATCCAAACAGACCATAAACCGCTCACACATGGGATGTCACAAAATCCTAAAACTGCATGCCCACGTCGCATCCGTCAACTCAGTTATATATCACAATTTACGACAGATATCACCTACATAAAAGGTGAAGAAAATTTGGCGGCGGACGAAATGAGCAGAATCGAGGAAATAGTCCTCCCCAACCTAGCAGAAGATGTCCTACACGCCCAGAACAACGACGAGACCATCAAACAACTCTTGAATAAAAACCCAAACCTATTCAAGTCTATCTGCATTGAAAAGAACGGACCCAGCCTGATTTGTGAGACCTCAAAATGCCAACCCAGACCTGTCATTCCACCACCACTTCGAGCAATAATCTTCACAGCACTACATGAGGCAAGCCACCCGGGCATAAAAGCAACAAAACGCCTCATCCAACAGCGTTATTGGTGGCCAAGTATGGGAGAGGACATAACTAAAAGGGTAAAAGCTTGTGAGAAATGTCTGGCATTTAAAACGACGCGACACATTAAAGCCCCTCTGGGTACTTACCCTACTACAAATGCAGGGGAAACGGTCCAAATCGACATCATCGGACCTCTTCCGGCATCACGGGGGATGCAGTATTGCCTCACAATGATTGACAGGGCAACTTCCTGGACAGAGTGCGTGCCTACGAAAAAAATCGACGCCCAAGCAACGGCGGAAATTTTCGTCAACCACTGGGTCAGTCGGTTTGGGTCTCCAAAAACTATCATCACGGACCAGGGGCGCAACTTTGAGTCTTCGTTCTTCAAAGAACTTCTAAAACTGTTGGGGATAGACAAACACCGCACCACAGCCTATCATCCTCAATCCAACGGCAAGACGGAGCGGTTTCACCGTACGCTCAAAACGGCGCTCAAAATGCATTGCAATTCAGACAAGTGGGTGGACAATTTGCCCATGATAATGCTGCGATTACGAACGACACCCAGTGAAACGGATGGTCTATCGGCGGCACAAAGACTCTTTCACTGGTCGCCACGATTACCGTCAGACATAATTCAGCCTCAAACGCCGGCTCCGGGGAAATCTCACACTGAATTGCAAAAACGCATGCACGACAGATATAAATCTTACCTTCCCAGCAGTACAAAACAGGCGAAATTCGTCTACATACGGTCAGGTGTTCCTACGAAAGGATTCTCACCAGCCTACCTCGGCCCTTACAAGGTAGTTTCAAATGATGGTAAAACAGTCGTCGTTCAATCGGGAAACAAACAAGAGAGAATTTCGATCGACAGAATAAAAGCAGCAGAAACTCTACCTATCGACTCGATTGATAAAAATTTAATGGTGTCATTTAAATTACCTCCAACGACACGCAGCGCCACACTTGTATCCACCCGCCATCCCAATATAAAAAGAACCCAAAAAAACAATGTGTCATTATTGAAGATGGACTTCACTAACCGAAAACCAGCTTCTCCAAAGACTCTTATGGAGATTTTCGGCACCTCACTCCCATTGGATTTCACCTGGCGGCCTCTGGAAACCACTTACCAACCATGGAAGCTCATTCCGATTGACATACCACCGATCTCTAACCGTCGACGAGAGTTCATGGAGCGTCTCCGACGCAAACGAGCTGCGGAAGAAACTCCAGCGGAAGAATACCAGCCCGGACCGTCAACCTCGGGAGAAAAACCTTACGTACCGACTCCCAAACACCTCTTAGCGGCGAAACAAGAAGAGCTGCCGAAGAAGCGTCGCCGACCTCGGCGCCATAACCGGGGGAAACATACAAAACCTCTACATTAAAACGACAAACATTAAAAATTTCATCGGCCCCTTTAGGGGCCCACAATTGAATGGACTACATCCTTCAGTCCTTTTCCAATTTTAAATTGAACCTTATAAGGTGAAACTTTTATTTCTTTTTCTTTTCTTTTTTTTCTGCTGATGTGGTTCCCTTTTGCATATTTAGGTGATTAGGGGGAGGCGTGTTATAATATTGACATAATAATAACTTGTAAACTAAATCACCGAAATATACGTAGAAGGGAAGGGAGAAGGATAAACCAATCAGAGAGCTCGGTGGCTATCGACGCTGGTGGGGGCCGGGTTGTGCACCTGCTAGCCAATCAGCGTCGAGGGCTCGCCAGGCAGTAGGTATAAAGATGGGCGACCGTGAGAGAAGAATCATTCCTTCCTCATCTTCAAACATCTGGACCTTATACTGAAGCTGCCTGCCTAACTGAATTGGCCTTATCTGGAACCTGGAACTCCTCTTGGCGAAAACTGGTTGTGGATGTTATTTCAAGGCGACGGCCTTCTACTGCGATCTGAGGAAACTTCGTTTGGCGAATCACTGAAGAGGAACGTTTCTCTCTCAAGAAAATACAGAGAAACCGGACGACGACCTTCCCTTCAGAAGTTTCAAGAGGAAGGTTTCACGAACTAGCTTGAGTCCTCCACTTACTGAGATCCTGGCTGGGCGGATCCTTTGGCATCCCCAGTTGAGAGCACTCGCTGTGGAGCGTACTCGTTAGTCATCTTCAACGGCCCTTTTCAGAGCCATACTGATAGAACCAAAATTCACTCTCAACTAACCTTGAAACAGACTGAACCAGGCTTTCACTACCGCTCAATAATCAACTCAAACTGCGGCCTTTTCATTCCGTCACAACCTCAAACTCTGATACCGAACCAATTGGAACACTGAGGCTTGTGGTCATCGCCGCAGAAACACACCTCATCTCCGCGGCGTTTACACTACGCTTCAGTCTCGGTTATCTCACTTGACCGACTTGGCAACACTGAGCCTGACGGCCATCGCCGCAAGAATCGGTCTCCAATCCGCGGCGTTCACACTCCACCTCAGTTCAAATTAACTCTTGTTATGCATCGGCACAACAGTGACATATTCATACTTTTTACTCCTCAACCTGGAGTAAATTCGTAACCCAAGTTTTGTGACACCTCGCTTATCGTATGTCGACTATAATAATTAATAGGTTTATTCCAAGAGAAAAAAAATTTCATAACATCTTCATTATTGCATCAGAAAATTCTAGCCATTGAGAGTGTTATTAGACCGAGGAGGCTGATTTAGTGAACAAAGAGATCGATTTGAAGCGGCGATAAGACCTCCGAAACAGAACAGGTGTCTTCTACCGCAGAAGTTTTACCTACTTATTTACCCAGTAGGTATAGCCTGCAGCTCACTTGAACAGCTCCGCCTCGCCACCACCTTTTTCGACTTGGCGAGATCCCCTTTTTGCGATAGCGCTAGTAGTTTTACCCTCGGCGTTTTAAGCTACACGGGTTTCCCAACCCCCTAATAGCGATTGTGTAGACGGTAACTACAATTTACAATGGTCTCCCTCGCCCGTCCCAACGTTTGCATGCCACTGGAAATTAACTAGCTAACTATTTTCTAGGGTGGTCGGGGTTTTCGTTCGTTTTGGTCGATATTAGGGTGCACGCCACACACGAACTCGCACACAATCGTCGGTGGTGTTAACGTGTAATACTTACTGTCACAAACTTTGAACACCGTAGCACGTATTAGTAATGATATTCCGTGACAATTGGTTTTCGATAAGACTTTAACACTTGGTGTTAAAAATTTGAGTGTTTTCGACACCAAACATAAGTACCATAACGTGAAGCCGTAAAGAATAAAATCAACAAACCATAAAATATTCGTATACCAGTTAGATTTTTTCTAATTTTAAATTAATAGTATACGCATCTTGAAACATTAATGAGAACATTTTGAGAAAAAAAAAAGTACTCGGTGCGACGACTAGCACTAGTACGTTCATAGCGCATCTTATCATCGTATCATCGCATGCAGGAAAGGCTCTTCGCTAACGTAGAGTGCAGCGGCATGAGCGCTCCTGGCGGCAGAAATCTCCGAGATTTTTGACAATCTGTTCACTTGTCATTCCTTAATAAGGAATGACAAGTGAATAATATTCACTAGTCATATTATGATCCCTTCACTTCATGCCTTTCTCAGAAAGGGGCGGAAGGGTAGGTCGGGCGATCGAGCGACGCTGGTCGAAGCTGGAAAAAAATGTTATCCTTCCTAATATTATGCAGGTACATATCGATAAGAGTACATATTATGTACTCGAGACCGAAAAGGAAAACTCATACTTGAAAGAAGGCGGCCTGGTTGGCTTTATCCCTCATAGGGTGGCTGGCAAGTGCAATAAATGCGTAGTTTGTGCAACAAGATTTAAAAACAGTGAAACCTCATGGTCTCTTTTTGATTTTCTTACAAATTTTTGGTAACGTTTTTGGTGAACCAAGTCGAGTTTTAGAGGAGTTTTTCAAAATTTAAAATTATCAAAACAAGGCTGAGGCAAACTCTGAGTGACAACAATCTGGAGGATCTCATCTCATAGTTTCTGGCCCTCCTCGCCATCACATAATATGTGATGGCGAGGATATTATACAGTTCGGTCGCTTCTCCCTCATCAGCGAGCGGTTTCTGTGAGAGCATTATGTAATCCCGTTTTTTTTTTCACTCAATCAAAAATATAATATATTTAATCATATATATTATATATTTAAACGAGTAACAAGTAAAAACAAAAACATAAACAAGGAACAAGGTCGCCTGCATTTGTTTGCCCTTCAGCATGGCGTCTGCGACCTTCTGGGAGCCGTCGTACTCTGTGGTGACTCTGCGCGTGTTCAGTCGTCTACCCAGTGTTCCTCTATCCCGTTTTGGTTAAATATTCTTGGAATAATGCACTTTGGTATTTGCTAAGGGGGTCAAAAGTTTTGATCGTCCTCACTAAAAAACGCTGAAAATTTTACGCAAGGGTTTATTATTCTTTGATATAGGTTACTTGTGCAAAAATTATTTCTGTGTCAATGGAAAAAATTTGGAAAAAAATATTTTTTTTGATTTTTTTTTCCAAATTTTTTTTTTGGATTTTTGTTTCAAAAAATTTTTTTTTTAATTTTTTTTTTACTCGAAAAATATTTAAACTCGTGGGATCCTTCAAAAATCCCATTTTTAGCCCCATGAAAGCGCTATAGATCTCCACAGTGAAATCGGATCGTTCCGGGACCCCCGAAAATGGATTCTGCGTCCAAAATACTTCGAAAACGACACCTCACTCGATCCCATAGCTAAAAGCCTTCAAAAAACCCCTCCCATCGCCCCATTTTAGCCCCATAGCGCCCCACGGGTTTGGACGATCGGACTGAAAACCTTGCGGGCACATCTAGATGGTAAACCAAGTATTTTGTCAAAATTTCAGATTTAAAAAAAAATTCCTACTGCCCAAAACGGCCTAGACGGGGGACGGCGGACGGCGGACGGACATTTCAGATTTAGAATGTAGACCTCTTGAAACGGATAATGTCAAATTTTGAGGCCGATCGGAGTCGTCGACCCCCGTCGCGAAAACATAGGTGTATTATTCCAAGAATAATAAACCAAAACGGGACTGCAAGATAATTTTCGCATAACCTGTATAGTCACTCGCGTTAGCCAATTTCACAACAAAACATAGGGCATATTTGGCATATGCACTTGAATATGCTCTCATTAATCATTGAAAAAAAAAAGAAAGAAAAAACCGCCAAATCTTTGGCACGTATAAACATGAGGCTATTGCACTTGCCCGAAGCCAAACAATGACACTCGTTACCTCTGGGTGGGTTGGACTGACAGTCGTGAAACACTGTGAAGTTGGGGGGGGCGTGCTCGAAGCTCTTCTTTTGCATATTTTAGTTCCGTGAATCACCTAAGGCACGGCACATGTCACTGCTATTGTTGATTGTTTGGCAAAGGTCAGATTTTATTGCGGCTGTGTCGCGAAATGATTGCTCCTGGAATTTCCACATGCCAGTTTCACTACGGAAACGAAGCCTTATAATGTAAGGTATATTATACCGTCGGAGCCTCTTGGAACAGCTGCAAAATCGATCAGCAATTATCAGTCTGACCCGCGCCATTAATATCGTACTGATACATCATCCGATTTATACCCTTCACCGATCGTGCCAACCTCGTTAGTCACGTTCATAGCTCATTCTATCACAATTTACTAGCGGTTTTGATTATCGTTGCTCCGACCTCACAAAAGATCTTGTGTCCCCCTGCAAGACACGGGATCTGATCCGAACAGACAACGGAGCTGCGTTACTGCGACACGCTTAATAAAGTCAGTTATTTTCCACACCAGCGGTTCAATAAAGGCTGCCTTGTCCTTGACGTTTGTTGCAGAGCCGATGAGCAATGAGCAGAGCTTTTGTACATAATGATCACTAAATTGTATGTGTTATCAGTTAATTATCAATCTCATCGTCGATGTTCCTCTTGGTCCGCTCAGTTTTATCCTGGACGAAAGGGAAGCATTTATTTATTTTCTAAAAGCATTCATAAAATCTAGCCGATACGAATGCACGTCTCCTATCTGAATTATTTTGCAAATTTTGTTTTGTTGGTTACAAAAATAACCCGAAACCAGATAAGGCAATTTTTTTTTTTTATTCCATTGGAATTCGCCCCGCCAATTACCTAGGTCAGTACATCGTTAACCTGTGATGGCATTTTAAATGAGCCACACCGCAAAACCGTTGCACCAGGGTTACCATACCTACGTCCTCCTTTTGTAGGACATGTCCTACATTTTACACTGACCTACAAAATGTCAGACTCGCTTGAATTGGGGAAAATATTCGAGCGAAAAGTGCTCACCGAAGCACATGTATAGGTAGGGTGACCATAATTTCAAGACAAAAAAATAGTACCATTTTGAAAACAACTATATTACTTTATATATCAAGATGTTTTGAAATTGTTCTTCAGAACTATATAAAATTTGTATCAAATGGACAAGAAATTACATACAAAAAACTTTGGTTACCTTACGATAAAATTTTCGACTTTAATTTCTTGTCCATTTGATACAAACTTTATATATCATAACATATTTAACATTGTTATGGGTACCATTATAAGTATATATTATGTTTCAAGTTAAGTACCTAATTTTCAAAATAAACTTTTTTTCTTATCTATAAGAATTTTCAAAATAAACTTTTTTCTTATCTATAAGAACTTCCTATAGGAAGTTCCATAGCATGGTTGGTAACAACAATAAATTGACATAACTAAAATAAGCAAGTGATATTAAACAAACGGACGTAGCAAACTAAAAAATCGTTTTGCAACTCCATTTTTCAGGAATTCATTTTTTTCATTTTTTAAATCCATCATATTTTGCAGAGCCGTGGATGGCTTTTATTTTAGCAGCTCGTCCCCCTCCGGGCAGAAGGGCGAATATTGCAAAACGGCGATTTTGAGTTAGGGCACCCATCTTTTTTATTTTCTCCTCCTCTTTCCGAATTTGAAAGAGCGGGACGATCCAATCACTCAGAAAGATCGATTACAAGTTGACTAGTTCCGCTTACTCCAATTATTGACGTCACCAGAGAAAATCGCGATTTCCCAAAATTCAGCTTTTGCAATATTCGCCCTTCTGCATTTAGGGGGACGAGCTGTTCGTGATTTTTCAGATACTCAAACATCTCTAAACAATTTTTCTCAAAATTTTGGTAAATCTGCATTAGGTACCTCATTCAAGGTCTCAAATTGAGACTCTCAATGCCTAATCTGGATTTTTCCAGACCTGTAACTCTGTAACTTCCAATAGTAGGACTTCGGGAGTACCACATCAAAAAAGGAGTACCATTACTCTATTTTCATGTATCCAAAAATATGAGAGGACCCTAACTCAAAAAGTAGTACCTGTCCTCCCAAAAGGAGTACCTCTGGTCACCCTATGTATAGGTAACTCAGCCAAGACTTTCCCAGTCTGTCTGTCTGTTTGCATCTGTCGGCAGTTTGATCCCCAAAACCACGATCATGATCCGAAATACCTACTCCCTTGTTTCACTGGGCTTTCGTCTCTTCTGAAACTCACAAACAAAATCAGCCAAAGAGAAGCATAACTGTCATCTATTTTCCAAAATTTATTGCCAGTTACGCTTTTCTCTGGCAGCTTTCTTTTTTGAGTTTGTGAAAATGGCGAAAGTCGAAATTCAATTAAAACAAAGAAGTATTTTGGAACCTGATCACAGTTTTTGAGATCAACGATTTTCTATCGTATTAACAGAATGAGGGTCTTATTAACAAAATGAATATGAACTGTTGCCATATTAGGAATCCCTTTTTTGGAGAGTGAAAAATCACTTTTATTGGAAAATAAATTCTTTCTCCGATTTGAAGCAATTTCCAGACACTCTGATTTCTGATACTGTAAGAGTAGGGGTGTAACTATCACCAGTAATTTTGGTTTGAAATTTGAGACAAATAGGTGGTCCAAAATGTGATCCCAAAAACGCTGAAAATTTTACATAAGGGTTTATTATTCTTTGATATAGGTTGCTTGTGGAAAAATTTAATTCTGTGTAAATAGAAACAATTTTGGAAAAACAATTTGGATTTTTTTTTTAAGTAAATTTTTTTTAAATTCTTTGTTCTTTACTCGAAAAATATTTACCCTCCTGGGATCCTTCAAAAATCCCATTTTTAGCCCTATGAAAGTCCTATAGATCGCCACAGTGAAATTGGATCATTCCGGGATCCCCAAAAATGGATTCTACGTCCAAAAATACTTCGAAAACGGCACCTAACTCGGTCCCATAGCTACAAGCCTTAAAAAAAAACTCCCGTAGCCCCATTTTAGCCCCATTGCGCCCCACGGGTTTGGGGGATCGGGCTGAAAACCTTACGGGCACAACTAGATGGTAAACCGAGTATTTTGTCAAAATTTCAGATTAATAAAAGAATAACGATGGATTGACTCAGAATAATATTCTTGGCCCAGAAGTATTATGTGCCCATCATTACTCAATCGCTGAAAATTTAGACAATTTAAGATTACTACCCACTGTGTATGATCTATCATACTATAGTGTCCTCCTTACAATCTTACAATGTCCTACATTTTCCTTTGGACTATCCTCCTTTCACAAAAAAAGGAGATTGCACGCAGTAATTAATTGATTGTGCCTTCTTCCTTTAGAAGCTGAGCGATGACGTGTATTTATTTATTTTATTTTTTCAATTTGAAGGAACGGGCTCGAATCAGAAAAGGCCACTTGAAGTTCCAAGTAAAACACAATGCGCGGGCCCCTGCAAAGAGATTGCGTGCTGCGAGTGGTGACGCAACTTCTACGAGGAAGTGCTGGAAGATTTTACGACCAGTAATTTACAGCCAATCATTTTTCCAGGTGAGGTCGGCCAAGTCAAAACGCTTCTACATCATGTACCGATCCCGTGTTCAGATATTGTTTCTCATACCGAGTCATGTTGATGACTTAAGCAGATGCTTGGCATTTCCATTAAATGAAATCCCCGCGGAGCATTTACATGACAATTGGTGCATATTTATATTACGCGTTTACGGTCAATTTTGCTTGTTTTCAACGTTGAGTAGAAGAGATCAAAATGTGGTTTCCACCCGAGGTCTTTTTAAGAGCACACCTTTTTGTCTTTGCCACCAGGTGCAGCTCGGTAACGCGATTATTCGAAAGCGTTGAGGTGAGACGAGTCCTAGGATCGAAGAAGTGTTTGCTTGGACTGATTTCCACAGAATTTTTCATCCCCCACGAAAAAGATTTCTGCGGTGTAGAGAAGAACTTCTAACTAAACACTTGATGAATTAGAGAAGATGCTTGCACGTTTTGCTAAGATGAATCCTGGAGCCCCGGGGACGTTGAAGGGGATGAAGCACACAGGGAGGGCGAGGGGGAATTAAAAACGCTCTCAAAGATGAGTCTGAGGCCCTCGTGTCAATATTATTACAAAGAGAAGGAAAGAGCGAAAAAGGGGACGAGAGAGAAAGAGCTAGAGAGATGAGAAGAAGATGAGAATATCACGGGGGACGGAAACTGAAGGGTAGTGGGGTGTACACTTTGAGTTTAATTGCTGCTCCTGTGAAAGAAGGGAAAGACTCTGGGAGCTTTAAAACTGCTTTTTCTTATTCCAGTCAATACAATTCTAATACAAGGGCGGCAGAAGACCGGGGAAAGAGAAGGTGGATGAGAAAAGAGGGAAAAAAGTACAAGGAGAGGGAAAAACGGGGAGAAAGAGTAATTACGAAAGACGTCAGTGGTGGGGGTAAAGGGTGAGTTTCTTAATGAGCGAAGACTCTCCCGAAACGACCCTCCTGTTTATTATTCCTGTACGATAGGAACTGTTCGGTGGAACGGAGGGTGGGGCAGGACCAAAGCTTTTTTGACACATAGCTTATCATTACCCCCATGCAGAACCCTCTTGAAAATTTCGCCCTCCACATCCCATAAGGGACCTTTCCTGAGACGTTTTTTTTTCTTTCTTTCATAATGGGAAGTCTTTTTTCAGGTTCCGAGAAAACTGCATATCGTTATGAAGAGGAGGTTTATTATTTTACCATCTAGACGGAGCCACGTTAACGACTACCATAAATCTGAATAATAGTCCCTAAAAGATATTTAGCTTGAAAACGGTTGCGAGAGAGAGAAGACTTTCCTCCTGACATAAACATGCTTTCATGTTCACGATCAATTGTAAACTAGTGAGTCTAAGCAGACCGACCCTCCACTTCAGCTCATTACTCTTGGCTGTTTCAATATGGTTTATGTAACCATAAGAAATGATAAAAACGTCAGTGGGTAAACCTCATAATTATGGCACTTAAAAACATAATTGTACTTTTTTCAAAAGATCTTCCCCTTTCATTTCACATATTTAACTTTCGTGACGAGAGCGTTTAACAACGAATACAGAAAACGTATTAGTATTTTTATGGGTTTTAGCAGCCCAGCGTCAAAGTTGCAAGCTCTCGAGACTTGCAAACATCGAACGAAATTAATTCGTGGTCTTGAGGGGATGCATGAATTGTAAATATCATGGAGTTACAAACGACGTGAGAAGCTGCGTTATATGAGAGGAAGGATTAACTCGCTCTTTTCTCCCCACTCCTCAAAATCCTCCGTCTCCCTGAATATCTAAATTATTTCACGGGGTTTTGAATGTGCAGAGACGCGAGCGGGTTTCTTTTGTTTCCACCCTCTTAACCCTCCCCGACCCCCTGGAAAAAAAGAAAAAATCCCCAGACTTCCCTCGCGTGGCCCATTAACTCTCATGAGCTTTTGAGCAGAATCTGTTAGAAAACCCTCTCGCCCACATTTCGGGGCTCCTCCGGCAAATTGGAAACGGGGAAAATATCTTTCTCACTTCTCCAATTTATGACAATCTCCCTTTTGTTTCCACACATCTCTCTTTCTGTCTCGGGATAAAAAATAACGAAACCCCCCTCTCCCATCTCGATCCATCTTTCGCTCCTAACAACATCCTCGGGACTGAAAAAATCTCACTCGCGTTTCTGGGCGCTTTTTTGAGTTAAAACCTCCCTTTAATGCGATTGCCTTTCTTCTCTTCAGGAAAAATATTTCCTCCTGCGCTCGACTTTTTTCTTCCCCCCTTAGAGGGGGAGCTAAAAAATATGTCCCTACTCGTCTTTAAAAGAATCGGAGTCCTCATTGACATGCACGAAAACAAATATCTTACGGCGAAAAGGGTGGTCCTGGGAGTTTGTTCTCCTTGTATACTCACCACTTCAGTTCTTGTTTCAAGGAATCGTTGGAAGAAACCTTTTAGTCGCTCACCAATATTATTTTATGTATTCTATCGTTTCATAGAGCAGCCAACTTCAACTAGTTCAATTTACTCAAGAGGTTGTGCAATAAAACGAAATAATTTTACACAGAAAGAAATTTTCATCGCATCTTACGCCAAAAAGAGACTTCATAACTTGTTTTGGGTTATTAGGTATTCTTGGAAAAATCAAGCTGTTTTCGACCCCGTAGTCATAAAATGTCCGTCCCCCCCTTTCGGACCGTTTTTTTTTTTTTTAATCTGGGATTTTGACTAAATACTCGGTTCTCCATCTACTTGTCCCCGCAAGCTTTTCAGTCCGATCGCACAAACCTGTAGTGCTGTTAGTGTCCAAAAGGAGCTGCGGGAGGGGTTTATGAAGGTATGAAATCGAGTGGGGTGTCGTTTTCGAGGTATTTTTGGACGCACATTATTGGGCGGTTTCAGAACCTTCCCGAGTAAATTGTGTTTTCATGGGGCTAAAAATGGGACCTTTGAAGGATACCAGGAGGTCGAATGAGGTGTCGTTTTCTGAGTTGTTTTGGACCGAGAATCCATAATTTGGGATCCTACATCTGTCCAAACACTGTAGGGGAGACACTATCTAGGGATACTTGTCCTTGAGGGATGTTTGACCCACTGGCGATCACTCCATTTACGGACATTTTTTTGCGGAAAGCCGGGCCTCCTAGGACTAACTTTTGGCGGGAGTAAGATTCCTACTATCACTCTTATCAATGGAGTTATATCAATCTCGTCAAACCTAAAAACAAAAACTAAATTTTCCGGATTCCGATTGTTACAGACTGAGGACTTCAGGTTCCAGGTAGGATATTCCTAAGTATATTTTCTTTGATGCCATTCGATTCATTACGTTTCAAGCTTTCGATTCGTATAGGTAAGATACTTTGGAGTTTTTCTTTCTTTTATACGGCAGCAATCGTAATAATAGTTTGCACTGTTAGGTAGGGATGCTTGACCCACCTGTGTTGGGGATGTTTGACCTTTTTTTTCGTTTGACCACGAAATTATTGCCTTGCAAAACGAGTCCCGATAGCCTCATAGATTCCCACGGTGAAATAGGATCGTACTGGGACCCCAAAAAATGAATTCTTCGTCCAAAAATACTTCGAAAGCGACACCTAACTCGACCTCATAGCCAAAAACCTTCGGAAACCACTCCCGTAGCCTCATTTTAGCCCCATAGCGCCCCGCGGGTTGGGACAATCAGGCTGAAAACCGAGTATTATGGCAAGATTTCTGATTTTGTAAAAAAATTCCTACTGTCCAAAACTCTGCCCCAAGATTTTCTTCAAACTCTTAGAGTCTCTAGCGATGTTTGACCCTTTTAGTGAAGTGTGAAAAAAAAAAGTTGCTAAAGCGACTCGTTACCGTTTGTAATCAATTTTTTTGTTCCTAGGTGTGTGTGAGTAACCTGTGTACATATTCTGACGCCGTTGGAGCCCACAAATCGACTCATCACTGAAATACCTGGGAAAAACTGAAGGGTGGGTCAAACATCCCTGGTCTCTCCTATTCCTGTACAGAATATTTTTAATTTGTCATACCTAATGAATATATTAATATTTTTTTTATTGACGGAATTATTTTTTACACAATTTACAGCAAAGAATAATAAATAATAACCCCTTGAATTGAAATTCGCAGCGATTTTTTTTTTTTTCAAGTTGGTAACCGAAGAAATACATGTACCTACTTACCTCAATTTTTCCCAGTTTCTCTGAGCGAGATGCCTCCTTTACTCAGCACTACCCGCGTAAGGGGAGAATGTTATTTCATAGAAAACGCTCTCCCCCCCGAGAATTCTCGCACTGACAGTACCCGCGTTTGTATGAAACTCGATGTGCCGACGCGACGCATCGTTATGCGAAAATCGCTGTCCTGTTGTTGGGTCACATTTCTGTGACCCCTTCGCGGACTTGCCGATGTCACATGAAAAGCCGTCACCTTCCCTGGGTCATCAGCTCTTCCGAGTAGGTAAAGCGAGAATGTGAAACATCAGGTTTGTGGGTTTCATGTTGGAAACAGTTAAAGGCGCTTGATGATATAAGGTTACCGCGCGTTATCAAGATTTTTTTTTTTTAAATACAGGAAAGCGTTATATAGCTGAAGCAACTCATGAAATACACCACACTAAATCAGTAAATATGATACGACGAGTGGTACTTATTGATTTCCAATTTCCGTACGAGCATATATATATATATACTCATATATTTCGTTGAGCAAGAAATGAAAGTTCTCCTTGATTTCACGCGTTTTGTTAGCAAACTTCAACGACATAGATGTATATCCCATGTCTAAACACTATTAAACAGAACAAGAAAAGCGACATGTCTCGGAAGATCCGCTGACCACGCGTTGATCTCGCATATCGAGCAGTGTTTTGACAACATGCGTTTCTCTTTATGGGAGTGGCGGATATAAATAGCGTGAAATCGTTTATGTTGTCCCCCGCGCACAATTACCTTCGGAACTTATTAGGAAATGGTATTAGTAAAGTTGCCTCTCCAATGGTTCACGGAATACGACTTTCTTTGTCAGCAACGATCGTCTGTGGCGTGAATAAGGGAATGTCAGCAAACTGTCATTTGTGATGACGAACGTGTTGCTTAATGAAACCTTGTAATAACCAATAATTTTTATTAATAGTTCAAATGGTTTGAAGTTATGTGCTTGAGCACGTAGTTGTCGTATTTTATTTTAATAAGGCTGGCAAAAAGTTCTGCAACATTCGACCGTCGTAACTCACTATTACAGTCGGTATTGTGTGCGATTTTGATCGAGTCAACTCTCAATAACACAGCCCGTAAAATCAAGTCCGTTTCGACCTCCACCATCGGAAAGTTTTCTTGAAATTACAGAACCTTCACAGTCAATCACATTAGTTGAAACTTATGGGGGTAAGATGTTGAGTTGGTCACGATCCGGCCACGCATGGCCATACGAGATAATGACCGAGGAGCTCCGGAGCCCAAAGCTTCTCGTGAGGTCGCCGTGCGAGTATGCACTACAACACACGTCGTGACCGTTCCCCGTTTGCCCCGTTTGACTGATGCGGATCGGTTCATCCAATAATTGGCATTTTTTTGCTTTCAGCGGGTTTCTGTGTATTGAGTTACGAGGTTTCTCGAAGGCGACTTGCGTCTCGGGGTCACGATTGCAATCGTCCGAGAAATGATTAGCAGTCTTAGGAAATGATTCCTTGCCGTAGGAGCTCAGGTATTTGCTTTCACTTGATTGATTCTCACGAATTTCTCATGCATCATTCCTAACTGTTAACATGGCCGAAAATATTCACCCCTCTTGAAATAGTTACATTTTATCGGGACGTTAATAATTAATTACTGCTGGCCCGTTTCAAGTGTATTACTTCTGGTTCCAAATACCGCGCCTGAAATACTTCCAAAACCCTGAAAAGCCAACTACGATGAAATCCGAGTATTTTGACATAGATAATATCCTTGCATTTTTCATAATATTATTATGAAAAAAACCTACCTCATCAAAAAAAAAAAGAATAATCCCCACTACCATAAGCAGAATTTTGTGACGTATTGAAATGCAGGTTTTATGTGTTATTGGTGCAAATGTCAATGACCAATTTAAAAAAAATTAAATTATTATAAACTTGGCCCTTAAGGCCTCACCAGGAGGCAAGCGCCCTGGACCCCCGGATGCTTTTTGCTTTGAGCCTAAGGCTAAAATTGAAGAAACTTATGTTTCTTCCATATGGAACATGCTTTATTAACTAGACAAGTGAGAGTGGCCTGACGGTAAGACGAGTAAGGACGTTGAACTAGTGGCCTGAGGGTAAGACAAGTTAGACCGCCGAACTCGTGGCCTGATGGTAAGACAATTGAGGATGCTGAATTAGTGGCCTAATGCACGTTAGGTGAGGGTGCCGAACTAGTGGCCTAACGTATATTTATAGATTTACGTTTTATATAATTACACTAACGTTATTGGGCAGTTTGGTCAAAGCTGAAGCATGTATTTATGTACAATATTTTGACAGTTGAGCGGCCCCCAAAAATGAATTTGTGAAGGATTTAGGGTAGGGAGTCGAAGGGTATGTTGTTTTAGAAATACGGGACGTAGAATCATTTATCATTTATCATCATAAGTCTTCTGAACTCATCCTCTGGGGTTACAAATGGGGATTATTACGTTTATGGGGTATTCGCACCCATCCCACTAAAGTTTAGTGACTAAACCGTAGGGATCTAAGGGGCTAAAAATGGGGCATTCCAATGAACGTTGGACAGGTCGAACGAGTTGTCGTTTTGTAAGTAGTTTAAACTACTTAGAAAACGACCAAACACATACATGTAAAACCCATTAATTGGGTCTCACGACGCACAGTTGGCTAGATTGGATATCAAGCTGGGAAAAATTTGATTTTTCTAGTTTTCGGAGTGCAAGTTTGAATGGGTGGGTTCGATAGAGAGGGCTCTGTGGGACTTCACCCTCGAAGGGGAAGCCATTATCTACCTGGAACTGTGAAATTTACCGTCCTTAATCTAGAAATGTTAATTTTAATAATAAAAATAGCTTAATAATAAAAACTAATTAATTTCAGAAATCTCAAACAAATGCAAAACTCCTGCTTCTCAAATATGTGTTCTACACGTATTCTGTTAGAGATACATTAAAAAAACGGCCTGCCAGGGCCCCGCTAAATAGAGATAATACAATTTATTATCTCTGTTTTCATACCTATTTAATATGAAAAAAATTAACATATTATATTCATTTTTTCCAGGGAGTTCCGGAACAGTGAGCTACAGGTGGATATTCGGACAGTGACGACGAAATGGAATACTATCTGACTGCGTTCACTGCCGCGTGTGCAAAAGAAGAAAAAATTTAACTTCAGTTACCAGTTTTTTGAACATTTATTGGAAACAATTTTGGTAGGTACCACTGTTATGGAAAGTTACCTAAGTAACTTATTTATGGAGATTTTTAGCATGGAACATGAAAAGTGTCACGGTATCTAGGAACGGTATCGAGGAACGAAAATGCGACCCAAAAGTAGCGCGGGGTTCTCAATTCGTATTAGGAGGTTACGATACCAAAGGAGCTATTTTACAATTTAGGTACATAGTAATTTTGCTTGGCAACGTTACTTGGCAAAGCATGTTCCATGTTTCTTGAATTTTAGCCACAGGCTCAAAGCAGTATCCTGTGGTTTTTTTCAACTACAGAGCAGTTTCAACTATTTTACCTTGGTACCATTCAATTCAGAACCCTAAAACAATCAAAAGTTTCTGCAAGCTCAGATTTTTTTCAGCACTTTGTAAAAATGGCAATTTTTAGTCTTCAAAACGCCCCTAACTCATTAGCTGAGTACTAGAGAGCTGAAACTAGTCTCAATCGACTCAGAACATAAAAATACATAGAAATAGGGTCCTTGAGTCAATTCAATGCCTACTCAGAGTTTTTCCCTGCTAAATATTCAATCTAGTCTTCTCTGCTACGTGCAGGTTTAACCCTCCGATCCGAGGTTTAAGCAGTGCCCTTTCTAAGGTTTGAACCTCGGATCAGACGGTTAAACCTCCACGTCGCGGGTGGTGAAAGGTGTCCTAAACCGTAGGGAACTAAGGGGCTACAAATTTGCATTTATGGAGAGGTTAAAGGGCTTGGGCCAGCAGATAGATTGAGGTGTCGTTTCGGGAGTAACTTTGAACGTAGAATCCGTTTATTCTATTCATCCATCCGACCTCACCGTAAATCTATGGGGCTTCTGTGAGGCTACATAATAATATTACTATGTAGGGGACAGGGTGGCCGCGTGGACTAAGGCGACAGAGCTTCGTCTGTTTACAAATCAGTCGGAGCTTGGTTCGAATCCGGGGCCGAACACCAATGTTTGACCAAAAGTAAATCACGTGTTGTAATACCTGTGATACACCTCGATTGATTATTCCGAGAATAAAAAAAACAAAAGGGCACAATTTTGGGAATCGCGAAAACGCTCCGCTTACGTGAAGCACTAGGTTGTCCAAGTGATACTGCTTGGAATTTACGTGGTGACGCATTCCTTAGAATAACGGGTGTATGACGGGAGAGTGAAGAAAGAATTAGAGGCGATAAGAAATGGATCTCTCATCTCCGCCGCGGGGCCTCCAGCTTTGTTGGTTGTTTTACAGGACGGCGAGTAGGTTTGAGATCCACTAAGTGAGAGAGAAGCCTACGGCTCGTGACAGTCCAACAGATCCCCGGGACTCGCTCGTGTCTCGGCTAATTGCCCTATGGCCGCCCACTAAGATCACGACCTATCATGTCACAACACACGAGTTCACCATCTAAACACTAAGCTCCGAGGGCTTAGCCCCCCCCTCCCCATTAGGCCCCCTTCGTAGCCCCAGAAGAACGTCCATAGGGTCAGCGCATCTGGAGCGTCTTCCCGGCCACCAGATCATACAAGGGTCTGCCCAAATGCAGAACTTCTCTGCTATGGTAATAATACAATTATTGCTAAACGGACGGTCCATTATTGGTTATTATGAAGATAGATAACGTTCATTTGTAACGTTTTTGGTTATTATAGAACATCGTAGACCTACTGTTCATCAGTTAACTATACAGTAGGTATAGTCTATACGGCATGGTTTGACAGAACTGTCAGCTGGAGGTTTGGCAGAAGTAATCTTGTTATTGCAGACGTTCTTTTTCTTATTTTTTAGCCTGGTACATGCTCTTTTTCTGGGAGAAACGGTTTGATGTGTCCCCCCATCGCACCAACAGCCCACCCCCGTCATGTCCGCATAGTTCCCCTCCTAAAAGCCAAGTCCAGGGTTGCCGAACCAGCTACACAAAAATACCTGCCCTCCACTTTTCTGTCATTCCGTGTTTGAGCAACTCACACCCTGTCATTCAACTTTCGCTGTCAACCGTTTGTTACAAAAGCTAGGTTGCACGAAATTTGTCTGGCTTTTACATGGACGAACTATATAGCGTAGTTTAACTACCATCAACCGATTTTACCAATCACCGATAAGAAAAGTAGATAATTTCAACCAGCAGTATGATCTTGTACATACATTTATCTACATACTATTCATTTTGTAAACTACTTAATAGCAAAAATTATAACAGGTCTGTTCATAACGAAAAGCCATGACACCAAACTAACGGTGTTGAACTGGAGGTAATATAATGAATATTAGGAAGAATTAATATAGCTAACCAGAAACGTTCTATACTGCCAATCCAGTAAGGAGAACTCCACCAAAGGCGACCAATCTGGCCGATTTAGAACATTGATTTCCTCATCCCTCAGCTACTCTGCCAGGCTGAATGCCAACAGGCGAAATTCCGACATGATGGGGCGCCTGCGCAATGGAAAGACTTAGTATCCTCCGGCTCTTGGAGATTGCACATTGAGCTGGGGACCAGAAACTGGCTTAGCATTGAGCGGCTGCATTGCAGGCTCGCGCGAGACGATCTCTCTTGACCAATGGATCTAATTCTCGAAAGCGGGCGAACGTCCAGTTCTGAAGCTCTTCGTTTGGAGTGCGACTTCTTTCCGGCAAAATATCCCTCCCATATCGAAGCCACCTTCTCCCCCTGCAGGGCATCCAGTGTTGACGAGCTGCAGGACCCTCGCCAGCCCTCTGCTCACCTGACACAACCGAGGGCAACCAGTGTTTAGGCATCTTCGCCAACCTGAACGTAGAGGAAATGCAGGCGGAGGGTGAACACGGAAATCGTTTCCAAGAGCTGCAGGAAATCTGGTGCATAGCGGGGGATATGACAAAACTTTTCTTAAAAATAACAACAAAACCCTCTCAATGGCTAGATTTAATGCATCATAAACAGGGGTTTCAAGGAATATATAGGAAAGAAAGATTGATGATGTGATTGAGGAAAATTCTTGGAAAAACAGGAAATTGAGGAAAAATATTGGAAAGAAAGATTGATGATTTCAAATTGGTATTGATTGGCCCTGCATATGTATATTATGTACTGTGCCAATCTGCCAATTTAAAATCATCAATCTTTTTTCCTTCCTCGTTGAACTTAGACTGCGGAATATTTCCCATGTGAAGAACCTCTTTTGAATTCATGATTGTATAATCCCGCTGTATTTTCCAATTTGCCGCCGAGTGTAATCTGCTTAGCTATGAGAGCTTGAGCAAACAAGAATTACTACGATGCTGTCAGCGGCGAGGTCGAATATTAATCCCGCGTTAAGGAGAACGTGATTCGCTGCTGAGGGATAACAATCTGACCAAGAGGTCACTGTATTTAGGTACCAAACCGATAACCAGGCAACTGAAATGGAGTCTTCACTTTAGGGGCTAACAAACAGTTGGTTATCCCTCCATGTCGCAATCACAACTTCCAATTATTCGTACTTTCCCTTAGGTTGTTGCTCAGCGGTAGAAGCGAAGTTCAAGGTCACGAAATATGTAACGCTCGCAAATTAACCTTCATTTTCGGACCTGAAGTTGGTTGTTTTTGGGCCTGTTGAGTTTTACTCAACAACCCAAAAACAAGAACTGTGGACAACTCGGTATTGCTTTGGGGCCTGCTCAAACACTGCAATAACACAGTGCACGTTACCTGCTTCAGAGCAGTAACAGAACTGTTCTAACTTCACAACACCGCTCTTCTCCATTGCTTGTTGTGTGCCACCAGCATACTCCCTCATCACGAGTGTAGCGGCACAACTCTACAATCAAGGTTGTAATACTATATAAACTTGAATTAGCAGCGCTGAAACTGTTATGAAAAACGTTAGGCGGGAACCGCGATGGTCGCCCTTCCCCATATGACAGTGCTGCCGGGCTCAGGGGACACCTTGCTCTGATTTAGTCTTTTCGATTCGTGTTAGTACCTTCGACTCTACTGCGGCCGAACGCACGAATTTGGAGGAAACTTCCAATTCCTGCCTAGAAACCGTCCTTTGCTTTTTCCACTGCTGGTGGCTTGGGCTCTGGGAAAACTGACTCCTTTAAATCGGATCGGAAGCTTTATGGGGAAAATCCGTCACTACCTGGTCAAAGCTTTTGAACATTAAATGTTGAAGACTTAAAATTTCTTCAAAAGGATGAAAAAACGTACGGTCGCCGGGTTTTTAGGGTGCAACGAGGTCACGCACCGAGCGGAAGTCAGGAACCAGAGGAAGAACTGCGAGAGGAACTGATGGAAGAGGGATGAGGCTTTTCACCCCTTCCTCACCACTCTCCTTCACGACTGTGGGGGCCGTTTTCAGACGGTTTGACAAGGAGCCGGCTTGTACGCTTCGGAGAACATATTCTCTCCGGTGGGGTTTTTTCCTGTAAAACCAGCGTGGGAGACAATGGACGGATATGATGTTCTTAATATCTGACCAGGCGGGATATGGAATCACACTAATCGGTCGAAGGACCTCAAAAGTCCGGGTGGATTTCACAGCTGTACGCTTCACTTGAAACGGATGACCAGTTTTATCCGAATATAAATTCCAGAGCGTGTGTTATCGCCAGGGTTAGCTGGTTCACTAAAGCATGAAGAAAATTTAACCCTTCGGGAAAAGGTCACAAATTATCAAAATAATGTTCCTTCTTTTCTTTTTCCTTTTTTTTTTTTTTTTTTTTTTTAACTTTTTATCTTTTCCGAACTTGACAATGTCATGATGTTGACCGTTTGAATGATTTTGGGTGGTTCAAATAAGTCCACGAATATGCCGAAGTTTCTGAAGATTTTTTCTCTGTCATCAGAACCCAACGAGATGTAGGCCCTTCAGAAAACCTACAGAAAATAGAAGGGAAAATACAGAAAATAGGGCCTACAGAAATAGATTTGAGGTACGAATTCTTGGACAGGTGGGTCTATTTAAAAGAAAGTTGCGAAATAACAAATTAAAACGTTGGGGGCATTAGGACCTATGACATTAGGAATAAATGTGTTGGGGGGGGGGGGGAATAAATAAATAAATGCGTAATTAATTGAAAGAAAGGTGGAAAAGATGAATAAATAAAACGAAAATATAAAAATTAAGTAAAAAATTGGAAACTAACCACGAAAAATAAAAATTTGAGGAGAACAAATAAATAATTGAAAACAAAATAAAACAAAAATAAATAAAAATATATTGCTTTTAAACGTTACGTGATGTAACGTGACACTATTAAAAGTAGTGCTTTTTGATTCTGTGTGCCAAAACAAAGACATAAAAATATTAGGATACATATTATGCAATTAAAACCAACATAGTACATAATATATTAATATAATTATTAGTACATTGTATTATTAATAATCATAATTATAAACATGGAATAAAAGTCGGCATATTCATCGTCTTATATGACCGAACCTCAGCAACTTGCCAACCGTTTCAAGTACAATGGAGTGAGATTTTTTTTAATTTTGCAGGAGAGGAGAAAATCTCCTCGCGGCATCTTGATTTTGCTCAATAAGGCTACATGAATGAATTTTGCATTGTTTGAAGAATGGAATTAAGTATTGTCTTCATAATTTCAAATTCAATGGATTTTTTTGGGTGTAATTATTTCAAGGCAGGGGTCAACTATAAGTTCATAATTTGTGATACGTTTCATGACGTTTCAAAAATATCTGACATTTGACAATATACTCGGATCTCCATTTCGTTGTGTCCGAGTTTTCATCACGATCGTTCAAACTCGAAGGGCTCTGTCGGGCTAAAAAGCTGCTTCGGGAGGGCTTTTTGAAGGTTTTCGGCCAGTTGGGAGTCGTTTTCGAAGTATTTCTGGGTTAAGAATCCATTTTTTGCCCTCCCACGTCTATCCAAACGCTGTCTAGGAATGCAGTTTGGAAAAATTTGTTTTAAATATTTTTTTGTCGACATACCTAGTATTAGTTTTGGCTCTTATTTATACAAAAGAATAATACATAAACCCATAAGCAAAATTTGCAACTTTTTTCCAAATTTGGTCATAAAAATTCATGTCTTTAGCTGAATAATAACTATTGTCTTATTAGCAATGATTGCTTGGAAAAAGTAGAATTCATTATATTCATGAAAATCTCATTCATGGCGAATACGAGCTGGATTCGAGCGTCTAACTTTCACGTGAACCGGGTTTTCGAGGTAATTTTTTCATGGGACAGTGCTGGATTCGGTGGAATCCGTTCAGGCAGCTTGTGTTATGGGTACTTTGTCAAAACCAAAAGAAAGGGATTTTTTGGTAAAATGTGGAACTGGTTAAGCAACTAAACGCCTCAACTATTTGTTAATATCTGTAGTGGGGAAATCACGTAACGCAGTTCCATAAAGTCAATACAATTTCAGTTTCCTTTAGTTCCCGACCAAGAAGTACCCCTTTAATCATTCAATTTCCTTTTTCTGACACGAAGAGCAGCTTGGCCGAGTTTCCCTTGAAAACAAGTAATATGTTTACCTTTCCAAGTTGGTTAGCGGGTTGCAGATTATCGGGAGTGCCTCTCCCACTCTACTTTTACCACCTAGCCCTCAAAGCAAGTTAAACTCAGCGAATTGGAATTGGAATTTTCCAATAGGAGTAAGAGGAGAAGTGGGGGTAAACTCGTTAGTCCGTCTTAAGGAAGAGGGCAGTCGAGAGGGGGGGGGGGGATATAAGCTTTGAAAGGGTTGGAAAGCTCTCTTCGAAACTCTTGAATTCCGGCGCCAATATAAATACATTTTATGAAGCAATCTCCCTTCAAACAGTTGGCAGGCGGACGCCAAAGAATTCTTCATTTGATTTTTCTCTCCAAAGTGAGTTTTTTAAAGAACCCTCCCAAACAGTCCGGGAAAAACTGAGAATTACTTGGTAATAAATTTAGAAGAAACCGTTGTAAATTTCTTGTGTCAAATTTGGACAAAAATAATAATCATAATTTGAATGATTATATCATGAATTCGCGCTGATGGGAATTCATTTCTATTTATTTTTCCGATAAAGTTCACTAATATACACTTATGCTGGGCATTGCTGGTCGAGACACATATGCATGAGAACCGGCTCAGTAAACAGCGCTTCCTTCGTTCGAATGCCAACCTGGGCGTCCCCAACCTATTGCGAATTACAAACAACCATTACTTTTCCTAAATAAATAAGAGATCTAGTCAAGCAGCGCCACAGTTCAAGCTTTGGTTGATAACTAACATTCAGATCATACCTTCATCGGACCTTTCCTAATATTGGCCCTTCAAATAACGAAAACAAACTCCTCAAAATTCAGTACGTTTCACCCCTACCCCCAAAACCTTCGATTGTAACTGTCGAATTCAACAGCACTTCCCCACTTACGGACATCATATTGTGACTTTATTCGGGTCTCCCCTTTTTTCCCCTTCGACGCATTTCACGATCGTGATTGACATGTCAAATCCATAGAAGGGAAATCCACGGTATCATATGTTTCTGTCTCCTCTTATTGCTCTTAGGTTTCAGTACTTATCGTGAAATTCGTCCCAAAAGTGAGTTTCCCTTTTTTCGGAAAAAATCTCGATATAATGAAAAATGGAAAAAGCAGCATTTCTGCAAACGTCCGGGTCTTCAATGTGTTTTCTGAATTTTTATAACACCTATTAATATTTAGCAACATTGATGATCTCACCCTCTCAAACTATTTTTACTCGGAAAATGTTTGACCTCCTGGGATCCTTCAAAAATCCCATGTGTAGCCGTATGAAAGCCCCATACGGCCCTATACGGCTCCACAGTGAAATCGGACCCTTCAAAAAACCCTCCCGTAGCCCCATACCGCTCCACGGGTTTAGGCGATCGGGCTGAAAACCTTGCGGGCACAACTAGATGGTAAACCAAGTATTTTGTCAAAATTTCAGATTTTCAAATAAATTCCTACGGCTCAAAACGGCCCGGACGGCGGACGGACATTTCGGTTCTAGAATCTAGACCTCTTGAAACGGTTAATGTCAAATTTTGTGGCCGATCCGAGTCGTCGACCTCCGTCGCCTTCACTTCTGGAATGACCCTCGTAGATCGTGAACCGTGTATTTTGTCAAAATATCAGATTTAGAAAAAAAAAAAAAAAAAAAAAGACTCGGCGCTCCGCGCCTCGCCAGGGGGCAAGCCCCCTGGACCCCCTTTTGCTTTTATTTAGAGACTACTGCCACAAGTATAGGAACGTAGAATACGCTTTAGCCTCGATTGAACGCTGAACGTTCAACGATGATCATCGAACGTTCATTGTCGTTTAAGGATCGTTCATTAATGTTTTAGTATTGTTGATTATCGTTAGAGAAACGTTCATTAACGTTTAAGGATCGTTCATTGGCGCTCGTGGAACGTGAATTAACGTTGATGAGCGCAACATTTCACATTATATATGAAAAGGTTGCTGTGTGAGAGAAAATAATGAATTCTTTGGATGCAATTAATGCTCTGGCAGATTGTCCAGAAACACCTCTGCTGAAGGTAGATGAAGTAGAGCAGAATAAATGGTATAGAATGGATACACTCAAGAGAGTTATTACCAAATATGGCAAACGACTAATGGTGATCAGCGATGATTTTAGCTGTTTCTTGCCAGTCCGATATGCAAAAATGGACGAAACTTCGATGAATGGCTCAAATTTGAAGGACGTCACCGAAGGACGATTCGCGAACGACTGAAACTCCGATTTACATAAATAAAATGACTCACTTCAAACGGGTTTGTCGCAACTACTACACATGGATGTAAATATTCTTATGTTTATTGGTCTCGTCTCGTGTCACCGTTTTCGTTCCTGGATACCATACCCCTTTTTCGTACGGGTTTGTCGCCACTACTACACATGGATGTAAATATTCTTATGTTTATTGGTCTCGCGTCACCGTTTTCGTTCCTGGATACCATACCCTTTTTCGTTCCACTCCCGCGTGACACTTTTCGGCTAGTTAGTCCATGGCTAAAGCGTATTCTACGCTAAAAACGGCCTGGACGGCGGACGGCGGACGGACATTTCGGATTTAGAATGTAGACCTCTTGAAACGGATAATGTCAAACTTTGAGCCCGATCGGAGTCGTCGACCCGGGAGGGCCAGGACTCCGTCCCGTCCACTCATTAGTCAGTGGCATCGGCTTAAGAAAATTATAAGATTCCGTCCCGACCCACCTGAGTCGGCTTAGCAAAAATGAAGGACTCCGTCCAAAGAGGCTAAAGAGAAAGTAAGGACTCCGTCCGAAGAGGCTAAAGAGAAAGTAAGGACTCCGTCCCTTCAACATCTGTCTTTGAAACTTGATTTTTATTAAAAATAGAAGCATTAAAAATATTGCCATGTCACGAAAAAAAAAAAAAAAAAAAAACCAAGAAAGTCACATATTAGATAATAGTACCTACACGTATCAATGGTACAAGGAGTCGCCATAAAATTTAGCCACGGCGGAGACAACTTTAAAGTTCGCTCTAGAAATGGCGTGCGATTTGTAAAAGTCAATTTGAATTTGCACTGCGCTTTGGCGAGTTACAGTACGGCGGTCATGGAATACATGATTCCATGAAATGCTGTTCAATTTGATGTACACTTCATTCTGGAGTTTTGTTAATGTGTCGGTGAAACGGAAAATGTCGGGATGCGAACTATTGAAACTATCTCCTAGGTGACGATGGAATGATTCGCAGCAGTTAGTTGTTCTATTTACATCGGAAGTTTGTTCAGCCCATAAGTGCCGGGGATTTACACTTGTGCAGGAAATATAGTTCTTTTCCAAGTAATTAACAAATTTGGTGGCACCGCTGTTCCTGGGTTTTCCTGCCCGCAATTCATGAAATGCAGGGGCTACGTCTGAAGGAGGCAAAAAGACGAGCCCAAAAAATTGTTTGAGCCACAACCTTATCATGGTTCGGGCTTTATAGAGAAAGAAAGATTGCGAATCAACGGAAGCAAAGAGCATGGTGCAACGGAAGCAAAGTGCATTGTGATATCTAGTTTGTTTATTCTTGAAGCCAGTAGCAGGTTTGTTGACGCCCCATCCAGAATTTCTCCCATCGCAGCCCCTGGACGGAGTCCTCACAAATTACTTGGCCGATCGTAATCCTACCGGACGGAGTCCTCAAAAAGTTTTAAGCCGGTGTGACGTGGAATCGATTAGCGTCCCTGATTTAATAGGGGGGCGGGACGGAGTCCTAAGCCTCCCGTCGACCCCCGTCGCGAAAACATAGGTGTATTATTCGAAGAATAATAAACCAAAGTCGTAAACCGACACGGCTGGTCGGCGGACGGTCATTTCATTTTTGGGATCCACACACCGATCGATTTTGAGGCTGATAGCAATTTTTGACCATCCGATGGGAAAACGTAGGCTGACTATTCCAACGATGAAAACCAAATACCGTCTGTAAAATAGTCCATGAGCTATGAAAATTGAGGCGTTTTCCAAATGATCTTGAAGCGTGTGCGTGATAAATTGGGTGGGGGGGGGGGGGCTCCTATCACGCTCCCCCTCTACGTCATATTGATCAAACAGCCTACTAACCCCTCATTAGTTTTTCTTATCAAAAGTTATATAGGTCCGACAGTAGGAATATTTTCTCAAGCCCCCCCCCCCCCCCCCCACCATCCATTAAGAATAATCGGCTCCCTCACTACACCCTTTATTTCCTGTTTCCTTGCGCTTCACCCCAATTAACAAAAAAATTACTTATTATTCTGTTATTTCATCAAACCACTTGAACCAGACGTTTTAAAACCCCTTTTCCCCCTTTTTGCTTTACAGAAGATAAATTTGATTTAGCATTCATAAATTCGTCAGATGATCAAATTACTGTTTTTTCATAAATATTTTTTGACGGAGTTAACGACCTTCCTGTGCCAATAAAATAGCGCATGACAATCGTGGGGGAGCGGAAATTAATGAATTGTGAGAAGGCTTAGAATTGGTCTCTAGAGTTTTCAGGTCGGCCTTGTTTCTTTCTGGTTTTTAACAATGTTTGGCATGAAGGACTCAATTGTAAGCTTCGCAAGGTGCTTTAAGTTTCACAGACCAACCTGCACTGTACACTCTCCAATTGCCACTTCCGAGTCTAGAAAATACATTTCCCAATGAGTGCCCCATAATGTCGTGTTGTGGGCCCAGGCGCCCACTAATAGTAGTCCAATGATCGCCAACCTTCAATAGTAGTCCAGGTAAATGAGGGCACTAGTCCCTTAAAATTTCTCGAGAGCTGGAAATAGGGTCCTCTCGATGGTCCTGAATGACAGGTATATGAGTTTGCGACGGTGCTTCAGATTCGAGCGCCTAAAAGCCTCGAAATCTTTGCATTTTTCAGATTCCTTTCACATCCTACAAAAAATGTCACCATCTTATTATTCAAACAGCATTAAATCCCGCGTCAAATGGCGTTTAAACCTTTCAAGCCGTTCAGCCGCAATCGCAGCTCAAAGATATGACCAACTTCGCTAAAAGTATGACAACCCGGGTTTAAAATTCATACCACAGCATAAATAAGTATCTTATTTAAAATCAAATTCCCTACAACTTTGGTCCTGTGACATTTATTAATGCGATCATTTTCAACCTACAGGCGTCAGAAGTTGAGGGTTGTCAACTTTTTAGGAAGGTGGCAAAACATGCCTTTCTTTGCAGGCTACTGCGGCAGAGCGGCTTGGCCAATTTAAGAGTTTCAAACGCCATTTTAAGCTCTTTAAAAAATGACATGGTAACATTGTCTGTAGGATGCGAACTTTTCGTGTTACAAGAGAATACTGAAAAAAAGTGAGAAAATTTCGGGGACCGGGACGGAAGGAGAGGCTGTTGCTGTGGCCCTCCTGACTCGGGTCGAGAAATCGTTTACCCACAACATCCCGCGATTTTGGAGAACGTGTTTTAAAGGTTTGGGAGACGTAAGTAGGTATAAATTGAAATGAACAATCTTAAATTATGTCATGAAATAGGTATGAAAAATAAACAGTTTTGTCGTCCCCTGGGAAATTTCAAAAAATGGTCGTGGTTGTTCAGCACCATCTCAGATAGTTCGTGTTTTCCAGCCCTATTTCTTTTATTGCCACTTCCCCCTCGACAAACATAAGTCATGTAACATAACTTTAAACATTTCACATATCTGAGCTTGGTCATTTTATTGAGGCCTCTAATAATACCTTAGGAAATAAGTACCTACATCGACTACGAATCCTTGTCATTTATGTAGGATGTTTCTTATTCTTTCCTTTTGTGGACCAAACCGCTTCCTCCTCGCCTCTCCTTCCGCCGTTCTCCTTCACCGACAGGGTCATTGGCGGGTCGTGAGAGCCGAAGATGAGACCCCCACAATGGGCCGGAAGAACTTTCCATTAGACCGATCTGGTGCTACACTTTCTTGGGAGCCCACCGTATTAAACCGTCATAACAGTTTCCTGTCCACGTCGCCGGATCCTTTGCGACACTATCCTTCCTCTCCTCCCGACCTCCTTCATCACCGTATTTCCCCTCCGGACTATTTCAGTACCCCTCAGTGCGAATCCAATCTACCTACAATTTCTTCCCCTCTTATTTTTCAGGTTCCCTTCCATACCTACCTTCATTTGTAAAGAACCACTGCGGGGGCTGCCGCTCTTTTACGGGAAATTATTTCTAACGGGTGGCAATGAGAGTCGTCGAGGACAATTGTTCTAGACCTACAGACGGCTTGAATAAACCGCACAACTAGTACTAATCAGGGAAACATTGCCAAGTGCCCGTGCGACGCGTTGATTGAAAATTTATGCAAAATCGAAAAAAAAAAATTGCTTGCTCAATTCCTCATTTTCCCTTCTTTTTAAATCCCGAAGTAAATTGGTTCTGATAATGAATCACTCAGATTTGTTTTCATTCAACCTCACTTCTACAACTACAATAGTTCAAACTAATGAGTGAGAAAGTTTCTCCGCATTGCTAATAAATAATTACTATAGTATAAAAATTCGATAATTTTTTCTCTAATAGGTAATAAAAAGTAGGTATCAATTAAAAGTTTGTTTCAGGAAAATTAATTTTTCTATCACCTCAATTCTGTTACAAACACCGCATTTGACACTTCTTACCACAAAGTAGATTCTTTAAAAAGTAGTGAGTCAAAACACGTAGGTATGCTAACTTTTCACGTACAAAATAATTGTAGTTACTCGTACAATGGAACAATAATTATTGTAAATAAAATTTACAGGCGTGTTTCCGTAATTTCGATGTTACCAGACACATTTATATCAAAACATTGACAAAACAAGTTTATATATATATATAAATGTGTATAATAAAATTTATTATATATGTATATTTTATTGTATAACTAGATGCTCCGGCTCGCTTTGCTCGCCTACGCACCCAGCTGGGGGGCTCCGCCCCCCAGACCCCCCGTGGGCCTCGCTACGCGAGGCCGGTGCCTCGCTTCGCGAGGCCGATCGCTTACGCAGAATTGTGGGTGAATTGCCGCTTGTGGGAGTATTGCCGCCTGTGAGTGTATATTGCCGCCTGTGGGTGAATTGCCGCCCCCCAGACCCTCCCTAGTGGGTGTATTGCCGCTTGTGGATGTATTGCCCACTGTGGTTGTATATTGCCGCCTGTGATTTGGGTGAATCATGGTATGAAAATGATTAGCCGAGCGAAGTAAGGCCCCCTTGTCAAAGTGCTAGTCTATTAGCTGAGCGAAGTAAGTCAAAGTGCTAGTGAAATCAATTTTCAAAAGTCTACTCTCTACCGCCCGAGCGAGGAACCGCCCCCCCCCCCCCCCTCCTTGCCATAGTGCTAGTGAAATCAAATCAAATTTGAAAACTCATAGGGAAAAAACCCATGGGGCGATATGGGGCTAAAAAGGCCGAGAAGATGATCAGCTGAGCGAAATAAGACGCCCCTCCTGTCAAAGTGCTAGTGAACTCAATTTTGAAAACTCCACCATCATAATAATAGAATAGAACTACCTATGTGGGTGGCTGAGCAAAGCGAGCTCCCTCTGGCTGATAACATGATCGGCAGAGCGAAGTAAGCCCCCCTCCCTCCCCTGTCAAAGTGCTAGTGAAATCAAATCAAAACTCACAGTAAAAAACCTGGTGGGGCGCTATGGGACTAAAATGCCGAGGGGGTAGAGTTAAGTGTCAATTTTGAAAACTCCACCATCATAATAATAGAATAGAACTACCTATGTGGGTGGCTGAGCAAAGCGAGCTCCCTCTGGCCGATAACATGATCGGCAGAGCGAAGTAAGCCCCCCTCCCTCCCCTGTCAAAGTGCTAGTGAAATCAAATCAAAACTCACAGTAAAAAACCTGGTGGGGCGCTATGGGACTAAAATGCCTAGGGGGTAGAGTTAAGTGTCGTTTTCCAAGTATTTTTGGGGAAGACCTATGGAGCTTTCATGGGGCTATACGAAATTAGACCCCCTGTCAACGTGCTAGTGAAATCAAATTTCCACCATCAATAATAATAGAACTACCTATGTGGGTGGCCGAGCAAAGCGAGTCCCCTGGCCGTTAAAATGATCGGCTGAGTGAAGTATGCCCCCCCCCCCTCCCAACCTATCATAGTGCTAGTGAAATCAAATCAAAGTTGAAAACTCACAGGAAAAATATGGGGCTAAAATGGCGAGGGGGTAGAGTTAAGTGTCGTTGGAAGGGAGGGGGTTGAAGGAGGGGAAAACGGAAAAAATCCTTGAGGGCGCTCAACCTATCTCAGAACGTAGAGCATTTTTGAATTTCTCGAGATTTTCAAGAATATTATATATATTAGTGATATAGATTATTTATAAGGGTCTTGCGTGATCGCTCGTACATAAGTAAGGACCCCCTGTCAAAGTGCTAGTGAAATCAAATTTGAAAACTCCACCATCAATAATAGGAGAACTACCTATGTCGGTGGCCGAGCAAAGCAAGACCCCTCTGGCTAATAAAATAATCGCCCGAGCGAAGTATGCCCCCCCTCCCACCCTGTCATAGTGCTAGTGAAATCAAATCATAGTTGAAAACTCACAGGAAAAATATGGGGCTAAAATGGCGAGGGGGTAGAGTTAAGTGTCGTTTTCCAAGTATTTTTGGGGAAAGTAAGGCCCCCTGTCATAGTGCTAGTGAAATCAAATTTGCAAAGCCTTCCCTTGATAATAATAGAACTACCTATGTCGGTGGCCGAGCATTGCGAGTCCCCTGGCCGTTAAAATGATCGGCCGAGTGAAGTATGCCCCACCTCCCACCCTGTCATAGTGCTAGTGAAATCAAATCATAGTTGAAAACTCACAGGAAAAATATGGGGCTAAAATATGTAATTTATTACATATAAATATGTAGGTAGGTAGGACAATTGAATCCCCTGGCCGGTATAATGAAAACAAAGAAAAAATATGGGGCTAAAATGGCGAGGGGGTAGAGTTAGTGTCGTTTTCCAAGTATTTTTGGACGTAGAATCCCCTGGCGGATAAAATGATTCCCTGAAAATTTCATCAAAATCGAATCAATAGTGGCTTAAATCCCCACTCCTTTTCTTTAGTTGAAGGAGGGGAAAACGGAAAAAATCCTTGAGGGCGCTCAACGTATCTCAGAATTAAGATCATTTTTTTTATTTTATTTTTATTTTATTTTATTTTTTTTTTCAAATTAAATTAAATTTTTCGATAATCGATTCAGTTTAAATCGATTCTACTTTTCTCGATAATCGATTCAATTTAAATCGATTCATTTAATTTACGTCCGTCCGGGAGAGATCACGTAGACCTTGCTCGCGCCCCTTAAAGGCTGATGTCCCACCCGCTCAGAGTGAAGAGTGAAGGCGGGGGGATAGAGGGTGTTGAGAGGATGGGAGTGAAGCCGAGCCAGAATTCACCCGACGCGATGGGTCGGTGGCGACGGCCCAGTTTTTTCAAAACTCAACTCGCGCTCAAAATTCACTCGATTTCGAAATGAATTTGGTCGATATCTCCTATTAAAATTCGGATCTCTAGGTAGGCTACGGACGAAACGCGGAAAAAATCCGTCTATTAACGACGGAATAAATCGAAAAAATTAATTCAGCGAATTCGCGCGCGTCATAAAATTCGCGCAACTCGCTTATCGGACGTAAAATTAGTCGAGGAATCCGAATCCGAAGAAAAAAATAGGGGTTCCCATTTGAAATAAGAAAGTTGATGTCAATTGCGCGGATTTGCGCGCATTTTTGGGGGTGCTCAACCCCCCTACAAAGACTTAAACGGTCGCCCGAGACGATAGGAAAAATCGGGGTATTTTTAGGACTTACCGTTTAGTCAGAGTAGGCGATTGACATACAGACAGACCCACAGACACACAGACTGAGAATTAGTGGTATAGATAAAATTCAATGTTATAAATTTATAGCAATCAACTGACTCCCCAGATACATTTGATGAAAGCATTAGATCACGACACAGATTCAACTGAAAGGGATGTAATTCGGTTTGAAAAAGCACAAGAGCGAAATGCTTGTAAGCAAGGTGTAGGTATAGCACAAGCGGAGAACAAGTGAGCCAAAAAGACCGGGCAGTTGGATCTGCCTTCTGAATTGGTTTAGCATATCTTTTTCTATGATTAAAATTTAATCATATTTAATATGATTGTTAAATCAAGATATTTAAGATATCACAGGAAATTAGATAAATATGTTAGAGCATAATGCAGCGACGGTTAAGCAAAACCTATCCTTTGTTGTCGAAATTTCAACAAGAATAATTTGGATAATTTATATCAAGGAATAAACCCTCGTGGGAAATTTGCAGCATTTTTATATTTACACATCATGAAAATATGACTTCAAAATTTTCGACCCTCGTCGCGAATACATAGGTGTATTAGCCCAAGAATATTAAGCATTATACCTAAATTGGCCAGGACAACTCTGATTACGGGACTTGTCCCTTGAAAAAAGATACGGATGGCAGCCCTAATTTAGGTGTACATCAAGCATTGCAGACCTTTACAGCTCGGTACTTCCTCTATACAATACCACAAGGGGCGGAAGAGTTGGGGGTGAACACTGTAAAAAGAATAGAAGGGAAGACTTACGAGGTAAAATTTCTTCATCTCACACAATTTCCCTTCGTGAAGATTTTTTTTTTTTGTGTATATAATTCCAACTTCGCCGGCTCTTTCGTGCTTCCCCTCTTCAAGGCCATATCTTGGAAACAACCGCAACACTCACACACCCCATCGAGCCCGAGTTTCTTCCTTTTTTCTCCATTAAAATGTTTTCTCTCCAATCTGAAGTGAAATTAAAATTCTAGGGAAGGCAAAAAGGAAGCCCCTGCCACGTTTTTCCCCCCTTTTCTTTAAAGTCTTGTATATCAGAAGGGTCGCGTTCCAGCCACCCTCAACCCCCTGATTTCCACCCTTGACAACCCTTGCAGTAACGGTAGGGTTGTGTGGAGTGTGTAGTACTTTCTTCTCTTTTCCCTTCTTCTTGTTCTTCTTCTCCTCTGTATAACTTTTAATAGTAGATGAGGAGCAAGTGGGCGGGTGGGTGGAGGGAGGGGTTGAGATCTTAGGAAATGATGGGGGGTGGGTAGATTTCTTCCTTGGGAGCTAATTCTTAATTCCTCGCATCGCTTCAAACCCCCCTCCACACACCCCTAACTTCTTTTACCCCACCCCCACCCATCCCACAATAACTCTTCCCAACCCCACCTTAACCCTCACAACCCCACTTTATCCCCTTTTACTTTACTTCTCCCCCCCCCCTTCGTCACAAACCTTACCCACACTCTCTCTTTCTCTTTCCATATTCCACTTCTTTCTACCCTCCCGCACAACATCCTACTTCTTTCTCAACCCCGCTTTCGCCATCAGTCTCCACTTTATCTTTCCCTCTTCGCCCGGGTGATTAAAAACTCTCCTTCGCCCTCTTCTCGCCAACCGCCTCATTTTCCTTCTACGTGAAATTTCACTCTCCCAAGAAATTACTCAACTCGTTCCCTCTTTATCTTCCTTGTTTTCCCCTCTTTTTCCCCCCCACGAAAAACTCGTGGAGGTTCACCAAGTTCGGTGATATTTGAGCTCAAAAAAGCTCCCTTCAACTTTGCCTGAGAGAAATGTAGCTTCTGAACGTACAATAACCCGAGTGTTTTCCTAAACAATAAAATGGCAACAATTTCTTATTCAATATCGTCTTATAAATAATTACAACTCGCAATGGCCTCTGCCTGGCCGAATTCTACCGTAAGTACCTACACCAGAATCTGTTCATCAGTTCTACAGCCCAAGTGATTTACCATTCTCCGTGTCTTCCAATAATTAGGGTTATTATTATTTTGTATACCTACATTTGGAATAAATTGAATCTGTCAATAACAAATTGTAAAAAACAAATTTAAAAAAAAAACTGCTAGTTGAGTGATAGGGCGGATGAGGGGACCCCAAAATGGATTCTACGTCCGAGGTTACTCCGAAAACGACACCGCACTCGATCTAATGGTAAAACGCCTTCAATAACCCCTCTTGTAGTCCCTTTTCAGCCTCACAGCGCTCCACGGTTGAAGACGACCGGACTGAAAACCTAGCGGGACCTACAGGTTTCCCAAGCTCAGTTGAGAATTTTCCAAAGTGAATTTTTCTCAAAATTTCCAAGCTGAATTGAGAACCTTCCATTTCAATTTGAGAATTTTCTGAAGAAAACTAGAGAGAATATTCTCAAATTGAAATGAAAAGTTTTCAATTTAGCTTGAAAAATTCTCAATTAGGTTTGGAAATTATCAATTGGAGTATGACTGTTTTGTCTCAATTTTAAACTTGGAACAAAAATGAATAAATAAATGAATCAATTAATAAAAAAATAAAATTATACCTACGTTTTAAGATGTGTATACCCCAAAAATGATAATATATCATTTTATTACATTATGTCCGCCCCTTTTGAGCAGTGGGGATTTTTATTAAAATCGGAAACTTTGACAAAATACTCGGTTCTCCATTCTGTTTGTCAGCAAGCTTTTCAGCTCGAGCGCTCTGTGGGGTTTTTGAAGGTTGTCGGCTAAGAGGTCAAACTGGGTGTCGTTATCGAAGTATTTTTGATTGTGGAATATATTTTGGAGGTCCCCGAACCATCCGGTTTCACCGTGGGGATCTACGGGGCTTTAATGAGGATAAAAATGGGGGGTTTCAAAGGTGCCAGGAGGTCGAATGCGGTATCGTTTTCCAATTTATTTTGGAGGCATAATTGGACAATTTTCACTGAAAGGGGCAGAAGTGATGTCCAAATGGTTCGTGGCAGCCCTCTAATTATCTCGAAGTTAGGCAAAATTCTAAATTGTACTATCCTACTTCAAGTAAAATACCCAGTTTTGTTTTTCCGATCAATCAAGTCTTGCACTTGGAAAATTAATTAATTGCGTCGATTTGTCACAGGCATAGACCTAAATTCGTCTGTCGTATTGAAATGAAAATTGCAACGTCCAGTGGTTTGTAGTTAGGGGCCTGTCCTGTCAAGTTTTTAGAATTTTCGCCGTCTATTATTTTGGCGCGCTTCTCAATGGTCCAGAACGCCGATTAACCTTACGTTTCAGTTTTGCTGTCGCCTTTAACGAGTGCGGAAGTCAGCTGGGGCATCGTTTGTTGGACACACCTCATTCAAGACTTGCCCTGATTTTCCGAGTGAGTATTCAAACCTAAAATTAGTTCAAAACAATTTTGTTTTACTACCCTATAGATCCGGTACACTGAGTTGATTAAAATAATAATTTTTGGAAAAATGTTTATAATGTGGACAGGAAGGTGGGAACTGCACTGCTTTTAAATAAATGGCCAAATTTATGTACTATGAATGAGACAGAATTTTGAGTTACCTGCATTAAAAAAAAAATAATAATAAAAAAAACTGTTCTTCGACACTTTCTCAAGTTATTTATATTTAATATTTTTGTAAAACTTAATTTCCCCATTCAGTAAAATTTGTTATGAAAATTAGTCCCAGCTTCTTTTACTTTCCATACCTCCAGCCTAACGAGTGAATTATTTTAATGAGAGGACAGATTCTGAAGCTAAAATATCGCATCGTATAATATCGTATGTAGATATTTTACATGTATGTAACGTTACATGTATGTAACGTCGAATTCTCGCGGAAACGATTGTTTGAGTCCTGGCCCTGTCGAGTGGCTTTCTAAATTTTTTTTTTCCGGCTCAAACAATGCAGTCACTGTTTGGTTAGTTCTAGAATTTCAATTAGTATAATCAAGAGAGTGTTTTCACATTTCTTGCGCATAATTAGAGGACAATAATTGTAATCAGAAATATAATTATTATATTTCTGATAACTCTAACTCGAAACTGCCCCTTTCTGTGAGAATGACCCATAATTCATTTTTTAGGGTCTCAAATCTATCCAAATAAGGTCGAAAAATCCAGTTTTTTTTAAATTATAATTTTTGTAATTAAAAAATAAATCATTCTGGCACAATTTATAATAGAGAATAATGAACCATTGGGTAAAATTTCCAGCTTTTTTTTTATATCGTTAGATTTAATTTTTGCCCAATTTATACAGAAGTAGGTATATAAAAAGCCTGAGGAGGAGAACAGTGAATTCAGCGATATTCAGATCATGTCTTCCTAAAATAATATTGGCCCTTCAAATGGGAAAAAAGTATTTTTTTCAACTCAGTTTGTTTCACCCCTCGACTACAATGTCTTCACTCACTCCCCTCGTAACGCGACTTTTTACACTGGAGTGCAAATAAAACCAAATGAGAGAATTTCTCTTAGTGGCGGTAAACTGGGGAAATTTTCCCGGGGGACGAACAAATGAATTCGTCGGGGGTTGATTTTCCGTCAGTGTAGATTCAATGCGTGCACATCAGGTGTGTCAGGGCCCGTATGGTGGGAAAATGCGCGCATCGGAAGTCAACCTGAAGGTGCAAACGGCGGTTATCAGGTGGGTTTTGTTATTCACGTGGTGCCGTTTGAAAACCGGCGACGACGAACCGGGGGAGGGGAAGGTGAAGGTGAAAGATTGAACAATATTTCCCGGGTCCGCCGATTGGATGGCAGGTTTTCAATAACTCAGCATTTTATGGGAGAGAGGGAAAAGTCGATGAGACAACCGCGATATGGTTTGGTTGATGAGGGGCGGGTGGAGGGGGGGGAACATTTGTTTCATTGTTACAAAGTGCACCCACCAGATATGCAGCTGGACTTCAACCCAACTTGGAAACAATGCCCCCTTCCCCTCCTAGTGTTCCAGAAGAGAGGAATTTCTTTCGCGTGTGTTTGGTGGGTCGAAAACAGCGACGGGCCCTGCTATTGCGAACAATGGGGTTGAAGGCAGAAGCGAAACTTGGCACCGTTTTATCATTCCTGGCTGAAGGGAGTTGTCCCAGCACTTGTCTCATCGGCAAAAGGATAATTGTATCGGCGCAAAAAGGGGGCGTTCGAGAGGGAATTCATTTCCCGGATACATATGACGTCACTCCCCTCCTCTCTTTGCGTTTCTCAAATTTAAAGTTCCAATCGAGTTTTGCATCGGGCCCTGCCGGCTTTGACATCATAGTCTGGGTTTCAAAGGATGTCAGCCCGATAGCGTGTTCCACATGGCCCGCGAAGGGAAATGAACAAAGTGCATATCTAGTTCCTATCCACCACCACCGCCCTCTGCGGCTTTTAGGTGTGAAAATGTTCAAACTATGCAGACTTTTACCTGTCCAGAGCAAATGAAATCGGACCAAATCCAATTTACCTGTTCAAATTGTTTCAACGAGATTTTCGTACGGGTCGTTCTGGTAGACGTTCAGTTTAATCGGAATCGATTTCGAGAGTTTGTGACATTTCCGTGCGCCCACCTAATTTAAACTCCGTATAGGTAGTTGGTTTGGGGAGAGATAACTCACCCCTCAGCCAACACCCTAAATGCACGATTTCCACCGCGTCACAATACTCTTCAACTACGCCAAAACGGGTTTGGGGATGGTGGTAGATAGAATAATATTCTATTAGGGCATATTATGCCCTAATACGATGCCTATTATTCTGAAGAACGGTTTTATGCATTTATATTCCCGATAAATTTAAGTACTGTTGGTCCCAGAGAGGTGAAAATACAACCAAAAGGCTTATTTCAATGTTAACTTTCTTTGGGGAAAAAGCAAATATGTAGGAATCCGAGATCTACTTATAAGTTAAAAAGAAACGACAAGATCAAAACTTGCTTGGAAAAGAGGGAAACCTAGGAAAATAGAGGTGTAAAAATCCTTATACATAAGGTCCTTACATGTAAGGACCATTAGTTCACTGAGTGGCCATATGGCAGTGCTTTTCAGAGGCTGTCGCGGTTTTGACAAATTAAGGGGGAGGACAAGGGTGGGGGAGGGAGCCAGATGGAGACAGCTAGAATGGATATCGTTCCTTAAAAAAAACGCTGCAAATTTTACACAAGGGTTTATTATTCTTTGATATAGGTTACTTGTATAGAAATTTAATTCTGTCAATAAAAAAATTTAAAAAAAATTTTTTTGGGATTTTTATATTTCAAAAAAAATTTTTTGAGGCGATTTTTTTTCAAAAATTCTTTAATTTTTACTCGAAAGATATTTAACTTCTTGGGATCCATCAAAAATCCCATTTTTAGCTCCATGAAAGCCCTATAGATCGCCACAGTGAAATCGGATCGTTCCGGGACCCCAAAAAATGGATTCTACGTCCAAAAATACTTCGAAAACGACACCTGACTCGATCCCATAGCCAAAAGCCTTCAAAAACCACCTTCTGTAGCCCCATTTTAGCCCCAGAGCGCCCCACGGGTTTGGGCGATCGGGCTGAAAACCTTGCGGGCACAACTAGATGGTAAACCGAGTATTTTGTCAAAATTTCAGATTTTTTAAAAAATTCCTACTGCCCAAAACGGCCTGGACGGCGGACGGCGTACGGCGGACGGACATTTCGGATTTTGAATGTAGACCACTTGAAACGGATAATGTCAAATTTTGAGCCCGATCGGAGTCGTCGACCCGCGTCGCGAAAACATAGGTGTATTATTCCAAGAATAATAAACCAAAATGATCGATTTCAAAATCGGCGTTTTCTAATTTTTTTTTTTTTTTTTTTTTTTTTGGGTTCGCGTTTTTGGCAAAACGAAACTAAGGAAATAACGAGTTGGTAACTGCCAAAAATTACGTGTAAGCCTCAGTTTTACCGAAATTCGAAACTCATTTGAAGCTAAAGTGGTTACAAAACAACCGTTTTAGCGTTAATCTCGGTTGTACTCGTGGGTGGAATCAACTCTGAATGAGCGAATTGACCATTCTGTTCCTTGCACTAAGTGCATAAGTTTTATCAAATGACCGTTTGATGCTGCCGTATATACCTACGAGTTCCATAATGGAACTAACTACTGGCAGTAAAATGATTTTACTGCATCACTTTTGAGGAGGATCTGGGAGTGACTACTGATCCTGAATTCGTTTTAATGAAAAATGAAATCGCCAAACCTTAGAAAAAAGAAATTTATTCTTGATTGACTGAATATCGATTCAAAAAAGTCGGGTTTTCTGAGTAAAAAATCGGGTATTGATACCCATCCGGCTATCCTCTCACCAGGCCTGGCGGTTTCTGTCTAGTTCGTCGTCGAGATTCCGATGATTTCTTGTTTGATCATCTGCGAGCTCCACACGTCCATCACCTTCATCCTTGAACGGCGTCTCAATCGCAACAGTTCGCTCACGGACGCCTGTTTCGTTATCACCGCGTTTCTGGCATATTTCTCCTTTCATGGCCTTCCGAGAAGTTGGAGGAGGATGTGGTGACACCCGTGAGAAGCACCATTGCCCCCCCAAGGACGTAAGTATCGATGGAGTTGGCAACAAGTGTACGATCGTCCACGAAACGGGAGCGTCCGTTCGGACCCAACGATTGATGCAATCATAGATACACCACCGGTGCAAGAACTACATGGGCCTCATCCTAGACCTTTTCCCTTCCCTCGATCGGTCCATCTGTAGTACGTTCTTGTTCGTCACTCATAATCGGTCAGATTCCGCAGATGCTGCGAGGTCGGTGAATGCCTCGATATTCCGTTTGATATTCCGCTACCGTACGAGGTGACTTCTCGATTCGCTACCTGCACACCCGCATTCACATTGATTCTTTGTTCTGGTTCACGGAAAAAATGACCATTGAGGAATTGCCCATTAGCGCAAATAAACGGTTCTCGTTGTAATTGCGAAATCGTATAGCTTGTCCGTCTAGTTCCTTCAACTGGTAACTCACTCCAAGCGGCAATGACGTCACTCAAATATCAATTTACTTTTCCAGAACATTTATCACAAAGCGTGTTTATATTAGATGGAAAACATTATCGAGTAATTCAAGTCTTGAAGTTAGTCATTTGGTTTATTATTCTCTGAATAATCAACCTGGTTTCGCGACGACGGTCGACAATTTGAATCCGTCTCAAAATAATGAGTTTTTATTGTCGTTTCTACACAATGCATACTAAAGAAAAATAAACCCTTGTGTGAAATTGGCGGCTTTTGGTTTTATTCTCTGAATAATCAACTCATGTTTTGCGACGGGGAGCAGAAAGTTTGATCGCCCTCAAAATTTGTCTGTTTGGGTTTAATTCATGATGTATACATTCCAATATTAAATATTGGAAATTTTGTCCTTCTTTCATGATGCATACATTTAAAAAAATTCAACCCGTCCCCTCAGTGGGGCTAAAAAGGGGCTACGGGTGGGGGTTTGAAGGTATTATTCTTTGATATGGTGAGAGAGACCGTTTTCGAATACTTCAAATAAAAATACTTAGTAAAAATTCCTATATTTAGACGCAGAATCGAATTTCGGGGGCCCCAGATGAAACCATCCGATTTGAAAATGGAGATTCTAAAAGAGGCAACTACAAGAGCTCATTAGAGTTATCAGCAGGGCCCCATTTGGGGGAGCGCCACGACTGGAGGAGACGGAGGGAAGGGGAAATGGTTGATGGGAGGGAGGGACGGGGTTTGCACTACCCAAGAGTGGGAGTCTCTGCTCAACAACCCCTTGTGATGGGGCGCGACTCAAGCGAGCCCCAGGGGACGAACATTGGGAGTCAATAATCAACCAGCTGTCGTCTCCCTCAGGCTTCACTGTTGCTGTGGTGGCCTTGGACTCTCAGGGTGGCTGTCTCTGGGACTCCCAAAGGCCACAAACGCCGTGTAGTAGGAAGGGCCGAAAACTTGCTCCAGTCCTTCCTCAGACTGTCGGGGAACACCTCAGCTTCCAGGACACCCGTCTCAAAAGCCAGGCAGCTCCAAAGCACGTGCCTTGCCGAGCCCTCAGGGTCTGTGCACCACACACAGCCAGGATCGTCGACCATTGCCAGTCAATGGAGGTTTGCAGAGAACCCCAGTGACCAGACAGCAGCTGGTTGGCCCTGTGGTCAGGGACCACCTACGTCATCTCCATTCTCTGAGTCACTGATGGGAAGGACTATGAAGTGACTCTCCAGTGGACTCGGCAGTCCGAACCTTCTGCGACCAACCAACGAGCATGGCCATCAACTCCCAAAACTTTGCCCCACCAGTCAAAAAAGAAGCCTCCTCCGAATAGTAGGCGGAATAGTGGCAGCGTGACAGCGGGCAGCCCCCAATTCTACGTGTAAAACCCCAGCGAGGACCCGCACTGCTGCCCCGGACGCAGTCCTATGAGACCAGGTAACCTTTATCAGGGCTGTCTTCTGTGCTGACCTTAGACGAGTAAGGTTCGGTCCCTTTAGAAGATCATAATATGCTTTCAGAGGAGTATATTATACTCCTCTGAAAGCATAAAGAAGGGTTACAGGAAAAGGCCCCTGATATCCAGGAGGACTCCCGTCCTGAGGCCCCAATCACTCCACACAAGGCGAGCTGCCTTTGCACAGTGGCCCTCGCCGATTTGCCCTTGCAATGAGCAGTGACTCCCAGCCGCTTCTCGAGTGTGAAACAGACCTAACGTGTCGTCTAACAGATAGACGATAGGCCAGGGAGAGCCCCCCCCCCCCCCCCCACCCGCCTGACAATGGGCAACGCGAGCCTACCCTTGAGCGGCATCAGCTTGCTCTTGGCAGACGAAAAGGTGAGCGTAGCCCCATCGCTCCAGCCCTCGAGCATTCGGGTGAGCCCTGCTCCTCTCGTCTCGAGCTCCCTCCAGGATTGGCCGGTGACCATCACTACACAGTCGTCCGCCTAAGCAACACCTTCAAAGGATTCATGGGGCGACAGGTGAGGGCTTTTGAAGGGCGCCAAAAGGTCGAACGAAGTGTCGTATTCCGAGTAAAATGAAATGTCCATCCGCTATCTTAGCCGTTTTGGGCACTAGAATGTTTTTTGAAAATCTGGAATTTTGACAAAATTCTTAGTTTTCTCATTAAAAAAAAAAAAAATAAATAAAAACGTTTTTGGCCTTGGGGTCGAGTTAGCGAAGTATTTTTGGACGTATAATACATTTTTAGGGGTTTTAAATCTATCCAAACAGTGGTCTATCTAAAGAGACGAATACTTTTTTTAATTCTTAGTTTTTGAAATTGTTTCATTACCACAGAATTTGTGCAAAATAATAATATGTTGCGGGATCTTGAGGTTCAGTCAACAAAGGTAACTCTACGTCTAGGCCAACGTTTCGGTTTATTTATAAACCATCCTCAGGGCTACAGAAATATACCGTCAGCCAGAAATATATATGTCAGCCCTAACCATCTTCATAACCTTCGGTATAACCTTCACTGCTCTAACTCCACATGTTCAATCTGTAGCACGTTTTCTTTCAAATCAATTATATTACTTATCTGTTGACTGTACAGTACCTACGAATAAAATAGTGCCAATTGTACTGCCTAGTCTGAATGATGGGAGTATGGTGTTCTGCAAGACCCCACATGTGATTCAGGTTGCATGATTTCATCTGAGGTATGTGACGAATTTTATATATTGTTACCAGATAATATCATAAATAATTATATTACAAATTGATAGTAGAGGTAGGCATTAATATGTAAGTAGGTTAACTTTATATCACAGCACATTTAGTTTACATGTTTTTTGATCTCAAAATAGTCTCACTTCAGTTTTATCCTGGGCATTCTATTTACTATTGACTGTCTAATGCTGTTGGCCCATAATATGTTTGTCTAACGTCCTCTGGTATATTTCTGTAGCCCTGAGGATGGTTTATAAATAAACCGAAACGTTGGCCTAGACGAAGAGTTACCTTTGTTGACTGAACCTCAAGATCCCACAACATATTTCTGAGCCTAGCAGTCGAGTAACCCAGCCTTGTTCAAAATAATAATGTCTTATAATATGCAGTTTTCTTGTTCTCTATTATTTAGTTGGCTATTCTTCGTTGGAAATTCGTTCTGGTAAGTGCGCAACTTCCCGTGATTTTAATAACTCGTTTGTTCATTAACCATAACTGAACATGGAGGGAAGTGATGGCAACTTATCCGCCAAGTAAGTAGGATGAACTTTATGAGAGAGTTAGTGTAAAAGACAAGACTCCGTACGGCGCTAGTGTTAAATTTTTAATGAAAGAAGTTAAAATAAACGTAAAAAGAGGAATCTCCAGCAAAATGAACCCTTTATATTTGCCACATAACCACTTTTAACGGCGATATCCTCACAAATTTAGGGCACCGTTAAAAAACTCATCGAGTCTAAATGTTTAAAAGGAGCAAGTTGAAGGCGCGTGCTTTTATTATCCTCCAAGCTTCAAAGTACGAGTATATTAGCATTTTATCTTCGCTCTGCCTGTACAGTATGACTGTTTGAAGTTACCACCTTCTGCGCGTATAAACTGCTGTTATACGTAATAACGGTCCCTTCTGTGTGTTCCCGTTTTGAGGCCGTAAAGGTGGTTTATCCCGGAGGCTGCCTAATTTCAATACGACCGCGTTAATTTTACACCCCGTAAATAGACTTGTGGTACCCCCGCAAAATGAAACCGCCCACATTACTTTAATAGGTTTTGTGACGGTGTGGGGGTGAAAATTCAAACTGTAAGGAGACGAGAAGGTTTGTGTTTGTGATGAGCTGCAGAAGTCCTTCTGTTCAGAACAGGCCGAAGAAATATCGGCCAATATTAGGAACTCTAGAAAATAAAAATGGGGAATTTGGTTCAAATTGTGATCTAAAACCCCCCTCAGAAACGTGATCGAAACTCCTATCGAAGACGCTATAGCGACTTGACTTTTCAATTTAAATGTTTGCTTCCAAAATTAGTAGGTAGGCCTTATGCTTTTGAGTGCCCAGATTGTTTTTACTTTTTTATAATTTTGTTCACTTTTGACTCAGAAACGGCAAAAAAAAAAAAAAAAAAAAAATTCGGGTTTTTCGTTGAATGCCTGAACTTTTATATTTTTTGAATTTATTTATTTGAATACACTTATCATAAAAATCAACGAAAAAAAAATTTTTTTTGACGTGGACGAAAAGCATCTTAAGTTCATGTGCCAAAAGACGGACTTTGGATCATAAATATTAACCTAATATTCTATAATAGACCCAGGTAGCATCGAGAAAAACATGAAATTGGTTTGAAAACTTCTTTTTAAAACCAATTTTAGCGCGCTCATATTGGAACGACATCAGAAAATTTCTGTTTAATATTAAATATTAAATAGAAATTTTTTTATTCAGGGCTACAAGATATATAATGAGTCGGCCCCCCCACCCGTTGCGAGAAAGTGGCCCCCTGGCCGATAAAATGGTCGGCCGAGCGAAGTGAGGGCCCCCTGTTTCATCACTTTTTCGGGGATTCTGGTTTTGTGACGTAGCGTTCCAAACATTCAATGTCAGGTTCACACCGCAAATGGCAGGTACTTGGCTCTGTTAATACACTGAAATACTGAAACTGACTGTGGCAAGTTTCAATTTGAGTTGGACTGTTTTCACTTAAGGAACTTTCACGCATCCAAGTTTCCAGAGTAACAGTTACCAGCAGTAGCTATGTGGATGTAGTTAACTGAGCATTAGTTGGAAAACAATACGGCCAGGGCAGCCCTGGAGGGGCCCAAGTTTAAAACAAGGTTGGCAACAAGTAAGGGGTTTGCGGTCAGACGATGACCGAAGGGCAGATGTGCAACTTGAAGGAAAGGCGGTTGCTGGGCCTGTAGATGTTCAGAGGGGGGTTGCAAACAAATCGTCTTTTGCTGACCCATAGGAAGCCCCCCCGAGGGTATCCGTTGAACCCTTTCTGAAGCAAAAGGACTTGGAAACCCCAGTTAACCGAGATGTAGGAGTGGAGAGGGTACTGGACACCCTAGTTAACCGATGAGGGCGTACTGGGCACACTAAGAGGGGATGTTGAGACGGGGTTGTCGGGGGTTGAAGGCAAATCGTTAGCAACCCTTCTAACAACGTCTTAGCTCCAAGCTTATAATACACGCTTACCCCTGCACTGACACTAACATTGACGTTAACCCTCTCTTTACACTCAGGACAACCTCACTGCAGTTAACCTCGATGGTACTTTTGAGTAGAAGAGCTGTCATAAACTGTCAACGAGGGAAGTATCCGTGGCTCATTTGGAAAAGCGCCAGGTATCACTATCTATAGGAAACGGGAGACTGTTCTTTCCCTGTGCGTCATGGAGCTAGTATTTACAATTTACTAGCACGACCGGCAGCACATGTCGGATCACATTTGGCTGGAAAGAGGGAACCCCAATCGGGAGCGGAGGTCCTGGTGACCCCGTATTCAATTTTCTCTATGGACCCTCTGGTGTTTCCACTTCTGTGGGATGGTCGGAGGGAATCCGGGAGCAGCATCAAGGCTACGGCAGAAGGTGTGCAGTATACGAACATCTACTACAGTGAAACCAAATTTCTCGCCAACTCAGACTCAGCTTTTAGTGCCTGTGCTGTGGACTCACAAGGAACCTTTGACATCTCGAGTGTAGACTCCGGGAAAATTTATTTGGCCCAACTAATCCACCATAAGCAGTATGCACTGAGAGAAAAGATTTTTTTAGTGGCTAGGTTAAATCCGAAATAACCTCGAAAAGAAATTGAAACCACCTAGAATCAATTGATTCAACCTAGAAAAAAAATAGGTCCAGGTTAAAGTAACATCGAAAAATATTAATACAACCTAGACCCATATACAAACAACCTAATCCGTTATTACCCGCCCTCTGACCACAACCTGGAATAAAAAAGTGTCAACCTAGACCAAATGTGAACTTCACATTTGGTCTAGGTTGACATTGTGAAGACCTAGAAAATATATTACCTACCTTTGACTTTTAAGTGGGGTAACCTAGAATTGAATGATTTGACCTTCCATATAATTCCCCTCCATTAAAGTCTCGGTTGTACAACTGAAAACAACCAAGAGATTTAAAAGGCGAGATTGTTACTTTAGGTAACAACCCAGAAGAAAAAGTTAGACTTTCAGTCTCGGTTAAAACAACGGTATTACCACAAATAGTTATAGGTTTAAACAACAGTTATAGGTTTAAACAACAATTCGATAAATTCCAGGTTGTTTCTACGGTACGCTAAGCGGCCGTGGAGAGCGCCACTGTAGGTGGTGGGCGTTAATTCTCGTTGTCTTGGCACCCCTGCTATTCACCCGGTGGGGTTGAGGCCAAATCTCTGTCAAATTCTAATCATCTAATATCTGTCACTATGTGCAGTCATATTATTATGTTCTCTGTTACTCTGTGGTCACATTCAAATTTTTGTACTGAGTTGGAAACGAGACAACCCAGAAAGATAGTTGAAGTTGATAGAACCAACCTGCAATGGAAGTGGAGCAAACCTAGAGAGAAAAGTGGACCACCTAGTAATTTATTAGGGCCAACCTGAAAATAATAGGAAGCTACCTAGAAATTTAACTGGTACAACAGGGATAGTAATTGAAACAACCTCGTAAATAAAGGGGCACAACCTAGAGAAAAAAGGGTTCTAGGTTAATGCGCCATGGCTGTAAATTGTTTGAGGTGGGGTGAGAACGTTTTCGTTTTAGGGTAAATTAACCGTCTATGAAAGTGAAAAACATTGAATACCAGGGTGAGACAACCAAGACATTAATGTTTTTAACCTAGACTGTAAATGGATGGAGGCGGCGGCACACACCGTGAACTTAACCTAGAACTAAAGTGTGGGGGTGGCGCATTTTAAATCTTGGTTGTTTGCATTTTTAGGAAGGTAACTTCCCCAGTATTTTCAATCTAGGTTAAATGATATTCAACCTAGACTAAATTGTTCCACCCTAGAATGAAAACCAAAAAAAAATCTAGGTTGGCAGCATTTAACCTAGAAAAAAATCGAAAAATAACCTAGAATAGGCCCTTTTTTTCTCTCAGTGTGGTGATTTTGGGCGTAGTGCCTGCGGAACTCTGCCCTTCACACTACAACAAAATCAAACTTTAATGAGCTTCTTGAATGATTTTTTTTTTTTTTTAAATCCCAGAAAAGTTACGTTAGTGATAGGCAGTTCGGTTAGTGATACGCAGTTCTCGGAGAAGTAAAGTGATGCAAACAGGGTTGCAATGTCAAGTGTTTTTAGTCAAAAGACTTATGACTATGTTTAATATCACTACCTACGCGCTCTGGTGGCTTCGAGGCCCTATGTGTGACGTCACTGGCCTCAGTTTCCGGTTCAAAATCTCAAAAATTCCATAACAGCTCTGCTCATAACTTTAGGAATTGTCGAACTGAAGGGGGTTTTAAAGGGTGCTGAATTCGAATATGATGTTAAAAACGCGAAACTCCGACCTTTTCAAGGAGCCCATTTAACAGGAACACAATCACATTAATGTGTTCTGGTGAGGGTTGCAAAATTTTCATTGAATGGGCCCATATTAAATGAAACTTTTGCAACCCTCCCCGTGGGTCGGTTCCCATAAATATTATTACTAAAAATTTGTATTATCATAAGCTGACCTATGCCCTATAAACGATTTCTAATGAATATTCACGTTGTTAAGTAACGAATAACGAATGTACGTGTGTGGGATGGGATATTCGACAGAAAGAGTAACGGAGCGTTGTCGACGATGACTGACGATGAGAACAAAAAACGTTTATTTTCTCAATGCAATGTATTTTTAACGTGAGAGACATATTCATTGTTTGATATCAGAGAGAGTAAGAGGTTAAGAAATTGAAAGTACCTAGAATTTTTTTTTATTGTAGAGTAAGAAAATCAATAATGTTAAAGAGCAATTGAGTGTTCGATAATTTTTGTCAGTCCGTCTTTAGCCAATACAAATAAGCTCGATGAAGAACATGCCACGTAAAACATGGTGTGCCAAAATCTAAGCCGCTAACACATTTTCGTCTGGTCTTGAGGTCCGTCGATTGTCATGAAGACTGCCAATACACTGGAAGAGCGTTTGAATTTGAGGCAACAAAACATTTTCGGCTAGGAATTCGCAAATTGGATTCGATGTTGTTCATCAATTTTGGGTTATTATTCTTGGAATAATCAGCATAGTAATATATAATAAGATGATAATAATATTATTATTATGCAGCATAATATTATTATGTATTCGCGACTGGGGTAAAAAATGTTAATCCTTTTATGCTTCATGATGCGTAGATTTAAAAAACGAATTGTCCAGGCCGTCTTGTGCAGTAGGCTTCTTTTTTTTTTTTTAATGTGTAATTTCGACAAAATACTCGTTCTCCATCCAGTTGTGCTCGCTACGTTTTCAATTCGATCGTCAAAACCCGTGGAGCTTTGTGGGGCTAAAAATGTGCTGCGAGAGGGGTTTTTGGAGGTTTTCGGCTATGGGGTCGAGTTTGAAGTCGTTTACAAAGTATTTTTTGACGTTGAATCCATTTCCGGAGGTCTCAGAACAATCTGATTTCACCGCGAGGATCTATGTGGCTTTCAAGGGGTTAAAAATGGGGCTATTGAAGGAAACCATTAAGTTGAAAAGTTGTTTTCGGAGTACATATTTTTGGACGTAAAATCCTTTTGATTTGGGGGGCCCTACAGCTGTCCTATGACCGTACAGGAATTTAGATTTTTTTGTTTATTTTTTATTATTTAAAATATAGGTAGTGTTATTGACAGAATTAGTTATTGATTCATTTTTATCAAAAATAGTAAACTCTCGTGTAAAATGTGCACCGTTTTTTGAATACTGTTCCATTTACATGTAATTAAATTCCTCCTTCCGAAGGTGGGCGATCTAAGTGGCGGCCGTCTCACGGTGAACACCCCAGCAAGTGGCACAGGTCCTTCATCCTCGAGTTCTGCCTCCATCCGATGAGCCTCTTTCCGGCCATTTTTCGTTGCATAATGAGCCGAAGTAGCTCATATCGCTTGGCAGGATCTACTCTCTGGTAGGTGAAGTTGACTTGGTTTTATTTATCTTTATTCGTAACTTTTTGGTCATTGGAGTTCATACAACCCCGGAGTTTCTCGCCGAGTTCTTCCACCCTGCTGTCAGGATAGTCCTGTCATCCGCAAACGTCGCTGTCACTGTTTTTGTCGTTTCGGGATGATCCCTTGTGGTCAGTATGTACCATAATATATTCTATATAATGTAGTTTTTTTCATTATAGAGGAAATGGATTGTTCAGGCGACCTATGCAGAAACGGGTCGTTACGCTCATTTTTTCCGAAAGGAAGAAAGGGAGATCTTCCGTATTTGGGAATTAGGTTGAGTAAACCCCAGATGAATTGAGATTGGGGAAATAACGAGTTCGTTACCCGTTAATCAGCTGCCTGGGTCGGCCCCTTCAACACGATTTGTCCGAGAGAACGCTTCCGTCCAATTTTTTTTGCCCTCCAAGTTTATACCTAAAAACAAACTCACACGGCGGATTCCATTGGAGCCCGGGCCGTGTGGGTAAATGAAAACACAAAAGATCAAAGGCGCTAATGGTTTTCGTGAGGTATGGGGTCATAAGTGTTGCTCCCATCGGGAGGGCGGATCTCTGGGTGTCGTGAGCGAAACAGGCAGATGAACTCGCCAAGATAGTACGTCGGTCCCGATTTTATAATAATTATTAATAGAATACCCCACTGAGAGTCAGAAAGATGGATCTATTGGTCCCGATACTGCGCTTTTGTTTGACATGAACATGCCACGAGATATGATCCCCTCTTCTCGCTTCTCCGTCAATATTTATGTGATTCCATTTTGAAGATTAGCGCAAATTAGGTGATTGAAAAGAGGATACTACGAAAAAATAGGTGAACTCTTCAGGACTAATATGATTTATTAGTCCCGATCACATGTTCATGGGCTTAATGACCCTCACGGCTTCAAGCTCAGTTCTTACTGCGATCTGATCCGACAGCTCTTCATGCTCCACTACGTCTGTGCATTTTCCCCTGACCTTGCATTCACATTTCTGACGTTTATCGTTAGCCAAAGAAAAATCACGAAAAACATACCTGTATCGGTGATACAATCAATATTTTACGGCAACACGACGCACCAATAAGGCATGTTAAAACTCATGTTTCTTTAGCGTGAGAAATAACCATAAATGTCATATTTTTATTGCCCCATTGTGATGGTTGTAAGTTCACGATTTACGTCTTATCCTATTAATCAATATGAGCCACTTTTATATTTGAAACAGAGCCCACTTTTCGCAAAAAAAAAAAAAAAAAAAAAATAATAATAATAATAATAATAAATAAAAAATAAAAACCTATTATAGGTAGGCAATAGGTTTTGCAATAAGTATACATTCTAGGGCAAGAGGTCCACTTTCACACTTCTCATCTCTAGAATACCAATAATTTGTATTAATTATTTTAGTGGTTACATAAAAATGATTTTGCGATTTTGGTTCATTGTTCTTACACCTAGGCATTCGAGACGAGGGTCGAAGATTTTGATCGGCCTCAAAATTGATTATTATTCGTTACAACATGACAATCTACACATAGTTTAGATTCCAAAAATAAAATGTCCGTCCGCCGTCCAGGCAGTAGAAGTGTTTTAAAATCTAAAATTTTGAAAAAAATACTCGGTTTCCCAGTTAGTCGAGCCCGCAAGGTTTTCAGCCCGATCGCTCAAACCCGTCGGGCTACGGGTGGGGTTTTGATGGTTTTCGACTATGATATCAAGTGGGGTGTCGTTTTCGAAGTATTTTTGGGCGTATTATTCATTTTTCGGTGGTCTCAGATCTATCCGATCATAGGGATCTGTGGTGGCCCGCTGTTAGGCCAATTTAATGGGACGAATAACCCATTTTTGGGGTCCCTCATCTATCGAAATAATTTGAAGGAATTCAGTAAAAAAAAAATAATAATAATAATAATAATGAAATAAAAATAAAGTAAAATTAAAAAATTACCTAACCAATGAATTTTTTTTTTATAGGTAAGTATTGATTTAGAATTACATTTTGCTCAATTTGGGGGGTTCGCATTGATTTTTTCAATTTTTTTTTTTTTTCTGAAAGTACTCTGAGAATGTAGGGAAAACAGTAGTCAGCCGCCTGAAATCGTTTCCAGAAAATTTAAATAATTTAACGAAAATTACGGCGTTTGAAAAACACGGCCATGGAGGGAGCGTGACGTCACTACCTCTTCAACCAACTACGTGAGGGGATTGTTCCGCCCAGGGTTGCCACTCCACTACTCATCACAGAATAAAATTCAATTGAGCCGTGAATCCTTCTGATAAGGCTTCAAATTTCAAGTATTGTGTATTATAATTAAAATTTAATTATGTTTTCCGTCGTATCAAGTTATAATTGCTATAAATTTATCATATAAGCTGACGACACTAGCGCTCCGGGTGAGAGATTCACTGGAACTGTGACGTCACTACCTCAAGAGTGACTGGTGGGAAACCCCGGCGTTTCAAACTGTGCGTTTCGTTTTTTCGTTATATTTCCTACAATGATTTTTTTTTTTCGTTGGTATTGGAGTCTGTGCACGTTACTTTTTAGCCATATTATTGAATGGTAGGGAAGATTTCCAAATCTAAAATCAATGCGAACTCCCCAATACAATAACAATAAGTTAATTATTAAAAATAATAAACCCTTGAATAAATTTTGCTAATATAAAAAATAAACCTAACTATTGACTATGTTCAAGATGAATGAGACATAAATTGAATAATATTTGTAACCAACATTCATTTTGATAGGTAAATAGTTTTGAATTTCTCGCTGTGCGATTGAGAGGGTAAAAGATGGCTACAATTACACCACCGAGCCAGTAGTGTTTAGCAATTATAAACTAGGTACCTGTTTATGAACCGTGAACTCGATGCAACAAGCGTAATTGCTTGTTAACTGTAGGAAAGTAGTAGCCAGTGAAACAGTTATCTTGAAAGATGGAGGATCCCTGAAGATTCGTTATCTTCACGTGAACCTATAATACTCAACTATGCGTTAAACTTGAAGCCATAGCTTTAGGAGTAATAGCTCATTTTATCCTTGGACGACCTCCCTGCGATATAGACGTTCATCACAATTTTAATATTCATCACCCGAAATGAGTAAATGACGTATATGCTACATGGAAAACCTATATCGGCTCTTTCTTCTACCAACCTTTGTAGTCAAGTTAATCATGCAGATCAAAATTTGATCTGCATGAATAACTTGAATTTAATGTTTTCAAGCTTCTGAGCGAAATAAAAAATTGACTACAATGAACGCTAAAGGTGCGTTTTGTTGTCATACAAAATTAAATATCTCTAAACCTCGTAATCACCCGTTTTTTATTTTTTATTTTATTTTTTATTTTTTTCATTTTACAAACTATCCACACCCCTTACTTTTATTCAATGAACCCGCTAACTTCAACACAATTTTGTACAATGAGAAAATTTTCAAAAATTGTATGAAAATGTTTCCATGTTTCAATCACTAGAAATGCTCTGCAATGGTTGCAAAAATGATGTACCTTTTTGATCCGTGAAATTTTTACAGACGTTTAGTGATTTGTTTCCTACTATTTACCAGATTCTGACAGAAAAAAACTTGGCTTTCGGTTGTAACAGTTATACTTCTAATAACGAGGAGTAGGAGGCAAGATGAATAGAATCCCAGTTGCCAGGTTTGAGGTCGGTGTTCATTCGTTGATTAGCTGGCCGTGTGAAAAGAACTGTGACACCTCGCTAGGAAGAAGGAGGTTAGGGCGTGAAGGTTGGTGTACCGCAGGCAACATGCCACGGTTGATCAGTGTAGTGACGCTAACCGTTGCCTTTCAAACCGCCTACCCACCTTAAGCCTTCGGCTAATTACGCTGCTCACTAGTCATACCTTGTGAGAGATATTTTCTTTCCTGGTGAAAAGTGCGCTACCGGTGAAATGTTTCGGTGATGGTTCGGCAACCTGATGAGCAACCAGACCCAAAAGTGTGAACCAGAAATCGTAACTGTAGATTGACTAGGAGCAAAACCTCGAGAAGCGGAAAAACAACGGATAACCACCAACTATGAACTTTTTTGTTTCATTATTCTTGGAATCGGTCGAAAATTTGGATGGGCATCTAAATTAGAGTTTGAATCCCGGGATCCCGGACGATTTTTGATAATTTGAAATCCCGGGATTCGAGAATTAGTAGCACCTCATACGTAAATTGATCAAGTCTTGTTGAGAATTTTCATTAAATAACGGGATATAGTTCGAAGGCGTGATAGTGCTGTATGGTGAATTTCCCTGAAGTCCGCGACGTGATTGATGGGTCATTTCGAGTCACACAACATTAAATGCAGGACAAATTTTGTCCGAGAAAATCGGGATTTTTTCTGGAAGATGCAGCAGTTTGGCATCTAAGCAGACCGTGTGATACAAAAATCCAAAAATCAGTAGGTATTCTTAGAAATAAAGACCCCAATTCTCTCTCCCTACACCGCTCACAAAGCGAAGGTTACTAAATTCAAAATTATTGGGAAACTTCGACATTCCCTTTTAAATTAATCAAAAAATTTGTATTGATTCAGAATGCTCTCTATATCAACAGTAAATTGAAAAAAGAATACAACTATTTGAATTGGCCTGGCTTATGCTACTTTTATGTCTGTCACAAGGGTTTTTAAATCTCTCTCCACAATTTTTTAAACTCCAAATTTCAAAGAGTGAAAAACGAAAAACTGAAGAACTTACTTTGGCACACAAACGAAACAAGCCATCAATTGAATTGAATAGATGAGCGCAACCTTTTTGTTATTACGATATATTTAATGAGCGTGAGAAACTAAGAAACAGTAGGTATCTAGCGACCAAACTATGCCACACAACACATCAAAAATATCCACGTGATGCTCATTAGGTACGTAAACAACTGCACCCTAACGACCGATGCGTAATAAAACCTTATGCCGATCAGAGGTAACGAACGGCTCAGGCTGCAAAAATCGTTTTGGAGTCGTTGGAATCAGCCTAAAAAGCTCATTCCATAGACCCTTGTACCAACGAAATCGGACAAAAACTTCCGTCCCCCTTTTGAGGCCTCCTTAGTTACACATCAGAGATAAACAACTTTCGTCGTGAAGTACCTCCCGAAAACCGATGAAAGGGATGAGGGAGGAAAAATCAAGGTAGCCTATAACCACCCCACGAACTCGCTGATCACAATGAGACCACCCTCATGAAAATCTGTTGAGCCGCTCGGGCGTGATGCTCTGTACACAAAAAAAACAAAAACAAAAAAAAAAAAAAAAAAAACACGTCGAGGGGTGAGCGCACCTTTCCATTTTTTGGAAAAAGGTTGCGCTAAAAAGCGTTACGGGTTACCCCCTAAACTAAAGACATGAAAATTTTTTTTTTAGGACATTTAATGTTCCAATGTGTTGCAGACTTGTATGCAAGCGTTTCCTAGTAACGTCACTAGGTTTTTAGCGCAACCTTTTTCCAAAAAATGGAAGGGTGCGATCTCCCCCTCGACATGTTTTTTTTTTTTTTTTTTTTTTTGTGTACAGAGCATCACGCCCGAGCGGCTCAACAGATTTTCATGAGGGTGGTCTCATTGTGATCAGCGAGTTCGGGGGGTGGTTATAGGCTACCTTGATTTTTCCTCCCTCATCCCCTTCATCGGTTTTCGGGAGGTCCTTCACGACGAAAGTTGTTTATCTCTGATGTGTAACTAAGGAGGCCTCAAAAGGGGGACGAAAGTTTTTGTCCGATTTCGTTGGTACAAGGGTCTATGGAATGAGCTTTTTAGGCTGATTCCAACGACTCCAAAACGATTTTTGCAGCCTGAGCCGTTCGTTACCTCTGATCGGCATAAGGTTTTCTTAAGCATCGGTCGTTAGGGTGCAGTTGTTTACGTAATGAGTATCACGTGGATATTTTTTATGTGTTGTGTGGCATAGTTTGGTCGCTAGATACCTACTGTTTCTTAGTTTCTCTCGCTCATTAAATATATCGTAATAACAAAAAGGTTGCGCTCATATATTCAATTCAATTGATGGCTTGTTTAAATTCCACTGATCAATTATTAATTCATTTCTTTAATACTTTACACTGTTCACCATCTCCGCCCTGTTCCCGATTGGCGCATCCTTTGAATTGATGAAACGTCATCAAGCCTGCTTAGCTACACGTGGATAACACAACCATACAAAGCATGTAGGTAGTTAATATGAAGAAACTGCGTCCCCGACCTTTAGCTGACATTGCCACAAGCCTCCTCTCGCCCCTCGCCGTGTTAGGTTCTTCCTCGTAACCCCAGCATTTTCCATCTTTCACCATCATAAAAATCCGTTCGCACAACCAAGAAACCCCAGCTGTAATGGGACAAACAGGGGACTCCCAGGTGGTGGGGGAGGTTAGCACCGTAATTCCACTCGTCACGGAGCGGAAGGCCGACAGTGATTTAAGTAGGCTGGAAGGTTTACGATAGGAGCCCTGAACACTGTCCATTGTTCTCAACTAAGAGCCAAGTGCATAGTGTGTATCCAGTAGGTATGTGTGAAAGTGTTTCCCTCCGAACCATTTTTGGCATTTGGGGATTTCGTTTCATTCCAGAGCATTTCTTTTCCTTCAGAGAACGCCATTTCGACAGCCAAGATGCTGAAAACATACTGCCGCATGCTTGAGAACATTGATCACTTTTTGGGCATAATGAGATCTGGAGATCAATTATGTATTACGTTTTGCTTACCAATGTATTAGGTTGATGAACAATTTTACTAGTAATTTTACGTTTTCTTTTTTAGATTCTTCGTTAATAGGCGGCGGATTTACGTGTACATGAATGCATTTTTTATCCCTTCGCGATTTTCAGAAATTCCAAGTGATATATGTATCCGTTTTCATATTTTGCACATGCACCCAAATTTTAGGGGTTCCTTCATGCATTGCTTAAAGATCGCTGCTAATTGTACACAGGGGTTTATTATTCTTTGATATAGAAAAATTGTGTGATAATTAAATCTGTGTCATTAGGACATATTTTTGAAAAAAAAAATCTGTACAATGGTATTCGGACACATGTGGGACCCCAAAAAATGAATTTTGCGTCCAAAATTACTTGGAAAACGACTCCTTATTTGACCTACAGGGATTCTTCAAAAAACCCCATGAGAGCCCCTATAGATCCCCACGGTGAAATCGGATCGTTCTGGGACCTCAAAAAATGGATTTTACGTTCAAAAATACTTCGAAAACGACACCTAACTCCACCCCATAGCGGAAAACCTAAAAAAAAAAAAAAAAAAAAACCTCCCGTAGCCCCAATAGCGCCTCACGGGTTTGGGCGATTGGGCTGAAATCCTTTTTCAGCACAACTAGATGGTAAACCGAGTATTTTGTCAAATATTCAGATTTAAAAAAAATGCTACTGCCCAAAACGGCCCTAACGGCTAAATTTTGAAATCTGGATAATGTCAAATTTTGAGGCCGATCTAAATTTTCGACCTCCGTCGCGATTGCATAGGTGTCCGCCTCCTATTTATAAACTTATGGTTTTTGAGTATGTAGGTTCCTAATTCGTAGTAAAACGGAAATTTTTCGCATGAGTTGGTTTTCCTTTGTATAAGTTGGGCGAAAATTAGTTCTAAGTAGTTACCTACGTCATGAGTAAAATTTATTTAATACTTATTTTTTATTTTATTTTTTTATTTTTATCTTAAATAAAAAATATCAGATAAGTATGAACAGAATAGGGACCCCCGAAAATGGATTTTACGTTCAAATTGACCCTGAAGCGATACTTCATTCGGAAGTGAGTGTGAGATCTAAGATAGTCCCTCCACGGTATGTTCGATTCGTCAACGTAACATCCTGGATTTGCTTGGCTGGAGGCGTAGTCTGGCCAGTGTTTTCAATAGATTCGTCCAGATCTGGACGTATCTATACGACACACCTCCACAACCCTCGCAACGAACGTACTAAAGGAGGCTGTTTTCCTCATGCAGCCGTTCGCTGGAAACGACGAGGGGTCCGCAAATTCGTTGGTTCTGGAGTTTCATCTGCATCTGAGAAAAAGGGCGGTTGTCGACATAATTAGAATCGATAAACGTGAATCGAATAGATTACCGGGCACCAGGAGAGTCGCCTTCGTCCCACCGACTTCATCCCATGTCCGTTTGCCGATTATAAACGTGACACCTGGCGACGCCGACGTGTATTGCTACCAGTTTAAACCATTGGTATCAATCGTACAGAGCCGGGTCGCCAACGAACTATTCAAACGACTTTCTTAAGCGCAACTAATCAGTCGTGACTATCTTCTTTGGCCTCAATTCACAAAAAACAATGATGACTACTTGCTTACTCGAAACAAGTAGGTAAACTGGAACAAATGCCGGATACACTCCAAAAACGTGTAAAACCGTTAAAAAATGCGTTAGCTGATGCAAACCAGTTTTTTTTTTTTTTTTTTTTTTTTTTTTTTTTTTTTTTTTTTTTTTTTTTTTAGCGGCGTGTACATGATGTTTACAACTTCAAAGAAAGCTCTCGTATCGTCATCACTTTTCCTTACTTTCCGGTTCCAGTTGCATGAATGAAAAATAATGGCGAAATCGTATAGTACAAAGCAACCAAAGTGGGTCTGACCACAACCCAAAATACACCCCGTCCTGCTTTTGTCCGACACTCATGAATGAATGAAAGTTTACCCCGATGTTTGTTATAAACATCGCGAAAAAAAAAAACCTAAAACGGAAATTCGCTCGTAACCAGTGGGAAGGTGAACAACTCGTGAATGGTTCTTAATAAGTTAAGAAAGGCAGGATATGTCGCAATAAGTCAACGTTTTATCGTGTCGTCTTAATTTTGCCGCAAGTTTTATCGTTTGCCTCCGGAGGACAATGTACTCATCAAAAAAAGGATTCCCTCATGTCCGGGATAGGCCATCGTAAACTTCATCCGGAACGTGCAAGTTTGGTGTACTTCCTATATGTATTTTTTTTCACTTTGGACGAAGACACAAAACAGTTTGAATGAAGAGGCAGATGCGTCAAATTAGGGACACGCGATACTTATCGATATGCGTATGGTATCGATGGCAAACTGGGCAACCTAACCATGCCTAGAAGGTTCCTCCAACCACAAGCAGCAGCATGATTTTTGACATTATTAATTGACATTAATTAACGCCTTCGGTACTCCGCCCATCACACCTCGCAAAATTAACATTATTCGGAAAAAACCCTCAGGAACTCCATCACTATGAAGTCATTTCTGTATAATTTCTTCGTGCGAATTAAAAAAAAAATATGCTGTAAATTTTACACAAGGATTTATTATTCTTTGATATAGGTTACTCGTACAAAAATTAAATCTGTGGCTATTAACAAATTTTAAATTTTTTTTTTTCACTCGGATAATATTAAATATTATCAAAGAGATCATCTTTATTATTATCTTTTTTTTTTTTTTTTTTTTGTTGATATCTTGGGATCCTTCAAAAATCCCATTTGTAGCCCCACATTAGCTCTAAAGAGCCCCACAGTGAAATCTGATGTTCAGGGACCCTGAAAATGAATTCTACGTCCAAAAATACTTCGAAAACGACACCTAACTCGACGCCATAGCTGAAAATCTTTTAAAAAAACCCTCACGTAGCCCCATTTTAGCCCCCCCCCCCCCCCCCCCCGGTTTTGTCGATCTGGCTGAAACCTTGCGGGCACAACTAGCTGGTAAACGAAGTATTTTGTCAAAATTTCAGATTTAAACAAACAAAAAATCGGATGGACATTTCGGTTTTGGAATCTAGACCTATTGAAACGGATAATGTCAAATTTTGAGGCAGATCGGACTCTTAGACCTCCGTCGCGATTACAAGGCGAAGCTTTATTATTCCAAGAATAATAAACCAAAACAGATTTCGGAAATTGTAAATAATTAAAAGTGGCACCCGGTAGAGCACCCGGTTGAGTCTGAAAGATCAAACATCTTCAATTAAAAAGAAAAATAGAAGTAGAAGAAATATAACTTCTTTTGGTTTATTATTCTTGGAATACCTAATACACCTTTGTTTCGAACAAGTTTCAAGTTTGAAAATCAGCGGAAAAGCGAAGAAGCGGAAAACTTGAACATTTACCAAAAACTAGCGTGTCAATCAAAGACATTTTCATGTCAAGGTTCGAGACTCTCATGAGGGTCTCTCCCCGCTTTTTTCATTTCTCATTTTCATCCTCCTTGATTTTAATGTTAGCAATCCCAAACATAATTATAGCCAGTGGAGTAAATGTTAGGAAGAGATTCGTATTTCGATTGAAAATCCAAGTTAAGTTGCTTTATTTTGGTGGCCAACTCTAGTACTATAAGGGGGACATTTAGCCTTAAATTGAGGTTATAGAATTCAAAAACGCTTTCGTTGTTTTCGACCCTTAATTGATTGGTTTTATCGAGACGAGAGAATTTGCTATCGCTCGGGTGAAGAACTGTAAGATCGACCTCGTGAGATTTGTGGAGAGGTTTCGTTTTTTACACATCGCTTCGTGAGTGCATCATCTTCGCTTCCCAAATGATTTACTGGAGCCCCACGTAATTCAAAACGGCTCACTAGTTTCCAACGTGTCGGTCCCTCAGTCGTAATTCTGTTCGGGGGATATCTTCTTCAAAAACCCCTCAAAGATAATCTCGAGGCCCCTCCGAGCCTGGCTATCTCGCTCATCTCATTCCTAAGGCGCGAGGGTTACGGTGGAGATGTCCCGCCCTCCAAGTTTATGTGTGTCATGCTCATGATAGGGAGAAATCCCCCAACTCGCGGAAAGAACGGGCGATACATCAAAGTTTAAATGGGTTCCCCCGGAGAGACTTCGACCTTAGCTCGTGGCTAGTCAGGTATAAACGAATCTGTTCCGTTGTTCAGGGCTGAAGCAGTACAAGGCGAAACTCGCCGCGTCCAAGGTAGAACTCATAAGTAGGAAGGAGGCTCCTAATTCTCAACTGGTGGAAATATCACACGAGCTATTTCATTGCACACCACTCGTAAAAGTTATTTCTAGCTGGTGAAAATGTTCGTATCTAATGACACCTTGCCTGAACATAACCCGCTATGTTCTTTTAGCTCGTTCAGCTTCTACATTGTGCAAACTACTATATTAAGCTTACAACTTTTGGAGGGGTTTTAAAACTACCATAATATTTATATGTATTTATACGTAGGTATTAAGTTGAAATACAGGTATTTCATAGGTTATAAATAATTTATAGGGTATAAATAACAGATATTCTTTCAACGCCATGTAATGATGAACCTTTGTGTCCAATCAGGAATACCCGGAAGTCCAATCCGGAAAATAGCCTTTCGGTTCAGTATCCCCCGAATAATCAACCTGTTTTCTAAAAGGGCGGGACCGATTTTTATGTCTCAAAATTAGGTCTTAAAATTTACGGTGAACGAAGCGCCGTCCGCCGCCCAGGTCGTTTTGGGCAGCACAGTAAGAATTTTGTGGAAAATCTGAAATTTTCTCGAATTATTCTGCTCTTCATCTAGTTGCGTCCGCTGGGTTTTCAGCCCGGTTTTTGAAGGGTTTCAGCTGTGGGGTCAAACTAGATATCGTTTCCGAAGTACTTTTGAACGAAGAATCCATTTTTGAGGGTCCCAGAACCATCCGGTTCCACCATGGCTATCTATGGGGCATTAATGGGGCTACAAATAAAGTTTTTGAATAACGCCTGGTGGTCGAATCGTAAAATCCATTTTTCGGGGTCCCACATCGATCCAAATCATTTGGAGGAACTCAGTTTAAAAAAAATTAATAATATTAATTAATATTAATAATATTAATTAATATTAATAATACTAATATATTATATTAGTATTATTTTCAAAATAATATTTTGAAATATATAACATTATTTCCTTTAAATTAGTGATATAGATTACTATATATATATAATGAAACAATTTTTATTGTATAGAATTAATTTTTGAACGATTTTTAATAAAGAATAATAGACCCTTGTTGAAAATTTGTAGCTTTTATTTTAGATTTTTGCCTATTGGGTAAATTTTGAAGTATTTTCGGGAGTATGATTCATTTTTCAAGGTCCCAGAAACATCACCATGGGAATCATGATATTGTGGGGCATTCATGGTGCTAGAAATGGGACTTTTGAAGGATGCCAGGAGGTTGAATGACGTGCGGTTTTTCGAGTAATTTCGGACGTAGAATCCATTTTTTGAGTTCCCACTTCTGTCCAAAAATGTGGGGATTTTTTATGTTTTTTGTTTAATTTTTTTTTTTTTTTTTTACATAGATATTTATTTTTACATAATTTTTGCATAATTTATATCAAAGAATTGATAAACCTTTATGTAAAACGATGAGCGTTTTTAGAATCTACTCAATAAGGTCGTCTCAAAACCCACTATGACAAATTTTGAGGCCGATCAAAATTGTTGTCCCCCACGAAGAAAACGTAGTTGTATTATTGTGAGAATAATTAACCAAGCATGAGACATGCAGAGTGATTCCTTTTCCGAGTTTTGACTGCACATTGACTACCCCTACGCAGCAACGTAACCACGTACAGCCAAGTAAATAAACCTTTTACAAGTACATGCTACAGAAGAAACTCTCGACCCGCCCTTTGATATCCAATCTCGTCTCCTTGGGCCCAGTATAATGCTAATTGAACGGGAGAAACAATCCCTCGGTTCCCCTCTCCTGCCCACTTAACTTCTACTAGAAGAAGCCAATTAATGCAATTGCGAGGCATGTGGCTTGTGCAGAGGCTCTCGGGGTGAGATCGGGGAAGGCTGCTCGCATCCCCTAAATCAACCTCAGGGTTTCCTTTCTAATATCGATCTTGCCCTCTTGCTTCTTCCTTCCGACAAACCAAGCTTGAATGCATTATTGCCAACCCTCGCCCTTACACTTTGCTAATTACGTGGTATATGGTCGAAATATCCACCCAACCGAGTGAGGCAACGCATGCATCATCGAGTAACGGTTTCATAATTTAAGTTCTTGACTCGGCTGTTATTCCGGGTCAAGAACGCCTAGGGAAGCGATTAATTTTTAATTTAACACCCCATAAATACCTATGCACTTAGCTTAACAAGAAAGAAAAACGATGTTTCGTCTGATTACAATTCTATCGAAGCACTTGTTCAAATCCGGGACCAATACCATTATTTGACAAGAAGTCATTGACTTCAAGGGCGGATTGATCATTTAATTCATTACAAATTTTGTCTCAGATCAATGCCCGAGCAGCCGAAAAGCTGAGTAACGCTATTAAATTTTGGTCAAATGTTGAAATACAGATCTCGTCAGTTTACCTCTGCATCAAATTTAATTTTATTACGTCGAAATCTCCTATTGTATTCAGTGACAACCCGGAATAAGAATGCTAAGAAACTCTTGTAACGCTAATTGTAACGCCAGAAGGTTTACACAACCAAAAAATTTATTTCTTACTGCGGTGTATTATTCTTGGGAAAATTCGTTCTTTTTCATGATGTGTAGCTTCTGAAAATGAAATGTCCGCCGACCATTCTGTTTTGGGCAATATGCATTTTTTCAAAAACTAGAAATTTAGAGGAAATATTTTGTTCGCCGGTTGTGCCCTCTTGGTTCCTGGCCCGATCGCTCTAATCCTAGGAGCTGTCTGGGGCTAGAAAGAGGCAGCAGAAGAGGAGTTTTGAAAGATTCAAGGATCACTTGCGCGGGGTATCACTTGCGCAGCATTTTTGGTCGCAGAATCCATTTATGTGGGTCTCAGACCCCAGTCATCAGACTACACTGTGGGGATCTATGGGGGCTTTCATGGGCTACAAATGGGGCTTTTGAAGAATGCCAGAAGTCCAGAAGTCAAATTAGGTGTCGTTTTCCGAGTACTTTTGGACGCATAGGAAATCCTTTTTTCGGGGTCCAACACTCGTCTAAACACATATGCGTACAAAATTACTCGGAAAACGACACCTAATTTTAATTCGTGGCATATTTTATATACATAATATTATATATCAAAGAATAAACCCTTGGCAGCGTTTGCATTTACGAAGTTTTCTTGACTTTTTTAGCAAGAATTTTAGCAGAATTTATATGTACTAAAAAATCCTCCATGACATTGTAAGGAATTCGATTTGACCACTCGTTACCTCTGTGTAAGGAAGATGATTGAGGGGAACCTGGATATAAGGAAGAGGAAGTGTCAACATTGTTATTCGATTGACTTATTCGACTAATGTTCATCATGCCGCCTTGTCAGTGAACCAATGAACGAAAACAAGTGCGAACATTTCTCGATTCTTCGAGCTGGTATTTTTTTAGCTGCAAAATTGGATACGTTACTGATAGTAACCACACAAAAATATTTTCAACGCAATGTAGAACGTTGGATACACAAATGAAGGGGCAAATAAAAGAATAAAGAATTTTTGAAAAAAATTGTTTGAAAAAAAAGCCCAAAGCCCAAAGCCGAGAGAAAATACAAAATATTTTCATTCCTCGGGAGAATGAAAAAGGAAGCGAAGCTTTTATCATTTTGCAAAAATCAGCTGCCAGTATAGTGTCCTACTAGATGCTCCGGCTCGCTTTGCTCGCCTACGCACCCAGCTGGGGGGCTCCGCCCCCCAGACCCCCCGTAGGGCCTCGCTTCGCTCGGCCGGGGGAGTTCTCAAAGCAGACCGCTTAATCAGACATAAGGCCTCGCTCCGCTCGGCCGAGCGCTTATTCGGACAGGGGGGGTCTGCGACCCCCCCTATTCGTAGCTAAAAGGTCGGCAAAAAAAAAAGACTTCGCTTCAAAATTTCCCCGCCTCCTCCACCGTTGTAAGGTCCATGAAGCCCCACCCGTTCTGAGTACGTCTTTCCGACTTCCTTGACAGCGGCGGGTTGGAAGAGCCGAGACTCACGCGAGACTCACGATTTTCACTGGGAGACTACCCGAGCGGCGAGAGGGAGGGCGTCCGTATAAAAGACTTCGCTTCAAAAATCAGGTCCATGTGGGGACTACCATCTCAGTTCCTAGTTTTCAGAAATAGTTGACTTACTTCATTGGACCTGTGGCACAGATATTTCAAAATCCAGAATTGCAGGAACCCATAGACCCACAAATTCTAGAGATCCAGAAATCCCGAAAAAGATCCAAAGATTCAGAGATTTGGATATCAGAAAATTCAGAAATCCTTCTCCGTTCTAGAGCTCCAGAAGTTCAGAATACCACGAAATCCAGGAAAGATCTAGAGGTCCGAAAAATCCAGAAATCTTGAAATCCAGAGATCCATAAATCCTGAGGTCAAGTGATCCAGAAATCCAGGGCTCCCATGGAACAAACGTTTGGAAAGCTCCTTTCACTGGCGGAGTTAGATGGACCCCGAAATCTTATTTTTCATCCCTTCTTTGTTAACCAAGATTCACGATGCACAATGCAAGATGTATTATTGTGCTTAAAATTAAGAAACGCTCTCTTCGACGTGGAGTACGCGTGATGTTTTCGACGAGAATATGAGACGTGAAGAGGCCTCTTCATCCGTCTTTTCCGTCTAAGCCGGGTCGTAACATGAGGGATACAGACGGCTCGTGCCTCTCGTGTACAGCATAGAGGAGACAATAGCACATTGTCCGGTGACGGTGGGTTACCACGTCCGAACCTACAGCTCTCTATTCAAGTCCGCCCATTACCATTCCGAACGGTGGGGCACGAAGTACCTCATTTTCGTGTGCCTCCTTTCCTTTCCCCTCCGCCGTTTGGTTCTGCCATCGAGGGATTTTGTGTGCGTCTGTGTGTTTATAGCTTGCGCGGTTTCGTGGGGCGAGGCGCCCAGACGTTGTAACCCACCGGCACAGTACATCGAACTCACGACTGACGACTCACGGGTGCTGGGTAATCGATGATGGCCACATAGAATGATAATCGACTAATTGAGAAGTTTGATTTCAAAAGGTACTAAAGACCATTTTAGTCGAAATAGAATTAACAAACCAAATACTTTCCCAGGTTTTCTTGGGTGCGGAGGGGGGAGGAGGTCTTTACGAAAATGCGATCGTTTTGGAGCAAAAGATGTCTATCCTTCCTCGTATCGCCGGAAAGCAAAAATAAACCTTTTCATTTCAAGATGTCTATCACCTTGAAAAACCTGGATGAATATTCATTTCGTCTCATTTCAAAAGGAACTGTATCCAGCACACTGGCGGACACTTATCCGGTTTGTTTCAAAAAGTACTATACCTAATATAGTACATAGGTACTGGTTATAGTATCAGATAGCATACAAGTTTTGATGTTTCGAGCAAGCGATACTATATCCACTATTTTCTATGATTTCTCGACTGTTAAAGACACTTTTCGTTTTTAGCGGTACGTTTTCAATTTGTCGGGATTAATTTCAGTAGAAGATGTGTTGGGAGCCCTGGTGTCCCCACTTTTTGGCTACTCTAATCTTACAAAACCTGAAAACCTTGCAGTGATTCACACTCAATACTGCAGTTGTTTGGTGAGTAATATTTACGTTAATTTACCAAATTTCAATGCATGCAGTGCATCAAAAGTTATTGAAGTGACCAATAAATATTTTTCTTCCCGCAGAAAGCAAGATAGACGCAGTTGGAGGCGGCAACAAATCTAATAAAATTTATTTAATATTAAATCTTATTAAGTTGGTTTGGGTTGGCCTCCATTTTCGTAAATTAACGGGTCCAAGGAGTTCCTCAGGCCTAGCCTTTCCTATGAGCGGTTAAAATGGGTGATAGCCTACAAAAAATTATGTACTTATGTTGCCAGTTGTTTCCCCTTTCCGGAGGTTCGCATACCTTGAAAGAAGAAAGAAGAGAACATGTGATTTTTCAACTACGTGATTTATCTATTAAGACAGGAAGACCCTCTCCAGAGTTAATCTACACACTAGATTTGTTTTGTCCAAATGGACTACTTATTCCACCGGCGGAGAAGTCGTTGTTCATCTTCCTAATCTTCATTTCAATTAGATTGAGCTTCTGCATCCTCGTCAAACCACCACTTAGTAATAATTTGGCCCAAGGCCTCTGTCACTGGTTACCAGTTATTAGTTTCAAGGTACCTAATAAAAAGACATTACAAAAAATTAAGGTTTTATACAATTAATTATTAAATCGAGTGATATAAACTATCATTAGGAGTCGTAAAAATTAAATTAATGAACTATTAGTTGAGTGACATTCAAGTTTGATAGAGTGGTAGGCACTAGGAACTTTTTCCTAGCAGTAGTAAACCTTTCACGGGTAAAAATATCTAAAGGGCTGGGACAAGAAATTATTCCATTGTCCAAAGCTTCCTTGTATTGGAATTTGGAAGAAGAAATGTAACGTATATGAGGTATATTTCAGGTTTTGACGATGGGGTATAAAAGTACTGCTTATTTAAAAAGAAAAAAAAGAAAAAAAAAACTTGGGAGTTCTTCGGCAATTTCCAAAAAAGATTTTGAGGGAGTCGTAAGAATGAGAAAGTTACTTGAATGTTGCTTTTGTTTCCCCAAAACATACTCCATGAATGAAGAATAGAAACTAGCGCGCGGACGGGGGGGGGGGGATTGCTTCGCTCGCCCGTTTGCTCGCACTCACCCCCAATCGTGTGAAAATATCACAAATTTCAGAATGTTTCAGCAACTCAGAAATAGCGCTGGATCATTTGATCAAGGGAAGCTTAATTTCTCGTTCTGAGTCGGGATCGAACTCAGATCTCTCATGTACGGCCTGCTTGAACTTAGAAGATCCCGTGCGTCTAAGATTCATATTGCCTACTTGTCTCAAAACCGTCCAGACCGATCAAAATTAAATTATTCGGATCGAGAGGAAGGCGCAGTCTGAATAGGATAACGTATTGCGTCGATACAACGAATTGGGTGCAGAATCCGAATCTGCCTACAACTTTAGGGTTACAATTCGGAATGAGAAACTTTGATCGACGGTAGATCAGCAAGTACGATGAACAAAATCGAAGAAGGAATGAGGTTGATTGTGAACAAGCTGTTGAAAAAGTGGGATTAGGCCGAGCAGCAGGAGGACTGATTTTATGGTAACGGTGCAAACCAGGGAAATTAATAGGTACCCCAAGCTGGAGAAGCTTTGGTTGTACTGAAAGGAGTTTTAAGATGCCTCAAGGGGACAAGAGACTATTTCGAGTGAGATAGTCTTCGAGAGGCTGTAGTACCTATTTGAGGCGTTATATACAGTTCATACATGCAATTTTAAAATATTATTCAAATTTGGTTTGGTATCATTTTTTGAATAATACACCTATGTAATCACGACGGAGGTCGAAAATTGTGATCGGCCTCAAAATTCGTCATTATTCGTTTCAAGAGGTCTAGATTCCAAAAACGAATTGTCCAACCGCCGTCCGATCCGTCTTGGGCAGTAGACAGTTTTTAAAAAATCTGAAATATTGACAAAATACTAGGTTTACCATGCAGTTGTGTTCGCAAGGTTTTCAGCCAGATCGCTTTAAGCCTTGGGGCGCTATGGGGCTAAAATGGGGCTACGGGAGGGTTTTTTGAAGGTTTTTGGCTATAGGGTCGAGTTAGGTGTCGTTTTCGCAGTATTTTTGGACGTGGAATCCATTTTTGGGGGTCCCAGGTCGATCCGACTCCACTGAGGGAATATGTAGGGCTTTCATGGGGCTACAAAGGGGGGTTTTGAAGGATCACAGGAGTTCAAATATTTTCTGAGTAAAAAAAAAAAAAGAGAATTTTGAAGAAAAAAAGTTTTTTTTAATTGACCCAGAATTAGGTATTTTTCGCACAAGTAACCGATATCAATTAATAAACCATTGTGTAAAATTAACAGCGTTTTTGTTAAATGGTACCGGGTATATAAAGTAAATGAGGATCTCTTTTTGAACTACTGACCAGATAAAGAATCTTTATCTGGTCAGTAGTATCTGATAAGATAAGCAACTTCCTGTCTCGAGTGCAAGTTTCTGTGTGATGGTCGATGTGTGGCGTGAAAAACACTCTGTAGCTGTCGTCCTGGTGAACTCGCAATGCACGCAAGAGTTGCGGGTCTTGCATAACTTGGATTGGTTCTCATCATTTAATTTACTCGTCTCGTCGTGTGCCTACGATTCTTGAACATAATAATATGTCATATTATGACATATTATGTTCAATATTATTTAGTCTATTTCTATTGGTTATCGATCTGAAAATTGGTATAAAGGGGGTTTAACCCGCTTATGATTTTATAAATGCTAATCTCCGACCTCTTCAAGGAGCTCATGCTTTACTAAGCCTATTGTTTTGAAACTAGTTAGTTGAATTGTATGAAAACCTTTCTCACCTATTAGTGAGTTCTAGTGAGTCTATTTATAATACAATTTATAATATTTCATTAAATTCAATTCAATTTTAATGAAAATATAGGAACCTTTAGTTCTAAGTTCTCTCCTTCTGGTTGCATATCTTCAGTCACTCGATTGTTATTTGTGGGGTGTGTTCTACTTGATTCTTATTTTTGTTCTTGCGATGTTCATCGTACTCTGTCGTGTTCAATCGCAACTTTTCTCTCTCATTTAAAAAAATAAATAATTATTGATTTAATTTCGTTAAGAAGTAAGAAATTGTTTATTCATCATAATCATGAAGCTGTGTATGGGGAGGAGGGTGGATTACAGTTTAGGATTCCCGCTCGCCCACTTCCAAGTCCTGGGAGCTTTCGGGAAAAACGTTCTTCCCAGCAAATGAGATGCATAAATGATGAAGGGCCTGGAAAAGGCGTGGAGTGAGTGGGATATTGATTTAGAGGGTGTGGGAGGTTAGTCCGGAGTCACAGTTTAACTCGAGTGATCGACCGCCTGCCCGCCGTTTCCAAGTCGTTCCAAAGGACACGTGGATGGCCCTAAGACGTTTTCGGAAGGGAATCTCTCGCCTCCTTTTCTCCTTCCTTGTGAAGTACCTTACCCTTTTCTGTCGAAATCGTTAATCTTCATACAGCTGATAGTGTTGAGTGTCACGCGAGAAAATGACTTGAAAGGGTGATGCCTCGACAGTTACCTATAAAAATGAAAGCGTCCATTGATTTCTTACGGAGATAACTAGTAGAATTGCCGTACGAAATTTGTTTTCATTTAATGAGAAGTTGAACCCCTGATAATCCTCTTTTTTTTTTCTTTTTTTTGATCGAAGCACTTCACATTTCTCTCTGTTGTTGACCAGCAAAGTTCGTTACCATTTTCCACGTACCCCAATTAGAGCTTTATTACTGGATTCGTGGCACGTGGATCCCTGCAGCTGTTACACCTGCTAGGACTCCCATATGCCCCATCAAATGAGTAAACAATACCCATCCGCAGTGCTTAAACTCTCGTCAGTACTTGGTGAAGGATATCGGAAAGATCGTTGACAAACGAAGGTTTCAAACATGGCACGCGAGCCGACGATTTGGTCGATCAGGCGAAGACAGATGAGCGGATCATCGGCAGATCGCCACTTTACATAATTGTTCAGCTGTCATGTAGTTTAATTGTATGATATGGGTGTCAACGTATATAATTCTGTATTGTAAGACCAATCGCAAAAAAATGCTCTTCCGACGTTGGGTTCGAAGGGCGCGGGAGGGTTCCGCATTTTGAAAAGCCAGGACCGTGTTTTCGCGCGGTTTTTTGAGAGTGAACTACTTTATACGTAGAAAAGGTCAAATATTGGAAATATGGCATCTTGGGGACATCTTTACGAACATTTTAAGCCGAATTTCATCAAAATCGGTTCAGTATTTTGCGAGTGAATTCACAATTTTGCCGTTTTCCCTGAATTTACTCGCTTAATATTGATCCGATTTTGATGAAATGTACGGAAAGATGACTCCAAGAAGCTATATCTCCAGTATTTATCATTTTTTCACGTTTAACGTAGTCTCTTTTCAAAATTCCGCGTGAAACACGGTCCTTCCTCTTCAAAATGTGGAACCCTCCCACGAAGGCCTGATAGATTCCAAGCTGTGAACGTTTCCGCGGCTGAAGTGGACGAAGGTTGACCTGGAGGCGGCAGCCCGGAGGCGGAACAGGAGCGGAGGCGGTATGGGCGTGGCTTACAGAGCATGTGTGTGGGATCCACACACGCGCGATCCCACCCATCACCTCTCACGATTGGCCACGTGTTTCCACAAAAGGGAGGGATTTCCTCCCAAAGGCCGGGCCCGGGACACCCCGACCCCCGGGAAAACTCCTCATGTATTTTCCCTCCACATTCCCCGCGTGTATCGCGAAAGGGGGTGGAAAACCGCTTACATCGCTCCCGGGACGGGGAAAACGTTGGCCTTAATATTGATCTTCCCACTCTGGGGAGGTCAACTTGGGATGAGGATAACAACGGAACTCCTCGTTCCAACTCTGCTCCATTCTGTCACTGTAATGAGGACCAATGTACCAATATTACGCTGTAGAATTATTTGTTCGTATTAGGGTAGCTACTAATTAATTACCTATTGCAGGGCAAAAGGTCCATCTAAATTATTTGGTCCCCAGGTGTCCCATGGCTTGGCGTCAGAGAAAATAATTTAACATTGCCGAAGGTGTTACAAAACAACCGATAAACATCAATTTTTGTGAGTGGAATAAGATGAGAAGTGAATGAAGAGTTGAATTAGCATTCAAGTGAGTGAGGAGTTAGATCAGCATGTTGGAGTTTCAATGTTCATCATCGATGATCGCATCCTCGAAGTCACAACAATATACGATAATCTCATGAGAGCGCTCATAGTGGAGCACCTTCACTGCACTCTTTCATGACAGCCTAGCAGTCGACTCGCTGATTTCCCGGAAATTAAAGAAATTGATTTCTCATCGCAGTCATTGTGGGAGTAACTACACGCCAGAGCCTCCACTTTTCTTCTCAATTCTTCTTCAGCGAGTCACATTTGAAGACCGAGGAGGGGAGACAACCTCAGTCCACCAAAACTGGGATAGGAGAAAATCAAAATTTTATTATTTAAAACTTATAGATAAATTTGTAAGCAATTCAAAGCCCATTTAAAAATGAAGAAAAAATTATAATTTTTTTTTTTAGAATTAAATTCTAAAAAATAAATTTTATCTGGGATGAGTAACTTCATGATGAAAATACGCTGCAAACTTTTACACAAGGGTTTATTATTCTTTTCTACAGGTTAATTGTGGGAAAATTAATTCTGTCAATAAAAAAAATTTGAAAAAAGTTTTTTATTTTTATTTTTTTTCAAACTTTTTTTAATTCGGAAAATATTTGATTTCCAAGGATCCTTCAAAAATCCCATTCGTTATATTAAAATTTTTAAGTCGCTATAAATTGTAATTTTAAAATTTAATATGTTATATTCAGTTTTAATATTTAATATGACATATAACATTGTTATAATATAACAATGTTATATGTCATATTAAATATTAAAACTGAATATAATTCAATAGCTAGGGGAATGACTACTAAGGGAATGACAGGCCTGGACAGGTCATAGACCTATAGGCCAAATCAAGAAAAATTGGTTCCTATGTATATGTTACCGTTAAAGTGTGAAATCAGTTAGTTTATAAAATAACTAGTTAGTTTATAGATTAACCACGGAGACCAGTTAAAGTGTGTAATTTCTTGCATTATACGCTTTAACTAGTTTTTACATAAAATAACGAGAGGCCAGCCGTGAAAGTGTATAATAATATTGGGTTCAGGTGTGAATGGGATTTCATCCGGGAGATCTCGAGGTTGAGGTTCATTTCAGTTCAAAAGGGATCTTCTCTTATCTGTTCCTTTACATAATATAGCCATGATTCAATGCTCAACTCAACTGTTATCCACAGTTCCTTCTCTTATCCTCAGTGGCCTCAACATGGCAAGTTCCTGAAGTGTTCAGCCAGGTAACGTGGATGTGGCAGTTCAGTGTTTGCGAAGAAAGGTTCTTGTATGCCTTGATCCATACCTCCAAACGAATCATCAGTTCGATCGGTGGCGACAGCCCATGCCTTGGGGACGGGCAAGGATTTTTTCGGTGCCACTGCACCACAAAATGCATCTCAAATAGATGCAAGTGTTTGAGCAATAAAGTTCATTGCAACTCAAAATGCCATCAAAGCAACTCATGCTTTAAATAAGTGATCTCACAAGTTTTGACTTCATACATGTGTTCTACACTTCGATGATTCTACACTTTAACGACTGGTGTTTCGTTATTTTACATAATACCTACCTAGTTATTTCATATATTCCCTAGGGAAAGCATGTACAAAACTTTTAATTATACACTCTAACTGAAACCACTCGTTATTTCATATACTAACTAGTTATTTTATGTACTAACTGAATTCCACACTTTAACGGTAACATATACAAATCATGACTCTCTTCCTTATTGTTAAAATTGTTTTTGTTTTTTGAATAAATAAATAAATAAATAAATAAATATATAACTACCCTAATGAATGAGGAGCTAAATGAGCAGAATAGCAGCTGATCAAAATGTGTAGATACTCGGATTTCTTTATGTACAGTGTTTACCAAAGTAACTAAAAGTCAATTCTTTTGTAATTAAGTGGAGATTTTGAGGGTTAATTTCGAATGTAGAATCGAGGGTCACATCACATTACATTGCAATAGTCAGCATTTCTGTCATGGGTAGGTAATTTCGAACATTTCCGATCGGGTCTTCCACGGAAACCATAAGAGCTCCCAGACGAGCTCGCCCTTTTTCCGAAAACGCCAACCTAATCACAAAGAGACATACTCTAATGATCTGGGAGATTAGTTCCCGAAGGAGGGGTCGGCTCAGCTTCCCAATGACCTAACAGCTGCGATTTGTCCCCAGTTTGCTCGGCACTGAAGACCTTCCGACTCGAGCTATAAACGGGGCCCCTCTCGCCCGCTATTTTTCCTTCCAAATGAACGTTCATGGGGGGGGGACTCCGGATTGCCTCAGGTTAATTATCGTTTCCATTGGTCAATTGGCTAGTTCGCAGAAAACCCGCTGAGCTCTTAACGTTATTACTGAGCTGCTTCCACGGAAAAAAATAACGTCCAGACAAAAGGGGGCCGTTGAAAGCAGGAAGTGGGTAATGGAAGGAGCGCCCAAGTTACAAAGATTTTAACTAATATAACACAAATTGCTTTTTAAGCTCATTTTGGTAGGAAACGAGAGACAAAGTGCAGATAAGAAAAAGTGGTTTATTCCGATGGTAGTGGCGGGTTCACGAAGAGGTACCTACAAAATTGTAGATGCGTCACATTACTTCCGACAAGATTAAGGACTTTCAATAAACAGAGCATTACTTATGCTTCTTACTGTTTTGACAATACTGCGATACTAAAGACAGGATTTGGGTAATAATGACAAGACTAGGTGGCCAGCCAACCCCTACCTGTTCCTCCCAGGCCCATGTTTCCCATGTTTATTGCACCTTTTTCCTCAAAGCAATACAGGAAGACAGTTTTTTAAACTCCGATTTCAAATTTGGGTTCAGCGTGAAACACTGTATGAGACAACGATTTTAGAAAACCTTTTAACGCCGGAAGGAGATTTAAATCTTTTCACTTCAATATGAAACATTTTAGAAAATGAATAATTAGAGAGTCGTTAGCTGCGATGAACTGCTCGTAAGAATTTCGAAGTGATTTCCCCAATTTTTGAAGTTTTTAGCCTTCCCACTGTCTTTTGACCCTGTTTTATACGGAATTTTCAAATTACAATTGAAGATTCGAATTACTAGTTTAAAATAAACGAATTATTGCCGCGGACACCACCCCGAAAAATTCCTTGTTGCTGGTACACTTTTATTCCGAAGTTAAACCCGGAAGAGCTCGGTCTATGTAAATTTTTTGAGGTTTTGAGTTTTTGGCATCAATCGACGCGTCATGATGTTGCCAGCCAAACACCTGAACGCTCCGCAATATGCCATATTATGGCCTTCTCTATGGAGATTTTAAGATGAAAATCCTATTTCCGACGCGGTAACAAGGTTCTGTGTTGTTTTCCGCGGTGTCTCTCGCAGAGACTTTTTGCTCCATCTCCCGCTTTTATTCCACGTGACTATTCTCGCTTTATCTTATATTAACAGCCTCCGTTTTCATTCTTATTTTACCCACAATGACAGGCAATATTATTCTTGGCGATAATGACATCAAATCAAAATCACGTACTCTCATCAACAAATCGATCGAACAAGGGTCTATGTTACAAGGAAACTAACCGTGGGCCTGTTTTCCAACTGTTTTCGGTGTTTCCTCTCTCCTGAAAAGTAGCCAATACTAACATAGACCCTTTTTCGGCCGAGCTCTTCGTTGAATGTAGTTTCTTCCGTTTTCGGCGGAAGTTGTGGGCTCAGATTCGCCAAACGGAGGTAGTTTCGAACTTTTCTTGTACTGTGCTCACGGAGACGAATTTTTGCCATTTTGGGTTTATTATTATTGGGATAATACACCTATGTAATGGCGACGAAGGTCGAAAATTCAGATCGGACTCAAAATAAAAATAAAAAAAAAAAAAAAAATTTGACATTATCCGTTTCAAGACACGTAGATTCCAAGAACAAAATGTCCGTCCGCCGTCTGTTTGGGCAGTAGGATTTTTTTTTTAATCTGAAATTTTGACAAACTACTCGGTTTACCATCAAGTAGTGCCCGCACGGTTTTCAGCCCGATCGCTCAAACCCGTGTGGCTCTATGGGGCTAAAAAGAGGCTTTTTAAGGGTTTTGGCTATGGGATCGAGTGGGGTGTCTTTTTCGAAGTATGTTTGAACGAAGAATTTATTTTTAAGGATCCGATTTCATTGTGGGGCTTTTATGGGGCTACAAATGGGATTTTTGAAGGATCCCAGAAGGTCAAATAGGGGGTCGTTTGCTGAGTGATTTTTGACGAACTATCCATTTTTCGAGGTCCCACATCTGTCCAAGCAATTTTTTAAAAAATTTTCAAAAATATTTTCTTAATGACAGAATTAATTTTGGCACAATTAACATCAACTATGTACCTATATCAAAGAATAATAAACACTTGTGTAAAATTTTCGGCGTTTTTGTTTTTTTTCAAAATTTTCCGACTGTTAGAAGTACTCTAGAATAAATACGCCGCGATGCAAGTCACTCTCTTCCTCGGGCTTGAGCTGTAGTATAATAATATGTAATAACTAGTCTCTCTGGCTCGCTTCGCTCGCTCCCCTAGTGGGGTGCGTAGCATCGATGGACACGTTCATAACCCTGCATCAAGGCTAACTGGTCCTTCAACATCAACCCCCCTGGCTGAAGGACACGTTCATAACCCTGCATCAAGGTCAACTGCTCCTTCAACATCAACCTCCCTGGCTGATAGAATGATCGGCAGAGCGAAGCAAGGCCCCCTCCCCCCCACCCCTGTCAAAGTGCTAGGGAAATCAAATTTGAAATAATATAACTACCTAAATCCCCACTCCTACCCTTCTTTAGGGAAGGAGACGGGGTTGAAGGAGGAGAAAACGTAAAAAATCCTTGAGGGCGCTCAATCTATCTCAGAATGTAGATCATTTTTTAATTTCTCGAGATTTTCAAGAAACTATATAATATATGGTTTCTTGAAAATCTCGAGAAAGTAGAATATATTACCTATATAGAATATATTCTATATAATATTATATAGAATATTATATTCTACTTATGTGGGTGGCTGAGCAAAGCGAGCCCCCCTCTGGCCGAGAAAATGAACAGCCGAGCGAAGCAACCCCCCCCCCCCCCCCCCCCTCTCTGTCTAATCAAATTTGAAAAGTTTTCCCTCAATAATAATAGAACTACCTACCTACATGGATGGCAAAGCGCGCCCCCGCAAGCGAGCCCCCAGGCCGATAAAATGATTAGCTGAGCGAAGTAAGGCCCCCCTGTCAGAGTGCTAGTGAAATCACTTGTATACTCGGCCGACCAGTTTCCCCGCCTCTCCATCTATCAAAGGTCCCTGGACCCTCCGTTTTCTAAGATCCCTGGCCCCGCGCGAATTAAAACGATCCAATTGTCTTCTCACCGTGAAATCGCCCCCTCCCCCTCGGTTTTTTTAAATCCGACTTCGGAATCGGATTGGCCATATTTTGGCGCGCATTTGGCTCGCGGATACCATACCCAAAAAATGGCTCCTTACTGGGTATTTTTGAACCCGAAAAAACGTGGGACAAACGCGAGAAAGACGATTTTTCGACGAATTTCCGGCGAATTTCCGAATTACGATTTGACCGACGTCTTCCTCCAGGTCTGATCTATACGGCTGGTATTTTTTTCGTAATTTTTTCGACCCCTTAAACGGCCTTTGGCGCGAGTTGAAAGTGGAAAACGTAGGACAAACGGGAGAAAGACGATTTTTCGACGAATTTCCCGCGCGAATTTTGGATTTTTGATTTGACCGACGTCTACCTCCAGGTCTGATCTATACGGCTCGTATTTTTTCGTAATTTTTTCGACCCCCTAAACGGCCAGCGAGCGGAAAGTGAAAAAACTCACTCGGGAACGCGTTATCCCGTACCAACAAACCACACGGCTACCATACGGCCGTCTACCACACGTCGGCCAACACAATTTTATATTATTGTATGATATGATACTTTATAGGCAAGTGACTTGCTATTACAAAAACCAAAATCAAAATTCCAGTATTTTTCCGTTCCTCTTACTTTCACATTTAGAGTTCCTAGTTGGTTGATACGCGGGAAGCTTCTATAAACAATGCTTATTAAACATTGAGGTCAGGTTAAGTGTATAGTAGGAGGGGAATTAATTTTGAAACCTCGGCTAAAAACCTCCTGGTTCTCCTCCACCTTCGATCCACATCGCTTGTACCCCTGAGGGCAAACTCCCTTCAAAACCCGGGATAGACCAACAAACCCGGAATAGAAGGGCTTTCGTGAACCGCACCGGAGGCCCTGTTGCTATCCTCAATAGGGAAGGAGAAGGTTTCGCTCAATATTTCAATCCTTGGGTTCGGTTTACACCAAACCGTCCGCTCAGCCAATAACCAATCTCCCCGGAGGCGAGTGCAACCCTTGTTACCTTCTATTGACAGATCTTTCTATTGCTTCCTCCTTCTCTCCCAAACCCGAAGCCTTCCTGACCGCTTCAACAATTTACTTAATCAGCTATATTAAATTGTTCGCCTCGGAAGTTCCAACTGTGCGGCCCCGTGCTTGCGCAGTTGTGAACAGAATGTAATGTAAATGTTCCACTTCAACAAGGCCAAAGGTAGGTATAGCGAGGTAGTAAAAACCTGACTTCCGCTGGGAATGCGACTATGGAAGGCGCAATAAAAGCCGTCCCGATAACTACACAATTTTTCTTCTACAAAGCCGCACCGCGTAAAGAGTTTTTCTTATTCCTCCATCATAAAGGCTCTGTGCCTCATGAATATGTAGATTGTTTACAACGGTAGAGCTCGCTTTCCAAAATCTACCTGCATGGGTTGTACAGCTTAACTAATGTAGGCACCTAAGTGAGAATGGCATTTTCAAGAAAATAACATTGATTTCATCTTCATTACAGTAAATGGGTGATTCCAAGAAAACTGGAAATTTTTGATGTCCAAATATGAGTGAAAAATTCTTTCTTTGTTTATAGATTTTTTTGATTAGGCTTACTTTGAAGGTGGTTCAGATGAAGTTTAGCAACGAATTCAATCATACAAGTGCTCCGTTTAGCAAGAATAGAAAATTTTGTAAATTCGTAAGATGAGGGAATGAGGTAGGTATGAGAATGAGGAAAACAAATAAAATGAGACGCCAGATTGATTTTGAATGTATAATAAATTGACTCTAGCGTACATTGCGTTTGTCTACTCAATTAATGAAAAATAGGAAATATATTTAGGTAATATAATAAAATCGTAAGAATGTAGGATCATCCTCATTCTCTCATTCCGAACCTCATTCTCTCATTTACCTATGATTAACGTGAGAGAATGAGAATGAGAGAATGAGGTTTTTGGCTTCAAAATAGGATGCAATTGCACACATTGTAATTACTGCAATTTTCAAAAATCACATGGCACAAGCACTTGGCAACGCTCACTATGTGACTGATAATCAAAATTCTGAAACTTACCGCAACTAGTTTATGAAAGATGAGAGAATGAGAATTCAAGGGCCGAAAGATAAAATTCTCCCACAAAACAGGACACCGACTGAAGAGGGAGGATATTTTGACAATGACGATTTCTCGACGTGCAGACGCGATGTGTGGAAGTGTTGCTGACCCATTTTTCCGGTCCTACTGGGGGCATGGCGGACACACGACTTTCTCAAAATAATGTGAGAGAATGAGGTGACTACCTCCGTGACAGCCACATGATGTTGTCCTTACTCAACACGGTTCACTGTTAAAATCCGTATTCTCTAAAAAGTTGAAGGTGAAGAGCAGGTGAAAATAACGATACATTGGATTTTGGCGAAAATCTACTTGGTTCATCGTCAGTAGTTGTTGAAGTTGGAAACGCCGAGAAAGGGACACGTGAGAGAATGAGGTTATCGAACTTCAAATTTGAAATTTCATACCTAAGTTTTCAAGGAAAGGGATGAAACTTGATTTGAATTAAAGCTATCGTCTTCTCCCTTAAGCCCAAATTTTTTTTTTTTTAAATCAAATAGGAGAGCCATCGTGTTTGAAAGACCTAAAATTTCCAGTTTTCGTGGAATCACCCAAATCCGCAAATCTCTTTGGGTGGGGGGGGGGGGGGGTGTTTTGAGTGAGATAGGCTCATCGAAAAAACAGTGTGACAGTCATGAAGTGTACCCAAACTGAGAAAAATGAATAAACGTCAAACGCGTGACTCCGCACATCTTATGATCTTTTTACCTGCAAAATCCACAAATCTCATAGTTTTCATCTGCTAATCTTTAGAATAACAGCCTTTTTACCGGAGGATACACCTCTTCAGAGTTTCAGGGAGGAAAAACGATTGAACTATCTCACGAATTAACAATCCCGATCCCTGTTCTGGAAATCATTGAGAACCACTCGATCCCCCCCCTAAATGAAGAATTACGAGTTGACGGGTTGCTATGGGTGTTCCGAGTGAAGCGTGGGTTGCATTAGTGATAGGTGATTGTCGGGAATTTGATATTTCGTGCGAAGCATGGGTGTCCCAGATAGTAAAATAATATTAGGTATACTAGCTGGGACACCCTTGCTTTGTACGAATTATCAAAATCAAAATTTGATATTTAATATATGAAAATTTTTTTGAAACAACCAATCCACAACTTCCCCTATTTACTTACTAGCATTGAACGTGGTAAGATAAGAAGGGATACAGCAGGTTTATTCACAGCCCCAAAACTACAGTATAATATACATAGGTAATAATATTACCTATATTATGCTTGATCTATATAATGCTTTAGTGTTTTTCCATGCTAGCGGAGCAAATTCCGTTTCATTAAATGAAAAAAAATAAAATAAAAATGAATAAAATTTTTTTTATTGGACGAGTGGACGGCGTTGCTCAATCTGAAGCGCGATAGTGGCGCTCTGGATGGTCCGAATTTCAAATTTAACGCGTGATTCTTGCAGGAAATTTACTCCTCTATTACTTTGTATGTAACGGTCGAAGCGGAAAAATGCTTAGTGTCTGAGTAACACTTGAATGCGCTGCAAATTTTACACAAGGGTTCATTATTCTTTGATATAAATTACCTATCCAATAATTGATTTTATTGGACGCAATAATTGATTGCTTATCAATAAAAATTTGATTAGGTATTTAAAACAGTTTGTCTTGTTAAGTTTGTGGGCGAATGTAGAACCCCGAAAAATGGATTATGCGTCCAAAATTACGACGAAAACGACACCTGATTCGATTTCCAGGCATCTTTTGAAAGCCCCTTTTGTAGCCCCATGAAAGCGCCATAGATCCTCTCCGTAAAGTCCGATGGTTCTGGGACCTCCATAAATGGATTCTACGACCAAAAATACCTCGAAAACGACACCCCACTCGATATTATACCCGAAAACTTCTCAAAACCCCTCCTGTTGTCCCTTTTTTGTGGTTATCAGTGGCTCAGTGGTTTGAGCGTCGGACTGCTGTCCAAAGGTTGCTGGTTCGATCCCCAGCAAGCCCCTAGACGTCCTCCTTATACTGATATTCACCTCTCGGAAGGCAATGGCGAACCACCGAGAGTATCTCGCCCTGGTAAACCTCTCATTGGCTGATCAGAGCCGGTGTTAAATAGTAGGTCCCGACTACTTCTGTAATAACTGTTCAAAACGCTCAACAGAAAGTAGTAGCGAGAGGTTGCCAATGCCTGGTTACAGGTGTGGCACATAGAGAAGAAGAAGAGTCTCTTTTTAGCCCCACAGAGCCCCACGGGGTCGGGCGATCTGGCTGAAAACCTTTGAGGGCACTTTTGATTTAACTATATTTTTTCAGGGAAGCATTTGATTTTGATGTCGTTTTTCTCGGGTTATTGTCGTAACTATTTTTATTTATGTTATCTATAAAAACATTCTGACAACTGTTGTTTTGTTTATCTTGGTTAAAATCCTCGAACTCTAAGTGGGACAAATAAATACTCGTTATTCACTTCCCTGACACAGAAAACCAGAGATGGAGTCTTTATGATTTATTCGTTAGAACGAAAATTATTTTAGTTTCGTATCGCAATCTTCATAAAGCGAAAATTTCATGAAAACTTCCGCCGAAGAGACAACGCCAAAGTAACTTTCAACGATGACCCTGAGATTCATCATTGAGTCATGTGGCCAGAAAGCAATACCTCGCGTGAGTCTAGCAGCCATTTTACCAAACTAGTGTAGGTACTCCATGTTTGCAGAAGTAATTTTGTGTGAAACCGACCAATGGGAACACAGAGCACTGAATAGTTGTACGGGAGAGGTACAAAAGTTCTAACATTTATTATTCATAACTCCATGCAGAAGAACCACCTTGATTGTACTTTCTATTTGTTAACACGTTCATGAATGAATTAAAAGAAAATTGTGAAGCAGATGGGTTTTAGGACGATTGTTCACCTCCCATACAAAAACTAATGAATAAATTATTAGTAATTGCATGGTATTGTCAGAAACAGAGTGGAGGATTTATTCATAGTTTCCTTTTCCCACTTCTTGATGGAATTCTTGATGGCCTTTCGGTGAGTGATTTACCGAACCCGCTGACCAGGAAAACAAAAAATATTATGTTTTAACTTTTCGATCGACATTTCTAAGACGTTGAATATGCGAACGTTTCAAGAGACATAATAATATTATGTTGGATGTGAGGATAGCAGAATATTATTCTCCTGTCATCAGGGTCTGACGGAGTGAACAAAAATTATAGGTACCTACCTGGACAGAAAATTTCAAAATGTTGGGGACATAAACGGCAGAGGTCTTTGGAACAGAAAGAATTTGCGCATTAATAGCTTCTAATAATACAGAGTAGGTATAAACAGTGGAATGGGGGGATTAAGCGATCAGAAAATTATAAAATCAAACAAACCAAAGGTGAGGAAAAGGAAAAAATATTTTAAAAATAAAAAATACTAAATAAAATAAAATTAAATTAAAAATAAATTATAAAATAAAAAATAAAATTAATTTTTAAAATTATTTATTAATTTTTAAAATTATTTTTTAATTTTTACAAAATTTGTAAAAATAAAAATGAAATTAAATTAAAAATTTTTATTTTATTTTTATTCAATAAAAATTAAACAAAATTTTTAATTTTAATTTAATTTCATTTTTTTAACAAATTTTGTAGGTTGAACTGAGATAGAGACATTAAATCCTTGTAACAAAGTACTGCATACTCATACTATGAGATACATTAAATCCTTGTAACAAAGTACTCCAAACTCATACTATGAGATATTCTTATGTATAGAGCAGAATTTCATCAGTAACGGAGGAACCTACCCTTTTGAGGTTCCCTGCTTAAAAAATTAAATAAAAGAACATCAACTGTGTATGTGGTCGTCGGGTTGGTTTGCACAGGGGCAGGTCGGTCTACGAAAATCTGTTGTACTTCCAAAATTACTTCGACACTTCACTAGGCTCTCTGGCTATTGTATACACTTACTTCATCCGAGCCCCATCAAACCATCAGAGCCCCATCACGGTGTTGTGTGGACAGTTAGGTGCTAATCATTTCATCATTCTGAAAGCTCGGAAGCGGGGGAACTAACTCCTTTGCAATACTTTTTATTTCTATTACAATAACCTCATTGTGCGAGGTCGGTACGGCGAGAAACGACTGACAGGTTACCTAAATTGCCCACAACCATCTTTTCGCCCCTCTACTTGTGATATACATACCAGTAAATCATGCCTCACTCGTCAGTTCCATTTAGAGAAAAAAAAATCCAACTGCATTTCCCTTGAAGTGGATTCCAAACACGATATTCGATGTTTATCAATTCACACGGAAAACAATCAACATTAAACCGGTGCGAGGTGGATAGCAATCGCGCAAAACTGCGGCTGACGCGAATGAGCAAATAGCTGGACGGTAGCCAGTTAGTTGGGTCAGATTATGTTTTCGTGTTTGTGAGTCGTGCTGCGGTTATGAGGGGAGTAAAACGGAAGCCGGAAGTCCCACCTGAACGTTATAGACCGCTTAATTGACGTTAACAGAGTTATTGTGTCGAGCGGCGTATAACATAAATAATAACGGTGAATAGTTTTGACGTTGCGACAAGTTTAGTGGTTTTGGTGGAGAATTTGCGAAAATTGACGAAAACGTATATTGTTGTGGAACAGTGCTGATCAGAATCTTTAGGGCTTTTAAAGTTGAAGTATTTGTAAAACAGACACCCCACTCCACTCCGTTCAAAAACACGGCCTGCATTCCTTTATTAGCCCCACATAGCCCCAGGGATTTGTGGGGGCTAAAAACAGGCTACGGGTGGTGTCTTTGAAGGGTTTTGGCCATTTAGTTAAGTTGGGTGTCGGGTGTAAGGTTAGTTGTTGGATGAGGTTGTGTACGTTTTAGACGTGATAATCAACAACTCGATTCATACCATTTAGTTAATCAATTATTGTTACTACATGAGAATGTTTCCTTTTTCCAAAATTCAGCTTTGGCTGAACTCGCCCCTTTTGCTTTTAGAGACTCCTTTCAAAATACATCGGAAAGTTCATTCCTTTTTTTTAGGAAGCGACAACGTTACGAGCCACCTTTCCGGATGCAACCGTGTATGGAGAGACCTAGAAAATGAAAATGCGGCAAACTTGACACAAGAGTTTATTATTCTTTGATGTAAAATGTGCATAATTTAATTATGACTTTAAAAAATTAACAAAAATTATTTTTGAAATTTTTTTCAAAATTGAATATTTAAGTATAAGTAGATAAATAATTTCAAAATAAGTAATTTTCATTAAATTGTTGAAATAATTTGTACAACAATTTTAAATTTTCTGTAGTGTTATGACGGATGAGGGACCCCAAGAAGTGGATCATGCGTCTAAAATTACTCGGAAAGCGACACCTCATTCGACCTCCTAGCTTTCTTCAAGAGACCCATTTGAAGCCCTATGAAAGTCCCAAAGATCCCCACGGTGAAATCGAATGGTTTTGTGACCCCGAAAAACCAGATTCTACCAAAATCACTTCGAAAACGACACCTAACTCGACTCCATGCCCAACACCTTTAAAAAACCCTCCCGTAGCCCCTTTTTTGGCCCCTCAGAGCCCCACGGGTTGGTTTGATCGGGCTGAAAACCTCGCGGACACAGTTAGATGGTGAATCGAGTATTTTGCCAAAATCTCAGGTTAAAAAAAAAAAAAAAAAAAAAAAAAAAAAAAATCGACTGCTCAAAACTCCCTGGACGGCCTACGGACATTTTATTTCTAAGAATAATAAACCAAAAGAGAAAATATCCAAACATAATCAGTGCTCCGTGCGGCATGTAACGCTGGTGTGTGGACAATTTATCATTGATGCACAATTTATGATGTGGACAATTTATGATTGAAGGGCACGGAGCACTGATGGCCGAGCATTCACTGGTATCACTGAAATGTGTGGATCGACCTTTAGTTTTCAAAAAAATTTGGTCACGAATCGTTCATTACTCATTTTTAGACATTTTCACATACGGCGTATTATTAAAGTTATTTATACTAAAGGATTATGAGCCCTGGTGTACATTTCTTAGCGTTTTTATTAAATCTCAGAAATGATGTTTCTGGGGATTCCAGACGTGTGTTATATTGTTGGGGTTAAACTTGAAGATTGAGTTCCTTGTGGGAGCCTGAAACTGGACCCGTTCATGGGAGGGGCTCGAATGAGAATAGGGAGAGCAAAAAGTGAAGGGATGAAGTAAGTGGGGATACAAATACATGGGAAGAGGAACCACCTACCCCACTAACCCCCTCGCGTACGCCCATACGCCCACGAGGTGGGGCCTAAGCGTGGGGGGTGGTGGGCTGTAGGGGGGACTAAAGGCTTCGCCTCCCGTGTTACGAGGCTCCCAGCGCCTAGTGGGTCGTGTGGAAACCTTGGGGCCGACTATCGATCGGATACATTGCGCCCGCTCGTTCCTCCCCCTCCTCCACCACACGTCCATCCCTCTCGCTCCCTCTCAAGGCTCCAGAAAGAGACGGAGTGATCCCCCCAGGTGGAGGGGCGAATAAAAGATACAGGATCACTTATGTGGGATTGGGTGGGGCCTCTGCCAATAAAGTTTTAGGTCCGCGCTCGTTGGGTCCCGCCCCCTTCACATCTCATATGTTTCCCAACCCTTTTCCCCGGGAAACTCCCCTACGACGGAAAATTCCTCGCGGCGGACCCTTTTTTCCCTTTTTCCTCCAGCCCAAACTTCGTATCCCTTCTAGAGAATCCGTCATTGTCTAACCAGCTAACGAGCGTATTTTTCGTCCCAAGGCCCTTCGCTTAGAAGCAGAACCGTCGAGGTGAAAGAAGAGGGTTATACAACGAAGCGAGACAGCCTTAAGAAAGAGAAAGAGCGAAACTCTGTAGATGCTTTCATTTTTAAAGCAAGGAAATGAGCTTTCTTCCCTCCTCCCTCTTTTTCGCCCCTTGAAAACAAAAACCGCCTTTTCTGCGCGAAAAACCGTTTTTCTACGACCAAAAAGCCTCTTGTGCGAAAGCTTGTGCAAAAACGGCTACACCTTTTCCACGTAAGGGCAAAACTTTTCTTTCCTTCCCCAATTAGATTGCCTCATCTACAAACGGGAAGGTCTTGGAATTCATTTACATGTATGAATAATAATGCGGACTGTACAAATGTCTCTCGACACAATATTAAGATGTCAAGAAGACCACTTCTCGTCGTCTTGGCAACTCTTCCCGTTGTGTGGGGCTTCACAAGGTTTCTTTCTTGTGCAAAACCGACGGATTAAAATGTACTCGAGGTGAGAGCTTAACACAATGCCATTTCGAGAGCTATTTAGGCGTTTCTTTTGTAACAACGACATTTTTAAACGTCTTCTCTGATGTCCATCATCTTGAATTTGCTGTTGTGTGGAAATGAATAATTGATAAAATTATGAATGACCCTCCAAGATCCCTTCACTGGACCCCAACTTCGACACCCAAGTTGACATTTATAAGATTATGTCTTGACTCTGGCACATAAATATTCTCAATCATGTTGACATTTTCATGTCTTGACTCCAACACATAAATTTTTACAATCATGTTGACGTTTACATGTTTGACTCTGGCACATAAATTTTGGTTTATTATTCTTGGAATAATACACCTATGTTTTCGCGACGCGGGTCGACGACTCCGATCGGCCTCAAAATTTGACATTATCCGTTTCAAGAGGTCTACATTCAAAATCCGAATTGGCCGTCCGCCGTCCGGGCCGTTTTGAGCAGTAGGAATTTTTTTAAAAATCTGAAATTTTGACAAAATACTTGGTTTACCATCTAGTTGTGCCCGCAAGGTTTTCAGTCCGATCGCCCAAACCCGTGGGGCTCTCTGGGGCTATAATGGGGCTACGGGAGGGTTTTTTTGAAGGCTTTTAGCTATGGGATCGAGTTAGGTGTCGTTTTCGAAGTATTTTTGGACGTAGAATCCATTTTTTGGGGTCCCGGAACGATCCGATTTCACTGGGGCGATCTTTAGGGCTTTCATGGGGCTAAAAATGGGATTTTTGAAGGATCCCAGGATGTTAAATATTTTTTGAGTAAAAAATACAGAATTTTTGAAAAAACACATTTTTGAACAAAAAATCAAAAAAAAAATTTTTTTGAAATAAAAATCCAAAAAAAATTTTTTTTTTTAATTTTTTCATTGACAGAATTTAATTTCTGCACAAGTAACCTATATCAAAGAATAATAAACCCTTGTGTAAAATTTGCAGCGTTTTTACAACCATGTAGGCGTTTTCATGTCTTGACGCTGGCACATAAATTAGAAAGAAATATAACTTACATAAACAAACATAATATACATAAATTAGTTAAAGAAACAAACCGCGAAATCGGCCGCCGAACGAATGCGTGAATATCGAGACATGTAAAAGCTACATTTAATGTAACACTGAGTTGCGGACTTGTACGCAAGCTGAGTTATCATTTCTGTATTTTTTGTCTAATTTTTACAAAAAAAAAAAAAAAAAAAAATCAGACAATTTACAAAATATACATCTGAAAAATTAATGTTTTCTTGAAAACCGTGCTTTTTTTTTCATGAGTGACTATGAACACCAGCTTTCATAGTCACTTGGAGGTACTTTTTGTTGGCATTCTTGCCTAACCGTATAAGTTGGACAAAAGTAGGTAAACAAGGATGACCATTTTCGTTCACAATAATTGTTGGTCCCTATAGTGTTCAATTTCCGGTGTAGCTGGGAATTAATGTCGTACTTATTTACCTCAGGTCGAACTGAAGAATTGGAGTAGCGTGATTCCGGTGGCTTCATTATTCGGAAATAAGCCAATTCATATTCGTGAAATAATAGTTTGGTATTACACATTCGAGCGGTCAAGGAAAGCCCACGATTCCCGAATACTTATTTACCGTCTGCCGGTGCGGCCATCAATAATAAACAAAATGATACGTCGCCTGGTGGCATTGTTAGTCTACATTAGCCCCGGAGGTGAGTCTATTGAATGTATTATGGTTATTGATGACGCTCATCACGCCAAGTAGCCTTTTCAGGCGTTTCCACTCGTATCCATAATACAGGCGATATTCTCGGATGGGAAACGTGCACGACGGGAAAGTCCGATTTTCAAGACGTTCGCGTGTTGAAGTTGTTTGTATTTGGAGTAATAAATTCACTATTAGTCTTACGGTCACTACAGAGTGTGTATTTTCGAGGTGATCGCTTGTTAAAGAATGAAGTGCGGCGGTTGTAAGCCACAACTTTAATAATAATATTATTATCTATGAATAGATATTATCTGTTCACAATCAGAACATCACAATGTGATGTTCTACAGTGAATATTAAATATTCACTATTTAACAGAAAATTATTTGTTCTCCTGTAAAGAACGGTTAAATATTATTTAGAGAGAAATCGCCACATAGGAGGGGATCAATCTTTTCAATCAATAAGTGCAGAAAACAGGTTAGACCCAGCGCACAATTTTTTTTATTTTTAAATTGACCTATTGTGGTATGTTTTGATTCTTAACATTCTAATGCGTTCAAAGGAGGAAAAAAGGTTTTAAGGCATAGCATAAACTTGGCGGGCTCTTGCCTCAATTATTTTCCGGTCGAACAATCGGTGCCAGTGTTGGCCATCGATAGTCGATAGTCTCGAAATACCGATGTTTTCCTCCGATATATTTTCCTCTTTCACAAATTGAAAAATATCGTCAAATAATCAAAATTGTTTGCGGACATAACAAGTAAACTAGGGGTAAGAATGGTTTATATATTTTTAATTTACTTTTTAGCAAACCCAATATGTTCCTAAAACTATCCATATTTTTATTCGATGAATATTATATAATATATTATATTGGTATCGATAGACCTCGATATACCATAGACCTCTCATCACAGGAGGTCCATGATGATAATATCATCATGGACCTCCTGTGATGAGAGGTCTATGGTATATATTATGTAACCTGGTTGAAACCTGCCCGCTCACCTTGTTGATTGCTATGTGGAAATTCGTCCTTGCTTTGTTACCTCAATTTAAAGTTTTCTTTACCTCAACTTTAACCTTCTAATGTTTCCTTTACTTCTGATGACCTGGTGATTGTCCCTTCTAAGGTAAGATGTGTTTCTGCGATTTTCATATTATTTTAGAGTCAAATTAACAAAAAATTTAGGGTCATAGTGGATTGTCTCTGTGCTGTTTCCTATGAGTCTGAGCTGTATGTATTTTGTAGCCCTGAACATGGTGTAAAAATATACCGAAAAGTTGGCGTAGAAGAACTGGAAGCTTTTTATGACTGAACCTCGCTACTCTCAACTAACTCATTTGAAAAAATATCTAAAATCAGGGCGTAACCCAACTGGGCAAGTGTGAACCGCATGAGCCCGGGAGGGGTTTTTGAAGGGTTTTAAGGGGATTATGGGTCGAATTAGGTGTCGTCTTCGAAGAAGTTTTGGACGTAGAATCCATGTTTTGGTGGCCCCGAACAATTTCATCGTGGGGATCTATGGTGCTTTCATCGGGCTATAAATGGGACTTTTGAAGGATGCTAGAAGGTCTAATAAGATGTCGTTTTCCGAGTAATTTAGGCTCAATTTACCTTCATCAAAGAATAATAAACCCTTGTGTAAGTTAGGCAGCGTTTTTATTATTGCATTATAAGTAGAACTACTAATGTAACTTTACATTATGGAACTCTGATTTTTCATTCACATGTTAATAGAGAGTTCCTAAAGAAACATCCGAGATACGTCGACCGTTAATTTTTATCACCGTAAGGGATTTGTCTAGGGAGAATCAAAGAAAAGCAAACTTCACATAAGACCGTAACAGAGATACGGTCTTATCAAAAGTCAGGCTAAATTTAAAGTGCCGCTATTTACGTTCTATTGCTCGAAATTAACGGCGGTATCCTTTAGACCGTAAGTTTATTGCCGTAACTTTACGGCAATAACGTTCGACGTTAGGCATAAGGACGTAAGTTATCACCGTTATTTCTGCACATACGCGAAATCTCGTGTTACGTCGACCGTAACTCATCACCGTTAGGCAAAAAGTGGCTTTAGGAACTCTCTATTAATATTGTTATAGCTCTCTGAAAAGCTTTTGCCCAGTTGGGCGGCACCACGTCGGAATTGTTGGGCTATAACTTTTTTGCTCAGTTGGGAACCGGTAAAACTGTATTAATTGATAGTTCAAAATTAGGCATAATAGTTATCAAATTACACTGAGTGGAACTGAAGGCTCAACCCTTGCTCTTCTATTTCTAGCCTAACTTTTATCGACCTCTACCGTTTAGCTACTAGTTCGGTGTGCATTGATGAGCCAATGAGGTTGGCTATCCAACATTTCGTGAGATAAAGTGCACTTTATCTGAAAGCCTGGCTTTCAACGAACAAGCTTTCAAGCTTGAAAGCCAGGCTTTCAACGAACTCCTACACTTGTGCGCTATCGCCACACCTGGCGCCAACTGATTTCGCGCCAAGGTGAGCTAAGTCCACGGAATCAGCCGGTAGGGGATGGCTTTAATTTATTAAACCTTACAACCAACAGTAACTGTTACTGTCAACTCACCTTTTCCTGGTCCGATTTCAACCCCGCTTTCTTTCATGCAGTTGTGCAGCTTCTCTTGCATGTCAGAATCCCCACCAAACGCGGGCCCTGGGCAGCACTCGTCCACTCCTTGCTGTGAAGTAGGCAGCATCAAATGGGTGAATCTACAAAAAGTGCCATTTTCGGGGTCACACATTTGAAAATTTAAAAATCGAGAAATTCCGAACTTTTTTTATGGTAATAAACTTAGATTACCTTGGTGATTATTGTGTATCAGTGGCTACGCAGCAACTTTCATCGTTCAGCTGTTTGACAGCCAGATGAATGATTAAGACCAGATGAATGAAAAATGAGAGTGTAGACGGAATTTAAAAGAGAAATCCAGCGAATTGAAACCATGGTATAAATTTTTTTAACAAAAAGTGTCAAAATCTTGAGTAAAGGCAAACTCCAGTGCTGTCATTTGCTGGCTTTCTTTTGCTGTGATATTCATTCACCTGGTCTCTATTCATTCATCTGGCCACAAGAATGTTTGTTGGCCAGATGAATGAAGACCAGATGAATGAAATTTTTTACAATAAATCACTTGTACAAGTAGATAAAGGTAAAACAGAAAAAACAAAGAGCTCATCATAATCTATGCAGGTGTTTGTACAAAAATGGACTTCGAGCGTTTTGATAGATCTACTGGAACACCCACAACCATGACCAGAAGAATGACTCACAAAAAAGTCACGCACCTGATATTTCCCAGAGCTGTTGTTTGGAGGCCTACAAGATGGATAATAAAGAGACCTCATGGTGAGGGATTGAAGCCACGGGCTTCAGTGGTGCCACTTGTAGCACAAGAATGTTCCCACAAGTTGTTGTTTCCCTCCACCAAGCATGAACTTCAGGAGCCAGATGAATGAATTGAAAGCTCGGGACAGGACGATTATCAACAGTAGTTGCTAACCTTCATTAACTAAATATTCAAAAGACACATGCTCGTAATCTACAGGCTTATAGGCACTAGTAAAAATATTGGCTGATTTTTTCCTTCTCACGTTAAGGTGGGGTACATGCTGAAAGTTGACTACCTCATGATGGGGACAGGCCAGATGAATGAAAAATTGAGCATTCAACCCAGATTTTACCTGTGAAATATTAAACTGAAACACCCCAACTGACACGGAAGAATGGAGCCCGTACCTATAGACACATAGGAAAAAAAAGAAGCTTTCTTATCATGCCCAGAAGTAGAGATATTGTGCCGGGACAAGAAAATGCCACTTTTCGTAGATTCACCCAAATACCAGATTCACCCAAATACCAAAAATGTAATATCGACTAGCCATACCGTAGACAATAAGAGGAACTTGTCATTTACCATTTGAGGACCTCCTTCGTGTGGGGGCAAACGGTCGTTATCTTCGGCTTTTCCAAACTAGAACCAATCAAATTACTTCATGAACAGAAAATTCAAATGCAAAACGGGCTGGTTAGGTAGGCCAGCGCTCTAACGAATTGGTTGATCACTTTTCTCAATCCAAACATAAAATTCGGTAGGTAGTCGATTGAACTTGAAACAAAACAGCTGCAAATTTTACACAGGGTTTATTATTCTTTGTTTGGACAGATCCCTCAGCTAATGTGGTTGGTGCCCGTCATTTCATTCGTCTCGTTCTGTCTCAGGAAGGCTCCCAATTCAATTCAATTAGGCCGAGTTTTGTTTTATCCTTCTTGGATACATCATGAGGGTACCTGCAGGTATGAACCCAAGCTGCTTATGCTTTCTATTTCTGAGGGACTCCAGTTTTGTCTGCTTAAGACTTCGATAGTATATTGGAGAAGACCTAATAAGTATTTGGGTTTATTACAATATTCTTGGATAATAAAATATATTCTATTACGCCTAATGCCTGACAAACACTTTGAAATCATCAAATAATTTTGATCAGATCTTTCGTGATTTTGCTCACCGTTTGACGGTCTGCAATATGTCACCTTTTGTTAAGGGCGTGGGGAAAACTGAGACGATGCTAGGGATGGGAAATCGGTAAGAAGTATCGATTTTTTGAATCGATTCAGAATCGGATGCTCCAAATCGATTTCCCCAAAAAATCGCCATAAAAGTATCGATTTTTTGGAAAATCGATTCAAAAATCAGTCTTACAAAAAAACCTTTTTTTTTTAATGAGTGATAACGGTAGATATATTTAATGTAGGTAGGACTCAAGAAAAAATCGTTAAAAAAATTTATTGAAAATTAAAATTGCATTAGTTTTCAAAAATTTTGATAATAAACATTTGATCAGACGAGTAATCAGTTTCACTGTCTGAAAAAGCCATGGCGGACGTCGCTGGTAACTAGTGAGTTTTGTTGTTATTAGCTATTATCATAATTTTTAATCGACCTAAGGCTCGAAATTTGCTTGAATCACTTGAAATAATAAACTAATCTTTATAAATGACGAAAATCGATTCAAGATTTTTTTAAAAATCAGTAATAAAAATCGATTCACGATTTTTACAAAAATCGGAAGTAAAAAATCGATTCACCTAAAAAATCGGAACCTGAAGATCGATTCAAAAAAATCGAAAAATCGGAACAAAAAATCGATTTTTCCAAAAAATCGGAAATCGATTCCCATCCCTAGACGATGCTCCTTACTTGCACGACGTAGCCGGTGGTAAGGCCGGGAGGGTTCCCCGGTTTTTCGAATTAACATTATCGGTTTATACAATAATGAATAACTTTTTTTCAGAGCCGGAGGAAACTACGGATCTGCCAACCCTTCGTCTTCTCAGGCGAATGCCAGCTTGACGTTGGGAAGTCGGATTCCTTTACGTCTGTCAGGTTATTTGGATCTGCGGCAGCTCTCGTGCGTTAGTTGACATTCTTAATGCAGTTAAAATGAGAATAGCGTGTCAGTTATATGATGATGCCGGCGGCGCGATCGGGGAGCCCAATTAATAAGACGCTATCTCATTAGCGAGAGAATTAGGGCTTCCCGGTCACGCCGCCGGAACTTCCCGTGGACGAATGGAGTGGGGGCGGGCGAGCGAATTTAGGTTGAAAGAGTTCAGCCCATGCGGCTACACAAGTCATCATAGTATGTTGCATATTAATGGTTCAAACGAGGCACTATAAGGTAAAACTACCTATACAAAATGTATCCACTTAGTGCTTTTCCCTTACCAACAATAAATAATTAATTTAATATTAACAATGCCCAGGAAACGTTGTCCTCTCGTTATACGTTTCTCTGGCTGTTTTCTTGTTCTTGCAGTGGAGGGTGGATTGGTTACACCCCTCCAGTTAAAACTTGAAACTCCAGCCCGCTCATTTTGTATTTTTCTACCAATACCGCTACCTTTTTTTTTTTTTTTTTTTTTTTTCTTCGGTTCTTTTGAGGAGAAACAGATGTGAACAACGCCGATTCAATCATGCCATAACGACGACGAAAAAAAAGACCGAAATAGCCGATCGTGAGACATTATAGGCGGCAAGGCTACAGAAGGAGGGTTTGGGCTCGGTAGGAAAATCAATTTTACCCCTCGATTGTCGCCCAATTTATGGTTGAAGTTTTCTTTTTTCATCGGGGAAGTTTGAATAGGATCAAATTCCAAAGTCACGCAATTTTCCAGTTGTTTTTCTTTGGGAGTTGTAGCAATTTATACGGTTGGTGGTAATTTGAGAAGTGTAAATAGGGAAATTAAATTCAAGGATTAAAAAGTGGAAACATTTTTATATTAAAATAAAAAATGTGAGAAGAGGTTAAATTTAAATATTAATTTGTGGATTCATGTTTTCCTAAGGCAAGCTTCTTTAACTTTAAAGAAAGGTCACACCGCGCTCACGTTACTTATCTGACTTAGCTGATGTATTCTGCCACCACTTCCGCAAGCAAACAGCAGCCTTAATTGTTGGAAATGATATAAGAAAAAAGAAAATAGGTAAAAAAACATCGCCTCTCTGCGACTCCATAAAAGTTTCAAAGTATCGAGTAATCCAACAGATCAACTTTTGCAGTTCTGCAAACAAATGCGTGGCCGCATGAAACGATAATTACAATAATTGATACATGAGACGTACAAAAGCGAGTAATTATACCGGCTGCGGCATTGTCAACAGTTGGGACAAAACTTTGCGTGTCTAATGTTTGCAACGTTTTTCTTCATTACGTGAGCCGGTGTGTTTCTGTGCGACTCAAGAGTGGATATTATTCACTCACGGATAATGAAGAAGACTATATTGATCGTGAAATAATTAATACACTATGTTCATCTTTGTGCGAAAATTATAACACGTGATATAATATATTCAATGAATATTATTCATATTATGAAATCTGAAGATGCAACATGAGCTATCTGCAATTGCATTGGTCTGGCCGTCTCAGCCTTCTCCTCTGTCGATCCCTTCTCTTGCGGGAAGTTAAAATATTTGAAATTTAAAATATATAATATAATATAGGAAAAGTCAGCTAGATGTCTTTGGTACGACTACGATCCAGTTTTTTGTCTCTCCTGAAAAGCAGCTGAAAGGCAGCTAGCACATATCCTAGATGGGGGAGTCGATTGGCAGACAAGTGGAAGCGCCACCAAGGAATAAGTCCTTGGCAATGATTGCCAAGGGTTGGCTCAGGGCACGACTGTCGTTTACCATCATGCGCACCCTCCATGTGCGTGAGAGGGATTCGGTAGAGATGGCGGAGTGCTGATGACATGCTAGGGTTTGCTGATTCTGCTGAGTTTGCTGATAGATTGAGCGTCTTTGCAGCATGGTCTCCACAATCGTCGAAACAATCCTTTAACCTACCGTCCTTTCTTTTGGTCCGCAAAGTTGAAGCTTCTTGATCATAGTTGGTTGATCATTACGTTAACTCAGCCTTGTTCAATGAGTTGGCTGAAGATGAGATGGGAATGGCTGGGTCAATCGTTTTCAGTATACCACTCTTTTTTAGTCCCGGTTGTTGACATAGTCTGTTGCTCATTAGCAGTCCAAGTTGCTGTTGATGCAGTCTGTTGCTCCTCAGCAGTCCAAGTTGCTGTTGATAAAGTATGTTGCTCTTTAGCAGTCCAGGTTGCTGTTGATACAGTCAACAGTTCAAAATCCATCCAACTCTACAAATTTCCCAACTGTTATGAAGTAGATGCGTCATCATATCGGAGTTTTTGGCATTGGTGGATGCTAAAAGAAATGATCCGATTCGTTGAAGCTGCCTTGAAATGACGTCCAAGTGGAACAATTATTCAGCACGCAGGAAGAACATAACAGTATGAAATAGTTCCCTGTTCTTCGATTATTCTTCATCGAGTGACAACAATTCTCGGTGTCAGCTGATAAAGAATTCCGTGGACTGAGGGGACTGAGAAAAGACTAATAGCTCAAACAAGGGTCTTATGCAAATAAATATTAAACTTTAGACGGGTCACGTGAGCCGTCCGGGGGGATAATTTTGTGAATCCGTTATGAACCAATTAAATGCTAGTCTCGTCATATGTGTTTCCACTTTGCACGCAGGTTGTTATTAATATTACACGTTATATTCGTGTTTAGTTATGAATGCAAATTCGGGTTCTGAATAATATACGAGATTTCCGAAAGGTGCGTTTCCAGCAAAATGGGGGATGGTTTGACTGGAATCTACTCCACTGAGCATGCGACACTTATGATGAGCCTGGGCCGTAATATTTCCATTTATTTTCCAGCGAATGGGCGAACATCTCAATTTTGGCCGACATTGAAGCGGAGACTGAGGCGAAAGTTAGAAGGAAGTTTTGACTCAAAAAGTATTTCACGAGGATGTCATTAAATGAATAACTTAAAATAAATAAAATTTATTTATTTTATTCGTCATTTAATGACGAATCAAGAATAGGTAGTTAGTTCTATTTGGTTGGCGTGTGCTTGATCTTTATTTTTCCGAAAAAGTACTTCACGACAGAATACGAGAAAACTGGGTTTTGGGCCCCTCCGGTGCAATTTGAATTTTTGGCGAGCCACCGAAACTTAATTTTTTAAACAGAACCGTGAACTCGGCTTCAGAGTAGAAAGATGTGTCATTGGCCACTCACTGACCAATGAAAAATCGGACGGGAGGCAGCCTACTCACAAGCGGGTTATCTAAGCGCAGGTTAGAATAAGGTTATTCTAGTAGATAACCACCACCCGGCGGAGAACCTCCGTTAAACTTTGTTGTGATTTCATCCTTTATTTTTCCCCTCGGAATAAATATTCCTTTCCAAGTCCGTGATTTTTCGGTAAACGTTGTTGTTGAATGGTCGGTAAATGTTCTATCGATTCAAATCTACAACCAAAACAATCTTCAGATTCTCGTCAACAAACCACGAAACACGAAATCAGGTCTTTTTTCTCATTTCAGTTCTAGTGCGCTCTGACGGATTAGTTTTCGCCTTTCTGGAAAGTTTCCCCCTTCCCGATTTTCTCTTCACTGAAGACCTACCTATTTCGGTGTGGTGTTTGCCGACGGTGCAGAGGTCTAATCCAATGAGGTGGTTAGGGTGAGAAATGACTCCTCTGCTGAGTACTAAATTGTTTATTTGAATAAACAATTGTAGCGTGGGGACCGGTTTCGAGCAACTAAGCTCATCTACAGCCCTGACAAGAAAACCATTTGTCATTAGCACCAGAGAAAAACCTACCTATTTCCTTTTCTTGACCGACCCGTGCCTTTTATTTTGGGCCACTGGAAAGATTTTCGGCCTAACTTGTATATTTTTCCGACATGGGATCAGACCCCCATTATTTGAAAAACGACACCTCTTCAGACTTCCTGGCATCCTTTAAATGCCCCATAAATCCCCATGGTGAAATGTGATGGTTTGGGAACCCTTAAAGTGGATTCTACGTTCAAAAATACTTCGAAAACGACACCCCATTATCATATCCAAAAACCTAAAAAAAAACTCATAGCCTACTTTTAGCCCCACAGCGTCCCACGGGTGAGTGCGATCGGGCTGAAAAGCTTGCGGGCACAAATAGATAAAGAACCGTGTGCATTGACAAAATTTCAGATTTTTAGAGAAATTCGACTCGTCCAACGGTGATGATTTCTTGAAAATCTTGAATTAATTTATTTTGGTATATTTCTCTCCGAGTGGTCAATGTAGTTTTGGAAAGAAAGAATTGATTCGTATCGAAATGTGTCTTCGGTGCCGTTTTGAAAAGCCTCCGTATAAGGAACCACTTAACGAAGAACGTGCCAAATGGATTTTGGGGTGATAACAAGTTCATCTGGTTTTAGTTGGGTTGGGCAGAACGTGAAGCAACACGTTGAAGTTGATGAATGATGTGGGGAGGGCATGTGAGAATTTGTGCGAGTAAAACCGAGGGAGAAGGGAAGCTCCCCGTTTTGGGGTAGTTTATGTGAAGGGAATGGATTGACGGGAGTAGGGCGAAAAGGTGGAGAGGTTTCAAGAGGACAGATTGGGGAGCAGGGGAGATGTGGAGGTTGGTTCTAAACGGTTTATCGGGGAGGAAGGAAGGAAAGAGGTATGTGGGTCAGTGGGGGCAAGGCCTCCACAATCCGCTCTCCACACTCCCGACTTCCCATATTCACGCACACACACGTGAATCCGCACCCTTCCTTTTGACAAACGCACACTCAAACCCTCCCTTCGCCGGTTTCAACCCCTTATCGTTTTCATCTCACATACACACACAATCGCACCCCTGTCACTTTCATCCCCTTTTCGACGTGCCTTCCCACCTTTCATTCGTTTCCTTCACCCATTTCCGATTTCCCACAGTCAACACGCCAGTCGTTGGAGTCTGCACAACCCACCGGAACGTATCCAAGGGGTAAAGTATTTCAGACCAATGTGCTACTCGTCGGATGCCTCATTCTCCGTTTGAGTGGACGTTTCTCGTTGTGGAGCTGCCAAGTCTTGATTTGACGTCTCAGGAATTTTAGTTTATCTTTTTCAAAGTGTGCAATCAACCTATGTTTTCGGAACGCGTGTCAAAAATTTTGATCGGCCTCAAAATTGGTCATTGTATGTTACAAGATGAGTAGAGTCCAAAAATGAGATGCCCGTCCGCTGCACAGTGGTGAGCGAAAAAGCGAAAATGCGGAAATAAACGGTTACTCTTCTACACAATATTATCTCTATCTCTATATAATACTAGCTGACCTGGCGCGCTTCGCTGCACTTCTAAAGATTTTGAAAATTCATTATTTCATAGCTGGGACACCCGTGCGTCGCACGAAACATCAAATTCCCGCCCATCACCTATCGATGATGCACCCGTGGCAACCCATCAACTTAATTTTTCATGGTAACAACGCTTGTTGGTTTGTCGTAGTGAAGTACCTATCAAATTCCCGTCTATCACCAATTATATGCAGCCCATACATCCCTCACATCCCATACATCCCATACATCCCACACACCATCCCATACATCCCACACATCCCATACATCCCACACATCATCCCATACATCCCACACATCCCATACATCGGGCACATCTCATACATCCCACACATCCCATACATCCCATACATCCCACACATCCCATACATCCCACACACCATCCCATACATCCCACACACCATCCCATACATCCCATACATCCCACACATCCCATACATACCATACATCCCACACACCATCCCATACATCCCACACATCCCATACTGAATGTTTCAACAGGAGAGATTTTAACAGTGTACGGATTTTTAACATTTCCCGTCATTTGAATCGTCGAATTAATTTGAGAGGAATTTCGGCGGAATATAGCGGTTTTCCATTATTATATTATTATATTATATTATATATAAACCTTCTCTGAACTTCCACAAATAATTCAAGACCAAAATTAGCCAAATCGGTCCAGCCGTTCTCAAGTTATGCGATCAGCAACAAAATACTGATTCATTTTTATAGATATAGATTATCTCATATCACTCTATTGTTCAATGATATCCTAGTGTACAATCTAGTTATCACCTTCCAATTCGCAATGAGAAAATTGACCTAACCTATATTCAACGGATATATCCGTTGAAGCAATTCTGGGCAAAAAATTTATTGATTAGTAAAACCGTCTAAGTTGAAAATTCCAAATTTTTCAGAGGACGAAAAAAACGTATATAACGTTAGTCGCTACCTCAAATGACTCCAGGCTGGTTACAGTTCAATATGAAAACCTTAGAAATCTATCTAAACCAAAAATTTGAAAATATTTGCGTAACTCAGGTTTTTATTCCCTAGTTTACAACTTAGGTGGTTTTATCACGTATTTTGTGAACTTTGACATGAACTTAGACGGTTTTATACTTGAACTTAAACGGTATTTCCGGTATTATTAGCCTTCCACATTCAGATTATGAGTGATGAAACCGTCTAAGTTATCAATCACCCCCCAAAAAGATGAATAACACAGAACTCGAAAACACCATAACGATATTTATGATAAGAACCGATAGAACAGTTCTATCGGTAATAGTTACCTACTATTGTAAACCTCGATATCCTTAAAAAAATTCATCGATAGAACTCGAAAATCATGGGGAAACTCACCTTTTATCCTGGCAACGCGAAAAGTTCATTCCCAAGTACTCCAAATAAACAACATAGACGGTCTTAGATTCACGTTAGGGAGGTAACAATCTTAGACGGTTATAATAACACTCATACAGAAGTAATGGGAGCTTGTGGAATCGTTTTGAAGGATCAAGACGATGCGCAAGGACATAATTTACCAGTATAGCTCAAAATCTTATTTTCGGCAAAAATTGAACTTAGACGGTTTTACTGCCTCACTATCGATAAATTCCAGAAAAAGAGTACAGTATTATGATAGTTATAGTGTACTGAAGAGTATACTCTTTTATACAATTATTGAATGAACCATTTCAATTGTTAACCTCTGAACCAGTCAAGGTAAGACTGGTTGCGGACGGAAGTTGCGTTGATATTGAGATTATCGATGAGATTTATCGTACTGAAATAAATGAGAGCGATGGCCCCTTCAATGAAAATGTCACCTCAAGAAAAAGTGCTGGAGCTCCGCTGAAATTATCAGCCGCAGGCGTTCTTTTATAGAATAAGAAATAAAAATAATAAATCTCAAGTTTCTCTCTCGGTCGGTGGCGTTTAGATTCAACCGGGAAGACATTCTATAGGGCCAAATTAAATTCGCGGAGTAGGTACGTGTTGCATTAGAGTACGATTTTTGCAGAGCTTGAAATAAACTGATACTGGTTGAAGAGTTGGTCCAAAAAAAAAAAAAAAAAAAAAAAAACATTCTGATATAGGAAAAAACTCGTTTTTATTGCAGTTTTATGCACAAAAGACTGAAATTTGAATCCCTACAAGCAGATAGGTTATTAAAAAATAAAAAAGAAGAAAAAAAGAGCACCGAAACTGATCGAAAAAGCTGCCATGGTTTATAATTCGTAGTTAAAAACACAAACGGTGGGTACAGCTTTCGTACAAGTACGCAACCACGAGGGACATTTTATGTCTGCGCTCCCTCCCGCACCCTTGTATCTCTACCCACGGCTTCATTTTGGCGTTTTCTCAAAGTGGTTTCTAACGTGGAAACTTATAACAACAAAATAATAACATCAATGCAACCTCTACTTGTAACCAACCGCTAAACTTCCTTAGAGACCAATCATGTGATTATAGTTTTCGCGATCGTGTTGGGTAACACCGTCACCGTCACACTTTTTAGCGCAACCTTTTTCCAAAAATGGAAAGGTGCGCTCACCTCCTCGACATGTATGTTTTTTTGTTTTGTTTTTTTGTTTGTTTGTGTACAGAGCATCACGCCCGAGCGGCTCAACAGATTTTCATGAGGGTGGTCTCATTGTCATCAGCGAGTTCGGGGGGTGGTTATAGGCTACCTTGATTTTCCCTCCCTCATCCCCTTCATCGGTTTTCGGGAGGTCCTTCACGACGAAAGTTGTTTATCTCTGATGTGTAACTAAGGAGGCCTCAAAAGGGGGACGGAAGTTTTTGTCCGATTTCGTTGGTACAAGGGTCTATGGAATGAGCTTTTCAGGCTGATTCCAACGACTCCAAAACGATTTTTGCAGCCTGAGCCGTTCGTTACCTCTGATCGGCATAAGGTTTTATTACGTAATGAGCATCACGTGGATGATGTGTTGTGTGGCATAGTTTCGTCGCTAGATACCTACTGTTTCTTAGTTTCTCTCGCTCATTAAATATATCGTAATAACAAAAAGGTTGCGCTCATCTATTCAATTCAATTGATGGCTTGTTGAGTTATGTGCCATAGTAAAGACATAAAATGTGCAAAAATTAATTCTAGAACGATAAAAAGTTAGTGGTAAAATGTTTCGTAAAGCATACCTACCTAACTATACAGTGTTCGGTTAAGGGACTCCTAAAAGATGAATTCAATTTCCAAATATACCTACTACGAAAGCGACACCACTTTCGACCTCATGACCGAACAGCTTCGAATACCCTCCTGTTAGCCCCTTTTCAAAATCCAGATATAATAGGTAGGTCAAAAATCTTCACCGAAGAAAAACGCTGCAAATTTTACTCAAGTCTTTATTATTCTTTGAAATAGGTGACACGTCCAAATATTAATTCTGTGCCTACAGATTTGAAAAAAAAAAAATTATTTTACTTATTGAGAACAATTTTTTTTACTCGGATATTCGACCTCCTGGGATTTTTCAAAAACTCCATTTGTAGCCCCATGGAAGCCCTAAAGATCCCCACGGTGAAATAGGATCGTTCCGGAACCCCAAACAATGAATTCTACGTCCAAAAATACTTCGAAAACGACACCTAACTCGATCCCATTGCCAAAAGCCTTTAAAAAAACCCTCCCGTAGCCCAATTTTAGCCCCATAGCGCCCCACGGGATTTGGGCGATCAGGCTGAAAACCTTGCGGGCACAACTAGATGGTAAACCGAGTATTTTGTCAAAATTTCAGATTTAAAAAAAAATTCCTACTACTCAAAACAGCTCGGACGCCGGACAGACATTTCGGTTTTGGAATCTAGACCTTTTGAAACGGATAATGTCACATTTTGAGGCCGATCGGAGTCGTCGACCTCCGTCGCGATTACAAGAATAATAAACCAAAAAGGACAAGGCGGGAGGGCCATGTCACACTTAGTATCTGGATCGGAAAATTTAGAACCAGCTGCATTGTAACCCCCTGACTCCAAATAGGTAATAACGTTTTACTTTTTCATTCACAGTGAGTTGTTGACGAACATAATTTTTCACCTTGTCTGAAAAACCTTCATGTCTTGCAACAGCTGAGGGAATAGTAATGATACGAATGTTCTCGTCAAAACATCTGTCGGCGAAGGCCGTTGTGGAGGGTGGGGCCAAAGGTCGGACAAGTGGGTCAAAAGTGAGAGAGATACTCGTCCAACTAACGTCACGGAGTTGAGCGAACACATGGTGCCCCACGACTCCAGCTAAATGAGTCCGCCTTATCTAATGACAGAAGAAGGTAGAAAGGTAATTCCTGCGATTTGTCCGAACTCAGTCACGTCCCAGATGAGTATCGAGCCCTGTCCGTGGGATATGTTCCGTCCTGAGGGGCCCCCCTTGTGAAATGATCTGTTTAATGGTCTTCCCCCCTATCAATGACCATTGTTTCTAAAGGTTCAACTTCCACCAGGGAAAACACCGGCCCGTGGAGTCCGCGTAAGCTCCGAAACCATTGTTTTTCTTAGAAACGATAACCATCGTTCGGTTTGGTGGCAAACCACCGTGCTGAAGGCACATTACATATACGTGGTCAGCCTTTGTGATGCCATTTCCACTTCATTTCCATAATCACCCGTTTTCTCGACCCTGTGAAAACCCGCACTGTTCCATCGGTCGATGCGTTTCTACGATAAAATGAAGGAGAGAGATGATAAACTACCGTTTCACTGTTGGTAATCTTTTAAACAATAGGCTGTATAGGGCCAAAAATTTCTGCGATTCTTAACTGATTGTGTGCTCCTAAAATATAAGCCGCGATAGTGACTCTGTTTTGGTTAATTATTCTTGGAATGATTCATCAGATTTTTGAATATTTGCCATTATGCTTCATGATGTGTTCTTCTTCTTCCTGCACAGCACTTGGCGTTCGCCTGTATTAGCCTTCTCCAGGTTGATCTGTCCAATAAGTCTTTTCTCCGCCAGCACCAAGCTTGTTAAGGTCATTCTTCTCATCTTCCAACCAGGTTTTCCTTGGTCAGTCTTCTTCCTCCAGGGTTGCCATCTGGTCTGTTTTACGCGCCATCCAGGTTCTCCTTATTGGACCATCCGGATCATCGTGTCCCAAACATCGTTCGTGCAATTATCACCCCAACCGTTTCCTGGCCTCCTATAAAGCAATTGTAGCTCCGACATTCATCGTATTCGCCACAACTCTTGCTCAGACTAAGTGAGAGGACAAATCTTGTCCATAGATCCTTCTCAAAATCTTTCTTTCTCACAACTGTAGGAGTCTTATGTCAAGGATGGTGAGCTCTCAGGTTCAATTCATTAACAGAAATGTCCGTCTGCCGTCAAGGCCGTTTTGAGTCGTAGACATTTTTGTACAAAACTGAAATTTAGACAAAATACTCGGTTCTCTATCCAGTTATGCCCACAAGATTTTCAAGCCGATCGCCCAAACCCTACGGCTTTTGGTTTATTATTCTTGGAATAACACACCTGTTTTCGCGACGGAGGTCGACGACTCGGATCGGCTTCAAAATTTGACATTATCCGTTTCAAGAGGTCTACATTCTAAATCCGAAATGTCCGTCCGCCGTACGCCGTCCGGGCCGTTTTGGGCAGTTAGGAATTTTTTTTTTAAATCTGCAATTTTGACAAAATACTCAATTTACCATCTAGTTGTGCCCGCAAGGTTTTCAGCCTCATCGCCCAAACCCGTGGGGCACTATGGGGCTAAAATGGGGCTACGGGAGGGTTTTTTTGAAGGCTTTTAGCTATGGGATCGAGTTAGGTGTCGTTTTCGAAGTATTTTTGGACGTACAATCCATTTTTGGGGGACCCGGAACGATCCGATTCCACTGTGGCGATCTACAGGGCTTTCATGGGGCTAAAAATGAGATTTTTGAAGGATCCCAGGAGGTTAAATATTTTTCGAGTAAAAAATAATGAATTTTTGAAAAAAAAAAAAATCAAAAAAAATTTGTTTTCCACAATTTTTTTATTGACACAGAATTAGGTGTTTGTACAAGAAACCTATATCAAAGAATAATAAACCCTTGTGTAAAATTTGCAGCGTTTTTAGGGGGGGGGGGGTCCCGGCCCAACACTGTACTGAAATACTTTTTTTTTTTTTAATTATTTTTTATTGACAGTACATATTAATTTTTGAAGTTTGTAAGATTGAATAATAAACTAAGCAGGGGGGTTTTCCCCCATTTTTTTTTTCCAATAACTGAAAGTACACTATAGACGGTTCTCCTCCTCCCTCCTCCTTCCTTGGGCTTCAATGTAGCACGAATGGGAAGCCACCCCTTACTGGCTTACTCAGCCTCGGTGGCCTCGTTGTGTCCTGGCAGGTCGTTGTAGAAAAGTAACTGTAGGAGCACCCTGTAAAACGGATGTGGAGGGTACTTTCATGAATTTTTTTTCCTAAATTTGAATTTAAAGTCGTTAAATTATGTGTTATGTGGTTATGGTAGAGGAGGGCTGTTGGCGTGAATCCACAATTTCGCCGCTTATTGTTGTAGAGGATTCCTCCACAGGAAGGTGAAAGGAGTATGGAAACATCTCTAGCTAGGGCATCGATCGATTTGTCGCAGTCTGCAGGCCTAGCAGAGATGCAATCGACAGGCTCGTCAGGCTTGCGTGATATGTCAGGGTTCTATGACGGTGCAGGGTCCACGAAAGGAGATGCTGATACCCAACACGATATATTGTGGCTGGTGTCAGTTCGTCTTCGGAACTGAGATCGATTGTTGCTGCTGCCACAAGCAAACTGTCGCTAAAGACGGCCTGACCGATCGATCCAGTCTTACATGAATCCGTTGTTGCAGCTTCCACTGCAGTGGAAGCCTTCCACAACCCAATCGTCGGCAACGAAGACCTGTCCAGCGGACTCAATCTCAAATCTCTCACTGCTTATTGACATAATATCGCCACAAATGAACAGCAAGGTATCAATTTTAAAATATTAAATTTCCCCTTGTCTCTGGAAAGAAAGGCTGTTCCACCTACGGGAGAAGAGGGGCTTCGCAAGCTCGCGTCGCGACCCTAGCGCTACCCGCTCTTCCCGTCGGTACCACATCCGGCGGGCTGGTAATACACCCTTTACGCGGGGACTTTTCCCCACAGTAACCTTGACGCTTCGAGCAGTCATCCCAGAGCATCATCTCCAGCAATCTTCGTCCTATCCTCTCAAACACCTGGCGCATTCAGAACTCCCTCTTACACAACACTTTATAAATAAAGCCTTATTAATAAAGGAACACTACCTCACTGAGATTTTATTTATTCATAGGCAGTGTGGATCTAGGCCATTCGAAAGTTGTCTTTGTCGAAACGCAAAGTGGGATTCTATAACCCGAACGGGAGGGAGTAAATATTGATGGAGAGAGACGATTTATCATAACCTCCGCCCATCCGGTTCTTCTTCAAAGGCGAGCCAGCACGAAACACTTAACTGATTGTAGATCCAGATATACTCCCTCTTTTCTTCGCCGCCTTAACATGAACATTTAAAATCTCCTATATATTTAGCCGGGACGTGCTCGCGGAAAGATTCGAATTAGCATAGCACTGGAGATGGATCTGTTAGCCGCGTGTGAAGCTCAGATGTTAACTTGTAGGTAGTTAATCCGAGATTTTGTTGTTGAAGGGACGTAATCAGCGCAGAAGAAGGCATACCTGGGCACATAAGAGCAATAAATAAATTCATACAGCAATAAAGAACAAAAGTTGATTGTCTTCTTCTTCCATAGCCACATTGATTAAAAGCCCTTTCACTACAGAGCTTTCTGCAGTCATCCACAATCTTGACCTCATTTTCAAGTGTCTGTAAAGTGAAAACCATGGACTCTGAAGGCCATTCAAACGAAAGGAAAATAATAAGAGCTCCCTTTCATGCAGTCCAAAGGAACTCCTCGAGGAAGCGGACAGTCACCGCGACGACGAACACGGACAAGAAGTTCGCCCCGATGAACAGGTTCAAAGAACTAATTGGAGAAGATGTTGTTGATTTTTGGGAAAGTCGTCTCTGTCTTCCTCGCCCATAGAAAAAAAAACCCTTGTCTCCCTTTAATTGGCAAGTTGAGTCCCAAACGTTGAACTCTTCTTCCTTTGGGCGGTCCCTCCTCTTCAAGGAGCTGGTTCGTTCACGGTTCACAAAATTCTTGTCCCTTCGTTAACACTGTTTTACAAAACCTTCAAAAGGACTCGTATTGATTCCTTATTATTTATTTTTAGAGTTAATTTTGATATTGGTAGGTAACATTTCCGAGTTAATCATGATTAACTCGGAAATGTTACCTACCAGAACCGCTGCAGCTGCGTTCTATAGATATTTACTCAAAATCAGTGAATTCGTTCTCAAATAACTTTTCCAAGGTGTAGATAGATTAAATTAAATTCTCTGGCCGGGTCCAAAAGTACCAAGTCCTGCCCTCAAGAACCCAAACAAAACAAACAAAGCTGCAAATTTCACGGTTTATTTCTCATTTAAAAAAAAAATTAAAAAATCTGAAAAATTTAAAAATTATTTATTGTGTTTGTATGGGTTACAAACAAAGATACTTACATAAATTGATTCTACCTTCAAAATTACTTCGACTACATTCGATTTCCTGTTCAATGTCCTTTATGATACCCATTTGTAGCCCCATAGGAGTCCCATCAATCCTACAGTGTATTCACATTGGTTTGAGACCCCCAATAATTGAAATTCTACTCCAAACCGTCTCAGAAAACGACACTCCACTCGACCCCATCGTAAATCTTTCAAAACCCCGCCAAAGAGTCCCTTTTTAACAGACTTTAACGAGCAAGATCACCTGAACCCGGTGGGCTCCGAGGGGGTAAAAATGGGTCTACGGGAGGGCTTCTGCTGGGGTTAAGTTGGGTGTCGTTTTCGATGTATTTTTGGGGGGTTCTCAGGACCATCCGATTTCACCGTGAGGATCAATGGGTCTTTCATGGGTCCACAAAATTTGGGGTGTGGGGTTGAATTATTAAATTAACTTCATTTAATGGGGTTTTAAAAGGATGCGTGGACGTCGATGAGATGTAGTTTTCCGAGGAAATTCGTACCCATAATCCGTTTTTGGGGTCCCAGAACACCATGAAGTTCATGGCATGAACCGTCCAAACACTGTACCTAAAATTAGTCCATTTGGACATTTATTTTTATTTTTTATTTATTTACTCGTTTTTGGTTTATGATTCTTGGAATAATACACCTACATTTTTGCAGTAGGAATTTTTGCAGTAGGATTTTTTTTTTAAATCTGAAATGTTGACAAAATACTCGGTTAACCAGCTAGGTGTGCCCCGAAAGGTTTTCATCCCGATCGCCCAAACCCGTGGGGCTACAGGAGGTTTTTTTTTTAAGGCTTTTGGCTATGGGATCGAGTTAGGTGTATTTTTAGACGTAGAATCCATTTTAGGGGGTCCCGGAACGATCCGATTACACTGTGGCGATCTACAACTAGGGCAATCTACACTAGGGCTTTCATGAGGCTACAAATGGGATTTTTGAAGGATCCTAGGAGGTCAAATATTTTTCGAATAAAAAACAAAAAATGTTGAAAAAAAAATCAAAAAAAAATTCCAAAAGCCTTTTTTCACTGACACAGAATTAAATTCATGCACAAGTAACCTATATCAGAGAATAATAAACCCTTGTGTAAAATTTGCAGTGTTTTATTTATTAAATAAATAAAGAAAAAAGAAGAGAGTAAGAAAAGAAAAAAGAAAATACAAATTTTGTATTTTCTTTTTTCCTTTCTTTTTTTTCATTGTTTTTTCTTTCAAATAATTTTTAATTGACAGTAAATTGATTTTTGTACAATTTGTACCAATTATAAATAGTGAGCCCTCGTTTAAAATTTGCAGCGTAACAACAAAACCTTGTGTAAAGTTTGCAGAAATTTTTAGTCTGCAGGGCATTATAATATAAATTACTTAGGTTTATATAAAGACAAATATTGAAGGGGGGATCAACATTCCGAATTTTTGAATACTCGAAAATAGGTTGATTATTTTGAGAATGACAAAACAAACAAAAGGTCGCATTCAAATTTTGTACTCATGAAACCCCCTAAAATAGTAAATTGGGGCCTTCAACTCATTCGCTTTGGGACGGAGGAGCGTGGTAGGTATTATTGAAACGAGATGGTGATATATCCCGCAGTGGGACTGGCCCGCATCTCGCGCTCTCCCTCCCGCGCTTAGGTGTGAGAGTCTGAGTGACGGCTCCGTTATTGATCTTCACGTTGCCACTTGAGACTCCCCCCTCCTCCTCTCCTCCCACTCACCCTCCCCCCCTGGCCCATCCATTCACAGTCCCGGCCCACCCTCTGCAGCCAAAAGCTCAAACACGGATTTTAAAAACCCTCGCCCGGGCCTCTCCTACGCTCCCTTGCTCCTCTCGCAGCCTCTTTTCTCTTCTTTCTTTTTAGCCAGAAAAAAAAAAAAAAAACAGGGGGTGGAAAGAAGGGGGGTTGATAAAAAAAGCAAGGCTGAAAAAAAAGTCCCAGGTGAAGAGGGAAGGATGGCGGGAGGCGAACTTAACATGAGCAGAAAGTTTTAATGAACACACGATGGGTGCAACGGGGGCACTCGACTTTCAACTCCAAAAAACCTCGTCGTCCCCCATCAACGTGGGATACCTTTTTGCTGGCCATCATCCCCCCCATTCGTGTGTCCCCATAATTAAGTCAATGGCCTTATCACTGCTTTCCCTCCCTAGTCTCTTATAAAGGGAAGTCCAGTTAAAGAAAATTTGATGATGCAACCCGATCCTGAATAGTTTTTGACACGAAATCCCCTGCATAGGGTTGCGTAATATAAGCGGACACTATTTTGCTATTTTAGTGGCAGCTTCGAATAGCCTATTTTTAATGAAACACTGGCTGGTAAATTTCGGTTTGTAATTGAACTTTAATAAGTCAAATTTCATTGCTTTCGCTTTATTATTCTTGGAAAAATACACCTATGTAATCGCGACGGGCGTCGACGACTCGGATCGGCCTCAAAATTTGACATTATTCGTGTCAATGTCCGCCCGCCGTCCGGGCCGTTTTGGGCAGTAGGAATTTTTTTACAAATCTGAAATTTTGCCAAAATACTTGGTTTACCATCTAGTTGTGCCCGCAAGGTTTTCAGCCCGACCGCCCAAACCCGTGGGGCGCTATGGGGCTACGAGAGGGGTTTTTGAAGGCTTTCGGCTATAAAGGGTCGAGTTAGGTGTCGTTTTCGAAGTATTTTTGGACGTAGAATCCATTTTTGGGGATCCCAAAACGTTCCGATTTCACTGTATAGCCTTTTGAACTTTCTTCTTTTTTTTCCAAAATACCCGATTTCCTGTAATCAAATCTAAACCACATAACTTAGCCAATTTTCAAGACTTGATAATGGTGTTGGTTTTTAAATCACCTACAAGATTTTGATCCACATACCTACTTACTGAAAATTGCCCAAACTCTGAAGACATTTTGGTTTATTATTCTTGGAATAATACACCTATGTTTTCGCGACGGGGGTCGACGACTCCGATCGGCCTCAAAATTTGACATTATCCGTTTCAAGAGGTCTACATTCAAAATCCGAAATGTCCGTCCGCCGTCCGCCGTCCAGGCCGTTTTGGGCAGTAGGAATTTTTTTAAAAATCTGAAATTTTGGCAAAATACTTGGTTTGCCATCTAGTTGTGCCCGCAAGGTTTACAGTTCGATCGCCCAAACCCGTGGGGCGCTATGGGGCTATAATGGGGCTACGGGTGGGGTTTTGTGAAGGCTTTGGGGTATGGGATCGAGTTAGGTGTCGTTTTCGAAGTATTTTTGGACGTAGAATCCATTTTTGGGGGTCCCGAGACGATCCGATTTCACTGTCGCGATCTATAGGGCTTTCATGGGACTAAAAATGGGATTTTTGAAGAATCCCAGGAGGTTAAATGTTTTTCGAGTAAAAAATACATAATTTTTGAAAAAAACGTTTTTGAAAAAAAAAATACCCCAAAAAAAATTTTTTTTGAAATATAAAAATCCAAAAAAAAAATTTTTAATTTTTTTTTCATTGACAGAATTAAATTTCTGTACAAGTTACCTATATCAAAGAATAATAAACCCTTGTGTAACATTTGCAGCGTTTTTTGTGACAAGTGGCCCTTTGTATTTAATGCCCTAATGATTTAAAAATAGGAATAATAAACTCTTGTGAAAATTCGGAGTGTTTTTTTAGAGTAGATTAGAAAGGGTCAGAAATAGAATCTATTCATATTTTATCCGATATTAATGACCCGTTCGGAATCATTGGGGAATTCATTGACAAGCTGGTTTTTGGAAAGATAAGGGTACTTTATTTATTACAGCATAATTTAAATGTAGAAAATGCTATAATCGTATAACTAACTAATTATTGCAGAGTAAATGATTGAATGTCGTAGTTTTTTTTTTTTTTTTTTGTCTACCAAAGGTAGCGGAAGCGTTGTTTTCACTTTCGGGATCGAAAAAACGTTCGTTCTCCAAAATTAAAATGTCCACTTCCTGAGCAAATTTGGCTCCGTGTCTGTCTGTTCGTGTGTCCTCCCGCATTTCCTTCTTAGAGCCATAACTGCCACAATGTTGATCTGATTTGGGTCAAATTTTCTGGGCACTGTTGGTGAGATGGCATACGTGGAGCGTACGTGTCTTTTGCAGGCTCACCTGAGATCAAATGTGGACACCCTTCCAATAAAAGTTCCAATTCTCACATTTTTCCGTTATCGTGTGACAGCAATAAAAATCACGAGACGATTTGAAGGTTTGGTTCATCCAGTTTAATCTATCCACATCGTAATGGCCTCACTAATTGCCTCCTTCAGCCGAAAGTGGGTAGTTGCGATGCAGAGCGTTTCCACCCTTCCCAAATCCGGTCACATCGTAAGTGCTGTTAGCAGGTTGTTCAGCAGGATACCTCACCGTGCTAATGATGATCCAATCAAAGACCGCTGAAAACGTCTCTCCGTCTCCGGATCTCCTCGTTCATTCGCTAACGAGACATCAAACCTTCCGTTCAATTAGATGGGGGGAAGCTTTTGGGTTGGCAAAGCCAACGACAGACAAGTAACGTCATCATTTGCCATAACCCCCCACCTTGACGACCACAGGTACTCCCGTCAACGACCTCGTCACACTTGTCCGCCGTCCTGGCCGTTTTGGGCAGTAGGAATTTTTTTTTAAATCTGAAATTTTGACAAAATACTTGGTTTACCATCTAGTTGTGCCCGCAAGGTTTTCAGCCCGATCGCCCAAACCCGTGGGGCGCTATGAGGCTAAAATGGAGCTACGGAAGGCGTTTTTTAAAGCTTTTGGCTATGGGATCGAGTTAGGCGTCGTTTTCGATGTATTTTTGGAAGTAGAATCCATTTTTGCGCATCCCGGAACGATCTGATTTCACTGTGGCGATCTATGGGGTTTCATGGGGCTATAAATTGGAAGGATCCCAGGAGGTCAAATATTTTTCAAAATTTGAAAAAATTTTTGTTTTTTTATTTACTTAATAAAAAACAAACAAAAATTTGAAAAAAAAATTGTTTCCAAAATTTTTTCCCCGTTGACAAAATTAAATTTTTGCTCAAGTAACCTACCTACATCAAAGAATAATAAACCCTTGTTTAAAATTTGCACCTTTTTGGTTTATTATTCTTGGAATAATACACCTATGTTTTCGCGACAGGGGTCGACGACTCCGATCGGGCTCAAAATTTGACATTATCCGTTTCAAGAGGTCTACATTCTAAATCCGAAATGTCCGTCCGCCGTACGCCGTCCGCCGTCCGCCGTCCAGGCCGTTTTGGGCAGTAGGAATTTTTTAAAAAATCTGAAATTTCGGCAAAATACTTGGTTTACCATCTAGTTGTGCCCGCAAGGTTTTCAGTCCGATCGCCCAAACCCGTGGGGCGCTCTGGGGCTATAATGGGGCTACGGGAGGGGTTTTTTTGAAGGCTTTTAGCTATGGGATCGAGTTAGGTGTCTTTTTCGAAGTATTTTTGGACGTAGAATCCATTTTTTGGGGTCCCGAAACGATCCGATTTAACTGGGGCGATATGTAGGGCATTTGTGGGGCTAAAAATGGGATTTTTGAACGATCCCAGGATGTTAAATATTTTTCGAGTAAAAAATACAGCATTTTTGAAAAAGACACATTTTTGAACAAAAAATCAAAAAAAAAATTTTTTTTTTTGAGATGAAAATCCAAAAAAAAAATTTTTTTAATTTTTTCATTGACAGAATTAAATTTCTGCACAAGTAACGTATATAAAAGAATAATAAACCCTTGTGTAAAATTTGCAGCGTTTTTTTACTATAGCCCCGTGAGACTTCCCCACATAACATATCCAATTGTATGTTCATAATCAGCGTCAAATTTCGTATAAGAGTCGTAGTTGTCCCAAATCGGTCTTTTTAAAAAATTTTAAATAAAATTGCTGTAGGTAAATTTTTATTTCTGGTTATAAGGCATGTGCATCTTGGTAAGGAGAACGAAGGTAAATGCAGGATTTTTCACACCTTCACACATAATCAGCATACTCTGGGAGCCGGTTGGTTCCAAATGAAATTTACTTGAGGACGCTATCTGGCCAGCTGATCGGTAGATGAGAGCTTCGAAGAGAAGGAAAATAAGCCCGAGGAAATGATACGATTCTGTGTGGGAAAATCCCTCACATGTTCATTCCCTTCAGCTGCACCTGATTAGTCGAAGCTTTGTGAGCCGAAAATTAACCTCCGAGATCCTTGTTAAGAGTCAACGTCTGGTTACAGATTACCATTAGAGCGACGCAGAGATGTAACAACAATGGTGAAAGATGCCCGTGTGATCCTCAAGTTCACACATGTTGGCGAAGGGAACGGCGGAGGGTGTTGTCCGTTCCGCTTGGCTATTAGGCGGCCTCCGAAGGATTGTTTGGGGGAAGTTGTTCGGTTTCTTGTCGGACGGAGAGATCTTTGGGTTTATGACTTCTTGGAACCTCGTCGTTGCGGCTCGCCGAGGATTCCTTTTGAACACGGAATGGGAGCGTGTCGCTGGATATTCCAACAATAAGTAGCTAGTGGAAGAAAAAGTGATTCAATTAGGTAATTTATTTTTGTTTGGCGCAGCTCACTGTTGCCAAACTGTTGGAGGTGGGATTCCCTTCAATCATCTTCCATCAAACCTTACATGAAAAAGTTGCAAATTTTACGCAAGGGTTTTGCTTTCTTGGACCTTGATGTAGTTGCGACGGAGGTAAAAAATTCTGTCCGGCCACAAAATTTGCCATTATACGTTTCAAGACGTCTAGATTCCAAAAACGGAATGTCCGTCCGCCATCCGAGCCGTTTTGGGCAGAATTTTTTTGTAATCTGAAATTTTGACAAAATACTCGATTTACCATTTAGTTGTGCCCGCAAGGGTTTCAGTCCGATCGCCCAAACCCGTGGGACGCTATGGGGATTAAATGGGGTTACGTTTTTTTTAAAAGAGTTTCAGCTATGGAGCCGAGTGGGGTGTCGTTTTCGATGTATTTTTGGACGTAGAATCCCCTTTTGGGGGTCCCAGAACGTTCTGATTTCACTGTGGGGATCTATAGGGCTACAAATGGGATTTTGTTAGGATCCCATGAGGTCAAAATTTGAATTTAATAAGGTGTCGCTTTCCGAGTAATTTTTGACGCACAAGCCATTTTTCGAGGTCCCTCATCTGTCCAAACAATGAACAGATTTTTTTTTTTTTCTTTTTTTTTCATAAATATTTTCATTGTAGTTGGCCTAGAATTAGTTTTTGTACAACTAAGCTATAAACAACAAAGAACAATTATTGTTTATTATAAACCCTTGGGGATAAGGAATTACACGTCTGCCACTGCGCACAGCGTTCCTGATTCAGTCGCAATGAAATTTATATGGGGCCTCAATAGGCCATACCCGCACAATCCCTGAAATTTTGACCAAAATCGGATCAAAATTGTGGCATTTACTTAATGGCTGTTACAAGGAAACGCGGACGGACACACGGAAAAATAGACACGGAACCAAATTTGCTCAGGAGGTTCTGAAACACAAAATGCAAGTAGAAATTTTAATTTTGGAGGGGGAAAAGTAGGGATATAGTAGGTTATTAATCTTGGAAGCATAACTAAGTTGTTTAATTTTTGAAAAAAAAAAAAAAAAAAGAAGAAGAGTAATTAACTCTATGAAACAGGTTTTACAGATACGGATATCAATGCTCTTGCTCAATCAACTAGCTAGTGGCAATGGCAGTACGTGTAGATAACTGCACACAGTGTGCGCTGTTAATCAAACATCCCCACCCTTCTGACAAGTCTTTCCATGAACACCACCCATCCACCTCATCAGCCTACCATTCTCTTCCTATCTTATCCATCCTATCTTCGCTTTTTTTCTCCCTCCCTCGGAACAGAAGAACAAGGGAGAGACGAGGCCGGGTCGATGAAGACGCAATCAAGCCATTCATTACATCGCATGCATCCGTTTAATTTGTCTGTTTCGGGGAGGCCCCCGCGACCGAAGGTCTGAGAAAAGCACGTGTGGCTATTAGAGGTTGTTTGGAACACGCCAACCCTTCTCTTCACCTGGTTCGGCTCCCTTGCCTTCTTTGCGGTCCGTGATCCACACATTCGACAATTAATTGGGCCCACCGAAAAACACTCACACTCGTCGAGTCATCACTCGGAATTGCACGCGAGAATTGATTGATTACTCAGCGCAACAAAAAAGGACACCGAGATGTGAGGGGTGGTTCTCCTTCTGACGTATTCAAGTGTGCTGAAGACGAAGTTGCATCCCGAGTTTCGCCATCTCTTCAGGAATATTCAGTACCTAGCAGGGCGTACTGGGGGGCCTCGGCCACGGGCATTGAATCATTCGAAATATTAATCACGCTAGGGAATCAATATTCAGGTGAAAAACGCTGCAATGTTTACTCAAGGGTTTAAGGATACTTTGATATAAATTATTTAAAAATAATAATTCTCTCAATAAAAAATTACCTATTTAAAAAAAAGAAAAAAGAAAATTGAAAATCAGGTACAACAAAAAATTACTTATTTCTAGGGCTTGGATTGAAATCTCGATAAAATCAACAAATATGCTCGAAAAACATTTGTTTTATTCTCAATATATACTCGAAAAGTTATTATAATATAATGGGAGCATATTATGCTCTTAAAATTTAAGCGAGCATATTTAATATGCTCGAAAAACACAGTTAAAATCTACAGAAAGGATAGTGAAACGAAAACATCTACAACTTGTGGGGCTATAAATGGGGTTTTTGAAGGACTTGGGCCAGAAAGTCAAAAATTGACTTTCAATGACTTGTCATTTTAGAAGTAATTTTGGACGTAGACTCAATTTATCAGACTACATACCGTACTGCATACGTCGCTTTTGAAGGATATTCGGAGGTTGAATGAAGCGTCGTTTTCTGATTAATTTTTGAGCATAGAATTCATTTGTTTTTATGGATTTATTTTGGTCTCTTATCTGTTCAAGCGCTACACAGGTATACATTTTGTGAATTTATAATTTTTTAAAATGATTTTCCATGGACCAACTCCCAGAACCAGACAGTGACGGGGATTTCTCCGAAGTCGCGGATTTTTGTAAACTCAATTATTCCCCTTTTGACTTACCACGGGGGGTGTCATTCTGCCTTTTTGGTTTATTATTCTTGGAATAATACACATATGTTTACGCGACGGGGGTCGACGACTCCGATCGGGCTCAAAATTTGACATTATCCGTTTCAAGAGGTCTACATTCTAAATCCGAAATGTCCGTACGCCGTCCGCCGTCCAGGCCGTTTTGGGCAGTAGGAATTTTTTTTTAAATTTGAAATTTTGACAAAATACTTGGTTTACCATCGAGTTGTGCCCGCAAGGTTTTCAGTCCGATCGCACAAACCCGTGGGGCGCTATGGGGCTATGATGGGGCTACGGGAGGGTTTTTTTTAAAGGCTTTTAGCTATGGGATCGAGTTAGGTGTCGTTTTCGAAGTATTTTTGGACGTAGAATCCATTTTTTGGGGTCCCGGAACGATCTGATTTCACTGGGCGATCTTTAGGGCTTTCGTGGGGGTAAAAATGGGATTTTTGAAGGATCCCAGGATGTTAAATATTTTTCGAGTAAAAAATAAAGAATTTTTGAAAAAAAAAAAAATCAAAAAAAAAAAACATTTTAGATGAAAATCCAAAAACAATTTTTTTTTTAATTTTTTCATTGACAGAATTAAATTTCTGCACGAGTAACGTATATCAAAGAATAATAAAGCCTTGTGTAAAATTTGCAGGTTTTTTTTTTATCCTGAAAAATGTGCCCGCAAATTACTCGAGTCCCCAAACGATATTTCCTAGTCCAGGAGAGGGCGCAGTTTTTTGGTCTTTATGCGGTGTAAAATGCATCTAAACGCAAAATCATTGGAACGGGAGAGTTTAGTAAGTGAGTGACATAAAAAGCATGTTTTTTTTTTCTGTATTCACCCGGATTTATTGGAAAGGGACCTAACGCTAAATTTTTAAATTCGAATTTCCCACTAATTCAGAAAACAATCCTCGATAATGTGTTTCTAACCGAGGCACAACTCTGGGGAACTTTGATGAAAAACAAACTATTTAGACGAAAACCGCTAGAATATGCATTTCTACGCGTTGATTCTGAAGACCGATGTTTTATGCATTTATATGCATGATAAATTTAAATTCTGTTGGTCCCAGAGAGGTGAAAATAATACCAAAAGGCTTCTTTCAATATTTACTATACAGGAAAAAAAAAAAATGCTAATTTGCTCGAATCCGAGCCCTACTTCTTTCTATACAGTTTTTGGACAGAATCCCGAAAAATGGATTCTACGTTCGAAATTACTCGGAAAACGACACCTCATTCAGCCTCCTAGCATCCCTCAGAAGTTTTACACGTGGGAAAAGTTTGTAGCACCATGAAACGACATGGGACTCGATATCATAGTCGAAAAACTTCTTTTTTTTTAAAAAACCTCCCTTAGCCCTTTTGCAGCCCCACAAAGCCCCTCGGGTTTGAGCGATCGGGCACAACCGGAAGGCGAGCCAAGTATTGTCAAAATTTCAGATTAAAAAAATTCTCACTTCCCAAACATGAAATGTGTGGGGACAAATTTTTGACCCTCGTTGCGATGTGTACTAATACACAAAAATTGGTGCCACCTCACGCAGTGGCCCCTCGGCAGCATTTTCCGTTCGTTGAACTCCAACCGTGAAGCTGAGTGATTGAAATCAACGACCATCCAGAAGTTTAATTGCTAACTTCGTCAATCGAAGCGTTTCTTGCGGGCTTGAAGGTGAAGAGCTTTTCTCGGCTTCTGTTTGATTTTGTCAATGTTAGTGCTCCTTAATGGGGGTTGAAACGCCACGGAGCGAAGTTTTTTCCGCTCGGCTCTTTCCTTGTCTCCGTGGAATAACATTTTGTAAGACGGTTGAAACTTTGAAAGGTTGTGAAGCCCGGGTAGTGGCCTGCTAGGTAGAATCTGTGGATCGAGCGGTGGGTATTGTGCTTGGCTAATGGATATGTCGGGGTAGATGAGTGTATAGCCACCTAAAGAGCATGGCGATCGATCAAGACAAGACCTCTGCCTCCACCCCAGCACCATCTCCCTACTTCTCCCTTTACTCAACCGCCCAGCCCACCCCCGGCCTCGGACTTCCATTATTTGTCGTATAATTCAATTTGAGCTTGACAAGTTGAAACGTTAATTACAGAATGCTAACAACAACAAAATAACCCCTGGCCTCGTCGTCGGGAGGGTTGGGGGTTGGATTTTGCGAGCTCGAAGGGTTGATGTTGCCTCAAGTTTATGACACGGTAGGAGAGGGGTTGTGAGACAATGGGTCAAGAGCGGTGGTTTCTAGTTTGAAATGCGTGTTGCCACGTTCTAACGTCTTGGAAGGTCATGGGGTGGACACGACCGCACCTTCCCTTCCAAAAGCACTTCCATTACAGCCATCCTCAACTTCCAGAACTCACCCTCACATAACGTCATGCCTTCTGGAGAGGGTTCCACCACCTTATTATACCAACGTTCCATTGAGGAAATAGTCGACAAATTAAATCGCCAAATTCGTCATGAAATTTTCATCCTACATTCTGGTGAGTTTCCTAGCAATACCTAATGATAAGCGATACTTCTCGATAGAGTTTAGAATCGATACTTTCGTTTCGATACCAAGACTTGTAGTATCGATACAACAAGATAGTATCTATAGGTCGACAACTTAAGGAATGACACCGTGCAGCGAACCTGGCGGCATCCCGAGAGTGAAATCTGTCCCCTTCCTAGGCACACCGCCGGGGGCTCACGTCCCGCATTTTTCAAAAAATTGGCCTCCTGACCAGGCCGATGGGCTTCTCGAACCCTTTCTCTTTTCATTGTCATTATAGCGCTTCGAAGCGATAATCCTATAATAATACTGTACATCTATCAATTTCGTGAGGTGATAATTCTTTCTCAGAAGCCCCATTTTTCTTCCACACACTTAAATAGGTACCTGCCTATTAAAACCAGGCAATACAATTTTTCTTCTTTTGTTAATACATAATCTGTTTTTTTTTTTTTTAAATTGAATCTTCATGAAGGTACATAGGATGACTTTTGACCCCTCCTTGTGTACGGTCTGAAATACTCATAATTAGGCACACTCGCCAAGCGGTCAGAGCTCCTGAGGCCTGAGTTTTCGAATTACGCGCGCACCTTCCGAGCTTAAAGGGGTTACCTGGAAAGGGAAGGCAAACTTCCCCTCCGAAGGAGGCTCGGTGACTCCCCTAGTTATTCTCTAAGTTGTCGACCTATAGTACTTATTATTTTTGGAATCGATACTATTCATTCGATATGATTACTGGTTCCTTTCTGACAAACGTTTTGGTAACAAAATAATTTATTGAAAGAAACAGGCAATAAGGAATGAACGTGTTAGTGGATTATTATTTTTTTTAATCGATAGAAGGCTTCTAAATAATACCGAAAATGGGGTTAAAACACAAATTGCAAGGCCTTACGAATTTATAGAATTTATGGAAATATAGCAATTTGAATTTTCGGCGGAAACCAGCGATCAGCTCCCATTGGTCGATGATTTCGCCTTGCTGCCAAGTTGGCCACCATTTAAAAAAATTGAAAACAGAAGGGTCAGTCTGAGGTTAAACCACTGCGAAGTTCAAACGTGACACCGCGGCCGTTGTTTTCATTAGTTCGTGGGTTAGGGTGAATAGCAGAAAAACGTTTTATTTTTATTTAAATTAGCTCTGAAAATGTCAACAAATGCTTATGGGGATTTGGCAATCTTGGCCGTCAAACTGGAAGGTCTGTAGGTGACGTCACGCTTGTATCGCTTTGAATCGACCAGGACAACTTCAGATGAATGTAAACCACGTGAAAGACCTCGTCACAAAAATGATGTATTTTCCTCTTTTTTACTTCTAACAACATGGCACAGGATGATTTAACACGAAATTCGGGTGCACGTCCTTCCATCCTTATTGCATCCTTGCATCCTTATTGCTGAAATTATCGAAACTCGAAAAAAATAGGCTCCTTGAATCATTTTTTAAATTTTTTTATAAAAGGTTATCCGAAAGTTATGAAAACGTTCCAACATCGCAGAAAAACTGGCTCAATTATTTATTTATTGGGCCTTAAAAAAAAAAATCAAATTCTGAGGCCTGAAAGCGAGACGTGACTTGCACTGCTTCATCCTACGTTGATTGGTCCGAGAGATGCAAGTAGCCAACCTACACGCCGGCTCCCTCGCCCAACAACCTTTAAATTCTTACGGAACGTTCTCAAATTTTCGTCAAGACATGGGAGATTCAAGACAGCGATCCGCAATTCTTGGACTGGCGTAAGGACTGAATAACCCAAAATGGCGAACAGGGTTGTCATGTCCAGCGTGTTTAGTAAAACCATCGAGCACGCTCCAACATTGTTGGATGTATAATGTCACCAGCCTCAGCTTTCAGTTTCAAATCTCAAAAATCGCACAACAGCGTCGAAACTATACGGATTTTCGAACTGAAAATTTCTCGAAGGGGGTTTTAAAGGGCACAGAAAACAAATATGTTGTTAGAACTATAAAATTCCGACCTTTTCAAGGAGCCCATTACGAATGGTATCTAGCGCCGAGAGCTGAAACCACCCTTAAAATTTCTAAATTCCTTTTGTTTATGTTGCTCTGAAACAATAACAAGCAAATAACATTTTCAAGGGGTTCCATAGTTTAGCCAGTAAAATGTTGAAGCCGGTATACCAGAGGCTATAGCCTCTTCTGTCCTGGTAAGAGAGTATTCTAAAACAGGACCAATTCTGACTCAGAAAAACCTCCTGTCCCCAAAATTGCGAACTGGATCAGTTAGTTTTTCCAACCCACTTAGAAACATCAGATGTTTCTTAGTGGAGTGGAAAATAACTTTATGGCCGTTTGAATTTTCATCGTCAATTTCATCTTCTACCTTCATTCAATTTTCGAAACTGTCGAAAGAAACATGTGGCAAGATGACAACAACGATTATAAAATTAACGATCTTCATAATCCTTAGTTTATCGCTCCGAAGACCTCAGAAATGAAGCACGACATTGGGCCCAACTTGACATTGGGAAAAAAAGCGTTGCTGCCTCCAAAACCTATTCACTCCCGGGTAAGAACACATTCTGTGTTTAAAAAAAAAAAAAAAAAAAAATTGTGAGCATCCATCAGTACAGGTATCAGTAATAGATACTTCATGGCCGATACTAAGCTGGTATCGATATTTTATTATTGAGTACCTACGGTATCGATACTTTACCGAGTAGCTATCGCATATTATGCGGATATTATCCATAGCAATACCGTATCTAAAAAAGGCTCACATTCGTCTAGGAAGTCACCGCAGGAGGGTGGCCGAGCTGGCTTATCACAGGGGACTACTTGGGCTTACGTGTCGAAAATTGTTTCCACGAGCGTGTAAAATGGTAGTTTAAGGGGAAGAAGGAGGAAATCATTAGCCGTCTAACCAAACTTAAATGGCCGAGGGTGGCAATTAGGCCTACTTTACCGAATTAATCGGAGTAAATAGTGATTTGGCTTACTCGAGTAGCCAGTAAAAATCGGTTGATCACTAAAAGATGTAGTAGGCCTCTAATCTCTACAAACCTTAGGGCTGTAAACCGGTTTGGCGACGCTAGGTGACGCACTCATCGTAGTTTGGGTCGGAATGGATGAGAGTCGCCCTTCCCCATACGACAGTGTCTGCTGGTCCAACGTGACCTCGTGTTCCTCGCAGAAAGATTTTATCATGACCAAAAGGGCTTTTATCTTTCGTAGACCTGAATCCGGAGTTTCCTCTGGATTCAAGAAAAATGCGTTACTAAATATTAAATTTTACGATATTTTTGTAAAATCGATAATAACGTGATTAAATAAGAGCGTCGATGTGCAAGATGCTCTCCTCAGATGGTTCAAGCAGGCAAGATCATTGAACGTACCTGCCGACAACGCAATGTTAATGGGCAAGGCTTTGAAATTCGCTGAAGATCCGGGTGTTACAGACTTCACACCAACGGTTGGCTGGCTGACCAGGTAAAAGGAGGAAAAACATTCCATTCAAAAAATGGGGAAAAGCAGGATGCAAATTATGACAGTGCTGGTGAATGGATTAAATACGTTCTTCCTGGATTGCTGGGCGACTTCGCTGCTGATGACGTCTACAACATCGATGAAATTGGGGTTTACTTTAGAGCACTCCCAGGTTCAACGGATGAAGAGAGTTTCCAGAGTTTTTATAAAATTAGCAACAAACTGTTGCAAGTCAGCAAAGATGTTCAAACCAAATTAACGGACTTTTTTCGCAGATGATTTTGCGCTGGTCTCATTCAAGGGGATGAAATTTGACGTCACTATTCATCCAGTTGTTTACATTCGTATGCAAATAAATACAATTTACTTACTCGGCAAATTTTTGTTATGTGCATTGTGATCAATCGTGTAATGCGATCAAAAGTGGAATCCCCAGCATGATCACATTAAGCGGTACCCACCGTAATTCCATTCTCAGATCAAAAATTAGTGAAAATACGGAAGAGGTAGGTGGCGAAATGAGTTATTTCTTATTTTGTTCTTGAGAGAAATATCGCATTTTCACTCATCTTTGAACTGAGGATAATCGCAGTTTTGGAACTAGTCTCCGTCAATAGAACACATTGGAAGACAGTCCAATACTTTATACCCGAAGTCTGCAAGGGCGAGCCCTTATTATGTAAGCTTACATAAAGTTTATTACGTGTAATCAGTTTACACGTGATAAACCTAGTTACTAGGTATGCAGTGCCGTAAACATATTGATGTAAAATGTCATGTTAGCTATCGTTATTCAGTTATTGTAAAAGCTGCCTCGGGATAAAAAAAGGACATCACGTGAGTGGTCCCTTTAACGGCCCGAACGGGGGCAGAAGGGGAAAAGAGAACTTGAAGAGGCATTTATATGCAGATTCGGGCCCCTATCTGGTGGCCCATTGCAGTTTCACATGAATGGCAAAGTTGATGGAGCGGACGGTAGCGTGAGGGCCTCCTAGTGTTGGTACAGGTGGAAGCCACGGTCTTAAATTAGCAGTCCCTTCTACATACTGATCCTTATCAGAAATTTTTAAGGGCCTCCGCCACAATTAGGGCAGACCCCCAGATAAAGTACGTACATGTAATTTCTCAATATTTTTCTAGGTTTGACTCGAAGTCAGTTATTTTTAAGGAGGAAAAAACCCGTAACATGTTTCATGGTTGCTATATTCTTTTATCATCATTCACATTAACACCAAATAAAAACAAAAATAAGCTATATTTTTTCAGAGTGAAGAGAGGAGTTTACGTTTGGTCAATTTTCTTGTTACGCTAGGTACAAAAAATACACCCAAAATTGGTTCAGTTTCTATTTACGTGTTCCTGTTAAACAGGATCGTATAAAATAGGAACATAAATTGTATGTTGTAAAATATACATAGGAACATATATATTTCTATAACATCATTCCTGAATATTCACTATCCTTCTGCGTCAGGCACCACCACACTGCAGACTTTTTAACGTCCTAACCAACAATAACTATTATTGTGGTTGGACAAGAATTATTTTGACGTAGGTAGAAGAATTACAAAAACGCTGCAAGGCTTTATTTTAATAAAGCTTTGGTATAAATTATCCTATTATTATTTGGTATACAATTAATTCTGTCAACAAAAAGTTATATAAAAAAGAAAAAAATATCGTTATTCCTGTTTTGGGCAGATGTGGGGCCCCAAAAAACGGATTCCAAGTCCAAAAATACTTCAAAACTACAAAATAAATGAAATATATCTCAAAATTGACCCTACTTGTTATCATAGTAAGATCAGGAAAACATCTACTGCTCAAAACAGCCTAGACGGCATGCGGACATTTCATTTCTACAATAATAATCTAATCTAAACATAATAATATTTGTCCATTTGTTCGTGGACAAATTTTGAGACTTTCAGAAAATTAAAAAACCGTTGCGAAAATATCGGTTCATTATGCTGAGATAAATAAACCAAAATCATCACTTTCAGTGTGTGGCAAAATGGCCTGGAAATCACCTGACCTTAATCGGGAGTCAAGAGCTTCTGTATACAATTACGGTTTATATTGAGACATAAATTTCGAGGAGAACCATTAGAGCTCATACTCTCTCACCTAAAACGCCCTCCGTTTCCACCCAATCCGAGAATTACACAGTTAAACGGTACGAACAGTCTTAGAAATTGAACAATTTTTCATTTCGGTGTTGTCTGGAAGGACAAGAGATATTGGCCATTAAGCTTGCCTTAGGGAACTCGCCTTGAAATTAGACACAGTTTGTTAACTCGGGAGGTATATACTCCGTATAAGAGACTTGTTACAAATACCCAACAATTAGTATTACTAAAGTTGTTTCATTCCACCGCCATACTGGAAAGGAAAGGTCCCTGGGAAAACGGTTGGGTTTTAGGACGTGAGGGGTGTGGTGGTAATCCGGCTGACAAATTATGTCTGCAAGGGCGGATGGTGGAGAGAGAGGTGGTCGAGCCCAGAGCCATCTAAATTTAAATGAAAAGCCGTCTTGAGGCTGGAGCTGGGAGGCGGGTGTGCTCGTACATATCGATTGAGAACCTGGCCACCTTAGTAGATGGGTGGGGCATCTCGCGAAATGTATTAATTGGTCCCGGACTCTCTCCCTAGAGGGCTCCCGCGCAATGGTTTTCCCCTCCCTATCACCACCGACGACCATGCCACTCCATCACCATTTCCGTTTCCATCTTCTCGTCCGTTTTCCTCTTTTCGTCGTCGATTTCCCGGCCTTTTCTTCCCCGTGCGCCCCCACACCCCATACAATGCGATTGGTTCCATTCCTAGTCTGTTCATTTCCACTTTGAATGCAGTATGGTACCTGGCAATTGTAAATCAAATATAGTGCTTTACAAAATCGAGGGCCTATTTTGCTCTAGAGTTGCAAATAAGCTTTTTCGAACAATAATTTTCATTTATTATTCTCAAAATAATCGACCTGTAGTATTTTAGCGACGGGAGTCAAACATTTTGATCGGCCTCAAACAGCCGGCGTTCATCCCGATCGCTCTGAGTGGCTAAAGTCTTTTGATGGTTTAGGGTAGGGGGTCAAACGAGGTGTCGTTTTCGAAGTAGGTTTAGACATAAAATCCATTTATGGCGGTCTCATACTCTTCCGTCTTCACCGTGGGAATCTATGGGCAATAAATGAGGTTAGTCAACGGCTTGGGCCAGAAGGTCGAATGAGCTGTCATTTCCGAAGTAATTTTGAGCGTTGAATCCATGTAATGAGGGTGTCACCGAGGGGCTCTGCGGGGCTTAAAAGAGGCTACAGAAAGGGCTCTCAAGGTTCTTGGCTCTGTGGTCGAAGGGGATGTCACTTTCAAAGTATTTTTATGTCTAAATTTCACTTTTGGGGAGTTTTTTTCGATTGATTTTAAGTATATATTCAATCAATGTAGATCTACATCTGGAAATTTTCCAGCTCGGAATTCCGGGTAGTTTAGCCAGAAAGCGGGACGGAAGAAAAAATTAAGTGACGTCACGCCCGCCCGCATCCCTCGTTGTAATGTAAAAATACGTATACATAAAATGATCTACTGAACGAAAAAATGGGGAAATTTCGCCATTGTTCTATTTCTATATTTCTATTCGCCATTTATGGTAGGTAACAATTCAATCCAAAACCTCTTGTATTTGACAAATATGACATAAGGGTGAGTTGCTAGCAATTATTTATTTATTAATAATAAATATAAATAAAAACTTTCCAAATATTACACAAGGGTATTATAATATAATATTACTTGGACGAAAATTAATTCTGTGTCAATAACAAAATTTAATTTTTTAGACAAAAACAAAAAAATAAATAAATAAGAAAATCTGTACGTTGTTTGGACAGTAGTGAGACCTCGAAAAATGGATTATGAGTAAAAAATTACTCAGAAAATATTTTACCTCTTGACCAAGATCTCGGGATCCTTAAAAAATCCCATTTGTAGCTCCATGAGCTCCAAGCTCCAAGCTCCATGAGCTCCAGGGCTCAATAGAACCCCACGGTGGAATCGAATAGTTCTGGGACCCCCGAAAATGGATTTTACATCCAAAAATACCGCGAAAACGACACCTAACTCGGTACCATAGCCGAAACCCTTTGAAAAACCCCTTTTAAGCTCCACAAGGCCCCACGGGTTTGGGCGATCGGGCTGAAAACCTTGCGGGCACAACTTTATGGTAAACCGAATATTTTGTCAAAATTTCAGATTTAAAAAAAAAAATCCTACTGCCCAAACCGGCAGGTATACGATAATTTGTAGATAATTTTACTCAAATTCAATCCTTTGTTTTACGAAGAAAGTCATTCCCTCACTAGCCCTCTCTTTGTTACGGTCTCTCGTGGACCATTCAGATACGCAGTGTTGTCAAGACTCCTCTTCTAACCAAGTCTCAGTCCAGAGATGTCGTGGATGTTCCAGAGTAGAGTTGAGACCATTTCGCCAGATGCGGGAGCACGACGTTGCAGATTCTGACGACGCAATGGTGATTCATGTGAGGTGGAGGTGTAATCAAATTACGACCTGGAAAGGAAGAAGCGATAGCAATTTATTTCGTTTTTTAATTTGGTAAGATCGCTTTGTCAATTTTTATTGGAAATATTACAAAACACAGTAATTTCCATGAAATTTCGGGGTTGGATATTTCGAAATAATTAACGTGGGATTGCGTACTATGTATGATTCGACGGAACAGGGAACCAGGATCCGCTGCCACCTGCATCCCCGCCCACCCGCTCGTACCTTCATCATCCTGCAGACCCCCACTAATCAATAGCTCAGAGGCGAAGCACAGCGGGGGGTAGCCAGTGGGAAGAGGTTACATCTACAACAATAGCCCTAAGTAATGTAAATCACTTCCCTACCTACATAACCTATTCGTCTTGCTTTACGTGAATTACTACTCCGAGAACTGAACTCTGTTGCGGGCAAAATGTAAAACAACAATTTTGAGAGTGTGACAACTGAACGCTACGTGGGTGTTTTCATGTAAGTACATGGTGTTCCAAGATTTGAATTTAAATTTGTGTTGTGTGTTTGGCAGCGATCCAAAGGCACAAACTCCATGTTCTCGCCGCTGTTTATATTGTAGGACGTGACTGGGAGCTCTGGTATACATCCTCCTGGGAAGATCCAAATCGTCGAAGTAACACTCCACATTAGGTTGCCCTGAGGCGTTGAGAGCCTGGTCACTTCTGGTCATTGGAAAACCCTAAGAAGCAAGAAACCCTACAGGACGAGTATCCAAAGGGCCATTTAGGAAGGGTTGGGCACGGGACCGGTGGGTTTTCTACCCGTCTCACTGGTCGGGATGGTTGTGCTCTGAATGGAAGATGGAGGGATGTGGATCAGGTTAAGGAACTGGATGTGATCTTTTCAGTTTAGGCTTTTCGTGTTGAGTGTTGATAAAGAGATGGGGAAATTTAGTCAAGCACTAAGAGATAGTTTCCAGCGGGCAGACTGGAGCTTCCACGATTTCACAGTGCTGCAAATTTGCAGCAACAAGATGGGCCTCTCAGTCGTTTCAAAGGAATCAGTGTCCCCCAAGCTAAAGCGCCCAGCGGGTGTAAAAAGCAAGGAGATCGCTGAATCCCGTTGCCCTCAGATTCGACAAGAAAGCGCGTTCAGCCACAATTTCTTTGTTGCGTGAATGGAGTGGTCAGTCTGTCGCTGGCCAAAATGGCCAATGTCAGAAGTTGGAACCACTACAGAAATGTATATATTTAAATGATCACTTCGTATTTTGGGAGGGATTTTCATTTAGTCTTAACTCGCTGGGCTTCAACTCACAAGAACGGCATTCGTTGAGAAAAATGCCTTCCCTTCGGCAGCGACTGCTGTTTCCTCCTAGTGCAGGTAGTGTGCACAGAAGTTAATTGGAATGACGGCAGCCACAAAGGGAAAGTCTTACCCGGCCGCCTAACCGAGACAAAAGACGAACTCCGTATAGTTTGTACTGGAAATTAATTTACGGGTTCCAGAAAGAAATTGTTCCGCCACTACCGCAAGACCCGGTTGCACACAGACTTCCAGATGGAACGTGAGCCCCATGAGGGTAACAATTAGGTATTGGATCACGCGCTGTGTGTTTGTTCCTGTTGGAAGTCCCATCTGGCGACTGAGACGGGAAAAGGTGGTCGTATTACCCCTGTACATGACCTCACAATTAGGGAAGCGATCTATCCGAAACGGCCTGGAGAGGAGGGGTCGGGACAAAGTTTTGCCCAGAAGGGGGAGAAGCTGCCAGAACCCAGAACATCCTTTCCACTACCTAGGATGTAAGGTAGCTTTTCATTCCCAGTCCGCACGTGACCGTAGTTTGTCCAAGTAGTTATTTCAAACGCTCAGAAGTTTCGATATAGCTGGGACCAAGTCAAATCAAGCGTTACCTAAACATAAATCGTTGGGTCCCTCATTAACAATGACAGATAAAATAATAATCATATTTACTATAATGGTAATTACGTCCCACAATTATAATACCAAGTAATTTATGTCATTTTTGTTCGTGAATCTAGATACTCCAATATCACTTAGCCTTACGAGAACGTATTCATACCATAACGTTTTCTGGCAGTTTGGTCAACGCTAAAATATCAAAATATCCCAATTTTGAATGAAGACGACAAGAGAAAAAGTCGAAGGCATATTCAACACATACCTAACGAGGAAAATAAAACATGTATATCGAAAAACGTAAAGGAGGAAAGTAACTATTGGAGAAATAAAACTGAAGAAATAGTGATAGTTGCCATTTAATGAAAATAAGACCAATAAAGAACCCTAATTTCATTAGAAGGATTTTTATAGGGTCCCTCCAATTGGTATGAACCATGGCATCGAAAGTAGGAGCTGAACTGCCCGAAACACTAGATAATATTACGTAGGTACCTGTGGTCCCAACTTGCAGCCAGTTTCAAGTTCCTGCCGAGTGTGTGTAGCCTGAATTGTGTTGCCGGCTTGACATGGAGCGGAAAGCAATGATCAACGAAGGTTAGAAAAGATGGGAAACCTCCCTTGCAGGGAATTCAGAGGAACCTAAAAGATTACCAATATCCGCATGATTCGCATGCAAATTAGATCAACTCCTCTAAGTAATCATGTGTGAAAAATTCAGTCAATTCGTCGGATAAAAGTGGATTCCCCCTCTCGTCGGGGTGAAGGAATTGGTGGTAAACGTCAGGATGAGGGGGACCCGTCGAGGGGATCAGCCTCCTTCAAGGGATGTTTATTGGATCAACCTACCCTTCCTTTTGCTGCCGAGAAGAAGCGTTTCCATCTTTTTTCATCCAGAAAGCGCACATAGCGGGGAGGAGTCAAGCATCCTAATGCGCGTTTACATTATCCGTTCATTTCCTGAACGTAAGCCTCTTTTTACGGTGGAGTGCAGGAATTGGAGGTGAGCAGTTTGAGTGTGGAAGCGAACTTTGTTGTCAGAGCTCACGTTCATGATTTTTCGAATCGCTCGTTCCAGGTTCCAAAGGGAAATTTGGGATTTGCGAAAAATTAGTCTCACGGAAGTTGGGTAATTACCTACTACTCTGAAAGGACGACCTTAACATGTAACATCAACAGTATCGTGGTTTGGGCTTCTTCCTTTCTGTGCGTGATGCTCAATCCTCAAATTCATGCTCTGGGATAGGTACTCTTTAGATTAGTCAATCAGTTCATGAATCTACTCGGAGCGAGACATTTTTTACTACCCACGATTTGGAAGAAACACATCAGCGAAAATCCTCAGACTTGGTGACGATTTTATTCGTTACTAATTTCGGATATATTCTGGGAGTTTTGGTATATTCACGATCCACGGGGGTCGAGTTGGAATTCCAACGGTTTTACGAAGAGTTTAACATTTAAATGAGTTCATCACCTGATCAGTTATTGTTATTGTTGTTATTATTAAATATCAAACTTGGGTTTTTGGCCCAGTGACTCACTTGCCAACCCCGACCTTTCTTTTAGTGACATCCAATGAGTGTTGAGTGGAGGGGGATCCCCAGGTAGGCTAGGCCTACAGATGCTAGGCGGGTCAGAATGAGGCAAAGTGCAAACCTACCTCAGATCTAGCCAAACCAACTACCTACGTCATTGTAAAATTAACCATTGGAATGATTGCTAACTCTAATTCCGAGGGCGAAAATTTAAGAACAGTTGTTAAATCGACAGCTACTTACTATCGAAAATTCTAATATATATTTATTTATGTATAATAACCTATTAATATAACATTTATATTAATGTTAACACGATCGGTTAGTTTCAGCCTAATATAAAATTTAATTTAATATTAGGCTGAAACTAACCGATCGTGTTAACGATCATCTCACATACATCCCTCCTTCGGGGAAGCTATATGAATGTTTACGCCGTGATATAGAAGTTTTTTCAGCCAGCATGACAAGTGGCCCATTAGCTCAGTTGGTTAGAGCGTCGTGCTAATAACGCGAAGGTCGCGGGTTCGATCCCCTCATGGGCCAGTTATTTTTTGGGTTTCAGGCCTTGGAACAATTTTTTACATCGGAGGTTTGCATTTTTGCATTTAAAAAATTTGTCTCTCAACTTAATATTTCGAGGGTGAAGTTACAGGAGACTTATCACGTTTAGAATTACTGTAGTCTTAGGGGCCCGCAAGGTTTTCAGTCCGATCGCCCAAACCCGTGGCGCGTATGGGGCTAAAATGGGGCTATAGGAGGGGTTTTCTGAAGGCTTTTAGCTATGGGATCGAGTCAGGTGTCGTTTTCGAAGTATTTTTGGACCTAGAATCCATTTTTGGGGGTCCCGGAACGATCCGATTTCACTACAGGGCTTTCATGGGGCTAAAAATGGGATTTTTGATGGATCCCAGGAGGTTAAACATTTTTCGAGTATAAAATACAGAATTTTTGATAAAACACATTTTTGAAGAAAAAAAATCCCCCAAACAATTTTTTTTGAAATTTAAAAATTTTAAAAAAAATTAATTTTTTTCATTTTCAGAATTAACTTTCTGTACAAGTAACCTATATCAAAGAATAATAAACCCTTGTGTAAAATTTGCAGCGTTTTCTGATTTAATTCGCCAACCTCGTCCAGCAACAAATCTTTCATGAATTCGCGGGCCCTGTACTTTTTTCTTCCCTGAAGGATGCTGGGGCGAATTCAAAACCTCCGAGGGCGTCGAGCACGTTGTTCCCCTGCTGCTACTGCGATAACTATTGTAGCACAAGCCACTCATCATCATCATAATCATCACTCAACATAATGGCATTGGAAATCACCGAAATCGCCAATCTTTTCCTCACGCCGGATGATTCGACACTGATCGGCAATTCGACACATACACACTACCAGAGCAGTGTGGACATCTTGTCGAATCGAACATGTCAAACCGACTTGTCGAATCGAACGTGTCGGCCGGCCTGATTCGACATAGTGTGGATGCAGCTTTAGGATACCTTTTTATTTAATGCAAGTCTTCATTGTCGATTTTGATGCCGTGCCCTTTCGTCCCTGACTTCTACAGACCACTCAGTGGTCTGACCACTAAGTCTTGCTTCCCAATTCATTGGCAATTAGTTTAAATTCAAATTGTTTATTATGCTCCAAGTTTCTGAAAGCCCCCTAAATTACGACTGCGGCCGAACAGAAATAAATAATCTTTTACATTGGTACAAAGAGAGCGGACATTCCCAGCTATTCAACGTCAATGGCTCAACCCATTCAGGTCATTGACTATCTGAAATTAAAAACGACTCGCTTGATTTTTCGAAGTCCCGAAAGGCGTTGCGATGATCCTCATCCCAATGGTCCGTAGAGAGGAAATGCCAGTTCGCACAGTTTGAGCCACAATTAACAATTTCAGGTGTGTGAAATCTCCCACACGCTTAACATGCATTACACGTAGAACAATCCACCCGAGTGGAACTCAACCATCATCATGGTAAAGTGAGCATTAACACGTTAATCACAGGAGTGTTAATGTTTTGAAGTGGAGAAGCCTCCGGCCCCCCCTAATTAAACCATTTGGAGTCCAAGCGTTTGTGATTCACTAAAGGAAGTGTCTACTTAGCGCATATTTCCTATGGCAATAGGATTTTCTTTTATTACTAAGATTGTGATCGGTGATCGCCCATTTTATTGTTACGGTGGGAACTGTGAGAAGAACTAAATTTAATCATGTTTTCACTTAAACAGTATTCGTTTCGGGAGTTGGTTCGGTAGGAACAGATCTTTTTTAATTTAAGTATGGTAAAATGCTCGTCATCGACACATTGCACCTACATGTTTAAGTTTATTTTTTGTTCACACATTTATGTTATGAAACAAGCATCTAATGAACATTCTTGAGCACGTAAAGCATCAACGTTTAGCCAAACAGGAATTTAAATTAGTGAATTTATCTTTCGTTTCTATCTCCCCAGACCTGTCACAAGACGTGTCGCACTTCATGCTTTCGCAGTGCACAATTTAACAATTCTAAATTTAATACAATTCCATAATTATTTATTATAAAGAAATTTTTTTTTTAGGAATATGGGTTATACAATAATTTGACACGTTTTAAAAAGCAAAACGTACTTACCTACTTCATAGGCATTGATAATTATCAATTGATAATTATAACAATGATAATTGATAATTATCAATGCCTATGAAGAATGGTGAATTATGTGGATTATAATCCACATAATTCACCGACTGGTAATAATTACCATGAATTAATTCATAATTATTATGAATTAACTTTGAATTATTATAATAACTCTGAAAACTTTCCAGAAGGGTTTATTATTCTTTGATATAGAAAAATTGTGCAAGATTAATTTAGTGTCATTAGAAAAAATTTTCTTAATATTTAATGTTCTTGAAAAAATTAAATTATTTTATTTTCTGGTCAATGTTTGGACAGATGTGGGATCTCGAAGCGAAAATTACTTATTTGACCTCCCTCGGATCCCCACTCAAAAATACCATTTGTAGCCCCATGAAAGCCCCATAGATGCCCACGGTGAAATCAGATCGTTCTGGGACCCCCAAAAATGGATTCTACATTCAAAAGTACTTGGAAAGCGACACCTAACTCAACCCCATAGCCGAAACCCTTCAAAAACCCCTCCTATTGCACCTTTTTAGCCCCAAAGAGCCCCACGGGTTCAGGCGATCGGACTGAAATTGTTGACACCCGTCGCGATTACACAGGTGTATTATTCCAAGAATACCTACCTACCTAATAAACCAAAATTAAAGGTCCTATTGATAATAATGCCATAATGTTAGGGTTGAATTATGTTTCAGATGTGAGAAAACCCCTAAAATAGTCTACCGCAAAGCACAAATTAGCATCAGCAGGAGTCATTTGGTTTCTATAACCAGTTCGTGAGCTAACCAAGTTTCTTTTCTTGTTCATTAGACTCCAGCGAACTTCTACATCTTCCCCGATTCGAAAGGTCATTTTCTTAAGAACCTCCCAGTGAAAGAAGAAGAAGATTATAAGCGTTTTTAATTGTGATTAGCGAAGAAAGGTGTTATGAGAAATCGTGACACGGACATTCAGCTGGTCCTCACAATGAGCTGCCGAGACCTCAAACGTTTGCGTGTGAACCAACAGTTTCTCGGCTTACGGAGCGTATTAGCACTCTTTTTACCATCAACTCCCGGTGATTACAAGGCACCTAGAATTACTCCTCTCCCTCACCTTCACAAGCGCGGCGAATGTTTACAAAACCTAATTATACCACGTACAATCTTTTTCCAAGCCCCTCTTGCAGCAAAAAGCTATTTACATTGTTTTAAAATGCCGGCGTACTTAAAAACCAGAGCCCGATAAATTCTGCCGGGGTTTCTGATTCATTTACATTTCCAACAATCCGTGTTTCGGGTGTTGGAGGAGAGAAAACACGAACAACCATCAATTAAGAGCCCTAGCCAAGAGCCGAACCTCGCAATTACATAACAATTTGCAACTGCCCTCGCAATATGTACCCAGAGTACGGCCACGGGTGGCAAAAATTAGCTCTCTCCGCTTCTTCACTATTTCCAGCCCTACGCCAAAGCACTATGGGCCACCCTGCTGGGAAGAACGTTTATTTGCGGATTTTATCTCTACTAACGAGACGAGAATAGAGCACGAATGAACATGCAGATTTTACAAGTCTACCTCGCTTTATATATTCTTTGAGCTCCTCGCTTACGACACACCTTCTTCCATTAATGTGCCATATCTTTGGCTTGTTTTTGCTTTAAAAAAAAAAAAAAAAAAAAAAAAAATCGTTTTGTGATGGGCAGAGAGCAGAAGACGCAAACTACATGACCTTGCCGTCGCTTATGGTTTATGCATGTGGTCCAGGTTAGCAATACTGGGGTCCTTGTTTGATTCGTCAAGGATTACCCTTCGTCTGCTGCACTGGCTCAAGGAAGAGGGCCCATCCTAGAGGCTAAGGTTTCTCCTGACGGTGTCAGGGAGGACTGGAGCAGCTCTTTCTCCAGTCCGTTGAGAAGCAGGGCGTTTGCTGCCTTGAATGGGGACAACAGCTGGTCGAGCAGCAGCTCCCAATAGAAGTCTCCAGAGGCCTTGGAGTTCCTTCTCAAAATAAGGAGCGTTTGAGCAAAAGCTTCCGTTTGGGATGGAAAGCCTCCTCTCCTCCGTTTTTCATGGGAGGCAGGAGGTAGAGCCAGGCGGTAACCAGGGTTGGCGTGCTGACAGCCCCACGGGCTATAACATTATGGCAGTTGCCACTAACATAATAGGTACTTGTGTGAATATTTTGTATATTTTACATATCAATAATATTTCAAATTTAAATATTAAATACTTATAAATTATTCTTACATGTACGAGTATACACGTATTATATATACGTATATAATTATGCGGGTTGACGAAATTACTTCAGGCTTGCACCACAACTTACTACTACTTGGCATGGCTTGGCTTGTTACTTGGCTGCACTCAAATCGTCAAATAAGGGTCGTAAGTGTGGGTCGTCGTAAGTGTGGGTCAAATAAGGTGTCGTTCTCTGAGTAATTTTGGACGCATGATCCATTTTGAAGTCCCACATCTGTCCAAACATTGTACAACAAAAAAAAACTTTTTTCTTTAATGTTTCAAACAGTTTTCTTAATGACACAGAATTAATTTTTGCACAATTTACCTGTATCAATTGAGATATTCTTAAAGAATATTAAACCCTTGTGTAAAATTTGTTGCGTTATTTATATTCTTGAATTTTGCTCTTCTCAACCTTAAATTCAAATCTTTGGTGTAGCTGCAGATAATTATGCAGAGCATACATTTCCTTGGTTTTGAATTCACAGAGGGAGCTTCGCACAGACGATCAGCATAGGCCTCAAGGAAACTCGATGCCCCTGCTTTGGAAACGTGGCAGGGAAATGATTGACCACTTCACTTACGCGGGTTGTACATTATGCATGCTGTAGCTTAGGTTTAATGCATATCTTAGCCGTAAGACCTCAGTTTCTACCCTCTTCCCTGTTCTGATGCATATTAGCTTACAAAGTCCATTACCGGACTCCTCTACAACAGAAGCAGAAGACACGCTGTAACCTTAGCCAAATGTATTCGTATGTTCATCGCTATCATCAGACATTGCCACATCAACACGGATAAATGGGCTCAAGGTTCTATTAAAAGGTAATTCATCAAGAACCTGAGTACTTGAATCTATTTGGAGTGAACTAAAATAATCTCTCAAGAGGATAACGATGATCTAAAATGTCGATGGCCATGAAAGAGGTAGGGCCTACCTACTGGAGCGTGGGGTGGTTAACATGTTGTGTTGATAGCTAATTCGAAGAGACGACTAACGCCAACTTGCAACTTCTCTCATCCATTATGTCGGAGAACCTGGCACCTGTGGACTTTATTATCTTCCATGCATTTGCATTAAGCAGTCGGAGTTTGAGTAGGTGGGAAAGATGCGGTGAGTTATGTGGTGGCATCAGATGGTGAGAAGGAAAGAGCCATTTGGTTACGCGTGTGATGAACCGTATGTAACCCGAGCATCTGATACTACAGAATAGTGAAACAAGCCATCAATTGAATTGAATAGATGAGCGCAACCTTTTTGTTATTACGATATATTTAATGAGCGAGAGAAACTAAGAAACAGTAGGTATCTAGCGACCAAACTATGCCACACAACACATCATCCACGTGATGCTCATTACGTAAACAACTGCACCCTAACGACCGATGCGTATCTTATAAGAAAACCTTATGCCGATCAGAGGTAACGAACGGCTCAGGCTGCAAAATTCGTTTTGGAGTCGTTGGAATCAGCCTGAAAAGCTCATTCCATAGACCCTTGTACCAACAAAATCGGACAAAAACTTTCGTCCCGCTTTTGAGGCCTCCTTAGTTACACATCAGAGATAAACTACTTTCGTCGTGAAGGACCTCCCGAAAACCGATGAAGGGGATGAGGGAGGAAAAATCAAGGTAGCCTATAACCACCCCCCGAACTCGCTGATGACAATGAGACCACCCTCATGAAAATCTGTTGAGCCGCTCGGGCGTGATGCTCTGTACACAAACAAACAAAAAAAAAAAAAAAAAAAAAAAAACAAGCCATCAATTGAATTGAATAGATGAGCGCAACCAGTAGGTATCTAGCGACCAAACTATGCCACACAACACATCAAAAATATCCACGTGATGCTCATTACGTAAACAACTGCACCCTAACGACCGATGCTTAAGAAAACCTTATGCCGATCAGAGGTAACGAACGGCTCAGGCTGCAAAAATCGTTTTGGAGTCGTTGGAATCAGCCTAAAAAGCTCATTTCATAGACCCTTGTACCAACGAAATCGGACAAAAACTTTCGTCCCCCTATTGAGGCCTCCTTAGTTACACATCAGAGATAAACAACTTTCGTCGTGAAGTACCTCCCGAAAACCGATGAAAGGGATGAGGGAGGAAAAATCAAGGTAGCCTATAACCACCCCACGAACTCGCTGATCACAATGAGACCACCCTCATGAAAATCTGTTGAGCCGCTCGGGCGTGATGCTCTGTACACAAACAAACAAAAAAAAAAAACATACATGTCGAGGAGGTGAGCGCACCTTTCCATTTTTTGGAAAATGGTTGCGCTAAAAACATACATGTCGAGGAGGTGAGCGCACCTTTCCATTTTTTGGAAAAAGGTTGCGCTAAAAAAAAAACAAAAAAAACATTCATTGCGAATTTTCCATAGAAATACCTAAGCTTGTCAACTTTAATCCAGGAACTCGTCGAACCCAGCAACAAATTGGCTCCAGTTGTTATATCAGATTTGCAGAGTTGTCAAGGATGCTGAAAGTTGATTCTGCAGTTGAGTTGCGAAATGGGGATGAGAACTCGGTGGCGCTTGCGGGGTGTGAGACTTGGTGGTGAGGGGAGTTGCGGTGTTGAGTATTTGGAGATAGAAGATTAGAGCTCGGCGTAGTTCCTGATGAAGAGCCGGGCAAGGGGGGTTGAGAAATTGTGAGGAGTTTGAGGATGACGAGGTGAACCGGGAGGGGTAATAGGTATTTCCTTGCAGGATTACATTCGACCAGATCCAAACAGGTATATCTTAGCCTGAGACATTAGTTTGCAAGACCGGAGCTTTGCTCTCCCCCTTCCAAGGCTCATCTCGGCGCTAGCCTCAGTTGAAATTCAAATTCCTCTCTCCCTGGGTCCAACTTTAATCCAAAGGACCTCCCACTCCACCTTCCGAAGGATTCCGGCTAATCCCGGGTCGGTCAAATGACAGCTTAATCCGACCAGGAAAGGGGGGTGATGGTGCCTTAAGATGTCTCGGAATTAGTCAGTTGTTTGTGGCCGTCTTTGAGACCCTTTCGAGGTATCGTACACTTAAACAACGCCCCAGTACTTAAATGCTTGAACTAAGGCGATCTGATTTATGAGCAGAATTCCCAATAGCGTCACAAGCTTGCCTTGAAACCGCCTCTTCTGAGCACGAAAGCTTTTGAAACCTACCGTCAACTTTACCTTGGTTGTTTTCGAGTAAAGTGGAATAATTCCAAAAATTATTTTTTCCAAAACTTCCGTAGGTGATCACTACCTTACGTTAGCAGTCAGATGGGCACTTCTTGCAGTAAGTGACGGAACGTATGTCAGATCCAGCCATTTCAGTCATCGCTGGATTTTCTCATTGTGCAATATGGCAGGGTGAACATTTGGGTGGATCGCTTTTGCAAAAGAATTTTTTTAAAAAATCCATTTCAGGACTCAATAGCAAAATACTATTGCCTTTTCACCTCAGAGAGAACACAAACAAATCTCCGTCAGGTTCCATTATAATTTTGAAATTTTTGATCTGTCAAAAATATCGTAGGCCTAATAACGACTGATGAATCATAAGAATCAAGAATCAAGAATTTTTATTGCCAAGAACATCGAGTGCATAGACAAGGTCAAAATTTCCTTACAAAATTCCAGCTCACAAGGCCTTTTCCAGCTGATGAGCCCTTTTCAATGAAAATAAACCAACGTAGTAGGTATTTTATGTATCTCCACACGCCACTAATATGAAAGGCTAGAGAATCTCCAGAGAAGCAATACAGGTAGGCTGAATATTCGACAGCTCAAGGTTAGCTGGACAACCTGAAGAATAAGTGGAATTGTACCTATGTCCTATCAGGGAACAAATTATGGCTACAACTCTCCGGGCAAAAGGGCAAGGTATCTAAGTGGTTCACCCAGAAGATCATGAGAGTTTGAAGGGCCCGGCATCAAGGTGGTTACGGATCAACTACTAGACACACCAACAACATCAGGCAGGAGTTTTGAATATGGATGTCAAAAAGTGGACGCGCATTGGCCAACAAATGTCGGACATTGAATAGCGTTAAGATGCACCCTCTGAACATGCTAAAATGCTTCCAGCGGGTCTTAAAGGTAGACAACACTGAATATGAAATGGAGGACATTTGTGCCATCAACGGTGGGGAGCCTAAAGTGCAGCATCTCGTTGTCAGAGTTCGGGATGCACTCCCCATAATATAAGATGTAGGCGGACCCGTTCCATACCCAAAGGGAGGACAGTTGTCCAGAAAGACCTGAGGCCTCATCACCAGGAGACATACTGAAGTGGGAGGCGTTATTAGGGATCTGAATTATTGGGGGCCATGAATGCGGCATGGGAAGAACCCACTAACTGCAATTAGAACAAATCAGCAAGAAATAGGTATCAGTGAATCGAAAGTATAAAGATAAAACGCTGCGAATTTTACACAAGGTTTATTATTCTATGATATAAATTGAGCAAAATATTATACTGTCAATAAAAAAATAAAAAATTAATTCAATTATTTAACAATTCTTTTTAAATTTTTAAATTTGCTTGTACCTTAAGTGGGTGGACAGATGTGGGGCCCCAAAAAATAGATTCTACGTCCAAATTACTCAGAACGACACGTCATTCGACTTCCTGGCATGCTTCAAAAGTCCCATTTGTAGCCTCATAAAACCCCAATAAATCCCCACGGTGGAATCGGATGGTTCTGGAACCCCCACAATTGGATTTTACGTCCAAAAATACTTTGAAAAGTACACCTAATTCGACCCCCTTGCCGAAAACCTTCAGAAACCCCTCCCGTATATCCCCTTTTTAGCCCCACGGGCTTAGGCGATTAGGGCGATAGGGCTGAAAACCTTTCCGCGTCGCATAGTTTTTTTTTCCCCATAGATACCTACACAAAAACTTCAATCGAGTCGATATTTTCGAAAATCGCTTCAAGGTTGCTGCTCTTTTGGGCCTAAAAGGCAACAAATTGGCAACTGGAACCAGGAATGAAAGAGTTCGGACAATTGGCCCACACGGCACTTCTTCGAGACCTGCCTGATTCTCGGAGAATTAGGATATTAATTCCGTGTCCAGCTAGAAGAGATGGTGGAGATCCATCATGGAATCAGATGGCTTGACGTGGTTTTTGTGTTACGGTGGTGTTTTTATTTTAGTATATTCAATGAGCGCTATTGGAGTTGGTTATTAGTTGAATCAGCGGTTCATTTTCTACGTGTACGACCCTATCAGTTGTTCTTTCTGACGAAATGATGATTTTTGAAGGCCATGCTATTTTATTGAAAATTTAGTGTCCTGACTTATACCTGTTCTTAACAATGAACATGTTTTCTATATATCTATCTACCTTAGCCAGAGTTAGCGAGTTCAGATTGCACTAAGTAGCAAATAGTAACTAGTGGACGGATATTTTGACTTCCGGATCCGGAAGTTGCCAACAGCGATTGCCTCTGCTCAGTCCCTTCAATTTCACGAAGGGCTGTTATGCCATGTCATAATAATGACCACGCAATCCGATCACTCTCAGCCAGCAGTGACTTATCCGCTCGGGTCCTTTTAGCTCGGATTTTTACGACGCCGGAACTTTTTTCAAACGGAGAGAAGGGCCTCCTATCCCTCTTTATTCTTGTCAACGGGGGCTTTTTCTCAGAAGCGAAAGCGTCGATATTTTTCATCTCACTTTATCTAACAAGCATCTGAAGTGTACCCCATTCGTTTAATAGCGGGCTGGTGATGCCACGGGTAAAACTCGAGCTGGCATCGTAGTTTGTTATCTTAATGATTATGTCTCTGTCAAACGACAAGCTGAAAAGCCCCATGTCCGTTACTCCCCGTCCCATCGTGTGGGAGACACATCAAGTCATATCAATCACTGATGATGAAGGCTACTCATAGTTTCATGAACGTCATTGATGTCAGAGCCGGCATATACGTGTATTAAAGGAAATGTAAAGATAATTTGATTGTGTAGGTTTCGAGCTGGTTGCGACGGTAACCTATAGGTTATATTCATCATATATGAATGCTGATCAGTTTAGAATAATGGTGATACTTGAAAGTATGAAATTCACTACATTCTAGTCAATTATCTAATAGTTTATTATTGTCGGATAGGTAATTCCTCAAAGAGTGGCATGAGAATGAGGCGTTTCTGATGAATGTAACACGGGTCACACTTCGTGGGCAATCAACGATCGTTTCATTGTCTAAAAGGGTCGTATCTTATCGGTTGGAGGTCCGGGTTGGTAGATGAAGGTTTCGAACGCACAACCCCGACCCAAAGTTTTGGACAAGACAAAAGCGGGGGGAACTCCTATCAAGTTGGCCTGAGTCTGAGCACATCCACGAGCCCTCGGTCGCCCTCATCTTCCCAATCAGCAGATTTCAAACATCCTTCAGCAACAACGATCTTGAAACCATCTTTGGTCCATATAAGACGATGTTGAAATTCAGGGGATGATTTATCTTCAAAACTTGATTCTTGAAACAACAATAATTACTTTCCATATTGCTGAAATTTGTTGAAGAATGGCAGGTTGGAAATAATAGAGATTAAAAAATAATCATCACAAGTTTAATCATACAGAATTGGTAGGGATTCACATTCCAATGACGTTATTGATCAGCCCCAGAAGTTTTTTTGTTGTTTGCCATTTCCATAGCTTCCTGAATCTCCTTTGCCGTAGCCCCCAATCTGGCTGCCTCCTTTACCATATCCTCCTCCTGAGCTGCCACCTCCTTTGCCGTATCCACCTCCGAAGCTGCCGCCTTTTCCTGCATCTCCTTTGACATATTCGCCTCCTGAGCCACCACCTCCTTTGCCGTATCCTCCTCCTCCTGAGTCACCACCACCTTTACCATATCCTCCTCCTCCTGAGCTACCACCTCCTTTGCCATATCCTCCTCCGCCTGAGTCACCACCTCCTTTACCATATCCGCCTCCTCCTGAGCTACCACCACCTTTGCCATATCCACCTCCAGAGCCACCGCCTTTTCCTGAATCTCCTTTGCCATATCCCCCTCCTCCTGAGTCACCACCTCCTTTACCATATCCGCCTCCTCCTGAGCTACCACTTCCTTTACCATAACCTCCTCCTGAGCCGCCACCTCCTTTACCATATCCGCCACCTCCTTTACCATATCCTCCTCCTGAGCCACCACCTCCTTTACCGTATCCACCTCCATAGTCTCCACCTTCGTCATAATCTTCTTCGTCATGGCCTCCGCTTTGACCACCTTTTCCGTATCCGCCTCCCGAGCCACCACTTTTACCATATCCTCCTCCAGAGCCACCTTGGCCGTAGCCACCACTCATGCCATTTTTACCATTTCCTCCTCCACCTTTTGCGTTGAACGACCATTGGCCTGCAACACAATCGTCAGCGTTAGCTGTTTCAAAGTACAAGGATCGTACTAAATATGAAATTGCCATAGACGTAATACTGAACTTAACTTACCCTGACTAGGGCACACCACTAGTGCCAAAAGCACAAACAACAACAGAGGAAAAAACCGCATCCCGCCTGAGGTTCAACTTGTCATACGGGCTCCTGTTTTTCTCTCCATCCGTCTTTATAACTCAAATTTGCATCCGACAACAGTATAATTTTTTTCAATCTTTTGACGAAAGCGTATTGTTGTTTGTTGTTTGCCAAATCACACCTGTAGTCCTCGCTTACTACCAATATTGAAATAGTTGGGATTTACTTAATCAATCCGCAGTGCGAGAAACAATGCCTCTCGGCACAATGTGTACCGACACCAGAAAAACATCTTGCAGACTCATCTGCAAACATGAAGTCATTTTCATGTCAGCAGGAGTCCCTAGAAACGTAGCCCATAACAGCAAAAGAAATTTTTTTTCATTAACAAAAACTTCGACTAAGTACTTATTTGTAGCAAATTTTGTAAAAATATCGGTATCGCCGATTATCGAAAGAAACACGCGCTTTGCGTCTCGTCGATCTCGACGTCGCACAGTAGTAAAACATTATTAGGTATACAACATTATTAAATAAGTAATTCGGAAAACGAATTTTGTCTCCCTCGTCGTTTTTCGAATTACTTATGTGAGTCAGGATAAAAATGTCAAAAAACCATTAATGCGGGGAGTGCAGCTGCCTAATTTCTCCATCATTGATCAATTTGAGGCATCCATTTGAAGGTTCCATGACATGAGTATTGTGTATTCCACGAGCGAGCCGCTTCTAGCGTTTGAACGCCAGCGATTGGCCGTCGTATTCGTCACGAGTGTTCTCGGTATAACTAGCTCATTAGCTCGTGAAAAGATATTCATCAGTAACGCGTGATAATCTTAGTATCGATAGCAGTCACATGTGTCGAACCGTACACGCGATCGAATGTCATGGCACCCGAACGACACGAATGTGTGGTCGACACCAGGGCTACCGTTTCTGAACAAATGAAAAATAATTCACCTAACTACGTTTTCTGACTGACCAAGCCAGCACCTCGTTAAAAGCTGGTTGGAGAACGACATAATAAACAGCCCTGGACTAAATTATTGACGAAGCTTCTGGTGGGGTATTTTCCAAAACTGTTTGTTCCTTCTTCATTACCTGCTCATTTGTATCATCCTTCTTCGTTCATCCTCGGTCGCACATCCCATTTTTGGGTTGTGACTTTTTGGCTCGTTACAATTTTTTTTCCCCTACCTAAATCCTTATGAAATACGGACGCGACACACCTGAAGCAGTCAAGGAAAGAGAAGATGAACTATTCTGGAAAAGTGAAGAACTCAGGATTCAATCGTGCTGCAAAATACGCAATTTAGCGTGGTAGTACCGGTGATGCGGTGGGTTTTAATAGTTAGTTTTTTGCCGGGCCTTAACATTTTCGACTCCCAGCATAAAAAAAAAAAAATTAATCGTCAAACATTTGAATTTAAATTTTTAATATAGGTGCGAATCGAATTTTTAAATTACTTTTTCAAAATTTAATTATAAAATAACTAAGTTTCATTTAATTACATTTAATTTTTTATTATTATGATATCTAAATTATTTTTTCAATTGAAAGAATTAATACCCGTATTAAAGTTGTAATATTAAGTAACTGAGTTACTACAGAACTTTATCTCCGCCATTTTTTATCGTACTTAACCTTTCACCAGTTTGTGGAAAGCTCTTGGTTTGTAACACGTTTTACGCTGCCAATAATTGGCGAAAAATTATTTTCCTCTCTATAATATAATCGCTTAGTAAATTATTAAGCGATTATATTATGTGTGAGAGAGTCCCGTTTTATTTTTGCAATTTTTATTTTTATTATTATTAGGTTTTGCTTCCGCGACTACCGAACATAGCGGTAGCATTTTATTCACTTTCGGGATCGAAAAAATGTTTGTTCTCCACAATTAAAATTTCCACTCGCAGAACCTCCTGAGCAAATTTAAACGCACTAATTTTCTTGTTTCAGTAGATAATAAATTTTGTGATTATCTAACACATTATACTCTCCTTATTTCAAGCACAACGTACATCGAAAAATCCAATTTTGCTTAATATCGGGGTCATGTCAATAAATTTACAAATCAATGTACATAATAGGGATAAACAATTAAAAACGAAGACACAATTAATAAAGTTTTAAGGTGTTGCAGTGGTGCTAGTCAGGTATTGCGAATGTTGAGGCTGAGCTGTATCGTGGCCGACAGAAGGCCAGCCATGACAGGGCACTAATTTGATGATGAATCACTTTAACCCAGCTGCAATAATTTTAATTATTAAATTGCATACATTTTATTACCAAAATCTTCATGGTCCTCAACGGGATTCGAACCCGAGGCCTCATCAGAATGCAGCGTGAAGTGACGGACGCCCAAAACCATTCGGCAAATCCGGCCGCCTGGTGGCTTGTTGTAGAGCAACCTCCATAATATATTATATTTTACTTAGGATTGTATGTGACACCCGTAGATTCCCATCTATAATTACGCTTAAGAAGGTCCGCTGAAGATGATCTTGGAGTGAAATGGTGAGAAATTTGGCGTGTTTGCTTTCCGGCCCTCCCCGTTGAGAGTCGTGCGGGTGCCAAAAGGTGGGAACGTCGGGGCGATCGGATGGTTTGAGGGCAGCGGAGAGTCGTGCGGGGCAATCTGGGTGGGCCGCTCGTCTTCACTGAAGGGAAACTAAATCTAAAGTTAACTGAACCTGAGTTAAAATGCTCGCTCAAAAACACATGAGGACTCGAGAGAACCTCCTCGGACATTCTGACAGCCTCACGATCACCCAGTTTACAACAAGGCCCTCCGCAATGTTCCCAATTCAACGTAAACAACACGGTTCTGCAAACGAGTCAAATTATTGGCGGGAATGTTTCAACAAATGGAGATAAAGTAAGAGGAAAAACTTTTTTTAGCTCTTTGTTGAGCCAAAGGAGAGGGGCTGACGGTTTATAAAAGTGGATTGTTATTGTGGCAGCCGATACCTCACCTTTTTGTCTATCTTTATCTTTCTGTGGCAGATGAATTATCATCGACAGGACTCAGAACTGTTTTTTTTCTGAGCATTCGGAATTTCGTTTTTACATGGTGCGGCCTTTACGGAGGGTTCTGTAGGAGTGGTGTGGGGGAAAGTGAAGGAGGGGGATTCGCTAATTATTGAGCATCTTAATTAGAAAGAGCTCCAAAAGAGATGGAAGATTGGAGGAAAAGTGGAGACAAAAAAGAGTAGAGAACGGAAGGGAGTAGGGATAAAAACGACGATACTGCGGGGGGTCGAAGGGCGGCCCGGTGAAAGAAGGGAAATGAAGGAAAAGAGAAAGATCCCGACGGGGAGAGGTGGAAAAGTCTCCGGCGAAAAGGGAAAACGGGACTGGAAGAAAGAAGAAAAGGCGAGGAAAAAATGGGCTGCGCATGTCCTTGCACACCCCGTTTTTCCCCTCTTTCCCCGCCCGTTTATCCCTCGTTCTCCGTCTATTTTTCCCCTCGCCAAACACCCCATCCAATGCCCTCATCTCCACGTCCCGACTCCCCTTTCTTCATCCTCGTTGACAGGATTTTAATTCTCCCAAAACCAAATCTCGCCATCCACCTTCACGACGGAACGGCGACAGTCGCTATTTTCCCGCGCCTCATCGATCGTTAACCCACACCTGAGTCTTTGCCCTCTTTACAGAAATTCACTTTCAATAAAACTCAAATATTAAATGAAATTTTCATGTTTGTTGCATAATCTCTTCTATTAACGTTGCAATAATGACCGTAAAATTTAGATAGCGTCGTACAGGCACACTGTCTCCAGGGCTTGTTCTACTTAGCCTCACTGTGTGCCCTCCATTTCCTTCTCTCGCAATTTACACAACGCCCTTGAATTGCAGAATCACAAAAACTGCAATTTTTGACCCCAGGGTGGAAACGGACGAGAGTTGTTGGGACACACTGATAATTGTGTCCGTTCTGGAGACTGTTTTACCGGGAAATGCGGCTCCAGAGGGCTCCCGTCGGAGGGCACTTGAGGGTTCTCAAAGTGAGACCAAAACTCGCCAACGGAAATGATCCTATTTAACTGCACTGGGTGGATTCGGTCTTGTCAATCAGGCCGCAACTGGTTGCTTGCTGGTCCATCTCGCTGGGCGTCCGTTTCGCAACGTAATTTTCTTTTTCGCAACGCAATTTGACATATCCTGTGCCCTTTCAATGGGAACCCATTATCCGAAGGTTTACGGTTTCGAGCAACACGAAACTTTCCTCTGTCTTCTAGGTAGGTAGCTCATTACTATTACATTATTAAATGACTGCTATCGATTGTAAGCGAATTTTCAAAAAAGGTGGGGTCGATTAGGAGGCCAAACAAATCTAAGAGTCTACTGACTATAGATTGGAACTGAACCCGATGGATGTATTTTGTTCAACTAGATAAAAAATTGAATTTATATTGATTTTCTTGCTCTCATTTGTGTTGGAAGAGATGAGCAGGACTTCCCACGTTATAGTATCGAACATAATATGTTATTATCAGTGACGAGTAACATTTGTCATTTATGATTGCGATTTATGTCATTTACTCCGTGTCATTTAAGCCTTTATTATTCGTGGTTTATGTCACTTATTCTACCTAAATGGCCATTTTATGTCATTTATAAATTATTTCATGTCAGTTATTTTTCAAGTTTTGGCTATCCTAGAAAGTTCTAAATCATTGTAAAACCTGGAGAAAAGGAAAGAAATTTTCCAAACACTTTCTGTAGGTACTAATGCCGATTTATTTCAATAATAATGTTACGGGAAATTCATTCTAGAATCATGAGAACTAAGCGATCACCTTCACGTTTATGTCATTTATTAAGAATTTCGGCAATTAATGTCATTTATGTCATTTTAGTATGCCATTAACCATTAAATTTTATGTAATTTACTCGTCTCTGGTTATTATCATCGAACATAACATGGTATTATCATGTTCGATTAAGTCAAAACTTTTTGATGAAGTAGGGACCTACCTACCTACCTAACTTCTTGGGCCTTCTTCTCTGGAGGTGGAGGGTCCGACCAGAATGTTTTCTCTTGGATCATCCAGATACGACACACCTTCTGAATCCTCGGAAGGGATTTTTGTTCTCGTCGGATTTTGTTCCTTTTTGTTCTCGTCGGTTGGCTCGTGTTTTAATCGTTTTAATAGAGTATGTACCCACCAATAGTGTATAGTATACTATATTATAATGTGGGTGCAAAGTTGTTGAGGTCAGGTTAAATAAGAGGAGAACGTTCCGACGTTTCAAGAAATAATATACATATTATGTATATTAGTTATTCGAATTTCGAAATAATATACATATTCCTTGAAATTTAATATTATAGATATTAATAATATAAAATATACCTATACATATTGTTATGTACTAGATATATATAATATACATATAATTAAATTATACCCACCTCGCCATGACTAAATATTTTAAATTACTATTTTATTACTTTTTGTTTTTAATAACCTTTGAGAATCTTCAGCTGAGCTGAATCGGTTGTTGAGATTTTGAGCCTGTCCTTCATGGATTTCGGGACCGTTTTGAATAAACCCTCGAGGTTTCCTACTCGGTGGGATTCGTCCCGTTTTGACAAACGACGGTGACACCTAAGCTTCCTCGCAAAAGTTTACATACAAATCGATATCTATCTTTTTCGGCTGTAGCCTTTTGCGAAACAGTGCTTCAATTTTAATTTTTATATATTAATCTTTTGAAGTTACTAAACATTATCGACGCCCGTCGCTCAAGCATACAGACCAGAATAGGTTAGAAAATAATAATACCTATTCATCAACGAAATTATACAGAGCTTGGTTATTCAGGTTTGTTGTAGCACGAAAACAATCACCGAGCATTCATTTCGAGGAAGAGCTTTCCATTTCTACGCCCTCCGGCGACGGATATGTGTTTCGAACTCAGCAGCCGTTAAAAGGAGCGTGTTAGAATCTTGATTTTCGTCTCCTTTCCACATCTCAGAAACTCTTCAGTTTACACGCTAATTACCGCGCCAGTGTGTTCAACGGTTCCATAAACACCCTTCTACGGTGTTCTTTAACAGTTCGGCGTCTCCTCGCACTCCGAGGGGGAGGCTTTTCAACTTGGAAATACTCCCCTGATTTTCCCTTTTCCACAATGAATCTCCTCCGGTAATAAGGCTAAGTTGTTTCACGCCGCTTTTGAGCTCAAAACACGCGTGGTTAAATATTTAACTGGTTTGAGTTTTCAGCCCTCTCCCTACACCTGGCACCTGTTTGTGTTCTGTAATGGGAGAAGTAAGAAACACACTTCATTTCCTTCAGGGCTTTAATAAGACGATCCGTTCAAGTGTATATATTTAAGTGACAACGAAATGTAACGGCGTGTTCGTGTTTACGATTGTCACTTCCGATTTACCACAGTTTTTCTCTTCAACTAGGTAGTTAAAACTGGTTTAACTTTCCACACTCCTTATAACAACTAAATCGTTCACAACTTCCCCGAGTGCTCATAATATTCCACTCTCACTGTGAAGACGAAGTTTCCACTCAAGTGTTTCCAGCGACGAGCTTACCTATGCGTGAAATTGTAAAACTGCATAACATAAGGTGTTATTGTTACGGAGGAAAAGTTTCTCCGTATGGCGACCGAGGAAGGGGATAACGGCTATGCATGAGGAGACCCCGATACCTAACCAGGGTTGACTGGTTTTCTGAAAGCCATAAAACCCCGCGAGGTTTCCGTTAACGCAGAGTTGTGCGGCCTGTTAAACTGTCTAACCGCGAGGGGCCTAAATCTTCAAGGCGGAACATCTGACCTTAGCGGACCATTGAAGCCAGCCCATTGTTCCGAGTTCGGCGCGATTTCCACCATACCATCAACTGATCACGTCTTCTGACGATTACTCTTGTTGCGATTCTAATCCACACTTATAAACTGGAACAGCAGTTCTCAAAGAATCATTTATAACCATATAGTTTTCATAATTTTTCGTGTTTGTACCGAGAAGAATAATATTCTTCATAATAATATATATAACCATATTATGGTTCGTAAAAAGTCCGACTTTTGTTAAAAAATTATCTTACAATCGATGCTTATCAATACACAGCACCTTTCCACAAAGTTTACCTAATTTTTATTTTTGTGAATTGTAGTACCTACATAATAATTTCATGTCTTAAAAAAAATTAAAAAAAAAAAAAAAATCAAAATTATTTTAATGGATTCAACAAAAAATGAAGAATGGTTCCTGCAGGAGCCCGACAAATACATCCCAAGAAATCACCACCTACCAAAGAAATCTCCACTCATCACCCCAACCCCTTTTAAGGGCCCATCTCTTTGTCGTTGATGATTTCGAAATGTTTTTTTCTGCAAAACAGTTCAGATTTAGAGATATTAGTAAAGACATTGGGTTGAACTCTACACTAGATGAGAACCAATGTGCAGTAGGTATACTGCCCACCAATGCAAGGGTGCGAGTACGAAAGAAACACCAATGCTGCAATTTTGTCGTTTTCGCTCACGTTTTTTTTTTTTTTTTCTATTGTGTAGTTTTAACCTCTTAAGTTCACGATCCGACCGGTTTTTCATCAATCCGCGATGTGTAAATATTTCAATTATTGAAGATAAATCCTTGTTGCATTACATGGCTGTAACTGACTTGGTCTTGACGTTTCGCCATTTTTCTTGTTGGTTGCTGGTGACTTTTTTGTGCCTAGGGCGTTGCTAATGTTGGGCAAAGCAAAAAAAAAAAAAAAAGGAATGCTCGAAAAAGCACTCAAGGGGAGATATGTATCAGGTTCTGAAGTTCATGTTCAGGGTACTGCACAACTTTTTTCACAATTTATAACAAAGAATAATAAACCTTAAAAAAATTCGCCGTTTCTAAATTAATTGTTAATTGGAATTTTTATTTATTCATTTTATTTTTATTTTGGTTAATTATTCTTGGAATAATACACCTATGTTTTCGCGACGGAGGTCGACGACTCCGATCGGCCTAAAAATATGACATTATCCGTATCAAGAGGTCTAGATTCCAAAAAGCGAAATGTCCGTCCGCCTTACTCCGTACGCCGTACGCCGTCCGGGCCGTTTTGGGCAGTAGGCTTTTTTTTTTAATCCTAAATTTTAACAAAATACTGGGTTTACCATCAAGTTGTGCCCGCAAGGTTTTCAGCACGATCGCCCAAACCCGTGGGGCGCTATGGGGCTAAAATGGGGTTACGGGAGGGGTTTTTTTTTACGGTTTTTGGTTATGGGATCGAGATAGGTGTCGATTTCGAAGGATTTTTGGACGTAGAATCCATTTTTTGGGGTTCCGGAACGATCCGATTTCACTGTTGCGATCTATAGGGCTTTCATGGGGCTACAAATGGGATTTTTGAAGGATCCCAGGAGGTCAAATATTTTTCAGGGAAAAAGCAAAAAATTTCTGAAAAATTTTTTTTCTTCTAAATTTCTTTTTATTGACACAGAATTAAATTTCTGCAGAAGTAACCTATATCAAAGTATAATGAACCCTTGTGTAAAATTTTCAGCGTTTTTCTTTCTTATTTTTGTTTCATTTTACGTTTTTTCCCCTTTTAGCGAATCAATTATCACTAAACGTTAAGAGTGCATCGGATTATTGTTCCTCAAGTGATTGTCTAACGAACAATGTGAGGTATGTGAAGAAAGACACCGGTATGTTATTTTGGAAAGTGGCAGTTGTGAAATGGAGGTATGATGTTGAAGAGTCGTGTCGCACTTGGGAAAATACTGAAGGAGATGTTGGAGTGAAATATTTGTGATTAGGTAATTGAAAGAAGCGGGATGGAGGTTCCACGACTTTGAAGGAGCTGCGAGACCATACGGGCTAATGACACGGCGGCTCCTCGGACTGGCGGAGCTCACGTTACCGCCTCACAGGGATCGAATCCGAATCGAACAGGCAGGTGCGCTGTTCGAAAGATCGGAAATTAGTGGACGGAGAGAGAAAAAAAGCGGCGAGTATGCGTGGTGCTCATTTCATGTATCCCGGAGGTTTCGGTGGGCGTATGTGCGACCTCTGGGGACCTCCTGACGGCGTGACTTGGCTGGAGTCACGTGCCGCGTCCCATCACCTGGCACCCACCCCGCCACACCGACCGATTCGGGAGCCCCCGCACATTATCCCCCGGGAAAGGCCTCTGATGCCCAGGAATGTCCTTCATACGTTTCCCTCCGGCACTTTACTCCAAGCCATTTCGCGTGCTACCAATTCCCCGTGCCTTCTTCACCTGTGAGGTTCATACTCGTGCCTAACTCCAATATAAGAGAAACCTTTCCTATCCAGCCGGTACCGTTTTCAAAAGCAGCCCACCCAATTACCGTCCCACTGGGAAGATCGATCCTTTGAGGTCCATCAGACGCATGTCGGCAGAGGTCATGGGGCCTCCAATCTCACGATGATAAGATTTCTCCACTCGTTATCCGCGAAACAAGGAAGTGGACGTCGTGAAATCCCAACATTTAATGTAGGTACTCTAATTTAATTTACATGAACAATGTTAAACAACCACAAATGCTTATCAATTAACACGTAAAGGTATGATATTTTTACTCAGTTAAACAATCGATATGGTGGGTGGTCATGGGGAGAACTGACTCCTCTGCTGATGATCAAATTTAAAAAAAAAATCAAATTTCAAGCGGCTGAGAAGTAAACTCCTTTTTTTCAACTAAAACCACTACAAGATGCAGGTGCAAAGGAATTTTTCCAGGCCTAATTTTCTATCTTGGCTCATGAAATGTGTGGAAAAACGCTGCAAATTTTACACAAGGGTTTATTATTCTTTGATATACCTACGTTACTTGTCCAGAAATTTAATTCTGTCAATGAAAAAAATTTTAAAAAAATTTTTGGGATTTTTTTTTAAATTGTTTTCCAACTTTTTTTGTTTTTTTTTTTTTACTTGAAAAATATTTGACCTCCTGGGATCTATAAAAAATCTCATTTGTAGCCCCATAAAAGCCCTATAGATCGCAACAGTGAAATCGGATCGTTGCGGGACCCCAAAAAATGGATTCTACGTACAAAAATACTTCGAAAACGACATCTTACACGATCCCATATCCAAGAGCCTTCAAAAAACCCTCCAGTAGCCCCATTTTAGCCCCATAGCGCCCCACGGGTTTGGGCGATTGGGCTGAAAACCTTGCGGGCACAACTAGATGGTAAACTGAGAAGTTAATCGAAATTTCAGATTTTAATAATTCCTACTGCCCAAAACGGCCCGGACGGCGGACGGCGGACGGACATTTCGGATTTGGAATGTAGACCTCTTGAAACGGATAAGTCAAACTTAATGTCAAATTTTGAGGCCGATCCGAGTCGTCGACCCCCGTCGCGAAAACATAGGTGTATTATTCCAAGATCAATAAACCAAAATGACAAAAAATTGGGATTTTTCCACACTTTTTGCAAGTTTTTTGTGAAAACGGGGCGTTGGAAGCGGTGCAATGGAAAAATTATGGTGATATTCGGAATCAGCGATACATTTTACATAAGTTAGGCACCTTTGGAAGGCATTTAATTTAGAAGAGTGTTCAATGAAAAATCCTGAAAAGTTAGAGCACAAAAAAAGTGAAAACAAGCTATATCCTGGAAAAACGAGCTAAACAACAAAAAACTGACCTCGGATTCGGATTCAGCACACCAAATAACGTAAGAAACCGACAAGCTCCGATCGGTTGCAAGACCACCCCTAATTTCTGTAAAGTAGTGTTATTCTTGGAATAATACACCTATGTTTTCGCGACGGAGATCGACGACTCCGATCGGCCTCAAAATTTGACATTATCATGACATTGTTTTGGGCAGTAGGATTTTTTTTTAAATATGGAATTTTGACAAAATACTTGGTTTACCATCTAGTTGTGCCCGCAAGGTTTTCAGCACGATGGGGGGTTATGGCTTTTGGCTATGGGATCGAGTCAGGTGTCGTTTTCGAAGTATTTTTGGACGTAGAATCCATTTTTGGGGTCCCACAACGATTCGATTTCACTGTTGCGATCTGTAGGGCTTTCATGGGGCTACGAATGAGATTTTTGATGGATCCCAGGAGGTCAAATATTTTTCAAGTAAAAAACAAGAGTTTGAAAAAACTTTTTTGGAGAAAAAAATTCAAAAAAAATTGAAATAGGTAAGGTTATAAAAAACAAAACAAAACAAAAATTCTGCACAAGTAACCTATATCAAAGAATAATAAACCCTAGTGTAAAATTTGCAGCGTTTTTTTTTTTTTTTTTTTTCGTTATCTTTATTCTGAGGTAGGTATTTCTAGTGGTGGGAAAAATTTGGGAAAAAATCGTCTTGGCGAGTGTACCAAGTAAAGAAAAGTTGTCAAAACGCCAAAAATACGCCATTAAATTTTGGCGTATCGGGCGCTGGAAGTTCTGAATAACAGTGGGACTGTTTCTGGGCTAACTATGTTAAGCTAGGCTCATAGGAGTTGAGTCAACACGGTTGACGAAGGCCCACAATAATTAACTGAACGCGAGGCGCATCGAAACGGACGAGAAACAAAATGTCTAATTAATCTGTGTACGCCGTATTCACACCTTCACTGTGTGGGATGCTAATTCGAACCTTCAGAGCGTGTCGTCTCCTAACAAGCCGCTAAACCATTAAGGGTCGAGGGAAAAACGCTGCTTTTGTTACCATAACACATACTGGGCTAGAATTGTCATATTGCTTTCAAATTTGAACAGTGGGGTTGTAATTAAAATTACGAACAACGTCCAGGACGCGTGGGCCGATTTTTCTCTCTGAAACCCCTCGTCAGCTGCTCCAACCCTTCAAAGGGACGGGAAGAAAAAGCAATGCGAACCTCCCTCTGCTGTTAAGACACGGGAATCGTTAAAATCTGGCGCAATGAAAGAAAAGTATAAATGAGACCCTCGTCGTTCCCCGTCTATTCCTCATTCCCCGTTTTCCCGTCTCGCTCTCCCCTCTTTCGTTTTCTAAAAGGAAAAACCTCGACTTCAGCAAGAAAGTAAGTGAAGGGAAGTAAAACCTCGTAGAAGGAGAGGGGGGAAAGAGAAAGAAAACCATCTCACACAGGGAGAACCCATCTTCCTCCCGCTTCGTCCCATTCGCTAGAATACTTCCGCTAATTGCAAAGATTCGGATTAAGAATTAACGGAGAAAAGGGGGAAAAAGACGTGGCCCGGGGGGGGGGGGGAGGAAATGGGAAAGAACCGGAGGGAGTGCGAAGGAAGTTGGAAAAAGGAACATGGTGTAAGTGCAGATACAGAGGTATGATGAGGGGGAAGAGGGGCTTGAAGATAACTTATTTTTCCAACGTACGTCACATCCCCCTTCTTCTTCGTCTTTCAAGATTAGCGAGAGTGGAAAATTAACGTTCCCTTCCGGACCCTCACCCTCCCCCACTCAACCCTCATCACAGAGGTTTCCGAACTTTTATTCAAAATAAGAAACGGTGCAACCCTTCTTCCGAACTTGCGAGTCCTTCAACCCCTTTCGAGACAACAATAAGCAACCCCTTCTTCAATTTTCTGCCTCCCCGAAAACGCAAAGTTTCTTCGCAGATCCCGAACCCCTTTTTTTCAATACCGATGTATTTTCCCAACCCTCCTTTTTTTATCAATCGGGAGAAGAAAAAAAATTGATTTTTTCAAGTTTTCAAAGCAGCGAAGACCGTAGGATGATTAATTTGCTAGTGAACCCTGTGGATCGTCAGCTGTATCGGGATTAGGGTCATACGAGAATTTCCACTCTTTCGCCGAGCTTTGGAAAATGATATTTTCTTCTTCAGGGCTCAGAGAGAAGTTATCGTGTGGATGTAACAACGATGTCAATTAGAGGTAACCGGGACACAACAATCATTTGATTAGTGCTGGGAGTGGTAATATTGCAAGAGAATTTTATAAAATTCTGTTATAACATCATGAAAATAAAACAAGTTTGGCAGCAAGATGTGTGAGACAAAAATCCAACAACTGACGATTTTTGGGTCGATCTCCAAAATAACTACAACCCTGCGGATAGTCAACTTTAACAAAATTCGTTTTGGCAAATGTTCACACTTGCAATCGCTAATTCGAGAAAACGGATTTAGCTGACGTGGCGAAAATCCCCTCATAACAGAACTCTACAAGTGCAGCAAAACCTCTAGATCTGGCGTGGGAAAGAGCGGTGTGGCAACCCAAAATGAGCGACATCGCAAACATCCTGGCCAACTCGAACAATAAAAATTGAGCTAAAATTATTTTAACCCCCGGATTAAGGACCTCCCCGAACACACATGGGTACACATCTCGATACACTGTCAGATGAGTCCAGGGGCGGATAGGCGGTTTTAACCGGCCTGGGCGATTCAATTTGACCGGCCCTCCCCCACTCGCACAGTTACCTATCCAAAGAACGATAACGGCGTGTTTATTGGGTGAATTGCAAAGAAAAATTGAAATTTGCAAAAATACTCTTGAACCTAAGGTTTAAAAGATGACTAGCGGGCAACCCATTGCTCGCTTCGCCAGCCACTTCCACCGCTCCCTTTGTAAATTTGTAGGAAACTACAACATGCAGGTGCACAAACTGCGGCTCCTCGTGTTCAATTCAATACCTTCGGCATTTCATCCAACCGGCAGTTTTAGTAAAGAAAGCCGATACAGTTGTGCTAACGATCTTTTTGAGAAAAATAACAATAAAATGACCGTTTATTTGTGGTATTGGTGAAATGATTGTACGAAAGAAGAATTTAAAGCGAGTTGCAGATCTCCAACTTAATCCTCCGAGCGTCAAGACGCCTCTCGATTTCCTTCACCTCGACAGACACTTTGCATAAAATGGCGTTTCACTTTCTACCGCTCACCCTTCGTGTTTTTCTTGAAGTCTCTCGAAAGGGTTTTGCTCTGACGACAACCCGCTCGTCATTTTGCCAAGTAATTACCGCCGAAGGGTTGCCGACTGCTCATACGTGCTTGTTTAATAATTCATTAAGGGGAAGGTTGACAAACCGAAAGTAAAAACACACTTGAGGCGCAGCGTTGGGGGAAACATCTGTCTACCCTCAAGCGTCAAAATCGACCGTATACGTATGCTGTGTCAGAAAAACATGCATGGCTTCGGTAGATATATATGTTGCAAGCAAGAAAATGAGGAATATTAGTAAACATTAAGTTTTATAATAAAAATTGTAAACTTCATTGTACACATGATCAATTATGATTGTTAGATGATCCTTCGGTGATCTATAGGATTGCGATTGTAGACTGAATAATATTATTATGGTTTCGATTTTTTTTTTTTTTTTTTCAGGGCAATTGATAATTATGAGATTATCGAGAGTCGTCCGAGGAATTTCAAATTTATATTATGAACTAACGGGCCGCCTCCTACTGACCATGCCAGCCATCTCCCGAGGTTCCGCCGTAATTGCCCGAATTTTACGTCTCAGAGGGCAATCGTAGCGACCTGGCTGGGTAACTATTCTTCAACTTTATATAAATATTGATTTGAAAATTATTATTCGAACGCTGTCTCGTCTGGATCTCTCAGACCAAAATTAAAATTTGAAAAAATATTTAATATTATTTAAACATTTTTCAAAGATCTGATATTTTGACAAATGAGGTATTGAAATGAGGTATTTAAGTTGAGTACTCAGTCGGTAAACAATTTTGATCGGCCTCTAAATTTGAGTAGGTAGGTACGTTTCAAGATGTGCAGATTCCAAAAACGAAATGTCCGTCCGCCCTCTAAGCCGTCTTTGACTTCAGGGGTTTTTTGAAAAAAACTGAAATTCCTTATTTTTTACCATCTAGTTTTGCCCACAAGGTTTTCAGCCCGATCGCCCAAACCCTGTGGGGCTACAAATGGACTACTGGAGGGGGTTGTGAAAGTTTTTGGCTATGGCGTCGAGCTATAGGTGTCGTTTTCGAAGTAATTTTTGGACGCAGAACCAATTTTTTGGGGTCCCAGATCGATCAGATTTCACCGTGAGGATCTATGGTGCATTCGTGGAGCTACAACTGAGGATTTTTAAGGCAGCTCCTGTATTCGCAGCCCGTGGGTCTTGGAGGAGTATTGTATATGTTACAGGCCAAACCCGATTTTAGGCCACACTAGTCTGTCCTAGGCCAAAGTGGTTCTTCCTAAAACTACCAGGCCAATGTAGTTTGGACTAGGACAAACTAGTGTGGCGCCGTCAGTGCTAGGATATTCTGGTTTAGACTAGGCCAAACTAGATTGGCCCGACCCCTTTCAGGCCAAACTTTTATTCATCTAGAAGTATGTTGGGAAGGAGAAAAATTCAATTTAGGGTTCATAATAAATGACAAAACAAGTTGCTAAATGAGATGTAATTACTTCTGCAAATGTTACGGGGATAGAAAATTCAAATACAATCAAGGTAGAGTCTTTAATTATCGTTAACTCTTGGTTCGATCACAAACATTGCTTTGGGGAAGGCTGAATGATACGAACGGTTTTTCATAAACTGGACATATCCTGGACCTTCAGCCCATTTTGAACACGAGTTAAGGTCGATCCAAATATTTCAGTGATATCAGTGAATCCGTGGCCATCCGTGCTTCGTGCCCTTCAATGGTATCAATTGAAGGGCATTGATGATAAATTTTCCACACACCGGCGTTATATGCCGCACGGAACACTGATGGCCACGGATTCACTGATATCACTGAAATGTGTGGATCGACCTATATCCTTCATCCACATGAAGGATAAAGCATGTTTTCTATGTCTTGATTTGCTCGTTCAACAGAGCCTTGACTCCGACTGTGCCTTGGCTTTCCATGAACTATCTTTGACACTTAAAACTCAATCGTTCACATCTCCTTACGTGATAACGTGAACTTACACTTTATAATAACAGTTCGTCTTAAAACGCAACCGGCCGCACTAGTTTGTCCTAGGCCTAACTAGTTTTCCCTAAACACGTCAGGCCAAACTAGTTTGGACGAGGCCAAATTGGTTTCGCCCGAAAGTGTAAGGACATTCTAGATTGGCCTAGGCCAAACCAGTTTGACCTGAAAATCGAGTTTGGCCTGTAACATATACATACGAACAGATTACATACGACAAATACTGTATTGTAACATCTGGAAGTCTCAAGTGAAAATAGTCTGATCAGATGCTCTAGTGGAGAAGCCCCTCGATAGTCCTGGGAAAAGTACTAGTCCAGTCAAAGCGTAGTTGGAAGTGGGGAAAAATAGGTGGTTGGAGTTTTAAGTCTTTTTCTATATTTTTGGGGTGCTATATGAAAAGATCCTACAAATTCGGCCTATTCGTTTTGAGATATTCGCCGTAAACTCCAAAATGTTGGCACTTTTCTGGCAAATATCGCAAAACGCATCAGCCTGTTTGTTGGATGTCTTCAGATTCAGCACCCCAAAAAACATATATGTTTTTTTTCATACTATAGTATGAGACCTAAAACGCCATCTTGTTTTTTTGTTTTTTTTCGTCGGCCCCATTTTCGATAATATTTGACTGGGCTCCCTATTAAATCCCAGAACTCCCAGTCATGGCAAGAACATGGAGTATGCGCCTTCGGATTTCCGCTACAAAAAACACAAATTTTAGTTTTAATAAATTCCTAGGAACTCATTCACACCTTTATACACAACACACCAGCAATTTGGGTTCAGTTACCGTAACGTCAATGACGTGTCGGACATTTTTTCTTCCTTCTCTTACCATATGTTCCGTCATGCCCCTTTTCACACCCAATTAAATAAATTTTGTGCGTTTTCAGACGACCACAAACTCCTCCTCCATCCGCCATTGGAGGTTTCACGTTCGAAAACGGGGACACCCCCACCCCCCCCCCCCCCCCCACCGTTTCATGTGGACAATCGCGAAGACTCGAGGGACCACCTTGTTTCATCAGGATTTTTTTTTCTCCTTCGCTCAAGATAAACGCTTTTTGAGGTAAGAGGTACGACGGAGGCGGTCTGGCGGTTTTCGGGAGTCTCCCAGTCGTTGGCTCCAAGAAAACTAGCGGAACATGTTTTAAATGTTTTTACGGAGTGACACTGTAGAGACGGTCCCCCTTTTCAGCTCCGATTTGACCGTGTCCATCGGGTCAGAGGTTTTTCACCGCGGTCAAGTGCTTTCTTCAAGTCATAGAACACGTTTCTAGGTTCGTGACCCGTCTTCGAAACCTCTCGGATTGGCGCCAATGGTTCAGTAAATGATGAAGCAGATTTTTTCTCGTTTTGTTCTCCTCCGGGGGCTACTCTTTCATCTTCACTAAAACGGTGTGTAATGAGTTTGTCGAGACCACTGAACCTGGAAATTGACTCTTTGGTGGTAGGTTTGGATGAGACTCAGAACTCTGCTAGCTTACGGTTTCCTGCTTATGCCGCTAAAAAGCTCAATTGAGAGAATTATTCGAAAGAGTCGGTGATTTCTAAGTGATGGGAGACTGGGGGAATGGCAAGTCACATGTTTTACAACAGGGTGACTCCCCAACAAAAGGTGTTTGCCTGCTCCCCCGTCACGACAAGTTTTCCATATATGCTAATGCGGAAATATTCTGAATACCTCACGGCAACTTCCGTGTGTTTGACTTTGGGTTTCTCCCTAAAAAGCAAAGGGTTTGAAGGCACCCCGTATTGCATAAATGCCTAAAAATAGCACCCCTTTTTCTTAGCGAGGGTCCCAGACTTTGTTTCCCACTCTTTTCCCGAAGGGAGGCTTCCCTTCCGCCGTTACATCATTAAGAAATCCTTCGTTTAAAACCTTCCCTTACTTATGCATGCTACTGCTAATCCCGGGACATACACGTCTTAGGAGGGGTCTTTCCAAGGCTCGTTTCTTTTAAAAAGTTCCACCTTGCTTTTCTCCACCTTTTTCTCCAACCCTTCATCCTCATCTCCATTCAACCCCTCCTTCTTCTGTCGTTTTTAATTTCCTACCTCCCGGCTCTCCCTTTAAGTCTTCTCCGTACTTCCTACTTTTTTTCAACCTCCTTCCTTGCGAGCATAATCTTGATTAATTGCTTAATTAATATTTGTAAAGGCAGGGAGCCTTCACTGTTCACATATATAATCATTAAAACAGAAGACTAAAAAAAAGGAACACGAGAAACTTTTACCAACGTCCCCCAAAACTCCCTCGGCTGCTTCTTTTCTTACAAACTTTGCACAATCTTCTTCTGTCGGTACTTAGATGTTCCACAACTTCAACCCCGCCAACACTGAACCGTATTATGAATAATCAACATAGGGTAAAATCCCAACTTTTAATAAGAACATTGCCAACATCTTTGATTTTTCAAGACCTTAACTCGCTTGGCAATGAAAATTTTTCAACTAACGAGTGAGGTTGCGATAATTATTAACGAAGTTTTTTTTTTTTTTACTTGGAGAGCTCTTCTTGGACCAGCTTCCGGATCGGAGTTGAAAAAGAAAATTAGTTTTTAACTTTGTATTTAATAATGTAGCAGTAAGAATGGAAAAAATAAGACAGCTTATCTTCCGAATTAAAAATTTTAATATGTTCTCGTTTCTGCGTTTGAACTCTTCAATTAGTCACAGGTTCAATTTGCTCATAGCTTGTTATAGGAACTAATATTATGTATTAGGAAACGAACCCAATCCGTGAGGATTTTGAATTTGTATGTGAGTCAGTAATTTCTAGATTCAAATTTGAATTTAAATTGGTAATGTGTGATTGGCAGGCAGAAGCAGGCGCGTCCGTTTGTCAGAAGAATAACATCCTGGATTCGCTTTGCTGTAAGTGTTGCAGAGCCTGGTCAGAGTGTTATCTCTGCATACGTTCAGATTTTTCACATCTCCAGAGACCTCGAAAGCGGTGTCCTTGTTGGCTCATAAATCGACGATGTAGTGGTAAATCCTTGAACCAAAAAAAAAGAGCAAAAAAATATGTATTGCTGCATGTGATGTGTGTTCATCTTGGTACATATTGCTTCCGAGTCTGCAAGGCAGAGGAAGCATTGTTTTCAATTTCGAAATGAAAAAAAAAATTGTGTTCTCCAAAATCAAAGTTTCCACTCACGTTTTGCGTTTCAGAGCCTCCTGAACAAATTTGGTTCCGTGTCTGTCTGTCTGTCTGTCCGCATTTCCTTGCCACAGCAATAACTCCCACAATTTTGAACGGAGTTCAATCAAATTTTCAGGAATAGTGTGGGTTTAGCCCTATCAGTTTCATCACGATTGCATCAGTGGTACCCCCTGCGCATGCGCGAACGTTATTTTCTTGTTACAGTCACAACTACGTTCATTTTGAACCTGGCACGAGGAAGCTCATGTGCCATTGCATTGGCAGTGTATTTTTGTTTTTGTTTTTGTTTTTTGTTTTTCCTGAGAAAGCTCTTGTGGCCGCAGGTGAAAAACTGAAATCGAGCTGAAAGTGGAAGACCGCCCTTGTGGATATTAAGAAAAATATAGACCCCAACGAGGTTTTTTCCGATTTACGCGAAATCTATTGATCGAACGGCCAAACAAATGAGCTAGAAAGACGGGCCGAGAGATTTCGCATAAGTATCCGTACTGAGTATACTCATTTAGCCAAAAAAGTGAGACCTTGTGGAACAGAAGGGCTCTTAAGCGGCGGTCATCATAATATGATTTATTATGATTATGATTATATTATTAATATTATGTTGACCGCCGCTACTTTCGTGACACAAATGGGAATCGTTTTTTGGTAGTTAGGTCATGGTAAAAGGATGTTCCAACCCAAAAACTGGATTCTACGTCAAAAAATACATCGAAAACGACACCCAACTCGACCCCATAGCCGAAAACCTTAAAAACCCTCCCGTTGCCCCTGTTTTAGGCCCCATAGCGCCGCACGGATTTAGGCGATCGAGCTGAAACCCTTGCGGGCACAAGTAGATGGTAAACCGAGTATTTTTACTTGAAAAATATTTCACCTCCTGGGATCCTTCAAAAATCCCATTCGTAGCCCCATGAAAGCCCTACAGATCGCATCAGTGAAATCGGATCGTTCCGGGACCCCAAAAAATGGATTCTATGTCCAAAAATACTTCGTAAACGACACCTCGATCCCATAGCCAAAAGCCTTCAAAAACCCCTCCTATTTCTAGATGGTAACATCTAGTTCTAGATGGTAAACCGAGTATTTAGTCTAAATTTCAGATTTTTGAAAAAATGCCTACTGCCCAAGTAACTTTTGGGACATTTGGACATTTCGGCTTCGGAATCTAGAACTCTTGAAATGGATAATGTCAAATTTCCAGGCCGATCTGAATTTTCGACCACCGTCGCGATTACACAGGTGTATGATTCCAAGAATAATAAACCAAAACAGAAACAGTTTGCAGAATCCGATAGAATTTCCCAAATTCTCGTATATTGACTTTGGTTAAACAATAACTCCCGGAGCATTGACGATGACGTCTGAAGTGAACAAACCGTCTTTTATTAAGCCCTACACCTAATAGGAATCCCCCAAAAAACTTCAGAATAGAAAAGGGTAACGTTGGCCTGAAAACAAAATTCATTATTCAAGGAAACATTCGAGGGGTGTATTTTTTCGCGAGTGGCTCTCGTGGATGAATCCTTTTGAACTCAAACTCACAAGAGGTTGAGGCTTCTTAGGGGCTAAGATAGGTGAATAACAGAGATGGAATAACCGAGCTGAGAAAAGAAACTTCCCCTCCCACTCCCAAAAACGCCCCTCTCCCCGCTATCTCGAGATAAACCGAAACAAAAAAGAAATGCAATTAAAAAATGCAAAGGAGATTCGATGGAAGAGTTTCATCAGAGGAGCAAACGAAGCTTGAGCACATTCCACAGCATTAAAGCGAATGGGGTAGGAGGGGCTTTCTTTTTATTGTAGAGGAAAAGGAAAGCGTCTACGAGGGGCGACACAAAAGAATTATTTCCGCCTATGGGCTCTCCCCGCAGCGCGGTGAAGCGTGAAAACTTGTGTTTAGTTCAGATGTGAAGAATATGAGTCCAAATTTCTTCAATTGCACGGGTTTAGTCATTGCACTCCCGAGCCCAGAGGACCACTGTAGTGCACTCCTCGATGGATACCTACCACAACATCCCGATTCACGCCTGCAGAATACTTCTCGTCTCTGCACGTCGCAAGGTGGCTCAAGCCACTAATATTGGAGGACAATGTGAGCAACCTGCTCGTGGTGTCCTCTGGGTCACGCTGATAGCTCACATAATTATGGGAGTGCAGTGGTATCGGCTAGTTTCCATTTGGAGAGTGTTGTGGTACCGGGAGTGCAATGGCCTCGACCCGTCGAGGAGTGCAGTGATCACTTTCTCTGGGCCCAGGAGTGCAACGGCCGGATTCCAAGGGTTGCCAAGATGGGTCCCCAAGCATTCCAGACCATTCTAAGGCTTGCAAAGTTGGTGCCAAGCTGGCTAAGTGTTTTCAAGGCTAGCCAAAATGTCCTCCAAGCTTTCCAGACCCGTCCAAGGCTTGCAAAGTTGGTGCCCAGCTGGGGATGGAATGAGACTTCGTACAGGGATGGATTGCTTAACCTTTTCGACGGCTGGGATGGATCGCTGGTTCCCGCGCATACTATCTATATCGGAGATAAAGTTAGGGAGTGCTGTGGCGAAGTTCACATTACGAGCCTCGGCAGCGCTGGGGGTGCAATGGCTATCAACCAGAGAGCGAAAAGTGAAAGTTAGACCAGCCGGGATTGGTATGGATAGTGCCCCAATTGCAATCGTGAATTAATCACAAAAGTTGTTTTATTCAGCAAGTGTAGAAGTTGTGCTAGTCAACAGAAATCCAAGACTTGTGAAATAGATATTTCAGCAGTTTTTATATCATCTGGGTTTCATTCGTGAAGTTTGATGATCGCGAATCACGAATGTGTCTCGCAATGAAGAGAATGAAAGTGTAGGGACTAAAAGAAAGAAACGGCTGTGTGATGAGGAGAGGGGATCTTAGCATTGAAAAGGGCGGCAAGCGGATGAGAAATAGAGAGAGGAAGGGAGTGGGACGAGGAAAAAGGAGAAGGCGAGAAGAAGTCGCTGGCGGTTTGAGGCTGTGGGAGAAAGAAGGAAAAGTCAGGGGGGCGAGGAGGACTCCGACTCACATTTTAATCGATTTCATTTACGCGCATGTGAGACTGTAGCAACCAGCATCGAGAGAGAAATAAGAAAAGAAAGAGAAGTTGCAAAGAAGGATGGGGGGCAAGGGGGTGGCTGAAGAGGACGAAAAAGTAAAAGAGCGAGAGAGAAAAGAGTAGAGACAGAAGCTGACGAGAGTGAAGGGGTAAAAGCGAGTGGAGAATGCTTGGTGGTGTTGGGGGGTGGATGGAGAAGATCTCTTGTGAAATACTTGGGCCCCACCCCATAGATGTGAGCCAGTGGACAAATTCAATGTGATGACAATTAATGTAAATCGTGCAGCCTTTAAGAACTATTATACAATATGAATTCATTCCTTGTAAGTGCAAATATATATCAAAAACTACTTTTCAGATGGTGGGACCAATAAAAATTTGATGCTGAGGGAAGGTTACGGTCCTCCTTCGTTCCACCGTGAGTTATAATCCAAACCTGTGTTATTTGAATTATAATTCAAAATATGTCGTTTTCCCATCTATTAGGTATTTCTGCTCATCTTTGTATAATAATATGAAATTAAAAGAATAACGATAAAATGAAGTGGTTGTTTGCCGAACGTGCAGACGTCCAATCCAATATGGTCCTTATAAGGACGAAAGAATAGGAAGAAAAATGACTCCTCAGCTGTTGATCTAAATTTTAGACCAACAGCAGAAGAGTTATTTTTCTTCCTAATGTTCATATTTGATTGACATCAGCACGTAGATAAACTATTTGATAGTTTATTTAAGGGCGACAGTCGAGATGCTAAGGTCATTGACGGGTCTAACAAGAATAGTACATCATTTGCATCTCTTCAAATGGAAGAACTAATTGGCGATTTTGAAGGTATATTATACATAATATACATAACAAAATGGCTATAGTGAACGCAACTTAACCGTTCGGTAGCTGACCAGTACCACAATTACTAAATTATTAAGCTTTCAAATTCTTCAGCAGTCAACAAAATTTCAAATGAATCATTTCTAGTTTCAATTCAGTCCAAATTTGACATTTAAAGGGCCTAATTTGACATTTGACGGTAACCACAGCAGGACCCTGGGGTCAAATTTTTACGGAGCCACCGCTTTCATTGTTTGACGAGGAACAACTGACTGACGAGACGGCGCGCCGCGGACTCTGCGGCCGGAGGGTGGGGAGTGGTAGAAAGAGATGGAGATAATTGTTTACTTTTTTCGCTCAAATAACGCTCAAAATAATGACATGTTGAAGGCAGAAGAAGCGGGAAATGTGAACTCCTTCCTCACAAATGAGTTGTCAAAACCCGCAATGACGAAAAAAGTTCACCTAGGGAAAATATTCAAGGCGCCAAAATTTTAGCGGCGTGGTCAGCTGTCGGAACGCTGACTATGGTTCTAAAAACGCCGACAAAATAGCGGCTGTAAAATCGCGTTTGACGGTGGTCACCAAACCACTCGTTTGCGGTGATTTGACTATGGTTTCAAAAACCGGCCCTAAATGGGTCAAATTTTAAAATTAGGTACTCTCGTAAATCACCCGTTTCCGCATAGGTTTACACAAAATTTGAGGATTTGGGGTATTTTATAACCATGTCATTAGTTAGAAACCAAGGATGTTTCAATATACATTTTCATACTTTCAGTAGATCCAATTGATTTTTTTCAGATGTTTATTGAGTTCGTCTTCCAAAATTACTCCTGTAAATTTTCAATCATCATTATGCATAATGATGACGTTTAGTGACGTCACTGTTCCTAAACGTTAAATTGCCTTCACTATAGTAATTTTGCTTCCACTGCTTTCACTTTCGAAACGAAAAAAAATTTGTTCTCCAAAATCAAAATTTCCACTCACGTTTTGCGTTTCAGGGCCTCCTGAACAAATTTTGTTCCGTGTCTGTCTGTCTGTCCGTCGGTCTGTCTGTCTGTCCGCATTTTCTTGCCACAGCCATAACTTCCACAATTTTGATCGGATTTCAATCAAATTTTCAGAAATTGTGTGGGTATAGTGGGTAGATTGAATCAGCGGTACGCTCAGCGCATGCGCGAACGTAATTTCCTTGCAACAGCAATAATTCCACAATTTTGATCGGATTACAATCAAATTTTCAGGAATTGTGTGGATATGATGGTCCCCTATCAGTTTCATCACGATTGCATCAGTGGTACTCCCTGCGCATGCGCGAATGTAATTTTCTTGTTGTTTTCACAACTACGTTCATTTTGAACCTGGCAAGAGGAAGCTCATGAACCATTGCATTGGCAGTGTATTTTAAATCTATATTATACCTTAAATAACGCCAATTTTGAAGAAATGCTACTGTTGTACTATTCTTGTTGGTACTGCAGATGAGCTTAACATCTCGAAAATGGTCCCGATGCTTGATTAACAACAACAATTTTAACCATCAAAAGAGGAGACATTTTTCTCATTAACCTGCACAATAGATTAGCATTATTTAGAGCAAAATGAGTAAGTAATAGTTGAGAAAAGGGTGAGTGTATTTGGTATCCTCTAGATGGTTATTGTCGTGTGTGCTAAATCTGCATCCACTTTCCACCTCAATGCCTCGCCCTATACCTCCCTCAAGAACTCCATGGTCCATTCAGCGTACCTTTCCCCAGCCGTTGAGGGAAGGAAAGGAGGGGAAGGTGTTTCACGCGAGAAATACGAGGAGAGAGGAGCCGCGAAAAAGAAGGGAATAAAGAATATTTCCGATCCTTTTCTCGCATCCAATCCCTCCACCGCTACGTCGAGCACTTTCGGAACCTTCAATTGTGAAAACTCGTCAGGGTACCGTATCAATGGGCCTGTCGATTCATATTATAGAAAAACGATAGAGAATCATCATAGGTGTCATAATCATAAGCGGATGCCAGTAGAAATTACTTATAATTAACTATAGAAAGTGTTTTTATTCACGAACCTGGCAGGAACTGGACGAAATCCGTCCCTCCTGCAATTGAATTTAAAATCATTTTCAAGAGCAAGTATTTTTATTAAACTGTAAAAAGACGGGAGGGCTTTAAACATCAATAAAGGTGGAGGTTTATTTTGAGGGCGGTCAAAAGAGCCCCCCCCCCCCCCCCCCCCACCCAACCGCCATCACACCCCAAGACTTGAATTAACTACTGAGAATATTGTAACTATAATCGCTGATTCCCCTCTTGCACTCCAAAATCTCAAGTGGGTTTTTATGATAGTCTTAAAGCGTCTTCAAGAGGGATTTTTTCTTCACAAAGGACACGAAATTAATCTGTGATTTTCTCGAAAAAATCGATTTTTGCGTTTTTGAGTTTTAAAAAAACTAGAGAATCTACTTAGCGTAAATTTCAATATTATTATAAAAAATCAAATTTTTATAAAATCAATATTATTATAAAATTAAATATTATTATAAAAAAATCAAATTTTTATAAAATCAATATTATTATAAAATAAAATATTATTATAAAAATCAAATTCAAATTTTATTATAAAAATTATGAATGCTTCTGTCTTCTTTCACGCGTTGGCATCATAGCATCTGATGCTTTTTCCGCTTCATTTAATCTTTTCAAATGCCTTTCACACATTCAGCCCCAGGTTCAATCCCCATTTTTTTGAGAATTGAACATCTCACGCTGCAGCCTTCGTTGAACGTGGCAATGGCCTCATTCACTCCGAGCTCTTACTCGTTCTGCTTCTTCTCAGCCCAGATGAGCCAGGTTCATCTGGTTGGGGTTTTGAAACTTGAGATTGAGGATTAAGCCATGTAGGATTCCTCCTGGACTTCTTGGACACTCTTTCCTTGCTTCGCGGCATCGTGAAAACGGGATAAGTAAATCAAACAAACGTTAAGCAAACAACGTTCACCGGTCAAAACTTTGATATGAAAGGCATTAAACATCTACTTATCTTATCTACCTACCTACTTAACTTCAGGTTCTATACTTGTAATGTGAGTTGAGAAACAGAGATGATGTACACAATCCGAAATCAACAGAAATCTCACAGAAAACACTGCAAATTTTACACAAGGGATTATTATTCTTTGATATAGGTTACTTGTGCATAAGTGTGCACGAGTGTCAACTTGGATACTGATTTGTATATTTTTATCCAAAGAAGGAAACGCAAGAAGGCAAAATCATTCAATGATTTCATAGGTAACTTTTATCAGGCCAATCAAAGTTTTCGTTCCCATTCTGGGAAAATGTGGGTTACTTATCGAGAGAATATTGAAATAATGGTGGTATTCCATCCAGACGAGGGAAAATATAATTATTTACTTCATTTATTCATTTTTGAATTTGCAGTAAAATGAATTTTTGAGGTTTAGTTTTATTTACTCACTCTACGTTTATTTTTGTAAGAATGTATTAATTTTTCTAGAAGTTCGCCGCGGACCACACTTTGGGAACCCCTGCCATAGAGGATCTGACCCAGAATGCTCTGTCCCTTTATCCGAAACAGGCGGCTGTGTGAGCATAGAGAATGCGCCTTTAGAACTCCGCCAAATACACAAAACTTCAAACCTTGCAATAGGAAAACAGAAATAAGGAAGTAATCATCACCCACCCGCTTTGTGACCAGTATCTATAGTGTTTGTTATCCTCTGCTGGTGGTTATTCTCATTCAACGTTAAAATTTAATGTCATTCCAGTCCATTTAATGGCAAACCCTGAAACCTCGTCGGTGGTTTAAGATAGCATTGGTAGATTAATGAATGTGTTTCACGACAACCAACTTAACATTTTGTATTGGCGGTTTGAGAGTGAAGTATCGTCTCGCCGTTAACGCAGAAATTGGATTTTTAAATTAACTTTAAGTGAAAAAAAATCTATTCTTACGGATTCCTTAGAAATCAAGAACGCTTCAAATGAGGAAACGACTCCAGCCGAACAGCAGCGATTCCGACCCACCATGTTCTTATAACGAAGCTCCTTAAAAATTTGTCTTCGCGCTGGTTAGAATCTCCAAGATGAAACTCCCCCACTGCCATGACCCAGTACACACTGATAAGAGGAAGGTAGTTAAAATTCTTCTTGGATGAGCACTCTTCCTCCTAAAAGTGAAGTATTTAATTTTTCCTCCCGTAGAAGATACACCCGAGATAGACCCCGAAAAAGCCCTGTGTAGGGTTAGGGAGATGGAAGGGGTAGCAAGCAATTTACCCAAAGTAAATAACGTTTCGCGATAAAATCGTGTGGCTTCGTGCCTCGGGAAGAACCCAAGGAAGGAAGAAAGATGGGGGGAAAAGAAAAAGTGGAATGAAGAAGAAGGGGGAGAAAGAAAGAGAGGAAGAAACGAAGAGGGAGAGCTAATGAAAAATAAAACTAACAGCATGCATCAAGAAAATCGATTCATTTCCTTATTAGTAGTCAAGGGAGGGGGAGCCACCCAGCACACCCTTGTTTTAAATTCTTACAACGCTTCTTTGTCGTCTTTACGCTCAGGCTGCCACCTTTGCACGAATATAAAATAAATCTCGAATAGAGGATAAGATTTTTCACGATCTAATTATAGCACTGGTACCAGTTTGCACTGTTAATGGTGTCGTTTGATTGGTGGTGGGTGTAAAATATGTGTATAATATTGTGCTTCTATCAATGTTATGTAACATATAATAATATTATGTGGTATGCAATATGTGGTAAAACCTTGTGGGTAAAAACTTACATTGTGCGGTAGTTGGTGAAATTGTATGTAAAAACATAAGTATGTCGAGGCCAAAAGGGGATACCATAATATTATAATGTCAGAGTTAGAGTGATTTGAAGCGGTTGAGCGCTATACTTTGGTTTTTGAAAAGCCGCCACTCTCATCAATCTCCCACAATAATTTATAACACTAGACATTGCAATAATTTTTGGAAAGTCCAATTTAAAATTTGTTCATTTAAACTAAATTTATATAAAATTACAAATTATTAATTACAAATTTTGTATTCAATCTGTAGGTTTAAAAACCTAAATTATAATTGAGGTTCCTTTAATTTTTTACAAGGGTCTTACCTTTTCTTAAAAAAATTGTCTGGGGGCCAATTTCGAGCTGCTAACAATATGTATTATCCTTTTATCAGGTAGTCACTATCTTTGGGGAAGCATAAACAGGTTTTGAGAAAGCAGAGACTGGTTTGAGGAAGCAGAAACACAGTTTTGAAGAGGTAAAACCGGTTTTGAGGGAGCAGCAACCAGATTTGAGATTTTTTCTTTTTCCAGAAAAAGTTGATTTTTTCCAGAATGAATTTTCTTCGGAAAACTATTATTTTATTTTCCCAAGAAAAACATGTTATGTTATTTTGCGTGCTAAATATACGTACTATAGTATTCATTTTCTAAATAGTATTTTATCTCGAAATACAGTAGGATACTATGTAGGTCTGGCGACCGTAGTTCCAACCCTCAGAAGAATCCTCAAACTTGCATCTCATACAAAACCAATTATTTTAAATTCGACACATTAGGTATGCCATCGACCATCTGAGCACCAGGAAAGCAACCCTCCCCCAGGATAACAGTTGGCCCTGACCATTCAGAACGGCTCAGAGCCCACATAAATCAGTGCAGGTACTTCTAAGTGGGGTTTCCTCAGTCTCTTATTTGCCATTCTTCGTAACGAGGAATCTTAGAAGCCCCTGGGACAAATTACTCCGAGGGGTGAGGGGTGGGAGAGTTGACGCTCGGAGAAAACGGAATAATATCCCGCAGCGCCGAGAGTTATTAGAGGCGATCTAGCACTTCATCTTTATCATCCACTCGAGCACTTTATCACTACTTCATTCCGAATACAGCCCTGAAATGCCCGAGAGATATCCAACTCGACAGGAGGGTCTTTGGATGGTTACTGGCGAAAAACAATCCCTTTTGAAGGACGAAAATAATAATCCATATAGTGTAAGTACCTATAGGAATTGTACCTAATCTAGATTTTGATTTTAAATTGGTGTTGTAGGGTTAGCAGAAAGTGGTTCTTTAACATGCATGTTCTTGTTGCTGTTAGTGTTGGAGGACGTAAGTTTTATCCTAGGACGTATGTTTGATTCTTCGAAGTAATTACCCGGGATGTTCTACGCTGGACGCGGAGAGTCTGGTGTTATCTGGCAGATAAAAACACCTTCAGAACCCTCGGAAGGGAAGTTCGTGTTCTCCACGGATTGGTCCATAAATACGAGATCTGCTATGGAGCCCCAAGGACTCGTCATGGGGACCTGAAGGGTAGTCCAAATAGCAATCGAAAACGGTAACTTTCGGAACCTGCCCTGCCTTTTATATTGGTCCGATCTGGCTCAAATTTTCGCCACACCTTTAGGCAATAGCCTACTCAAAACCCTTCGCTTGGGGTTTTTCTAAATACTTTTAGCGCGGAGTTCTCAAAATTTGGCCACTTTTACCCAGTGAGTTATGGTCGACGCTGCCGCCTTTTTCCCAAATGTTGAGCCTTGCAAATGTTCCTTTTTCATGCTGAAAATTATTTTTTTTAAAGTCAAGTCAATAGCTCTATCGCAGCCCGAGAGATCAACAAACATAACAGTCGGGAAACGCGAAAAAAAAAAACCACTCCATCCACTACTGCGCCATAGCCCGAGCGACGGGCGCTCACTGTTTTCTTATTCTATAATTAAATTAATTATTCTACAATTAGATTAATATTTTGTGGCTCATTCGACGACAAATTTATATAGAAACCGAGACAAAAAATTTTTTCTTCGATTTCTCGACCCTGACTACCCTACGGAGTCTGTTTTCTACAGGTCGGCAGCCAGCGGTCGCCGGAAAAGTCAAGGTGTCTGCAGACTTCTGCCTCCGATCCCGGGTTCCCCCAGGATCTGAGAACAAAGCGTTAGTCGACATAACTTGAATCGAGAAGACCAAAAAGGCATGGAATAACGGGAGAGGCACCTCACGCTCGCCGACTTGGTCGTACTGGGAAGAGGCCTCTATGCCCCCATGCGATTTCAAATGCGACCACAGGTATCTTTACCAGTTTAAAGCATTGACATCGATCATACTGACCGTATAGAGTAGGGAGTCCAACATATGTACATATGTACTATACACTATACATGTATAATACATCTATAGTGTGTGCCCAAACGTTTCATACGCAGATTTACAGGAGAATCAAAACAACATTGGTTCGATATGGAATTTCACAATAAATGTTTATTGATATTCACAGAGATATAACCACTTTTGTACTCCTCATCTCAAGCATTGAAAACTGTAATTTGCGATCTGATTATTTTATTTATTTATTTATTTCATTGAATAAAAAGTACCTACTTATTAAAAAATTTTTAATAAGTAGGTACCTACCTACCTACTTATTTTTCCAAAAAATTTAGATCATCAAACATGGTAAAAATGTTTAAACCATTCAAGGCGTCACTCATAAATTAGAACCAAGACCAAATAGCCACCAATTAAGCGCATAGTCGAATTATCACACGGACCGTTGGCCGCCCCGGAATTCACGGCTTATTTGGCCGAAGGCGGATTTCGCCCTCGTTCTTTCCTGGCAACGCTCGTTTTAAAATTTCCATCCTTCACCGCTGCATAATACATACAGAAGGGAAGGGGCAGTAAAGACACAAGACCATCCTCATAACCATACAATGCTCGTAGGGAAAAGTCGAGGGTTATAAGAGTGCTCCACTCCAGTTTTCTACATTCATACTGAATGCCTATTGCTTCCACCCCTCCTCTCAACAGGCCTCGTCGGGTTATACCGAATCTCGGGAACATAAAATTTTGTTGCGGGGAAGCAAGAAGGGTCTCGAAATGAGCTCTTTGTTAGGGAATTTTAACTGAAGCGAAAGAAGATGTGAAGTGTGGTCTTCATCGCGAACTGGTTTCAGTTGAAGTTGGCTTTAAAAATACTAAAAAAGGGGAATTGTTCTTATGTGTAGTAATGCTCTTGTTGTACACTGGAGTGTGAGGGGACATTCAATGGAATCAAACGGCAACACTGAAATCCTAAACTTATTTTGATTTTTGTTCATTGTCTTCGAAGGTTCTCCTATATTAAGTCTGCATGGAAGAAATAGAAAAATTCCTTATTCCATGATTAAGTCTGCATAGGTGTCTCCCGAGAACGTGAGTCTCTCTCATTATCTAGTTGGTAGATTGAAAATTAAGAATTTAGTAAGTAAATAATTCAATATAAACTTATGTTGTAATTTTTCTAATTTTGCAGACCTAACATTCCCGACGAAGAAGAACCCGGTTTCGAGGAAGCAGAAAACGGTTAGAAGAAGCAGAAACTGGCTTTGAGGGAGCAGACACAAGTTTGAAGAAGCATAAAACGGTTGCGAGGGAGCAGACACTAGTTTGGAGAAGCAGAAACCGTCTTTGAGGGAGCACACACAAGTTTGAAGAAGCACGAATCGGTTTCGAGGGAGCAGACACAAGTTTGAAGAAGCATGAACCAGTTTTGAGGGAGCACACACAAGTTTGAAGAAACATAAAACGGTTTCGAGGGAGCACACACAAATTTGAAGAAGCATGAACCAGTTTTGAGGGAGCACACACAAGTTTGAAGAAACATAAAACGGTTTCGAGGGAGCACACACAAATTTGAAGAAGCATGAACCGGTTTCGAGGGAGCAGACACTAGTTTGGAGAAGCAGAAACCGTCTTTGAGGGAGCACACACAAGTTTGAAGAAGCATAAACCGGTTCCGAGGGAGCAGAAACTTGTTTGAAGAAGCAGAAACCGATTTTGAGGGAGCAGCACTTTTTGAAGAAGCAGATTGTGGGAAATATAGACTCTTTCAAAACTGTGGATTACCAGAACCTCAGCAACTCCCTTAATCGCTGCTGAGGGAATCGGCAACGTCTCTGCCGAAAGTCGCGAAGGAAAATCGTAGGTACCTTGACATTTCCAGTGAAAATACTCTGATCAGATCCTCCCCCTCAAAGTAAAAAGCCACCGTCTCGAGCGTGGCCCCTGTGAAACCTACCGTGGAACACCCAGTCACTTCCATTGGCGAGAACATGGGGTATGCTGCATACCCCACCGTATGCACCTTCGGATCTCAGTCCCATAAACTCCATACAAGCATGGTTGACACTATGATAGCCCCTCTCTACAGTCATATTTAACATAAGGCTTGAGAGCCTACTTTATAAAGTTTGAAAAGGAAAAAAACCATGGAAGAAAAATGGCGAGGAACGAGAAACGAAGTGAGGTCTGGAAAAGAGAGAAGACTAAGAAACAAGGGAAGAGGGATGCTGAAGGACCAGAAGTTGTGGTACAAAGGGGGGTGGGGGGTTATAGAAGGCTTACACTGCCTCCCAGACCCACAAGACCAAATTAATTGCAGGTTCTCAGCCCCCCTCAGACCAGTCAACTTTTCAGCGCGAACGGTTTTCAGGCCCGAGGAAAAGTGGGCGAGGGGGTTAAACACAAAGAACGGGACCGCTTTTTAGAAAAGTTTACCTCCCTCCACTCCGGCGTTTCTCTTCACTCGAGAAGAGAATAGCTGTAATGAAGTCTGAAGCCCGCACACACGAGCTTTTCCTTAACATTTCCACCCTCCTCCGCGGCTTCCTTTTTGGACCATTATCAGTCACTGTGAAACCTCGACAATTTATAGAGTTCTTCTCTTCATTTAACCCTCCACTTGCCTTCGCCCTCCCCGAAGCAGATAAATCGCCTAAAGTTGGGAAAGAGATAATAATATGCGTCTTTCTCTTCCGCTTTTCGAATGAGGAACGTTACCGAACTCCTTTTGTTCCGAGTCCTGTGAGATCCACTCTGCTTTAACATTCATTCCGCTCTCAGTTGAAGCGGATGAGGAGGCTTACAGATTGGTTGGATTTTCTTGTGAGAGCGTCTCATTTCTGCAAAGGCGGTTTATAAATTCAAGGTGGACGATTTCGGTGCGATTCAATAGTTTTGATTCCATTTCTATAGAGAGAAAGGTCTATGGAATATATTTATTTTACATTCTATATATTATATAGAATTACCTAATGAAAAATATTTGGGTTTAGGTGTCAAAATTTGACATTATCAGCTTCAGGACACGTGACTTGAGCAACGTCTGTTAATGGGGAGTTCGCATTGATTTTATATTTGGAAATCTTCCCTACCATTCAATAATATGGCTAAAAAGTAACGTGCACAGACTCCAATACCAACGAAAAAAAATCATTGTAGGAGATATAACGAAAAAACGAAACGCACAGTTTGAATCGGCCGGCGTTTCCCACCAGTCACTGTTTGAGGTAATGACGTCACAGTTCCAGTGAATCTCTCACCATGAGCGCTAGTGTCGTCAGCTTATATGATAAATTTATAGCACTTATAACATGATATTACGGAAAACAGAATTAACTTTTAATTATAATACATGATACTTGAAGTTTAAAGCCTTATCAGAAGGATTTACGGCTCACTTGAATTTTATTACGTGATGAGTAGTGGAATAGCAACACTGGGCGGAACAATCCCCTCACCTGTCAAGAACAAAACACTATCGTCGACGCTCTTCAGCTGTAATGAGGAAGTGACGTCACGCTCCCTCCATGGCCCCGGTTTTTCAAACGCCGTAATTTTCGTTAAATTATTTAAATTTTCTGGAAACGATTTCAGGCGGCTGACTACTGTTTCCCCTACATTCTCAGGGAGTACTTTCAGAAAAAAAAAATAGAAAAAAAACAATGCGAACCCCCCATTCCACCCTACGATAGATTCCAAGAAATGTCCGTCAGCCATCCGCCGTCCGAGCCGTTTTGAGCAGTAGCATTTTGTACTGTCTTAAATTTTGACAAAATACTCACATTACTATCTTGTTGTGCTCGCAAGGTTTTCAGACCCATCACACCGACCCGTGGGGCGCTGTGGGGCTAAAATGGGGCTACGGGAGGGGTTTTTTGAAGGTTTTCGGATATGGGGTCGAGTTAGGTGTCGTTTTCAGAGTATTTTTGGACGTACAATCCATTTCTGGAGGTCCAAGAACGATCCGATTTTACCGTGGTGATGTATGGGGCTCTCATGGGGCTACAATTGGGATTTTTGAACGATCCCAGAAGTTCATAAAAGGTGTCGTTTTCCGACTCATTTTGAACGCAAAATCCTTTTTTTCGAGGCACCACATCCGTCCAAACATTGTACAGTAAAAAAATATATACTTTTTTTTCAAAAATTTCTTTTAATAACACAGGATTAATTTTTGCACAATTAACCTGTATCAATGAATAAAAATCTTCTTTTTTTTAATCTGAAATTTTGACAATACTCGGTTCTCCGGCCGGTGGTGCCGAAAAGATTTTCATCCCGATCGCTCCAATTTCTGGGGCTCTGTGGGGCTAAAAAGGGGTTATGGGAGTGGTTGTTGAACGTTGTCGGGGTTGAGTTTGGCGTCGTTTTCGAAGGACTTTTGAACATAGAATCCATTTTTTAAAATCTATTTATATTAATTTTTAATTTAATCTTTTCTTGCAATTTGCAGCGTTTTTTTAATTTTCTGGGGCATTTCTGAATTACGTCCAGCGAGAAAGGAAGGAGCATGACTTATTCATACTGTGGTTGTTCGAAGCTTTTTTAAACATTTTCCACAAATAAAAATAACTCAAGCTGTTTTGTGTTTTGCAACACCATGTTTGCAGAAACTGCAGAGCGTTTGCCAGGAAACCTAAAACCGACTCGGTTCCCTCTTGGATGTCTTTGTGGTGGATTTAGGGCCCCTCCGTACCTCACGGAACATAACGAAATATCGTGGCCGGTTTTGGCGCAACCCCACAAAACCGACCCCACGCGACAGCCGTAATTAGTTATCGTGACGCCCAACAATTAAACTGGAGCGCCAGCGACGGTTTTCCCTACGAGAAGATCACTGTTATCTCTCTGCAAACGTTACCCATCTCAGTTGTCACGTAATCTCTTAGTTTCTCCAAAGCCAACTACCACGGTAAAAAATAGGACTTTTTTTTTTTGCCCGTTTTTAGAGAATTTTCCCCCTTTTCCCCACTTTCGCCGAACCTTCCCTTTCCATCAAGTCCCATCTCATCTTCGTTATCTCCTCCTGTGATTAATAACTTTAAAAGCGGCAGCGCAGAGACAGGAATTTTTTAAGTCTTTTCCTTCTTAATCTCCCTTAATGTTTAAATACCCTGAGAGCTGCGGCAAAAAAAAATCTCTCTTCCTCCTCATGTACGGCCTAATTTCCCTCCGTCTTACCACTTTTCTCGCTAAATCCAGGTGGGGGCTGAGTGATGAACTTTACTCCTATAAAGTATACTGTTAAGTCGGGCTGACTCTTCAACGTTGGGGATGCCCTGACGGAGCATTAATAATTTCACACCTATTAGGTACATTGCACCACGGCGTAGCACATCTGCAAGACAGCTGGGGATTCGGTAGGGGGAAAACGAAACGAGCTAAGACTAATTTCAGAATGAGCTTCTTCAACATTTTACCCCTAATTTCCATTTGCAAAATCCATCTGAACAAAAAAAAAAAAAAAAAACGACAGAAATAAATGAGTTATAATTTTCATTCTCTTAAGTCATGTAAACGGGCAGTTTCACTCTGGATTTTGTACAATCGGTTGTTCCAACATCGTCCTCTTATAAAATACTATTCGCTTCAACGAATCTTGGAAAATCGTCGGTATGTACATCTATTTTGATTCATTCTTTATTTATCTTCAGTTTTGAAAATAAAAAGTTCAAAAGACGTGAGCCGGCGTCAATACAGAAGCACTTTTCTACTGAGAGGGAAAAAAAGACCCTGAAAAGGAGCCCTTCTTCATGTTGACCCTGAAAAAGGAATGAAGGGAAGGAGAAGAAAAATCTTGGCTCAGCTTGAATCTGTGTTTTCGCTCCCACAGCACCCTCGGTGGTGATTTTCCAGTGATTGATTGATTTTTCCCCTCCTTTTAATCGCCAACTTAGCTGTTTTCTTCCATACACCTTTCGTTCCGTTCGACGGTAAAATCTTAAAACATTTTTTTGCCCCATTGTTTTAGCTGAAACGTATTTTTTAAGTTACAATTATCAGTACCTTTTATTAATTTGAGTAATAGACGTAGAGAAGCACCTGCATGATTCGTTACCCAGACATTCCCGCCATCGTCATCCCAACCCCGCGTCTTTCATAGATTAGGGGGGGGGGGGGGGGGGGTCCTGGACCTTCTGGGTGGAGCTTATAAATTGGGAATGGGAGAGCGTTCCCCTTCAAGATCTCGGATTTAGCGAAGGCAGGAGCGGTTGAAGGAGCGAGTTACACACCACTTTCACCTATCTGGGCATTTTACTTCTTAAATATTTAGCCCTGATTCGAAAACACTTAAGAATGTTGTAGTGAGGTCTGGTAAGCAACCAAAAAATATGTAATGAAACCAGAAACTAGAAAATATATTTTATTTTCCTGGTTCCATAACACCTCGTTTCATCATTCGTAAGACACCATTTTCAAATTAGGGCTAAATATTAGAGTAACATCATAAACTAAATATCTCATTTTTGTGAGGAAAAGTAATAAATAATTTCTAATAAAAGGAAATGCCTATAAAAATAATGAAATAAGAAAGAAAAAAATACTGAAAAAAATAAAATAACAAAGATTAAAAATTTGAAAAACAAAATGAAAATTAATCAGAAGGAGGGGGGGGGGGGGGGGAATCAGTAAAATAGAAATGATGAAAGTAAATAATTTAAATAGGTTGGGGGGAGGGACACCGAAAATTTTGGAATGTTAAATAAACCTTTTTTATGTGCAGTTGCAACGAAACTATGAATAATTCTTATCCTGATGATAGGAGACTATAAGATATTATCTCTTGAAACCTCAGCAGACAGACAGACAGAGATTTTGAGATTGTATGGATAAGATATTATCTCTTGAAATATCAGCATTACTCGTCGTCTTATTGGACCAAACCTCAACTATTTTCCATCGACGAAATACCTATTATATCATATTCTATTATAATATCACATCCTAAAATATTATTATATATCTATTAAAAATTGTTTCTTGGGAACCGGCTTGCTTGTCTGTTCTTCCTAAATAACCTGCTATTAAAAATATTTATATTTTATAAATCGATGCCCGTGGAAATGATTTCCACAAATACCTAATTAAAATGGAGGAGATACAATTAGCACGAATCTAAGTGAAATTGTAATATTTCGCAATTATGTTTCTTTCATATATAAGATCGTAAGAAGAGATCGTAAAAATCTGTATAAAACCGCGAATATTAGGCCTCTTTGTAAAATATCATTACCTAATTTAGTAGCTATGTTGGCAGCGCTCCTTCTCGTCCATATTATGACGATCGGGTTTTGCCGGTTTTATTCATTCTGTCGTCACCTTTTTAATAACGCTTTTACGTGTGTGAATCAAGTTGCATTACCTACAGTGTTTTTCTATCGTTTCTACAGCTTATTTATACACGCCTTTGTCACAAGGAATCTCAGGATGAGTGTATTACGTTCAATTGAACGATGTATCGACGAAAAGGGTTTCTTATTGTCTGGTCTAAAAAGTGCAGTAGGTTATCGATCGTGATATTCTTTCAAAATGACAATACCAATCGTATGGAACATGCTAAAACACAAGCGGCGAAACACCCCTTTTGGAGAATTATTCTCAGAATGTTAATCAAAGCAAATGATGATCATGGCGAGAGTCAAACTTTGATTGGCCTCAAAATTTGTCATTATATTATAAATTGTCTTTATAGTATCTATTATATATTTGAGTAACGGCGTTTGTTGGTTTGTTGGTTTGTTTGCAACTCTGGAGCCTAAACCGTTAGATCTAGAGAGATGCGGCTTTTTCCTATGTGCTCTATGGTATCCGAAGATGACGCGCGACCAATAAAAATGTGAAAAAGTTGCGCGCAACCGTGCGCATTTTCGCTTTTTCAAATGGTGCCGACTTTTGGAAAGGTTTGGGGAGTATAAAATAATATTAGTATGTTTCATGATGTGTAGATTTCAAAAATGAAATGCTCGTCCGCCGCCGGGAAACATGGGAATGGTGTGAAATTTGTAATAATTGGAAGGTCTTGGCAAGTGGTAAATTTGGATATGAAAGTTACTCATTCAAGGTTGAAAGAGCGTTGAATAAAGCGTAGATTTTTTTCTGAAAACTTATGTTGACATGGATATGTCTTTTGGCTGGAGGTCATGGAAAAATTTGCGTGACGAAATTTTCACCCGCGACGAAATATTCACCCCAGTATCTAGGTTAAACAAAATCATTGCTAGCGTACACGTCATAATAATTATGACGTTGGAATTCACTTTTGTACATCACACCAATTATTGGTGTGATGTACAAAAGTGAATTCCAACCATATTAATGAGGTCGGGATCAGCCTAATACAATTATTTACCAAAGACATATCCATGATCTGATGTTTTTCTCTGAAGGGAAAAATTTTGATTTTCATTAAGAATCCCCCTCAAGGAATGGAATTTTTTAATGTAGTTTTTACGGAAACAGCGATTTATCGAAAAGTCCGGAGTCGTCCGGAAACAGGTCTTTTCCTTCTTACTCTTGAGGTGCTGAGTGAGATAAATTCAAAACAATAACTTCCTCCCGTGCAGATTGGCCATTGGTCATTACAAAATCAAAGCCGCTATCAAGAGATAACCCGTGGGGTTGAAAGGAGGTAAAAGGATTTACGTCGTTTGGGGTGTCGTTTACAGTGTATATTCGAAGTCCCAGACCCCATTTTACCTCACTGTGGGGATCAATGGGGCTTCTATGGGGCTACAAATGTTGGTTTCGATGGAAATCAGGAGGTCAAATGATGTGACCTTTTCGTGGTAATTTTGGACGTAAAATCCATTTTTTGAGGTCCCACATCTGTCCAAACACTGTACAGGGATACCTTTTTTTCGTAATTTTTTATTTACTGAATTAATTTTTGGATAATTTACCCCTGGATTTTGGATAATAAACCCTGTGTAAATAACCCCTGTTGTTCAAAATTTGCAGAGGGGTTTTTTTTTTTTTTTTTTTTTTACTGAACTCACCGCGCCGCTCGTCGTGTACCTCAATTTTATAGTGTAGATCGACCTTAAAACTGTCGTAGATAGACCGCATTGAAAGTTATAAGACGGACAATTTTTCCAAAGTTTGGATTTTTGAAAAGATTTTGAAAAGACTTTGAAAAGATTAAATGCCACGTATTCTCCACTTATTAGAAGCCTCCACTTTTTCCACCCTTCTTATTTCTCATCCCCAACCATTCGCAAACTAATACGCCTCCTCCTCCTCCTCCACTTCCGGGGGTCTTAAATGACAGCCGGTTTTTATGGGATGCGGATGAAGGAAAGAGAGAGAGGGACGTGGAGGAGATCTTGAGGAGCGAGAGAGAAGAAAGAGAAGGTGAAGAAGAGAGATACGTTCGGTTTTTTTTTTTTTTCCTTTTCTTTTTTCGAGATAATAAGATTCCGCAGGAATTGGAGAAGGGAGATGAGTCTGGGGATGGGGGGTACTCATCAATATTCACACTCCTTGCCACTGACCCCCTCCATGTCTCCCTCTAGCAAGACCATGCGTGCCACCCTTCTTTTGTGTTCCCCGCACTCGCCCCTCATTTCTTTCGTGCTCTTCATCTTTTCTCTTCTGTAGTCTTCACTCAGTGTTTTTATCCCTCCCCCCTCTTCTATCCTGCTCGTTTTCAAGTAACACCCGACACTCCCCCTTCCCCATCCTTTCTTAGCGTTTCTTTTCTCTCATTAACTACACCCCCTCTCCCTTTCTCATCCGACGCTATCCGAAAGAATCGATCGATTCCTCTACACCCTTAAAAACCATCCCCATCCCCCCCCTCTCCTTCCACTCCGTCAGAACAAACCCGAACCACTTTTCAAAATGTAATTTACCTATCTAATTGGCGGCTCCCAACTTATTTTTCTTAATTACTCGCGAAGTGTAACGTGGTAATTACACAAGCCTAATAAATCAACCTCTCTCTTGCCTTGGCGGTTGGCTTTTCGTAATTAACTTGGAAAACTCAACTTTTTTTCTGCCGAGGCGTCCTCATCATCTGGGAAGTTTTGTAATTTTTTAAATTATTCCTTCCACAAAACTTCAGGGATGTCACGTGTTGTTCTGATAAGAGATTTTTCGGGGGACGGCAATTAGCGCTATAAATTAAAACGGGGACCAAGTTTGTTCCCGAACCAACCGCGTTGCAGGTGGTTGATAGTACCGAAAGAATGTCTCCTCGCTTCAATTTCCGAAGTTTTGACGATTTTCGAAACTTTATTCTCGAAAAAAAATCCCCCCCGAATTTTAATGAAACAAGTTGTTTGTTTGATAAGATGGCGACTGTCGCCAGATTTTCTTCGAGTGCGTGATTCAGAAGTAGAACCACAATCCCACAATTAACGCTTTCTTTACAAGGTGGTTGAGCCTGTTCAATTAAAACATTTCCAGACACTGCTATAAATAATTTGTTTAGGAAACCCACCGAGGAAAATCATTGGTGGACTTTATTGAGCTAAGATTCTTGAAAGCAACAATTTAAATTAAAATTATTTTCAAAAAATTAAATCTTAAAAACAGATTTATCAGTATTTGAAAACCTGGATATGGCATATTTTATTTCGACCTCCAACTATTCTGAAAATAATATTCCCAAAAATCTTTAGCTTTGTCAAAATTTAACTCAATAGCAAATTTATGCGTAAATAATACAAGCATAATTATACAACTATGTATAGATGCACGATGCGATTGTTATCTCTCTAAGCAAAAGTATTCCATCAATAATTGATGGAATTATTCCTTCTATACTTTAGATGCAAGACCCCGCTCCAATGATTCATTTTCATAACCGAAATAGTTTTACCTACTCCACAGGGTGAGAACTTTGTCAACGACCTCCGACGAAATAAAACACCTCATAGCTTAACATTTTTTTATTGTCTAGGCCTTTGTAATCAACTTCATTGTAATCTTGTTTGACAGACGCCCTTTGTAGCTAACTGCCGCTCCGCCCAGACTTGCATAAATTCAAGGAATTGAATGGAGCTACCCAAATGACTGGGGACGAACCTACTCCAAAAGGTTTACGGCTTTTTACGATAGAATAATTTCATGGCCTTTGACGAAGAACTGCCCTCCCCTTCCACCTCAAAGCACCTATACATTAGACTACAAAATGTAGAGCGAATAAATATTCAATCGTGAGATCCGAGGGCTCAACTCGAGTGGATTTGCATTTATTGTTTAATTAAATGAATAATAATTGCAATTGATTATTCACCCTTCTTTTTTTTCATAATAAATAAAAGGGCTCCAGATTTATAATAATGAAAGCCTCGTCGCATAAAATGGACTGGAAACAGATGGCCAGGTGAGGGACGAGCCTTCGTGAAAGTTTTGTTAGTTCTAAAAAGTTCGTTGTAGTGTGAGTTATGAAATGAAGCTAATTAAGGCTATTTGCAGTGCGGAATTCTCGGCGACGGTTCAAAGGTAAATTTTTGGTTTCGCTTCGAAATTTCAGTCGGGCTGTTCGAGGGATTGTAGGAAAAAAGTCCCCCGGAAAAAAAGTCCCCCCAAAAAAAGGCGCCGGAAAAAAATCCCCGGAAAAAAAATCCCCGTAGAAGAAATAGCGTTGACTGAATGGAAATGAATAGAAGATGATACTTAAGTATTAAATACTTTTGTTGTCGTAGGGGGTCAACACTAAGCAGTAGGTGACTGGGGTTTACAATGACTCGGTCAACGTCTTTTGTATTGTCCAAAAGATGAGTGGCTTCATCTCATTTTTTATCGGAACTGTGTACCTATTCAGTGTGTACTTGTGAGAAAATTAATTCTGTCAATCAATAAAATTTTGAAAAAAAGAAAATCTAATGTTTCATTAAAAAAACTGTTTTTTTCAACAATTTTTTTTTTTTCATTCGGAAATTAGTTGACCTCTTGGCATCCTTCAAAAATCCCGCTTGTAGCCCCATGAAATCCCTATAGATCGCCACAGTGAAATCGGATCAATCCGGGACCCCCCAAAATGGATTCTACGTCCCAAAATCCTTCGAAAACGACACCTCCCTCGATCCCATAGCCCCATTAAAAAAAAACCCTCCCGCAGCCCCATAGCGCCCCACGGGTTTGAGCGATCGGGCACAACTAGATGGTAAACCGAGTATTTTGTCAACATTTCAGATTTTTTTTTAAATTCCTACTGCCCAAAACGGCCCGGACGGGGTACGGCGGACGGACATTTCGTTTTTGGAATCTAGACCTCTTGAAACGAAAAATGTCACATTTTGAGGCTGATCAGAATTTTCGACCCCCGTCGCGATTACATAGGTGTATTATTCCAAGAATAATAAACCAAACAAATAGGTTCCCTAACTTTCAATAGTTTTGTTCAAGATTTTTTCAATTTTTAACATTTTTAACATTTTTCTTTTTGGGGATTTTTTTCCGCCCTTGAGTATTCTTGGGGGATTTTTTCCGCCCTGCAGGATTTTTTTTCCGGGGAGTTTTTTTCCGATTACCGTTCGAGGAATCGACGTATATTTGCCACAAACGGTTTGATCACAAATATGACAAGACTCCCGTGGGATGAACGAGCTCAGCTCCCGCCGGAATCCGTTTTGAGCCGCCTGTACTGTTTCCACTCGCCCAAGTGAAACTCCGTTTAAATTGTTTTGCAGGGAACTTTGATCAACACCCCTCTGCCACCGAAAACAAACCGAATTTCACGCTCGAATTCAATTTAAGGTTTTGCCTAAAGAGGGGAATGAATGTGTGATCTGAGTCGGCGGAAATGAGGAATGTTGGTGAAATTAAACTAATTCCATGGTCGAACACCCCTCGCTCTCACTGTGTGGTGATGTCACCCCTTTCCGAGCCCCTTTCACACCTTCGACTATCAGGAAAATAAAGTTAGATTTGGCCCGAGCTGTGACAATAAAATAGGTTTTCGCTTTGCAACTTTTTTTAAATTCGTACTAAGTGTTATTAGTCGATTCTAATATCGATTAATGTAATTGCCCGATGAGTATTGACGATCTGAATTAATGAGAACTTTGAACACATAATTCAACATCATGAGCATCATCAACATGATGACAAAACGCTGATATTCGGGTGTTTACCGATCCTGAACAAAAATAAAAATAAAAAACGCAACAAAATTTACACAAGGGTTTATTATTCTTCGTTATAATTATCGTAAAATTAATTCTATATCAGTAACAACAATTTTAATTTAATTATTTGAAATTTTTATTCATTTTCTTGTAAAGTTTGAGGAGGGATGTGGAAGGCACCAAAAATAGATTATGCGTCCGAAATTACTGGGAGAACGACTCCACATTCGACTTCCTCGAAGCCCCAAGAAACCCCCTCGGTGAAATCCGACGATATATTATATGTTTATATACATATCATGTAGTTTCGTCATTGGAATGATATTTTCTGCGAATACGCTTCATAATTTAATTTAAATAAGAATAACCTAAGATACTGCTGTTCATGAACACGGGCACGTTATCGTGATCACGTTGCGCCTGCTATCATCGACTTCTTCTCAACTGCCAACTGCGTAAAAAACATCGATTCGTATGGATAGGTTTATCGATTTTTCAAATTCTCTCTGTACATCGTAGATACTACCTACTTGCTAAGGTTTGGATGAAAGAAGGACCGTGGAAGACACATTACTAAAAAGTAACACCATTTCATGTTTTTCAGGTGCACCACATCTGAAAAGTAGGACCCGTCCTTCCAAAAGTAGTACCTATGGTCACCGTACTGATCCGTGGCCTTCCAAATGTACCTCGTGAAAGAGAGCTTGCCATCAAGCATAACTCCTAGATAGCTCCTATTGAGTGGGAGATTTGGATCGTCTGCTCGTCCACTCTCATTGGATTGACCTACCTGGACATGCTTATGCTTTTTTTTTTTTTTTTTTTTTTTTTTTTCATCCAAACGGGAAATTTCACTACGTTACCGAATTAGGTATGACATCCCTTGGGATCTCTCCTTTCACGCTGCAAATAACCACTCCATTCCGATGTCTTTCCGTACGCAGTGACTTGCACGACGAATTATCCCTCACAAAACTGTCACTATTAGACTTCCCTCTCCATTACTCGTCTGGGGTTCTTCATAATGGGATACGTAGTAACTTACACTACATTGTAGCCCCCACAGCCGTCCACAATACAATGTGGGATATAAAAGCCTCGGGGAAGTGGAATTTGGGGAGAGTCAGGAAGAAAGAGGTGTTTTGTTGAAAGAGGAAGGGGTCACCCATCAAAGTGCCGATCATAATTGACCGGAAATAACTTCCGGACCCCATTGTAGTTCACCTGACTCAGATATGGACCGCACTTGTTAGCGAAAATCAACCCCCCTTTTGTAACCATTACAAAACTACACCCTTTTCCACCCCAAACGAGTTTAGTAGGGGGGTCAAGCGGTCATTTTTATCTTTTCCCTCCCTTTTAACTTAACACCCTTTTCCATCCCTGTTGGTCATCCTATTGTCCCAATCCCCCCCACCACTCACGCCATTCAGGGGTCATTTGTTGTAGGTCGGAACGGGAAGTTGAAACGACTATTTAACCGAAAATCGCCCTCCTTTATTGCCGGCTACCCCTTCGACCCCATTTTGCTCTGATTAAATTAGTTGTCTTGCCCTTGTAAAGATAATAGAGATATATTCACGGAAAAAGGTGAAAACGTTGCAAATTTTACACGAGGGTTTATTATTCGTTTGTTTAAATTAACCACAAATTAATTGTATCAATACAAATTTTTTTTAATTATTCCTTTGCAGTGTTTGGGCGGACGGAGGACCTAAAAAAAAAGGATTCTACGGCCAAAATTATTCAAAAAACGACACCTCAATCGACCTCCAGGCATCCTCCAAGAGTCCCATGATGGGACTCCCATCTGTAGCCCCATTTATCCCCGCGGTGGTCCACAAATACCTCGAAAACGACACCCCACTCGATATCATAGCCGAAAACCTTCTTTTTTTTACTCGGAAAATATTAGACGTACTGGAATCCTTCAAAAATCCCATTTGCAGCCCCATGGTTGCCCTATAGCCCTATATAGATCCCCACAGTGAAATCGGCACGTTCTGAGACCCGGAAAATAGATTCTACGTCCATAAATTGGTACTTCGAAAAGGTAATCGGAAAAAAACTCACCGGAAAAAAAATCCTGCAGGGCGGAAAAAATCCCCAAAAGAAAAGTTGAAAAAATTGAAAAAATCTTGAACAAAACACAATTGAAAGTTAGGGAACCTCTTCGTTTGGTTTATTATTCTCGGAATAATACACCTATGTAATCGCGACGGGGGTCGAAAATTCTGATCAGCCTCAAAATGTGACATTATTCGTTTCAAGAGGTCTAGATTCCAAAAACGAAATGTCCGTCCGCCGTACGCCGTACCCCGTCCGGGCCGTTTTGGGCAGTAGGAATTTTTTTTTTAAATCTGGTGTTAAAAAATACTCGGTTTACCATCTAGTTGTGCTCGGAAGCAGCCCGATCGCTCAAACCCGTGGGGCGCTATGGGGCTAAAATGGGGTTGCGGGAGGGTTTTTTTTTATGGGGCTATAGGATCGAGTGAGGTGTCGTTTTCGAAGGATTTTTGGACGTAGAATTCATTTTGGGGGACCCCGGATTGATCCGATTTCACTGTGGCGATCTATAGGGCTTTCATGGAGCTACAAACGGGATTTTCGAAGAATGCCAACAGGTCAAATAATTTCCAAATGAAAAAAAAAAAAAAAAAAAAAAAATTGTTGAAAAAAAAACATTTTTTTAAGAAAAAGAAGAAGAAGAAGAAAGAGATTTATTTTGAATAGAAGCATAAAATTTTACTAAATTCAAAATAAACAAATAGGTACGGCAATGGATCTAAACCGTCTGCCGGATTTTTTTTTTATAAAACATTAAAATTTAATTTAATGTTTCTTCTTTTCAAAGAAAAGAAATTTTCTTCTTTTCAAAATTTTATTGATTGACAGAATTAATTTTCTCAACAGTACACACTGAATAGGTACACGGTTCCGATAAAAGATGAGATGAAGCCACTATCTTTTGGACAATACAACATTAGACGTTGACCGATTCATTGTAAACACCAGTCCACCTACTGCTTAGTGTTGACCCCCTACGACAAGAAAATTTGTTGTCCTAATATTGTGGTGTATTTGATACTTACGTATCATTTTCTATTCATTTCCATTTAGTCAACGCTATTTCTTCTACGGGGATTTTTTTTCCGGGATCGGAAAATACTGGGGATTTTTTTTCCGGCGCCTTTTGTTGGGGGACTTTTTTCCGGGGACTTTTTTTCCTACAACCTTCGAAAACGACACCTAACTCGACCCCATGGCCGAAAGCCTTTAAAAAACCCTCCCGTAGCCCCTTTTTCGCCCCATAGCGCCCCACGGGTTTGAGCGATCGGGCTGAAAACCTTGCGGGCACTAGATGGTCAACCAAATATTTTGTCAAAATTTCAGATTAAAAAAATTAAAAAAAAAAAAAAAAAAATCCTACTTCCCAAAACGCCCCGGACGGACATTTCGTTTTTGTAATCTAGACATCTTGAAACGGATAATGTCAAATTTTGAGGCCGATCTTAATTTTCAACCTCCGTCGCGATTTCACAGGTGTATTATTCCAAGAATAATAAACCAAAAAAGGAGCTCGCGGCCCCTACCTTAGTCACAAAATTTGTTGATCGCTGATTTAATCATTCATAGATAACGTTTTCTTAGGGGTAGGTAAGCATTCGTAGGTAGGTAGGTACTCATTTTTGCGCTTTCAAAATCATAAAGTCATAGTAGCTTTCTTATTTTCCTATTTCCTATTTAAAGTTATAGTAGCTACAATAACCTATTTCCTATTTAAAGTTATAGTAGCTACTATAACCTATAGGTAGCTCTCCTATTTTCGACTGCAAGTGCTGTAAGTAGTAGGAAACGTGAGGCGGTTCGAAGGCTACGAGCTGGACGAGCAAATCCAGACGTAACTGCCATCTACCGGTGTCGCCTGGAATTACGCCTCCCCGTATTCCAACTGCAGACTCCTCCAGGAGAGGACCGATTTGGAGACTTGAATTGTCAGTTTTTCCCTTACAAGCTACAGCAATTGATTCCACCAGACCGAAGACATTTAGGATTAAGTAGTCTTCCAGTGGCATTTAGCCAAAGCCCGGGTTCATCATCACCTGTCTTCATCTAATGACTCTTCTGCCATTCTTTGATTAATTATCACGAGCCTTAGGCTTTTTTTTTTCTTCTTCTAAAGATATTAAGGCCTGAACTCATTAGCCGCTATACAGTTCCGCAACGTAGCTTTTCTGCCAAAGAAACCTTCCTTTCGACATTTATAGAAAACCTAACTCTAACGCATCCAAGACAATTAAATTGGACTGTGTTAGAGTTAGGTTTTCAGTACAACTATGTGAAATTTACACCTAGCTGCAGGGCCGTGGAGAGAAAATCCGGGCCCGGGGGCAGAATTCATCGGGCCCACTAAAAAAAAAAAAAAAAAAGCTTGTATGACAATTTTTCCTATATTGATCTGTCCCTTTTCCCATTTTGCCTCTCCTCCCCCCTTTTTTTTCGTTAAGTAACTTAATCAACTTTTAGTGAAGTGAATTTCGCTCTGTAAATAAGTTTTATTATTTTAGTTTCTCATTAGCTGGTCACTTTGATTTGAAAAACGCTACAAATTTTACACTAGGGTTTATTATTAATTTGTAATATAATTTTTTATTATTATCAATAAGAAATTGATTTAAACTCCTGTCATCAGGGCCTAACAAATTGATCAAAAATGACACAGGTCAGAAAGTTATAAAACCAAATGGGAGGGAAAGGGAAGGAAAAAGAAACACATTAATCAAATAATAATAATAATTATTTTTTTTAAACAATTATTGTTAAATTTTTTTAAACAATTATTGTTTAAAAAAAATTTAAAAATCAATAATAAATTAATAAATCAAACGAAAAGAGGAGAATAAAAAATCAACGTCATAAGAGAGGGGGAAAAATGGGTTTTCCTCACTTTTATCGTTCCCGTATGTTACTGTTTTTTAAATTTATTAATTATGATTAGGTACTTGATTCATTTATTTATTCATTTATTTTTCCTTCCTCTCACATTTTTTGAAATTTTCTGACTATAGGAGAACATATCTTTTGAAACGTGGGCATTTCGTCTCATTTGACGTACCTCAACATGTTTCCATCCACGTTCATTCAAACAGTCAACACCATCAAGAGCTATTAATTTTAACAATTTAAAAAACCGTTGTCTGTACAGTGTTTGGACAGATAGGGAACCCCTAAAAATGGATTTTACGTCCAAAAATTTTGGACCACGATAATGACACCTCATTCTATCAAGCATTTGTAGATGCCCCACAGATCCCCAAGTTGAGGTCGGATGGGTCTGAGGCTCCTCTAAATTGGATTCTTCGCCCAAAAATAATTTGAAAGCGACCACCTCTCGACCCTCAACTCCACATTCTTCAGAACGTGTAGCCTTTTTCCCCACAGAGCCCTAAGGGGTGAAAAGATCGGGATGAAAATAAATGAGGAACTGAGTATTTTGTCCATGTACCAGATAACAATAAATAAATAAATTTTTAAAAAACACTACCCAAAACGGTCTGGATTTGGTTTTTGAATTGTACACGCCAGGAAACGATTAAGGACGAATTTTGAGGCCGATCAAAATCTTCGACCCCCGCTGGGAAAACTAAGAATAATAAACCGAAATTGAATAATAAACCATTTACCTATTGGAAGAAAAAAAAAATCGAGTGAGGCAACGCTATCCACTGTGGATGTGACAACAGTTGAGTGGATAGCGTTGCCTCACTCGAGTTACTGGTTCTTTTTAAGGGCAGTTGGTACCTACCCCCAAATTTTCTTTTTTTTTTTCGATTTTTTTTTTTTTTTCAAAATAAACTACATTAAGTATATTATAATATAATATTATATTATAATACCTACTGAACAAAATTGTATACCTATTGCACCCAGCTTGAACTTCAATTATAATAAGTATTATTAAAAAAATAGTTCAGAAGGCACCTGCATCATACTCTTGCTCTCCTTCTTTCTCCCTCTAATATATGGAAAAACAAAACACGCTCAGAAAGTTACTTTTCAATTTTCGGTGGGCGTTTCTGCTAATTTTTGAAAACTGTTGAACAACTGTTGTTACAACATTCTTTGGCGGGAATTAACTGTTAACGTATACTGTTACAAATTAACAGATTGAACTGAAAGTTGAAGTTGTGATCGCCTGATTTTGGATCGCCTCAACTAATTTTACCGTTACCGTTTCCGTGACTTTAACTTTCAAATAAATGTTTTTTGTTTCTCTTGTTCGTCTTTTGTTAATTGTTAATCTGAAAACTGCTAAACTGTTCGTTTTTTTTTTCGTTAACATGTTTTTTTAGTAGTTAACCAATTAACACCTTCCTGTAGCTTTTGGCTCTCCTGAAAGTTGCAAGAAATTTTCTTGATGCATTTGACCCATCTCGAGAACCAGCCAACCGATTTACATTTTTTTTTTTTTTTTTTTTTTTTTTTGGTAGATTGGCCCATTCCTAATGAAAGAACGTGCGGAAACAGATTTTTGAGATTATGCAAAAGTTTTCGAGTCAAGCAAGTGACGCCGGAATGCCGTTGAAAAGAGTCAAGTTTGCTGTTGTTATAAAATATATATTTTTTGCTGTATGTTATAAATCTCCACATCAATATTTTCAAAATCTGTATCCGCAAATTTTTAGATCTTTGGAAGGCCATTCATATTTTAGAAAGAAAAATCAACAAAATTGGACCAGGGAGTGACGATATTTTGGGGCACGAATTTGACCGATTTCATGGGGGTACCAACTGCCCTATGTTAGCCTCAACTGTGCCCCATGCCGGAAATATAAATTTAGCAGATATTGTAAGCTGTGCCGTAAGCGATTTACTCGAACCCGATTCCCCTCTGTTCTTCACTCTCAAAGTTATTCCTACTCCTTTCTTCAATCTCCCTTCTCTGTAAGTTCTTCTAAAAGGTTATTTGAAAACGAAGGGAGCTTCCCACCCCTGAAGCCCTCTCCCCCAAAATCAAAATAAAATATTTCATTAATTGTGTTCTGCCAAAGGGAGGATATAATGAGAAGGGCGGGTGTTCAAGAAAACGGAGCAAACACGTGGAGAAAAGAAGGACCCAAGAAAGAAGAGTACGTGACGCAGTGGTGAGGAAGATGGGAGGAGGAGGGGGAGGTTGCTTTTTTATAATGCATACTAATCAATAGCGGAGAGCCAAGAGTGTAGGAGCATTTAAACAGGGTGGTGATGAAGGTTGTACAGTAGGAGAGCGGAGGAGGGATGCACACCCTCTTAAAAAAAGGGGGTTAAGTTTTAAGCGGAGCCACCCTTTTTTGGAGGGGCAAATGAAGGGTGGTTGAGGAAGCACATGGGAGGGGAAAATGACGCGCATTACGTTGACGGGGGAGGTGTGGGAGAGACAGAGACGAAGAAAATGAACAAGTGAGAGAGGACGTTGAGAAAAATATGGCCGCCCTAGTACTTACTTTACGTTGAATGTCAATGTTTTGAACAAATGACGAAGAAGGGGATTCAACTTCAATTTGAGTTGGATTTTAGTATGTAGATATTCTTATCAGACTAAGGAGGGCCGTTGATTGGATTTTTTTTGCTTCGAACTCCCCTACGCATCCACCGTTTTGACGCACATCACATAAAACCAATTACGAACATTTCCCAGTGAGGTCATCTAACATTCACAACTGGAAATCAACAATATGCCCTCAAAAGCACAGTGCAAACAATATTATATATAATACGCCCAGGAAATTTAGTGCAAAAAAGATGCCTAAGCAACTAAAAATCGCTTGAGAGCTGGAAACCATTTTAATACCTCTTGGGGGTCATGAATAACGGGTATAAGAATTTGCGACGGTTTCACAGCCCAAAAACCATGAAATTTTCGCACTTGTGGTTTTTATTCACGGAATAATACACTTATGTATTCGTGTCGGAGGTCGAAAATTTTGTTCGGCTTCACTTTGGTGTCATTAGGTGCTGTACCTCTCGCCGTTTATACCTCAGGCCGATTGCAATTACTACCCCCAGCCATGCCACAAAAGAATTGTACCGTACAATTTGTTCGCCATGAATTCATAGTCCCAAGGACAAATAGTATCGTAGCACATTCCCCATGTTGCTATTATCCCCGATAAGACTGCTCAAAGGTGGTGTGCTGTTGCTTGAAGGAAGCTCCTCATTTTCTTCGATCCCGGAGGCGATAAGCGATCAGTATTGTTGTTTCTATGGAAAACTTGGTACCAAGAAACACAATCAACTTTTGTGTAAGCAATGGAGGGTTTTTCCAAGAATAATCACAGGATCACTTCTTTTTTTTACATGTGCGATGTGCGTACCTCTGGCCAGACCAGTTACCTATTGCTATTTTGACTTCTTTTTTTTTCGCAGTTTGGTAAGTTACTGTTTGAGAAAATGACGAGAACTTTGGAAATTATGAGTAGGTGAGGTAGTACCTACCTATTATGATATCGAAAAGACAATTTTTCAAAAACTGGCCGAAGGTACAGCACCCTATACGTTTCAAGATGTGTACATTCCAAAAACGAAATGTCCGTCCACCGTGCTGGCCGTTTTTGACAATAGGAAATGTTTAAAAGTCCGAAATTTTGACAAAGTACTCGGTCCACCACCTAGTTGTGCACGCAAGGTTTTCACCCCAATCGCCCAAACCCGAGGGGCGCTATGGGGCTATAGGAGGGGGTTTTGAAGGGTTTCGGATATAATATCGAGTGGGGTGTCGTTTTTGAAGTATTTTTGGAAGTAAAATCCATTTTCGGGGTACCTACCACATCGGTTCACAAACTTTACAGGAAAATAAAAACTTTGTTAAATAATTAGTAGATTAAATTTTTTTACTGATATAGGAAGAGCTAATTTTTGGATCATTTATATAAAAGAATAATAAACCCTTGAGTAACATTAAATTTTGTCGCATTTTCCCAAGTGCTTCACGTATAACTCGAAAAGTTCCTACAAAAAATGCCCCAGTACCTACGGTTTGTCTTTGATCGTCGTGTACTGGATTAATGATAGGATACTATAGTTACTTACGTATCTGTCTTGAGAAAATAATTTCTAGTTTATAATGAGTTGATTACGTTAAATGACATTTAAATTATTTACTTTTAATTGAAAAAAAAATACCAGGAAGTGAAACGTTCTGAGTTCGTAGATTTGACGCTACGACCTTTTTTGGCTCAGTCATTTCAAAATTAAAAAATTATATTTCCTATATTTTTTCGCCGTGAAATTTTCAATCGGAGCAGTAATTTTCAACCAAAAGGCGTTTGAAGTTGAGAGTTTTCAAATTTTTAGCGAAGTTGGCGAAAATCGCCTTTATTTGATGAAAGATTGCGGCTGAACGGCTTGAGCGATTTCAAATTTTTCAACGCAAAATATAATGCTTTTTAAATATTGGTATGGTTACATTTCCTATAGAATTCACACGTTTTGAGTTAAACGCAAAGAACTAGAAACCGTCGCATAGTCACATACCCGTAATTCAGGACCCTCAAGAGGGATTAAAACGATTTCCAGCTCTCGAGCAATTTCTAAGGACTAAAGCACTAAAGCACTGCCTGGGCTGTATGCTGTGTACTGAATATTTTCGCTACTTCCAACTATAAAAATCAAAATTCTCATTATCAAGAAGAGATCCTCATCACCGATGCCGCAGAGTTAACTAATAATAATTATTATTATTAGTTATTATTGCGAGTCGAGATAAGGAATTTTTATCCGATAACGTCGAACACACGTCGTCTTATTTTCATCCCCTCTTTGAAAAATGGTTCCCTTGTAAACTATGATTTTCAGCGGTGTGGGAATTTTAATCTGCAAAATCGTTCTTTGTGCATGTTGAAATTCTTGCCAAACGTTCTTACAGACAATACGGTTCATCCCTCCCGTTGATTTGTTGTGACCCTATATTCATCTTTGAAGCTCGGCAAGCTTTGAAAAAGTGAGGTTCTCCTAGGAGGTACATTAAAGTTAATAATGTTATCCAACACGTGATGGGATAAATTTCAAGCCAAAACTCAACTCCCACTGAGCCCAAGCTCACAGCTATTTCAAATGAGGAATTTGGAAAAATCCCTTTTGGTTATAGTGATGATGCAATTATAAACCACAAATGCTCAAGTGAGGAGTTCATTTAAAATTGTTCATTTTATATTTTCTTTCACAAATTTGTTGTAATTATTAACCATTTTCCCTGAGGCATCCTACAATCGTCATGAGATATGTGCATGCTCTTTCAGTGTACTCAGAAGCTCAAATTTTAAGGGAATAGTCTTTCCTACCAGGTAAAAAACACTGCCGATTCTACACTTGCACATTGAAAACTGTAAATGTACTGTATAATAATTATACAATTATTGTAAAGTGTTTGTACTGAAGGCCTCTAAATGGATTCAACGTTCAAAAATACTCCGAAACCCCCTCCTGTACCACATTTTAGCCCCTTCCGTTTTACTGCCCCCTCATTTGACTGAGATTTCGAGAGTTCTCTGTATTTCACTCTGGTTAGAAACTATTGTCAAAAAAGCTGAAAATTCAAAGAGGGTCTCAGAAACATTGAAGACTATACGACATTCGATGCTTAGGATGTTACTATTTCCGTCGGGGCTGTGGTGTGATCATGATCACTATCATACCTAATAATATTATCATCATATTATGATAGTGATCATAATCATAATAGTGATCATAATCATATAGTGACATAAAAAGACGATTTCAGACGAAGTAGTCTATTTCCACGATAAATAAAATAACAACTTGTAGACGCGTTTCGGTTTACTAAACCATCATCAGTACAATACAGAATGAGGAAGTTGTGAGAAGTTCCTTATATACAAAAGTGAATGTGCCTTCTTATGGGCGTGGCATTAGAAAGGTGGCAAGAAAAGAGAATGTGAAAGGCAAATAGGTGAAAGGAGAACTCACAGGAAAATATCGATTAGAGGGGAACGCCTAATTACATCCAGGTCATTTACTGATATTCCTAAATTGTAAACTTTCTGAATTTCCAAAGATTCTAAAGCATCTAGTTTTGGACCTTTTTTGGCAAACATGAGCTATCCCAATGGCTGGATTATTATTACCTATCTCATAACTGATTCTATGGTTTTCTTCTGACAAATGTTTTTCAAAAGCTTCCCTACCCCTTCCCAACCTAAGATCATCACTATGTTCCTTCAATCTAATTTTAAATTTTCTTCCAGTTTGTCCTACATATTGAATCCCACAATCACATTTTAATATATACACACCCCCTTTATCCTCTAAAGGAATTTTATCTTTCACACCCCCTAGTAATTTCTTTGTAGAATTCTGTGAATAGAATCCTACTCTGAAACCCCTATTTTCTAAAATGCGACCCACTTTCTGAGTTACATTCCCATAAAACGGTAAACTAACCCACTTCCTATTATCTGGTTCCCTATCTTCCCTTTCCAAATTTGTGACTGCTAATTGAAATTTCTTCATACCAATCTTTCCCCAAATTCTATCTATAGTAGCCCTATGATAACCATTACTCTCCGCTATAGAGTAAATTACTTCTTTTTCTTTTTGAAAAGCTACTTGATTCATTGGGACCGATAATGCCCTGTTAATCATACTGTAAAAGGCTGCAAATTTATGAGATGTTGGATGATTGGAACTATTATGGATAACCACATCCGTATAGGTTGGTTTCCTGAACACAGCAAATTTATGCCTACCCCCCTCCAATTTTATAGTTAAATCTAGAAAATTCAGCTCATTCCCCCCCACTTCCTTAGTAAATTGAATATGCTGATCTACAGAGTTGAGCTGATTAAAGAAATTAGCTAGTTGCCTATCAGTCCCATTGAAGAGGACAATAACATCATCAACATATCGATACCAATAAACAACATTATTTTTGAATTTTGTTTCAATGATCCCTTCTAAATGGTTCATATAAACATCTGCTAATAGCGGAGACAATGGCGATCCCATAGCTACCCCTGGTTGAGTATAACAATCCCCATTAAATTTAAAATAATTTTGATCTATACATAAATTCATCATTTGGGATAGCTCATCTTTCCTTACAAAATCAAGTTGAGAATTTAAAATTAATCGGTTAATTACATCTTTACATTGTTGAACTGGAATGTTAGTAAATAAACTAGTAACATCAAAAGAAACTAATTTTGAATTATGTGGCACATGAACATCTTTTATTTTACTTATAAGGTCCAAAGAATTTTTAACGGTAAATTTTGGAGTGAAATCAACAGAATTTTTAAAAATAGTATTCAGTTTTTTGGCTAACTTATAGGCAGGCGCATTTATATATGATACAACAGGTCGCATAGGTATTCCTTCTTTGTGGATCTTGGGAAGACAAGTTAGGAGAGGAGGTCTAGGGTTCATTTCAAATATGCATATGTTTATATGAACCATTTAGAAGGGATCATTGAAACAAAATTCAAAAATAATGTTGTTTATTGGTATCGATATGTTGATGATGTTATTGTCCTCTTCAATGGGACTGATAGGCAACTAGCTAATTTCTTTAATCAGCTCAACTCTGTAGATCAGCATATTCAATTTACTAAGGAAGTGGGGGGGAATGAGCTGAATTTTCTAGATTTAACTATAAAATTGGAGGGGGGTAGGCATAAATTTGCTGTGTTCAGGAAACCAACCTATACGGATGTGGTTATCCATAATAGTTCCAATCATCCAACATCTCATAAATTTGCAGCCTTTTACAGTATGATTAACAGGGCATTATCGGTCCCAATGAATCAAGTAGCTTTTCAAAAAGAAAAAGAAGTAATTTACTCTATAGCGGAGAGTAATGGTTATCATAGGGCTACTATAGATAGAATTTGGGGAAAGATTGGTATGAAGAAATTTCAATTAGCAGTCACAAATTTGGAAAGGGAAGATAGGGAACCAGATAATAGGAAGTGGGTTAGTTTACCGTTTTATGGGAATGTAACTCAGAAAGTGGGTCGCATTTTAGAAAATAGGGGTTTCAGAGTAGGATTCTATTCACAGAATTCTACAAAGAAATTACTAGGGGGTGTGAAAGATAAAATTCCTTTAGAGGATAAAGGGGGTGTGTATATATTAAAATGTGATTGTGGGATTCAATATGTAGGACAAACTGGAAGAAAATTTAAAATTAGATTGAAGGAACATAGTGATGATCTTAGGTTGGGAAGGGGTAGGGAAGCTTTTGAAAAACATTTGTCAGAAGAAAACCATAGAATCAGTTATGAGATAGGTAATAATAATCCAGCCATTGGGATAGCTCATGTTTGCCAAAAAGGTCCAAAACTAGATGCTTTAGAATCTTTGGAAATTCAGAAAGTTTACAATTTAGGAATATCAGTAAATGACCTGGATGTAATTAGGCGTTCCCCTCTAATCGATATTTTCCTGTGAGTTCTCCTTTCACCTATTTGCCTTTCACATTCTCTTTTCTTGCCACCTTTCTAATGCCACGCCCATAAGAAGGCACATTCACTTTTGTATATAAGGAACTTCTCACAACTTCCTCATTCTGTATTGTACTGATGATGGTTTAGTAAACCGAAACGCGTCTACAAGTTGTTATTTTATTTATCGTGGAAATAGACTACTTCGTCTGAAATCGTCTTTTTATAGGATGGATTCCCACTATTTCGCCGCATCTACCTTACGTTATATAGTGACATTATGATATTATCATAATGTCAGTCTTCAGTCAATTCAGTCTTCGGAGGGGAATAAAATGGGCTCAGCCATTTTATGACATTTTACTCTCCTCCGAAGACTGAATTTCGAGTAGAGAAACTTCTTTATCACTTGGATCTAATTACCAAGGACCTATTTACAAAATCCGAATTTCCCTATTCAACAATAACGGTTGTATTCACCTAGGTACAAAAATTACTCATATGTAGTTGATCGATCGTTTGTTTAAGCTAAACGTTTTTCTTGCTGAAGTCGGTAGGTTCTTGAACAACAATGAAGAACAGGAATATACGATTTAAGCCAAATAACAAGTAACTACGGCTATTTATGGCTCACCATCTGCCAGAAGATGCAGGTCACATAATCGTTCAACTACCTACGACTTCTATTATTTAAATCTGACTATCATAACACTGCACTTCACCTTTCGAGTTTGTCACATGACTGAGGCCATCAGCCCGTACGGATGTTCGCGTGGAATATCCAAAAGGGAGGGAGAAAATAAGAGCTCATTTGAATCGACGCATCTGTCCCTTTGAAACAATAAAAGCTGGCCAGAAATGAAAAAAAGTTCAAAATCACAATTAACGGGTTCAAAAAACGCGAGATCCCCCTTTTGTCTAAACACGCGCGCCTACGGATTATCATAATCAGCCACCGCGCGCCAACTTCTACTGTTATTATAATTAGGGGCCTCCATCGGTAGAAAATGCCTTTTGTTTTGTTCTTCCTAAGCAGATGCTCTTCGCCCTTCTCGTCCCTCCTTTTTTTTTTCATTTCCGAAAAAATAACGATAAATAATAGCAATGTTGAACAAAAAACATACAAAAGGAGGGGTTGAAGAACAGAGAAAGCCGGTAATTAAAGGCATCTGGGATCGGTGGTTAGCGCGCACGTGACATAAAGACATGCACAGAAGCATTCTAGTTCGATCGAGTGGCCCGCGTCGTTTGGCTGTCCTGCTTTCGTGATGAAATTATTCGCTCGTCATCACAAATGGCCTAATTTTCATTAACTCCAAATAGCCAGAATGGTAGACTCATTATCCACATTCAGAGTTCTGAAGTGATACGATTCGAAGACCAAAATTATCTCGATTGACACCTCACTCTGCTCAATCGTCTGAAATTTGAGGATGCGTTTCTACCAAGATTCGCCAAGTGGAGGCAACGAATGCTTTCCTAGTGGCCGCGTAAGGGCCTGTTTTGCAGGTTAGCGTTTTCATGAAATGAAAATTTAATTCTTGTAAGCTTAATTTAGCTCATAATAATATTGTGAGCCCTCGAGGATCAAAACTTACTGAATCCGCCTTTGGGAAAACGCGAAAAAGCAGTTTCAACTTTATCAACCCCCATCAAGAAATCTTAGACTTCATAAGATTATTATTGTATGTATTCAACATTATCACTCTGCATAAGAGTTAATTGTTTGTATACCCTCATTTCATCGATATTGAGGAAAACATTTGAAGAGTCCAGGGGAAAAACCCCGTCATTGATACAAAGCTGATTTTGAGAAAAATGAATTTTAAAGTCTACCAACTAACAGAAACTTCAGAAACGATTTTAAAAATACAAAAAATGTTTTATTTGAACCATCAACTATGCAGATTCACAATATGTTTCCCGAATAACCATTTTTCAAACTATTAAATGATATTTTATACATAATTCTGAACTTATAACGCGAATTTTAACCCTCTTTTACTCCTAAACCAAACAATGGAGAGAATAAAGTATTTTTAAGAATGCAAAACGTATGTTAATATCCACAAAATACCAAAAAAAATTGCTTTGTACAATTTGTACACTGTGTATTAGGTTTTACAAAACATTTACCAAAAAAAACGGTTTTTACGAACGAAAACTACGATTCAAAAACGCTGCAAATTTTACTCAAGGGTTAATTATTCTTTGATATAGGTTACTTGTGCAAAAATTATTCCTGTGTCAATGGAAAAAATTTTGGAAAAAAAATGTTTTTTGGATTTTCTTTTTTCAAACAAAATTTTTCAAAAATTTTTTTTTACTCGAAAAATATTTAACCTCCTGGGATCCTTCAAAAATCCCATTTTTAGCACCATGAAAGCCCTATAGATCGCCACAGTGAAATCGGATCGTTCCGGGACTTCGAAAACGACACCTAACTCGACCCCATAGCTAAAAGCCTTCAAAAACCCCTCTCATAGCCCCATAGCGCCCCACGGGTTTGGGCGATCGGACTGAAAACCTTGCGGGCACAACTAGATGGTAAACCGAGCATTTTGTCCAAATTTCAGATTTAAAAAAAATTCCTATTGCCCAAAACGGCAACACACAAGATGATGAGATAAGGAGCGGCGCAAGCCGCAGCGTTGGTTGGGGCCTTTTAAACTGCAATGACGGGGTTCTTCCCTGCACGCTCTGTCGATGACGGGGTTTTTCCCCAGTACTGCTAATATTCAACCCAATATTTCGCTGAGATGACGTGGTTATTCTCCAAAACCGAGGGCTTCGTCGGATTCTACGCCTCAAAATCCTTTAGAAACCACTTCGTACCTGATTCACCCCAAAATGTCGATGACGGGGTTTTTCCCCTGGACTCTTCATTTGGATAGAGCACGTTTTGATTCTCGCACGTGGATAGGTTATACTATAACCTATCCACGTGCTTCCCAAACTTTTTGGCTTGGACCCCTCTTACTCAGGTATTTAGATTTTGATACATTACGCTAAATGTGAAGTTTGTGGTAAATAAAAGTTAAGTAAATTAGTTAAGTAAAAGTTAAAATGTGCAGGGGCGAGAGCAGCACACGAGGTGAACAGTCGTTGTGTTTTTAATTATAATTAAAAATTATTAATAATTATTAAACTTCCACCAACCGAGCTCTTTACTGCCAGTACCCACCACCAAATGCCAAATCGAGCCAGACTCATCCAACCGATAGTTTACCGAAGAAAACATTTGCCACTCCCCTAGAATATTTTTTCGTGTTGTTGTTACATTGTCATAACCTACTTCTTGACATTGAAAAGAACGACTGTGTGTGTGATGTATTTATTGGTCGGATTTAATGTATACCCATTCATTTTGTTAGATTTTGATGAGGAAATAATGTCAAGTTTATACTATCTTTTTGTTAAATTGGTATTTCTGGAGTAAATTGGCTGTGGGGTTCTGAGGAATTAGTTCATTTTGAAAAAGGGGTCCCTCACCCAAAATAATTTTAGATTCCCTGTTCTAGGATGCGGGATTTTCGTCAAGAAGCTGTGCAACGTCAAATTTGAAGTAATAAATTCGATGGATATAGAAGTTGATTCTATGTGTTCTTTAAAAATTTAGGGGTAAATGAACTTTTCAAAGAAAATTAAGTGCCCATTGGTGTTTATTTTATAATAAACTGACAATATAATATATATTCTTGTTAAATCATTATAATGATTTAACAAGATTCATCGTAGCGTCCTTCAAGTCAATATGGCGGTTGAAGAGGATTCCGTTAAAACGTCATTCTTCCAGCCGGATGATGGGGGTGGATTTATAAAATGGAGGACGAAAAACAGAGGGAGCGCCTTCTCCGGGCCCCTCCAGCTCGATTTATCGCATACATTTCCCTAAACCTTCACATATTGATTCATGCTTCGGCCATGTTTTTGCCCTACGTCTGACTCACTACCGAGGGTTCGTTTTTTTTTTTTTTCTGTTAAATAATCAAAAGGACTTTTGGAGAACGAGGCGCGTGCTGGGGAGACCCCTTCGAAAATTCCACTCGAAACCTCGCCCTAAAATTTATGAAGGTTCGCCTCGTGGAAAACAATACACGTGGTGCAAATGACTTCGATTGCCGGTTGGAAAATGATTTATATTTCACTGTCTCAGTTCGTTCACATTTCAGCCCAATAAATTATTTCTGTTCGCATACACGCTTCGGTTTTGCTTGAAAGTGTTCGCAGCCAACCCTCTGAGACGTAAATTCCTCGGGCTTGAAAAACAAAAAAATCAACAGCTACAGAAGGTAAGTAATGATTTTTTTTTTTTTTTTTTTTTTTTTTTTTTAACAGAAACTTGCCTTGAAATTTCCGTGCAGAGTATGCATCAGTATGAATTGATCACAAGAGACTCTCACTATCTTTAGTTTTTCCCCCTTAAGTAATGTTTTAAGTAATGTTTCGCATTCTTAAAGCACTGTGAGTTTGGGCAACCTACCCCAAATCGACTTCATCAGGTCATTCAGGTTAATTCGTTTACCTGTCACTAAAGACTATAATTATAGTATACTTTAAAGTGTACTTTTTCGGCGATTTTTACATTGTTGGGCCATAGAGGGTGAAATTGTTGGTACTCTCCTGAATACAACTTCACTGTTGATTTTCGTGTTTTTCCCCTTTTGGTTCTTAATTAAGGTCTTAAGACCATAGCACCATGGTGCATCCGTATGTATCCCTCAATAGGGTATATAATAGGGTGCATATATGCACCCGTAGCTGACAGTGCTCCAGTAGCTGACAGGTTCCATGAGAAACTGAAATAATAAGGATCCAGGGCCTAGATTATCACCGTTTTCTAAATTGGCGGTTTCAGTTGGCATTCTTTCATCTTTAGTTGCCTCCCCTGCTTCATTTTGGGGTGGTCATAGTGCCCGAAAACAACAAACTGTTTGGTCGATGGAGTATGGAGTGAAGCGGTCAGTATGTAGTGGAGTTGGTTGCGTCGCCATTTTGGACAAGGACTCATGAGTAAATTTTTCTTCTTAGCTGTTCACTGATGTTGTTTCATTGCAGAGACGCCTATCGGACAGGCTGTCAAAATCCGCTGTTCTAGCTGCTTTCCATGCATGTTTTCAAAGTAGAGCAGTCTATGCTATTTTGAGTTGGGGCCATTCAGCAGCGGCATCTGACATTTTCGCGGTGCAGCGAAGGGCTGTTAGAGTGGTAGCCGGCCTTAAGTACCGGGAGGATTGCAGGGAAGCCTACAAGCGGCATAAAATATTAACTATCCCTGCTGCATACATTCTTGAATGTATTTGCTACATCCGGAAAAACATCGGCAAGTACAAGTCGTCTGATCACGGCTACTCAACTAGGAACAAATATGACCTTTGTTTACCGTTCCATCGCCTGACAGCCTCCAGGAATAGTAGTTCTTGGTGGGGGATAAGTTTTTCAATGCCGTCCCTAAAAAGCAAGTCACTGGTTTCACTAAGGTCCAAAGTGAGCGGTTACCTGATTCAACTAGCTCCATACACATTTGATGACTTCCTGACCAGTGCCTGGGAAGAATGTAAGTGAGAACTATGAACTGGCTATAAACTCTTTTGTTATTTTACGTGAATATTTTTGTTAAATTGTTTTGTTTCAAATAGCCAGTTCTGTAGTCTGTGTTCTATGTTTTTTCTGTTTGATTGTTTGTTTGTTTGTTTACTGTAGGTGACTTAGTTTTAAGAAGTTTTAAGTAGAAATTTGACCATTGTCAAAACACTCAGTGTAACTGACAAATAAAAATTTGATTGATTGATTGATTGCAAGTTTCGTGTTATTTTCCACACTAGGGTGAATAAATATTGTGTTCCATGCGTTGCAACCTTGGTTTCCCTCATTATTCGGAGGATTTGATGGATGTCAGGCACTGGTACATGAAATCGGCATTTATCCAGTCGTTGACAGGCCCTGTCTGGTAGGTACCTAGGTACTGATACAATGGATAGTTTTCTTGAAACCTTTCTATTTTTTATTTTATCGTTCTCGGTAGCTGCACTGGGTATGCCACTAAACGTGATTATCGATGCAGATTTCATTTTCCAGTGCCTGACAGGGGGTGTCGGATACTAGATCAACAAACATGTCAGCTACTGGAACATCAGCTACTATCCTTCTTTTGGCTTATTATTCTTGGAATAATACACCTGTTTTTGAGACGAAGGTTAACGACTCCGATCGGCCTCAAAATGTGACATTATCCATTTCAAGAGGTCTAGATTCCAAAACCGAAATGTCCGTCCGCCGTCCGGGCTTTTTTGGGCAGTAGGCTTTTTTTTTTTTAATCTGAAATTTTGAAAAAATACCTACTCGGTTTACCATCTAGTTGTGCCCTTAAGGTTTTCAGCCCGATTGCCCAAACTGTCGGGTACGCGGGGATTCAGCAATCATCAAAACTTGTTTAAAACATCTTACCTCGATATAATCGGTTTATTTCATCAACGATAAAGTATTTGAATCACATTGGCACAATAACAGAACAAAGGAAGTAACATCGGGAAAAACTCAAATCGTAGTAATGGCGAACGGGGCATGTGCGCATCTACTCTGCGCATGGCCCTCTGACCAGGAGCAACTATCAATCAGAATGATTTGATATACCCATTGATCGGAGAGGTTTGATTTGGCAACATCAAAATTTGACTTATTTGAAGTCGTCTCACACTCCCTCTCTTCACAATGAGTCACAATTTATCTATCTAGTCCGCATATTAAAATATGTAGTATAAATGTAGGTCAAGTAAATTCATCTTACAAGGACGCAAAACAAAGAAGTCCATGTATAGAGAGAACAGGTAGGTACTAGGCGGAAAGTTAAAAAAACATTCTTCGCCCATCAATAGAATCACGGTGTAAAAACCGTAGCATCATGTCTTCAGACTTTACTTAATCGTGTCTTCTGACGTTCATCGTGTCTTCAGACTTAAATCGTGTCTTCTGACCTTCATCAGCACCACATATTAAGAAATGAAGAGGTCAAATACTAGACATTATTGCATAGACAATAAATGGCTTTCACTAAAGCATCTCTAAAGTCTGGAAACAGAGGCGTAGGGAGAGCTTTGGTAAATAAATCGCCCAATTGGTCCTTAGTACTAACCCACTTGACCTCAACATTACCATTCCTCACCTCAGCTCTTATAAAATGATAACATAACTTAACTAACTGCTTAAGGGTTGATGAATCGTCCATTTTCGCCAACTCTAGGGCAGCCTTATTATCCTTCCAAACTGTAGGAACCACATTCCACCCAATAATTGAACTGCACATCTGGCGATTGCAGACCAATTCCCCACGTGCTAGCTTAGAGACTTTCCGAAGAAGATAGAGCTACTTCGTTTGCTTCTTGGTTTGCCAAGAAATAGGGTCGCCAAATAATTGGATCACATATCCACTAGTCGAGTGAACATCCAGATCATAGGAACTTAAAGAGGCGTCCACATAACACTCAAATTCATATCCCTTGCCTTCGTATTTCAAACCAAAGTTTGAGGTATTTTGCACGTAGATCAAAATTCTTCTGACGTCATGCCAATCTTCAGATCTGAAATTCGATTGTTTCGGACTTTTGGCATTGACACAGCAAACATGAGATCTGGATGAGTCCCATTTTGTAAGTAGATCAGGGAGCCAATTGCCTACCGGTAAGGGACGATACTCAAGTCAATCGGATTTGATTCAGTTTCTGAGACAGATTCAGTCTTTCCCTGCTCTTGAGAATCATAGGGTTTTGAGTCTTCAATCGCTCAGGAACTTCGAATCCACGTCTCTCCACAGAGATTCTATGAACTGAATTTGGTGCAGACACATTGTTCCGCCTTCCCAATCTCGTCTTACTTCGATGCCCAGGAATTTCGTTGGTTCACACAAGTCTGTGACTTTGACATGTCACAAGGATATCATTAACGTAGAGTAACATGAGAGTGAAATGACTCGTACCTATACGAGTGAAACGTATACGTTTCAAATCCCATGCGCGTTGCTACATCTACAAATCTGACAAATCTTTGTGGTGATATCTTAAGGCCATACAACTGTTGGTGTTACACCCTCTTCTGTTCACAGACATTTTGGAAACGAAAAGATTCATCTGTTTGTCCGTACCTATGCTGGTAATCCATCGGGCAATATAATATAGTATGTTATATACACTATAGTATATTATACTCCTTCCATTTACTCCTTCTTTTCAATTTCCTTCCATATACTCCTTCCATTCCATATACTCCTTCTTTTCAATCGTTCCATTGGGAAAAGCTGTTCGTATGTTGAATTGTTCGATGTCCAAATCGCATTTGTTAGCAATGATCAAAAAATCTGACATCAGCTAATCGGGCGACAGGTGAGTAGACTTCCATTCTATCATATACCTTGGAATCTGCAAACCCCATGGCTACCAGCTTGCTTCGAAATCTGAAGGTCCCATTGGCTTCCCTTTTCTTCCGATGCACCCATCTGGATTTTATGACTTTGGTTCCATTTGGTAGTTGTCTCTTTGGTATCGTAATCCAAGTCTCATTTGAATAAATCACATCAAATTCTTCATTAATGACTTCTCGCCATTTATGCTTCTCGTGGCTCATCATTGCTTCAGAATATGACATAGGATCTAAATGTGAAGTTTCTGATGCTTTGAGGCACATAAAAGCCAGATCTTCGTCTTCTTCATCAACATAAAACTCGGCCTCATCAATCTCACCAATGACCTTCCGAGAGTTTTCACCAGCTTCAGGAGATGGATCCTCTTCAATGTCTCCGACTTTTGGAGAGCTTGCAGGCGGCAGTGCAGGAATGTCTGCAGTTTCCTCTCGTGGCTTTGTTGGTGCTGCAGGAGTTTCAGGATTTAACTCCCTCTGATCCAAAGAAGAGTCCACCTCAAAAAACTTCATGAGTTTTTAAATATGTTTCAGGCCCAAATGTTTGTAGATTTAATTCAACATGCTTTGGTCTGATAATTACTTTGTTGTGGGCTTGAACTAAGGTATACCCTGAGTCACCACACGCTAAAAGAAAGTCTTTCCGCGACCTCGGTGGAAATTTAGAGTTTGCTTTGGCATCATTATGAAGTACATAAGCTTCACAGCCACGAACGTTTTATATAATTAAAATCGGGTTTACGGTTATGCACAAGTTCATAAGGGGAAACAACGATTTGCAGCATAAGCATTTTGTGGATTGAATGTTTCATGGCATATGGCCAAAGATAGTTAGGCATCTTGGCTGACAGTAAATTAATTCTGATTTTTGAGTGAAGCTCTAAATTTAGTCATTCAGAGACTCCATTGTGCTGAGGTGTGGAAGGTTCACAAACCGTTAAGCTGATGCTTTCTCTGTTAAGAATCGCCTTCATATTTCTCGTATTCGTATGTATTCGAGATTTAACTACTGGTACTACCAAAATTAAATGTAATGATGTGCTTAAGTGGAACAATAATTTCTGTGCCATCAACAAATTATTCTATTCTATTCTATGATACTCAGTGCCTCCGTCCGTCCTAATTTCTGTGATTTTTACGTCTGGTCCCTTAATAGCTCTAAAATGACTTAAGAATTCCCTTAAAGCTAAATGAACCGAATTCTTATCTTTGATAGCGAAAGACAAACATATCTCGAGAAGCATCAAGTAAAGGTAACTAGCTATACATTGTGCATGAGTAGCCAGAGCAACTGGTTATAACCAGTTGCTACATTATAATGGCTCCCATTACATCTTTGCAAATTTGGGCAAAAGGAACTGTAGATCTGTTCCTCCGTTTAGTGCAAGGTTGGCGTTTTGCTTTGGCAATTTTACAATCTCTACAGTCCAGTATTTCACTACTGGTAGTAAATTTAACATTATTGAAAATTAGGACTTGCGTAGCAATCCGCTCTAAGTAATTTTTCGAACCATGGTTTAATTTCGGTTTAAGTGCCCAAAAGACCTTGTGCTGTCCTACGAACTGTCCTAGGAACCTGGAACAAGAAGGTGCGACACCACCATCATCACTAGTGGAAGCACCCTGAACTAAACCAGAAATCAGTTTGGCTTGTTTTCTTGAAGTATCAATCGATTCTCTACATCTTTTTCGGGTCACCAATTTTCCTACCACTCTAGGCACAACAAATTCAAATATAACATTAAGTGGAGGTAGAGAGAATGATATTTTCCAGAACCTACCATCAAAAATCCCACTAGTCATAACTGAATCATCATCCACATCAATAATTTTAACAACTTTGTTTGTGAAGACTGCTTGAACATTATATATCATCGATTTTCTTAGAGAAAATAAATTATCAACCAATTCCGGGGCAAATAACACGTTTCTTAGGGCCTATAGGCATCCTATAGGAGTTCCAGAATCATCACCAATCAACATGACATTGTCACCTATTGCTTCTACTTTCAGGTAAGCGTGGAACGAACCATTGGCACACTTAATTCTTTTTGGGTTCGGAAACTTTCTAACGTTACTGAATGCACGAACATCATTGCAAAGGTCAGCCGACCCTAAATCTAAAATGAAAACAATTTGCTACCCCTATTCGTGGAACGGTACTCACATTGGTGAGAAGTAGAAGGTTCTTCCCAGGTAGTAGAGGCAGTGGTCGGGTCATCGTCAAAATCAAGATGTGATGCGGCATACAGGACCAGTGCCTCATTTTCTTCCATGTCCAAGTGGTCCATTTCAATTTTTCAAGATAATTGAGGTAAGTTTTCGCACTGACTTGGTGTTAGAGGTGGAAGAACTGGGACCATTCTCTGTGTTGGTTTTGTTCACTAGAGGACAGTCTCGGCGTATGTGGTCAGTGATTTTTTAACAACAATAACACAAAATTCCCTCGACGTTGCACTGCTTGAGTGTGTGCTTCTCACTACCACATTTGAAGCATCGGTTCTCACGTTTGGTCTCATCCGTTTTCGTTGACATATCTTGATTGAAGCGGGAGTTGCTGTTCATTACCTTTTCCCGTCGGAAGTCAGGAATGCGCATCAGGAAAGCTGATTCTTCTCGCAGCAGCTGGTTTTTCCAGTCGGTTAGGGTCATCCTTTGGATTTGATCAGACTTTCAGTTCTAGGCTTTTGAAAAACCCTGCTATGCATCTGACTTTCTTCGGTAACAACTGTCCCATGGCGAGCAACTTCTGCCATTTTATTGTTGAATTCTGAGATGTATCAGTCCCCAAGTCAAGCGCGATTAAGCTTCATTTGTGTCATGTCAGCAAGTTTCCATTCTCACAGTAACAGTTTTGGTTCTCCTTGTTGATCCAGATTCTTCATAATTTCATATGGCATCTAGTCGCCCCTCACTATGCCAAAATGAACTTCATCTAGGCGTTTTATGAGGAAATTGCGAACCTTAACCTTAGCAGTTTCAGATCATCATCAGCAAGGCCCTCTGGTAGTAGGTACTGGATTTTCTTCTAGAAGGAAATCACAACCATTGACTTGAATCTCGGATGCCATCTTGTCTTACTGTGGTAGGTATGTAGTTCGTCTCTTCAGAAAGCTTCAAGTCGAGCGTAAGAAACTGAAGTCTTTTCCATCGGTGAGGATCAACAGCGGCAAAACTTCTTCCACGCCTCCAAGACGTCGATGGTTCCTGTTCTTCACTGGTTCTAGTGGTGCAGTCGTATGTTGTCTCTGGTGATGTCGGTCGCAAGATGTTCGATGTCACAGTCAGGCTCTCATTGAGACATAACTTCACATCAGTACAGCCATCGACTATTCACCTAGGTATCTCGAATCATCGAAAACAACAATCATCGACAATTGGATTCTTCCAATTTAAACATCCCCTTTGACTCGGATTCATCCGATTCAAGAGGCTCCTTTTTGGATTCATCCTACTCAAACATCGTCTTTGAAAACGTCCATTCGGATTCGTCCGCTTCGAGAAACCATTTCTTTCGAAAATCAACTTTCGCTTCGAGAACACAATAATCAATGACAATTGGATTCTTCCAATTCAACCATCCCCTTTGACTCGGATTCATCCGATTCAAGAGGCTCCTTTTGGATTCATCCTACTCAAACATCGTTTTTGAAAACGAACATTCGGATTCGTCGGCTTCGAGAAACTATTTCTTTCATTCGTCCAATCGCCTTCAAAAACTTCCAAATCCTTCCTACATCGTGTGAGCTGGTCACTCGCCGTCCCAAATCCTTCCTACATCGTGTGAGCTGGTCACTCACCATCCCAAATCCTTCCTACATCGTGTGAGCTGGTCACTCACCATCCCCATGTACAAGATGCCTGACTCCGAAGGTATTCCCCCCAAGGCCGGAAATCCCTTAACACACAAAGCCGGTAGCATGAACCTCGCAAAGCCGGGAGCCAGGGCATGTGTGCCCCCCCAAAGCCGGCGAAATAAATGCACAAAGCCAGTAACGCCAAGGGCTCAGAGCCGGGACGCTAGGAATACGATTAGAGCTCATCATCCAACAGTTGGAGTTAGTTACCTACTAACACTCGAGACAAAAGAAATGCACTCAAATAAAATCGCTTTTAAAAACGTAATAATTCTATCGATACTGTAAGCAAGCCATCACTTCCATGATGAATTCCACCAGCTAGCCTTGTTGTGCTATTTCGATTCAACAATGAAATAAACTTTGACTTTGGAAACGCGAGATGTAAGATATTAAATGTTTATAAATTTCATAACCCACGTCAAAGCGTGATTTATCAAACTGGATTTGCTGAATCCCTCAAAGTTCAATAAATTAATTATGTCTTGTTTACGACAATTCGGAAACCCCGTAAAAACTTGCCCTTGCAATTTTACATATCTTACGTATAAAACCGTCGTGTACAGTAACCCCCAACGTGCCACTCCACCAATACTCCTGAGACCATCATCGTGAAAGAACCATTCGTGGTTCCTCCCAAATCGTATGAGTTTCTCTATGGGGTTCATAGAAATACCCATTGTCATCGAACCCCGGGATCCAGGCAAATCCCAAAGACAACTACTTGGTACCAAGGTTTACCTGTTGCGTTGGTGAGGTGGCCTTTTCTCACCCAACGCCATCGTACATCGTCAAGTAACCATCGAAACATCGTGACCCTCAATTCTGAGTGTCCATCGTACATCGTCAAGCAACATCGAAACATCGTGACCCTCAATTCTGAGTGTCCATCGTACATCGACAAATAAACATCAAAACATCGTGACCCTCAATTCTGAGGCTCCAATCATGTCGTGGGGTTACTAGTACCATACTAAAATAAGTCGTAGAAGTTTCAGAACCATCGCGCCGGCATTGTTAGTCCTACCCAACACGGTTTAACTAAACATACGCCGAACATACATGTATGTCGGGTACGCGGGGATTCAGCAATCATCAAAACTTGTTTAAAACATCTTACCTCGATATAATCGGTTTATTTCATCAACGATAAAGTATTTGAATCACATTGGCACAATAACAGAACAAAGGAAGTAACATCGGGAAAAACTCAAATCGTAGTAATGGCGAACGGGGCATGTGCGCATCTACTCTGCGCATGGCCCTCTGACCAGGAGCAACTATCAATCAGAATGATTTGATATACCCATTGATCGGAGAGGTTTGATTTGGCAACATCAAAATTTGACTTATTTGAAGTCGTCTCACACAAACCCGTGGGGCGCTATGAGGCTAAAATGGGGCTACGGGAGGGTTTTTTAAAGGCTTTTGGCTATGTGATCGAGTTAGGTGTCGTTTTCGAAGTAGATAGATAGATCGTGTATTTGAACGATTGCGTTGTATACACTATGGTCCAAATTTTATGATCTTAACATCAGTGCCAGATTCATTAATCTTTTGAAATCTATGTATGAAAACGCATCCTTCAATCTGAGGGTTGTAGACGAGGATTCAAAATCGTACCAGGTGCTGGAAGGTGTCTTGCAGTGCGACGTTCTATCCCCGCTCTGCTTTGCCCTGTTCATTGCAGATCTAGAAAACCTCCTGCTGGGATGAGGTCTTCGCGGTCTTAATGTTGTTGGAACTCACGACATCATCTCCATACAGTACGCAGATGATCTATGCCTTTTGACTTTTAGTTATGTTGAAATGCAGAGGATGTTGGAGGCTCTCCAATCTTATTGCGAGGATAACTTTCTTAACGTTAATCATTGTCAACGAAGTCAAACATTGTGGTTTTTAGGAGACATGGTTCACTCCCAAGTGGGTACCACTTTAGGTATGGTGATGTGGAAATCCCAAATTTTGGGAGTTATATTCTTTAGTTCAGGTCTGTTTGTGCGGCATGCCTCAGATCATCAGGGCGCCGCCCTCCTTACATGCCTGGTTGTTTTGGTACTGCCTACTGTATTATTGTGTGTGTGATTTTCGAGAGATGGAAAGTGAGTCGGTTGTATTTTTCTTCTAAAATGAGACTTCTTGCTAGAGGTTCCCATTCAGCAGACTTACTACGACTATACATTCGGGTTTGCATTAACTAGGTAGGCAATACGAGTGTTCTTAATTTTGCTGTCGAATTACGGTTGAACCCCTTCTTGCCAGTAGCACGAGCCGCCACTCCAGGGTCCCTGGACTACCTTCTGCGTGTAGAGCTTGCTCTTGCCCACCTGCAAGTAAAGATTATGAAGCTTGCTGCAAGCTGGTGGCTCAAGTTGTGAGGCATGGAAGACACCAGATACCCCAAGTTGTGTCTCCGTCGATCTTCCTGAATGAAGTGACGTCGGAGCCTAAGTACTAAGTTGTAGGCTCCAACGTCACGGCCCAGTTCTGGGCTTCCCAAATGTCGGTTAGGCCTTCACTAAATTTGGTGAAGGGCAAGCCTGGGTGTCACAGAACTCCACCGACTACAACCTGACTCGCTTCGTTAAAAACATTGACTCGTTTTGGAAAAACAATGACAGGGAGCTGGTAGAAGCATCTTCGTTCAATGAGATCTACAGGATGTACTCGCCTGCAGACGATGAGCTACCTTTTTATTTGAACTCTGACCTGGGTATTCAGATAAAGATACTCTTGGCTCAAGCAAGGCTGTCAGGGAATTGGTTTGCCAAACTGTGCACTCCAGGCTTTGTTGCCAAATTCAATAATTCCGAAGAGTGCCCGATGTATGATTTGGAGGCCCAAGATTCAATCCTCCATTTCAGGCCCTGTGGTTCGTGGCGAACGGGTTTCTTCTTTTCTCCTCAGTGATTTGTTTTATGAATCAAATGCGGTACAGAGTCCAACCCGCTTAGCAAACTCTGAACCACCACTACAGTGTGGAAAATCCGTGAGGTCTCTAATTCGCGTTGGGAGTGTAGACATAGACAACTCCATGAGGTGTTCCGGTTTTCGAGTAGTAAGTGGAAGGTAGGTACCTACCTTGAAACTTTCCGTTCACCTTCCTCTTTTTCAGGAAAACAATTTTTTGGAGATCAGCGTAGGAATAAGGAAAAACGGTTTGTTAATTTTCAACAACAAAGAAAAAAAAATCATACCGGTGGCGAAGTGGCCCCCTTGGGGTGTGCGCCCCGGGGCTATAGCCCCCCTAGCCCCCCCCCCCCCCCCCCCTTAAGCCGGGCCTGGGGACGGAGGACGGTGTACGGCGGATGGACATTTCGGTTTTGGAATCTAGACCTCTTGAAACGGATGTATCCTAGGTAGGTATACCTAGGTAATGTCAAATTTTGGGGCCTATCGGAGACGTCGACCTCCGTCGCGAAAACATAGGTGTGTTAGGTACCTATTCCAAGAATAATACCTAAACTAAAAGAAATGGAGTCAACACAAACCAACACAAAAGGGTTCCATAAATTAGAGCACCACAACAACAGAGCTACGTGATAAGCTGATAAAGTTTGTTTTGTTTTGGTCCGGGTTTGAAATAGCAGTTTTGAGTTGTTTTCCTGTAAAATTTGATTGTGGTGCTCTTCCTGTTTCACCGTTTTAGAGGATATGCCCGACCTGATGCGTCCGTTCAGAAATCAGCTCCTTCGGATTGCTTCCCACACCAAAGATGTAAACGGATAATCTTTTGGTTTGGAGGTCAGCTTCAAATGTCAGCTATGGCGGAAGCTGTAGACCGGTAAGCTCTTGGAAAACTTCGAACAAATCCGTCTTTCGTGCACGTTCTTCTTGCATGTTTGTGTTTATCCAGACGTCATTCGGTACGTTGAAATGAACTAACAGAATAAGGAGATGAGAGAACTTGTCCACCTAATGACGGTTGTTGCAGATTCGACATCATCGGTAACCTACCGATTGAGTTAGTTCTGAAGATCTTTTCCCTCCTCGATTTCAAAGATCTGTTGATGACTCAAGCCGCGTCAAGAACGTGGTTCGGGCTTGTGAACTGTGACGACGTCTGGAAAAGGTTCCTCCCTGGAGACTACCCTGACAAAGAAATCTCTCCTAGACGAGGTGGGGATCCTCCTGAATGCCAGGTTCAAAATCCGAGACAAAAGCACGAAATTTGAATGTGTGAATCTATTATGTATTTAGTCGATTGAAACAGGTGGCAACTAGTCGATTGCATCTACTTTTAACTTTTAATTCCGTTTTTCAACATTTACTGACTCAGTGTCTTTCGCAGATTTCCATTGGTTGGTTCTATCTCCATGCCAAATCAAGATGAAAGTCCTGAACCACTACAGAATCCTGAAAAATTGGCGAGACAACAAATACAGCCGCTTCGAGTTGAAGAACACTGAATTGCTGACGGCTTACGACGGTATAACTTCCTAGTACATTATAATAACTTATTATTAATAAGAAATGGAAAGAATTAAGAAATTCTTAGGCCAAAGTTTTGAGAAATCGTGAACTGCGGACAGCGATGCAAAAATAATGTGAAGTTCGGACGCATTTGATTTGCGTACCTACTTACATGACATGCGATATGCGGACAGACGATTAGTGTTACCCAGGAAACACCACTTGGAGGTTGGCTGATGTTTCCTTACAGTCACCGAGTTTTATGACTGCTGGTCAAAATTCAATCAATTCGTCATTTTCTGGTAAATTTTCAATTCTTGCCAAAATTCATAATATAGATGGGTATTAGGTTTATTCCAGAACTGACGGCGTCATAAAGTCGACTAAAGTTGGGGAGATTGGACGATTAGCCGATAAGCCTGCTTAGTCCGCATTTCACTTCTGATTTAAAAGAGGGGAACTCGCTGTCCGCGTATCTCAATCAGCCAAAGTTTTGTTCTGAACGATTTTGATTGTTGGCGTTGACGTCATGAACCACTCGTGAGGGGCCGAGTTGAATGGGGAGGGGCTGTGTTGACCACTAGGGTGAGCATGAAGCGCTGCACTGGGTTGTGACTTCTACCCAAATAGTTGATTTCTCGTCCTGGCTTTACTCAGCAGGGGCAGGCCCCCTAGTACCTATTATGGAGACCATACGACGGTGGAGAACTCAAGGTTTACCCGGTCCAGCGAAAGATAGGGCAGCATCTCAATCCCAATACGATTGATATCTGATGCTCTCCAGATAAAAATTTCCTTTTTCCCTGACATTGGGAGGAGGCTTGCGGCCAGTTGGGTCAGGCCGGGGTTCCTCGTGACCCAGCTCCTTGCTGGGCACGGGGACTTCCCGGCTAAGCTCTCCTCCCTGGGATTGGAGGCGTCCGGTCGGTGTTTTTGGTGCGCCTCCCCGGGCTCTGCTGAGCATATCCTTAGGGATTGCCCGCAGTTCTCGGCCGAGAGGCTGGTCCTGGAGCGTACTGTCTTCCCCGATGGGGGGCGGGCAGATTGGTCCCGCTATGTGGGCACAGCCAGGGCCTTCAAGGCTCTGGCGGAGTTTGCCCACTTCTCGCAGGGGGCGGCCGCCCCTAGGCCCGTTGACCTCAGGGTCCCTGAGGCAAATGCTGGCGGCCCTGGACCTGACTAAATAGGTCCAGGGCGGAGTTTCCCCCTATTTTAGGGGGACCCGGTCGTGGCCTTGGGCCGACATACCGGTGTCCAGCATTTGCCTCTCCAGATAAAAACTTGCATCCTTTAGTCCTTAATCACCGAAGCATCAATATGTGCAACGAAGGACTGCCTTTGGTCCAGCAACACCCCATGATGCTGGACGACTTCGTCTCACTCCAGGTGGCAACCGCGAATGGATTGATCAAATATCAGCGGCTGGATTCTACCAGTGAAGGAGATCAGAGAGCAATTTACGACGTTGAGGACAAGGAGGTTGGCCTCACTCCAAAACGAGGACCGTGATAACGAGACCTGAAGCGCGTAGCAATCATCAAGCCCACAATATTTCAAAAAAAAAAAAAATTATAAATAACTCCAGAACACCAGATCACAAATTTATGTCGCGAACAGTAACTGTTAGCAACATAAATTTGTGACAGTAGTAGTTAGCATTAGATAACCGCTGGATAATTCGGCCGTTTTCATTTGGGAGCATTGGGCAACCGCCGGAGCATTTGGCGGTTTTCATTTGAGAGCATTAAGCGGGGAATTTTCCCGTTAGGCAATACACCCCGCCCGCGCCAGGTGATCCGTGGCCTTCCCTTCTTCCGTCAGGCTCTGGAGATCACTGCAGAAGCCGTCCAGGCTACCTTTCTGCGGGCACACGACGGACATACCCATACCTACCGGCCAAACGGCCACAATTCTGCACCGTGGATGGCGCGGCAGAAGGATGAGCTTTTTAATTCGGCGATGAATTTCTCTGTTCCACAACAGTTGAGCGCTCGAATTGCTTCTCTGGCTTGTAACATCTGGTTAGCTATGTCCCATTCACACCCTCCTAACTTGTCAATGGTGGAACTCAGATACTTGAATAATCATCGCGCGGATAACGCCTACCCCAGTCTTACAATCAACAAGTCTGCTCTATCAGTCTTGCCAGCATTAACTAGGCATCCTCCTTGTCCTGAGCCAAACTAACTTGGTCGTCGACAAAACGTAGCAAATGGGTGATCTTGCCTCGGACCAGTATAGTCCTCCCAGTCTAAAGTCACTCCCATGCTGAGCCACTTCCAATATGCTGCCTTCTTTTCTTCGATGGCCTTGAACGCTTTCCCTGTCAGCCACTCTGAATCCCGACTTCCCCGCTGCTCAACGCCATGCTTGCGCAGCAGAATGCACCCACTTTTTGAGATTCTCATATATATCTTTGGCATTCCAGTCCTTGTTCACCTCTTGCTTTTTACGCAACGGCTCGCGGTACAAGCACCACTGTCATCCTGCAATAGGCATATCCTGTATCTGGTGTCGCCGGTCCCCTTTCCGTCTATGCTCTTGTTTAAGAGGGCAGCAGGCTTTTTCTCCGAGCTTGCCTCTTCAGAAATCGCCAAGTAATGGTCAGTCACACTCTCAGCTCCTCGGTGCACCCTGACATCCCGCACGCGTATTTTACGTGGCTTACAAGCTATTACGTAACCCTATAGATTTCAAACCTTGTGTTGGTTGTTCCCATGTGTACCTATGGATGTCCTTGTGAGCGAAAATGGAGCTCACAATGACACTTCTGGGCCTTGCACAACGTGGCTTTTCCATAAACTAGATGGATTTTTTGTGTTCTTCTGAAGCTTCCTATCGATTAAATAAAAAAATCTAAAAGCATGTCCATACTATATTATGATTGACGAATTTGTGGAACTTGTTTTCGTTGGGTGATTCAAGCGGTTTTATTTTTTCAGGTAAAATGTTGGTCGTTTCCTTGACTTTCCCCAGTAAAGGGTTCAACGTGTATCAAGTCGAACGGGGAAAAGTGTGGTTGAAGAAAACTATTAAGACCAACTTCCCTGTCATCAATTTGGCGACGAATTCGAGGTTCATTGTAGCTCATGCTGGATCTTACGTGTACATCTATTCAATAGGTAAAAATCGTTTACAACGCCATTTCCCTGTTTTATAATCTTTACAGCTTTGCAGGTTTACTTTCTATTCCAAATCCTAAGATTTAGCGCTTGTTTTGTTGAAGAACAATCAAGGAAAAGGGCGTACAAATTGGCCTACGTGCTGTCGAAATCCCGTGAAAACGGGGTTGTACGACTACCGGACGCCTTGGCCTCCAAGGTCCACAAAAAACCCGGAGATGACAGCAACGAGCTGGAGTCGGTCGTCTGCCTCATCCTGGGCAACACTTTGTTCGGCTTCACAGTCAACATAGACCCTTCCATCAGAAGCGTTAGTTGAAACGTTGCCGCGTTTAGTTTTGGCCATCGTAGCGGGACTTAACTACCATGGTTGTTACAGTTGTACGCTTGGGAATTGGAAAAAGAAGAACTTGTTCTCACGAAAGATATCAAAGCTCGCGCCCACAGGCTTTCGTCGGATGGAAAACAGGTAACTAAAGTCAGTTTGTACCTACTAATCCTATCCTCACAGAGGGACTCCAGTACGAAACATCTGAGTTGGAATTCTGTACAACATCTCAGATCATAGGAAGCTGTCGATATCCACCAAGATGGCAATTGAGAAGTTGAAGCTGTCAGAAGATAGTTTGACACACTCCTCCTTTGTTTCGGCAAGGGCCGAAGAAGAGCATTCGGGCGGCAGTAGCGAAGCAATCACAAGTGAAGTAGCATTTTTACATCGATTGAAGACCTCGTAAATCCCGCATCCAAAATTACCTTTAAACCGGCACATATTCGTCTTCATGACTAAAGCATTTCAAATACCTTGGGTCCGGTACTCTTCAGGCTTTCCACTCTTTGTAGTTTGCTTGTTTATCGTTGTTTTCGTTTCATTCAGAGAAAAAACTCCTCCCCTTGACCCCCGGGTTGTTTCTCCGTATGAAATCACTAGGACACAGTTTTTTTTTTTTTTTTTTTTCCTCAACTTGTAACCAACCGCCAAACGTCCTTACAGACCAATCATATGATAGTTATAGTTATAGATTATGATTGGACCAATCATAATCTATAACTATAATCGCGACAAGTATAATCATAATATTATTATGATTATACTTTTCGCGATTATAGTGTGTAACGCTTTATGTCTCAGTTTCGTGACTCTATTCAACCGGTAGGTAATAATAAAAACACATTCAGTGTTAAAAATTACGTAAAGGCTTTGCGAAATTATCCACTCATCTGTGATTGATCTCCGATGGTAGTCATGTTTGTTTTGTCTTTCAGGTTTATTGTTGGACTGAAAATAAAATTTCGGTATTTGACAACCGAGGTGATGTTGTCTATGAAGTTGAGCGTGAAGAGCGGATCCTCCGGATACTAACGAACAATAACCTCTTAATTGCTCTCACGATGAAAGTAAGACAGTTTCAGGGAGTTCCAACGAATTTCACTCATACGTGTGAACATGCATCAACTTTTTTTTTTTTTTTTTTTTTTTTCAATTCCAGGACACGCCGGACTACTCAAAAATGGAACGCCTCCCAGCAGGGCCTCTAATGGTCACCTACACACCGGTAAAATTTAACATGCATTCTTTTGATTTATTATTCTCAGAGCAATCGACCCGTTTTTGCAACGGGGACAACAATTTTGATCGAGAATTTATAGAAAAAAATTATAAGCTTATACCCTTGTGTAAATTTTTTATGATTCTTCGATTACTATTGGAACACGTTGTAGAACAAGGGTGGTCGATTTGTGGCACGCGCACCACAAGTTGGCACCAGGAAACCTCTTGGGTGGCATGTGAGCCTTTTTTTCATCTTATGAAAGTATGTATTTACTTAATCAGTTTTCCTTAATTTTATACAGGCCCACCGAGGGGGGGGGGGGGGGGGGGGGTGGCAAAGGGGACATTCTGCCCCGGGCCCGGACTTTAACATGGCGGTCAGAAAAACAAAAAGAAAAAAAATGGCCACTTGGCTGGCAACGTAGTCTTCCGTGTGATTGGGCCTTGTAAAACTCAAGCAATGTGAATCATAATAAACTCTGTGAATCACAACAGAGAAAAGGTCATGATGAGGAGAGGGGCGGCGGCAAAGCGGTATGAAGGATGGGTCGGAAAGGAAAACATCAATGTTCACCATTATTCGTACCATCGCTTACATGGGGAGCCCTATGCTCTCTTTTGCCCCGGGCCCGCTTTTATATCCCTGGATTCCTCATTCAAGGATATCTCTTGACACTGATTTTTCCATGGTCCATGAAAATGAAACTAAAACCGTACCAAACAGTTACTATGGAACGATCAAAATTTAGACTGAGAAGTGAAATTCCAGGATTTGCAAAATAATGTGGTCCTGCCGAGAATTTTTCGGAAATTCACATTGTACGGGTGAACCCATGCCCAACCAATTTATCCTCCAGAAAATTTTGCATCTTGTCCAAGCTCTGAAATCCGTTCCTTTTGAATGAACCTAGAAGACTGACAAACCCCCCGAATGCTCAACTGTTCATTCCTTGTTTTATCGGCATGTGCTGCTCCAGACTATTGGAAATCCTTCGATTAACTTGGGGTAGCTTTCACACCTAACCAGTTTTGACCTCCCAGCAAGCATCCACAACCTGTTTTACCGCCCTCAAAACCCTTTGGAACCCCTTGGTACCTCCCCAAACGTGGTTTACCTCAAACTAATTACATAATATATAAATATTATTATATTATATAATAATATATTACGGTATTAATATTTTATTATATAATAATATATTGGGGCTTTGGTTGGTCCAGTCAATCAAGATTTCGGTGCCTACAAAAGGTCGGATGTTGTGTGTCTACATTTTAATTGGTGTCTTGGCACCCCAAATGGGAAACCTCGAAATTTTCGATATTTTGCTGATATCTTGAGGGCTATGCATGTTACAGAAAATGTCTCTCTTTACTTTATTAATGAGTATAAAAAATTCTGCGTCGAATGGGTACCCCTACTTTAAAATTCTGATTGATAAGGGCGCAATCGGCCGTCAAAAACTGCCAATTTATCTCAACTTGTGTGAAACTGCAATTGTCCGAATTAGAAACGCCTGTAAATTGAGTGGCCATTCTGTGTGAAAAACCCTTGAAATAAAAGTTGTAGAGCATAAAATTCTGCATCCAGGACGCACCACGATTTTGAAATTGACCCAATATTTACGTACCGACAATTTTTCTGCTGGCTGGTATCAAGTATTTCATCATACAAAGATTATACTCTCTTACGTAAGTGAATAGAATAGATAAAATGTTTATTGACCTGAACTTAAATCCAGACGAACAGCCAATGAGAGAGTCCATCCTGGGGCACCCAATTCCCTCCACATTCAAAGTTGAAATTTTAGAAAGTGCCCTGGAAATTTGTATTACACCGTAGGAGCCCAAAACTCACTGCTATTGCTTCAAATTATGAAGTTCTTTCAGATAAAAATATTAGTCGATATGAGGTTCCCTAGCCCATTCATTCCACTCATGTATGTGATTGGCTAATAATATTATGCATCTCAATTTCTCAGGGCATGGCCTGCTACGATAAAAGTAATGGAACGTTGATGTTCTACCGTCATAATGTGACAACCTCCATTTATTCCCTCCTGGACCCGCGATTGGACGTACTGTATGACATATCCGACGACAGCATGGTGTGTATTTAGTAGTGAATGGTTGTCGCCATGGTTGGATCGCCATGAATTGTTAAACAAAATACGAGTTTTTTTTTAGGTGTCAGCGATAACCCCTAGCTCAGGACAAATAAAGTGGAACTCATATATGGCAGACACTGCGTTGGGCGCTCTCCATTGCATTGGCGGTGAACGGTGTTTGTTGGTTTCATCCTTTTCCGGCCGAGAGTACCACGCGTATGACACCCGAACCGGCAAATACAAATACTTCATGCTTGGTATGAATCGCCTATCCTCTGTGATATTTCACTGTACATGCACACCTAATTTATTGCTTTCTCCAGATAACGATGGATACGGTTTGGAAGCCCACTACGACATTATGCTTTGCTACGCTAGAGTACCCGCCAGCGTCGTTGTTCTTGTGTACTCATGATTTTATGCCGAGGCCAGTACATTAGATGTAAGGCACAGGGATGTATGAAGGTAATTTTTTAGTTAATGCATCAGTCCTAATTTTGACATTTGGACATATTTTTCTCGTGGGAGTCGGCCTGTTCGCACCCGGGCCACGATAATCAGTCCCATTCACACCCGCCGCTCTCGTCCCAAGTCAAAAAGTAGAGGGGCCCCTTCACACCCACAGTCCCATTCCCACCCGGCTGTTCATTAGTCATGTTAGTGGCTACCCCTTCACACCCGGAGGATCTGAATTGAGGTAGCAATATTGAGATAGCTACATGAGCGAGTCATGTTTGTATTGTGAGCTATCTGCGTGACCCAGAGGACACCACGAGGAGGTTGCTCACGTTGTCCCCCATTATACGCTTGGCGTACACTTCCACTTGTATTCTCTTGTAAGTCTCTGTTGAAAGTAGAGTGGAAGGACTCGCAGGCATTCGTGGTGTTACATGTAACTTCGGCGGATTTATGTGCCCACAAGGCAGGAGGGAACGAGGCATCTTCATCAACATAGGTGTTGTACAGGTATTCCACAAACGCCTGTGAGATTTCATAAATAGCAGTATCTTTTCTTGGAAGGTCCTGCGGGTGCGAAAGGGTTGCCGCTCATTTCTGACCCGATCCTCCAGGTGCGAATGGGTAGCCGCCCATTTCTGATCTGATCCTCCGAGTGCGAATGGGTAGCCGTCCATTTCTGATCCACCCGAGTGTGAAGGGGTCCTCTGAAAACAACTTTCACTTTCACAGGCTCAGTTTTGGTCCTGCGGGTGCGAAAGGGTAGCCGCCCTTCCTCGTCGACATTTTAGGGCAAACTTAAGTCGGCATAGGTCTCCCACAAGAATATTGCGCTCCGACACTGCATTCTGGTGGCAGAAATCAAACTAATCTTCGCACGAAATTTCCCCAGTCCTTCTTGTTTTTCACTTCTCTTTTTCTCCCCTCAAACGGGGTTTTTAATTGAAAACTTTTGAATTTCACATGATTGAATAGACCCGAACGACTTTTTATTTTAGTTTTGCTGTTGTGCAGTTATTAGGAAGAATTAGGAATACCTCAAAATTTAAACAACAGTAACATTGCTAACGTTCACTTAATTCTGTTCTTTCTCCTCCCTGGCGATGAACGAAGACAATTTCCTGTCAACGTTGTAGACAATTTCCTTCGTCTTACTCCTCAACGGCTTTCCCCGAGAAATTTTTGTTTTCTTCTTTTACACCAACTTTGGTATTAGGAAGAATAGGAATTCCCAAACTACACGACCGGGAGACGTAAACACGGCGAGCTAGCTGAGACAATTTTGCCAACAAAAAATTCGAAATCCTTTCGCTTCTCCTCGGCTCAGGATGCCACATCGGCGTTTCCTTTTGCAGCCACAAGACTGCGGTGTCGGAGTGCAATATTCTTGTGGGCGACCTATTGCTTTTTACAGTTCTATACCCATCTTCATACTTCCTCTCGAAGTAATTTTTCTTCCACCTGGTTCTCAAGTTTGCTCCATAGGCCTCCTTCTGACCAAACCTGTCTAAATGTTCCTACTAATTCTAATAATTGTGTTGTATGTCAATCGCTTGTAATCTCATCATATTTGATTGGAATTGTGTAACAAGAGCATCGTAATTTCTTCATACTTTTATAAAATTCTTTTTTCTTTTTTTTTGTGGAGGTTTATTTGCTTTTTGTCAGGAGGCGTGGGCCATTTCTCAATACAATCAGTATTAAATTTTTTAGATGTAAAAGACAAGTCCTGACATTTTCTGTTAACGTGTTTCTATTTTGAGAAGTGGAATATTTCTGAAGTTGTGTTTCCGTTAAATTTAACTTTTTAATTCTCGAGAATTTTCATGTAGAATAAATTAATATTAAACAACTACTAGTTTTTTCATTTTTTTCCCACAATTCCCGCGTTGAGAATCCCGCATTTGCAAGATTGGAAAAACACCGCGGGATTGCGATCCCTATGTTTGGCTCGTGAAGCAAAAAGCCCATGCCATCAGGGACTCCTTGGTGGTGATATCTTGGTAATATTATCACTATCAGGGTTAGATACCTACACCTGATGAACAAACAAATGGGCAAGCGAAGTGAGCCCCGACCCCCCTCTGTTTGGTGTTAATCATGGCATTAAAGTACTGTGACAAGAGCAGAATTGAAGGATAGTTAATAGGTTTGTTCCAGGTTTGACGGCCTCTGTCCGTTGAAGTTTACAGCTGTCCCAATGCCTTCTGAATTGCTGTTGACTTCCATCCAGCAGCCCACGAGCAGACCTGGAACGCGAACCGTCAACAAACTGTTGTAGCGTTCCTTTACGGTGATTCACGTGACTGTAAATTTCATAAGGTACCGTTGTATCGTTGTAGAAGTATTTTTGGTCGTAGAGCCCATTTTTGGGGGTCCCAGATCCTTGAGGTTTTCGTGGGGCTACCAAATTTGTAGATCATCATCTGGAAGAGATGAGTGGACAACTTGACACGCCGAGCACCAAAATAAAGCGACAAGGTTATGAGAGAGGTTTCAACTGGGTAGGGTTATCAAGTTCAACACCTCCCAACCAAACTCAGTCGAGCTGTCAGTTCCCGTCCAACTGCTGTCAACCTACAGATCGACCTGGAACAGCTGGCGACGGCGACTGTTCGCCAACCGAGCGACCTGAAAAAGTAATTATGTCTCCGTCGATTTCTGTTAACAGTCCGTCAAACCTGGAACAAACCTAATATTAAATATGTACAAATTTAGTACAATAACGACTGACCTAACTTCGGTTCTGCTCTTGTCACTGCACTTTCATACCCTGAAAGGAATACATCTTCAAACGTTGGCGTATTCATATTCTTATTTGACCAAAACTCAACTTACCCCCAAATTTATTAACGAGGGATTTTTTCGTTCGCTGACTCACTTTTTTAAGATCGACTTCGGCAACATTGCGTGTCCTGCCGCCAGAGTGCTCTGATACTCATCCCATGCACGACACATGTTTTGGGTACCTCGTACAAGTACCAAGTTTGGTAACATTGAATCAAGTCCATACGCTTAAAATGAGTGTGTATTTTTGAAAATTGACCTGGTTGGTTGTTCATGTCACGAGTATGATGCCCTCCGTAAGTAGACAACTTTTGAATTATCGACTTCTTACTTTATAAAACTTGAAAACCAAATACAAACAGGTTGCTTCGATATTTGTTTTCGGGTCGGGAAAGGTGAACTTGATCCCCCAGGAAATATCGCTTCCTGTCGGCATTGCGTTGAGAAAGGGCATCGCACCTTGTGTGGAAAATGTCCCATTCACGACTCTGTAAACCGGCTGAAACAAGAAGCTGGTAACTCGTGGGATTGTGACGCGAAATTTTCGGAAGGGAGTGGTTTCCACTTTCCGAAGCCATAACTATCGATGAAAATATGGACAAACGAAATTGATAATAATTAGGTTTACAAAAAAAAGGTCACTTTGGGGTGCTGAATCCGAATATGACCTCCGTTTTTCGAGATATTTGCGATTTTTCAGTTTATAAAATCACAGATAATAATCGTGCAGATGCCCAAAAATTCCAAAAAACTCTTTTTACTGGAAATATCTCGAAAATTTGGACGTGACCGGGAAAAACGGAGGTCATATTCGGATTCAGCACCCCAAAATACATATAGATTAATGGTTTTTTCCGCGGCGCCTGAAAGTGACCTTTTTTTTGTAAACCTGTGTTATCAATCAATATAATTATTGTATCTGCGCTTACTTTATTCATCGGGCATTGAACTGGGGGCTGCATCGATTGTATAAACGGTGACCAAAGCTGCCCCTTTTCTTTCAATTTATCGCAGAGAGACATTTTAAATCTCATCATCGACTCGCACGTTGATTCATCTATTCCAGTACATTTCATAACAACCGCAGCTGCCTGGTGAGAATTGTAAGAGATTAATGATTCTACTTTGAGTCCTGTTGCGCTCAGAGTGAGGGCGAGTCAAATTTTGACACCTCGATGAAAGCCAGAGTAGGCTCATTGTTATTATTACATTATTAGAATTCAATTCGAAATTTGATAAACCCGCTCTTATCCTACCTGAACTGTGTCGACCGGCCGGTTGACAATGAAATCTGCGTTGATGTATTGATCCATTTTGACTCGCAGCAATTTGACATTTGCCAGGTAATTGTGATTTTTCCAGTACTGCGTCGTGTTCGGGCGGTCTTGGCAGTTTTGTAATGTTTCAATCCGAAGTATGTTCTTCAGCTAAGTGGGACACGTGTAAATGACGATTGAAGGAAAATTGAGATCGAGGAAAAACCTCTCGGTTCCTCAATTCGTACTTGGGGTCTTTTTCCCAGAAAGGGACAATCGTTGTTCGGAGAGGTGGGAGTTGGGCTTTAAAAAAAGTTCCATAATCTATCATTATTGCTTTACGACGGAAAATCAATAAAATAAAGAAATACATATTCACACTAAGATATAGAAATTTAAGTTTAGACAGCAAAATTCTGCTAAACTAAAGCTGCAGCTCGAGGAGGAGGAGGAAACCAATTTAAATAGATCTATGGTACTTCCAGTCGTCGGAAAAATTTGAAAACACGCTGCAAAATTTACACAAAGGTTTATCATACTTTGATATGTTAATTTTTCGAAAATTAATTCTGTTTCAATATGGGATTATTTTTGAAAAAATTTAAATCTTTAATGTTCTGACAGATCGTGTCCCAATTGTAGCCCCGTGGAAGTCCCATAAATCTCCTCGGTGAAATCGGATTGTTCTGGGGCCCCCAATAATGGATTCTAAGTCCGAAAATACTTCGGAAACGACACCTAACTCGACCCCATAGCCGAACCCCTTAAAAAAAAAAAAAACCTCCCGTAGCCCCATAGAGTCCCACGGGTTTGGGCGATCGGACAGAAAACCTTGCGGGCACAAATAGATGGCAAACCGAGTATTTTTTCAAATTTTAAGATTTTAAAAAATATTTCTAATGCCCAAAACGGCCCGGACGGTGGACGGACATTTCGTTTTTGGAATCTACGTGTCTTAAAACAGACAATGACAAATTTTGAGGCCGATCAGAATTTTCGACCTCCGTCGAGATTGCACAGGTGTACCTACTATTCCAATAATAATAAACCAAAATACTAAAATTTGTACTGGTGAGCATAGCAGTTACCAGAAAAGTCTGAAACCACCAAACCATGTGTGGTATCTGAGCTCTGATAGGGGTAAAACTAGATTTTACCTTCTGTCGTGAATTGACTTATCCACGATTAGTAATATGATAGGAAAGCGAAAGTATGAAATATTTCAGCCCCAGCTCAATGTACGATATGTGAATTAATCTGAATCATCATCAGGTCCCTGCTGGGCGTTTGCCCAAAACGGCCACCACCATATCCCCAAATTGCCGCCTCTTCCAACCATAAGGATACTCCTGATGAGGTAAGCTTTTTAGTCGGTGGAGGATCCACGACTAACCAAACTGAAGGCGAACCTGCTTTAGCCAGACAGTAGGCCCTGGTTTTTTGTAGAACTCAATTCCAACTAACCATTCTGAAATCTTGATGTATGGATGTATGGATGTAGGGTACTGGACCAGTACTACTGGTGCTAAAATTATTTGTCAATAAAAAAAAAAAAAAAAAACGCTGCAAATTTTACACAAGGGTTTATTATTGTTTAATAGGATACTTGTGCAGAAATTTAATTGTCAATTAAAAAAATTAAAAATTTTTTTTTGATTTTTATATTCCAAAAAAATTGTTTTTTGGATTTTTTTTTTCAAAAATTCTTTATTTTTACTCGAAAAATATTTAACCTCCTGGGATCCTTCAAAAATCCCACTTGTAGCTCCATGAAAGTCCTATAGATCGCCACAGTGAAATCGGATCGTTCCGGGACCCCAAAAAATGGATTCTACGTCCAAAAATACTTCGAAAACGACACCTAACTCGATACTATAGGCAAAAGATGGATGATGTATTGATGGCCCTTCCTGGGAAAATGACCCATTTAGAACTTACAGTTGTGGATTTCTTGGAAAACGCAGATTGTAATATTCCAGTGACAGCTAGTGTGAAGACGAGACATCTCAAAACGTGATCTGTTCCCTTCAGCAAGTAAAACATCGACTATGTTCAAATTTTGCTGCATACTGCATAACAGGGTCATCTTCGGAAATTTGCCACGCACCTTGGTGGATTGATGTACTTAAACTATTTTATTTACTTTCATCGTACACTTTCTGAAACACCTTTCTAAGAAAGTTGAAATGTTTATCCTACATCTGCCTTATTTTATACTTACGTGCTTCATAGTGACATCAGCTCGATGGTCCGACCTAATATGAGAAGTTACAGCCGTTTAACGCCCAAGTTTCCTGAGTTATTCAGGAAACGGAAATGCACGGTCGTTTAGGGCCTATGAAGCCCCACATTTATCTTCGTCTGTTATCTAAAAATGCTACAGCGAAACGTAGGTAATTGTCGGACACCAAAAAAGACAAATAATAAGGATGCCCATTTCGGTGACGCTATACAAGTTCCCAAGTTTACCCTCCGAGAGATAAGGCTTGGACTTGGCACACGAAACCAACGATACAAAAGGCCTATTAATCCAAAAGAATACTCTGCAAACTATTATAAAAAAATAGACAACGTCGGGCATAGCTAGTAGGTACTTGGATGGGTGAACGAGTGTGAAGCGAGTTCACCCGATATTATAATAGTATAATAATTAGGTATGCGTCCATTCGGACGGTGAATTCCTCCCAACCCAAGGAGACGAGGCAATGGGGAGCCAGAAGGTTGGTTTCCTCAAGGTTGCCCTATTGTGTGAACCAAATACCATCTAATGACATTAGCACATTGTGCTATGGCAGAAGGGAATATGTCGCCCTAAATGAAATACAACCACGATTTTCCACGTCCTGAAGATGAAATATAAATATTTCGAAACGTCGGCCTGAAAAAGGTGTCCATTAATTGAACAACCCTCGAGAACCCTAAGAAACGTTATACACCACTGGTCGAGAACTACAATCTTTACGTCCATACAATGGCCAAGAGCTGGAAAAGATAATCAAAAGAGAAAATCCCGAGCGAAAAATCTATGTAATCGCGACAGAGGTCGACGACTCCGAGCAGACTCAAAATTTGACATTATCCGTTTCAAGAGGTCTAGATTCTGTACTGTAAGATGCCAGGGCCGAGAGTTCGATACTTTTCTCATCATATTTACATTTTACAGAAATTGGCATCAGCTTGGGTTCAATTCCCCTGTATTGCGTTGGAGTCACCAGTTCTCCAGAGATTGGAGGCTCAAACATGGCAGATCCGGAGGCTTCCCAGTTGAGAGAAGAGAAGAAGTAAATGCGGAAAGGAGCTCGAGGAAGAAGCCGGACCAAAGGGAAGAAGAGAAGGCTGGTAGAAGAAAGGAAGATGGTGGGAAGCTTGTTGACTTCGAAGAGATCAAAGAACTGGACGAAGTTGTTCAAGGACAAGGTGTGTTCAACTGGTGGAGGCATCAATGAGTAGGGGTCCCTCTTCTTTTGAAGAGGGTCGAGTGTTAGGCGGGCGCCTCCATGGTACTATTGGTTCATTGTTCGACGAGGTGGCTCATGCCACTGATATTGGAGGACAACGTTAGCAACCTCCTCGTGGCGTCCGCTGGATAACGCTGATAGCTCACATTTATGTACTTCTAGGGAGCCACCCCCTGCTGGCTAAAATCCCCCCCCCCCCCCCCACCACCAGGACCACCGACCTCTTCTACTCGCTTTTCTTAAAATAAAAATAATTGGCTAATTGAGCGGGTCACAGGAATTTCAGTCGTTGGACGCCGAATAACTTGTCTGTTTTATTGCTGATGATAGTGATGAACAAAACGAATGATTTAGATAATCGAATTACTAACTATTGGGGATCGGATGAAACAAACGTATTTCTTTTACTTGTCAAACAAAACTACTCTTCCTAATTTGAATGTTGAACCACTAATGAAATAATTATTATTGGCAAAATTGAACAACTACCTGACGGTAAAGATTAAGCACAACAGGTAATTGGATTTTGAACAGTGGAAAAAAACAAACACAAATCCAGGTGATTAGCATAGTTTTATTCGCTTTGGAAAAATACAGACATGGTAGAAGCGTTAAGAAATCTTCATCACTGTCTTAACTCAATAAAAAAAAAATCACAAAAAATAATCTTTTTCAAAGCTTGTACCGGCTTACTTTTTGTTGTGATATCTCCCTCATAATTTTTTAAACCATAAATAAAAACATGTTTCAACTTTTCCTGTACAAATCAATCATTATGTATATAAATTACCTAAATATTAGTTCAGATGTACAATAATTTACATTATTTAACAAGTTGTCGAGGATGGCGCAGTTGAGGCACCTTGACAACGGAAGTGCCTCGTTGTCTAACAATGTTAAGTATAAATTACAAGGTTTCTTGTTTTTGTTTTTTTCACATTAAAAGATAAAATAAAGCATATTTAACAATAAATGGTAATACGCGTACAATTACAATATATAATAACAGCAGTTTTTTTCATTTTTAGCCTAATTCTTTGATCACAAAATTTATAAATTTTTTTGTTTTACTTTTTTTTTCACTTTAAAGCAAATATCAATATTTTTGTTGAAAAGTCTTAGCCCAGTATAGTACAAATGACACTCGAAAATCAGTTTTTGTATGAAAATGTCTCGTGAAGACACGGTGATCACATAGATAATAAACAAAATTGAAATATGACTGTACAAGGGGCTTTCCTAGTTAAAGTGTGGTTTGATAAAACAAAAAGGGAAAATCGCACCCCATCAAGGCATTGTGATCGAGGTTACGAACGGAAGAGTATAAAAAATCACTTTCATTCAAGTTGACAACAAGTGGATCCTGTGTCACTGAAATAGGCCAAAACCCGAGTCAGAAGTAGAGTGAAGACGTGCAAATATTCATTTATACCTGAACTTGAAAAAATGGCAAAACAAACAAGTTGGATGCCTGGGAACATCAGTTGGGACGTCAGTAAATTAGGAAACAATGGCCTTCGAGCGTTAATCACTTTTCTGTTTTCGATTCAGCTAAAACAAATAACCCTACGCCATCTTATGACAATGAATTTCACCCGTAGGCCGTTTTGCCTCTTTGATCTGAAAAACTTCGTTATTGAAAAGGCCTACAAATCGTGTCAATAAGCCGACTATGAAAGTGCGACGAAACGAAACGGATCGGCTGATTGTGATACGCGGACAGCGAGCTCCCCACTTTTAAGGACACCCGTGAGGCGAATTTCGACCAAAGTCGATTTTTCGTTTATGGTCGTAAAAAACTAGAGAATCTAACGGTAATTTTCATATAATATAATATAATTGCAAAAAATATAATTCTGGAGAGGAGAGGCACATTTATGATGTACAGATGTACAAACAATCTTATAGAATATCAGCAACGCCGCAACAGCTGGTTTAGGTCATGAAAATAATGAAATCAAGGCCCTCAAGAGATAATCCTCTGTCTGCATATCACATTTACGCAAATCAAATGAGTCCGCACTTAACATTCTTTTTGCATCGCTGTCCGCAGCTCATGATTTAACAATTAGAAGCTTCACTGTACAGTTACCCCGCTTGCGTCATAATTCAAAATTAACCCTCAAATAGCGAATGCTCAATTTCGACTGATTCCAAGTCGTCTGTTGTGTCCCAAACATCCATCGGGACCCTTTTGAGTGTGACTGGAGGAAAAACTGAGGAAGACCCGCGAGAACTAGGTTCTCGGTCACAATCCCGGAATCCACTTGCCCGAACAGACTTTTCCCCAATGGACAAAATCCCGAATTAACGAAAAGAAAGTCTGCATAAGGAGAAACAACCGGCACCAAGTCATTGTTTTAAAAGTGAATCCATTCTCATCGGGATTGTAATCCCAATTTGAAAAACTAAAACACACTAGATTTGAGTGAGGCGGTAGGTTGAATGATAACCTCACTTCGTTAAGAAAACACCAATTTCTCATTGGGGGTGCGGAATGTGACTTAAGGGGCCTGTCGGGATTCTGTCCAGTTAACTTAATCTTTACGAGCATCAAAATTTGGTCTATAACGTCGAACGTTCTTTTTGTAAAAGGACCGTAATTCGCTACTTACGATAAAAATCTAGGATTTTTTTCTCAGACATTCCACGCGCCATATCATATCAACCTCAGTCAGCTTGGAATCTGAAAAAAGATTTTGATCGGAACTATTTGTATAAACCCTGTAATTACAAGTAGTGACGAAAAGTGGCTATCTTTGTTTGGTTTCGTTAAAAAAAAACTATCATCACGAGCACAACTATAGTAAAAGTAGATACAAATGTACATGAATTTACAACCCAAGAAAAACGATCGAGCCCAAAAAAAGGCGGCCTTACAATAAATTAAAGAGTAAAAAATGTCTTAACTTAAATATTTCACTATTAATACTAAAAGAAATGACTGAAGAAATGCAATTATTTCTAAACAAACTCGAGATTTTGGACAAATAAACAATTACCAACATAGCACTTTCGGTAAGTAAAATAACCTACTAATAAACTTTCGAGGCGGGAGGGTCGGAATGACCAGAGCGTGCCGTGAACCAGGAAAAGGTTGAACAGGTTAGTTCAGTCGAGGCGGAAAGTAGTGCACAGGTCAAGATGATGAATGGAACATGGATGAACGAGCCCACTTACGAGCCTCACGTTTAGAGGGAGTTTGAATTCCAACCTGCACACTCACACACCTTTGTTAGACTCAGACAGGCCCAAATGATAAGTAAACCGTCGGCAATGATTTGGTTAGTTTATTGATAAAAGTAGAAAGGGTAGTAAACATAAATTTCTCCTATGAACCAAAAAAAGCTTGAGCTAAATTGGATAATGAATACATTTTAAGGAACACATTTGTTAAAATTACCTTCTTTTTTTCATGAAAAGATTTCTTAAATGCCTGATAAATCCTGAATGAGCTGACAACCACACCACAATATCGGAAGGCCGAAAGGGAATAGATCTAACGATGAAACGAATCCTAAAATGGTCGGTGTTCTCAAGGTATTCAATGGGCTTTGCGGATTTTGTAACGCCTCATCATAAACCAGTGATTATCAGGTTATAAGACGAGAAGGTCATTTTCTGCTTAGTAATAATTTTCGTTATTTCAAAGTCTCCTAAACCCACCAATACCATCAAGGCAATTATCACGGTTTGCCCACTCACATCGATATTCGCAGATTCAGCGTGGTTGGAGGATGCATCGAATTGAAAATCGTTGATCAGGATGGTTCATAAAGGGACTTTTGAGATTGAATCCGTAATTGAACAACTAAGGCATTTTTAGAGCCAAATGCTGGAAATCAAGTAGATTCAAATTTAATAACTCACTGGCTTATGATAAGAATATACGAGAAAAATAAACACTGAACATATTCCAACTACTGTGGTGGTTAACCAAAACCGAAAGAACTCCTTGAGTTTGTTTAACAAGAACAGACAATTGACGATGAGGTGAGCTAACTAAAAAAAAAAAAAGCTATGCGTTATAAGGCGACCGGCCCGGGTGATGCGGTAAGTCTGGATGATAAGGACGGGGAAGGAGAAACAAGATGGTGGCCGGACATGGCCGGCGACCTGATGAGTCGGGTGGGCCGGTTTCATGTGACGGCCGGGTTGAGGACGCTGTCCCGGGAGTTAGACTGGGAGGTGGCGTGTAATAAGGTCACTGCCTCACGTTCGGGGCTACACTGCACAACTGCTAGTCACTTCCCTCGGCCGCTCTTTTTCTTCTTTCGTTTAAAAAAACAACAACACCTGAAAGAAAGACCAGTTGAGGTTAGAGATAAATCAGAAATGCGTTACGTAGGGTAAAGTTCTCTGATGCGGTACACTGCTTTATCTATTCAGTCATGAGGAGCAGACAGGGGGGTTACGCGACCTATAATACGAGCTTCCAGTGGCGGGCCACCAGCAGGTCAAAACTTCCCAGAAACCACCACACAACCTGTTGCTGACAAGTGCTGGCCAAATGTTTTCCCCCTTGTGGGGAATCTGATCAGATTTCCCCACTCTCTTCTCGCAGATTGCCAGGCCGCCAGAGTTAGTACGCTTCGCTCGCCCATGTGAATAATAATTATTGACCAATTATTGGTCATGCGATGATTTATATAAATTTTAAATGCGTAAAAACCTCTTGATCTTTGAAATTCTAATCCGATCCAGTGGGTGTTGAAAATAGCTAAAAGTTGATCGTTGGAAAATGTCTCACCAGAGTGGGGAGACCTTCACAGACCTAAAGCGTCCAAGCGTGGCCAGCTACTATGTGTTTATGATTCAAGAGCGAACGCACGCCCGATCCCGCGCGCAAATGGACTATCCAAGCAGTTGGGGAAGACGGAAAAGGCCAGAAACACCCGAACTCCCTTGGGTCGGGCTCTGGCCCAATACAACAAAGATATATACCATAGGTATATATCTTTGCTCTGGCCAGACGCCCCTTCAAGAGCAACTGCACAGACCACAAAGGCGCTGGCCCCTTTAAGGTCTACGAGACACACCGCAGACCCACGCACAATCTCTAAAAATCATTCAAATTAAACTCGCCGTCAAAATTTAACCGGATCGGAATTCGTTCTTTCGGGATTTAGTGTAAAAATTTGGATCGCTAGGTAGGATTCAGAGGAAACGCCGACTCAATCAGACTGCAAATAACGAAGATAGGGATAGTTGGGCAGATTTGCGCGCATCAGAAATGGCGCTAAATGGGCTTATTGGGCGTACAATTGGCTCGGGAATCCAAAGCCGACAAAAAGATTAGGGGTTCCCATTTAAAATAAGAAAATTGGGCGCAAATGCGCCGGTTTGCGCGCATCTCGGGGAGATCTCAAACGCCCTTTTGTAGCCGAGACAGTAGCAAAAATTGGGGTATTACGCACCGTTCAAAAGGCTTGTGACATGCATCGATAGCCACATAGCCACAGACACGTTGTTAATTAGTGGTATAGAGATCAATAATTATATCGGAAGATACATCAATATTTTCTAATATCGCAACGTTCCTACTGAGAGACAGCTGGATGCCGCTTGTGCTGGAGTTGGGTGATGTGGCAGTTGGCCAATGAGGACTACCCTTAAGGTGGTGTCTCAGTGGGGGAACTAATGTTGCGATCAGCAGAACACCCACGCTCACTCCAGAAATCAAATTTCCCCGTAAAACCACGTACCTGGTAAAAACAGTACTTACTTTGTTTCATCCACTATTTCAACTTCGGGTTGAGCGGTGATGGGGGTGTTGGAGTGGCCAGCTGTTGGGTCGTCATTGGCCACTTCGCCATTTGTTGAACTAACCACCTGAAAAGAAAGGAGTAGATAACATAGTTCTCAATTTTCACACTTCAGGGAATTCTTCGGCAATAGGATCACCAACACCAGGAGTGTTTCTTAGTCCCAAGTACACCCTAACAGCATTGACACACATTTTTCCCTTGGAACGTGAAAAAAAAAACTCCAGGTCAAATAGAAAATTGTTGCATCTTCTGATGTGAATCGTACCACAGAAAAAACAACACCACATGGAGGACAGACTGATCCCTGTGTAACTCTGGAAGTTACCAATCATTATTAAAAATATAACATGATCAATATATATTTTGTGGTATATATACCACATATATGTCAATCATGAAAGCAGTGACGTGTTTTGTGTTGGTGTAAAAGTTAAATGAAAAAGTGTCATGCGTCATAACCATACAGCACCGTAATATCATTTATCAGAGCCAAGTATTATGTCCGACTGAAAAAAACCTCAATAACTGAGGTTTATTAAATTAATGAAGGTAAATTATTTCCCTTTAACCACTTTAAAAAATAAACACTCCAGCTTATATAGACTGTGTAAGGATCACGTCACAATCTGCCAAGTTTTTCAAATTTCTATGTTGTTCAAAACCAAATCCCTTACGACAGAGCTTTTGTTTGACCGCACTTGGTTGAATGTGACGACATGACTTACACGGTCTAAAGAGACGTCTACACGCTTAGATAATTTGCATTAACTATTTTGAGTAGAAGTCTGGCTTGAGTTACATATCTCCTAGGTTCACAGTGGTAACTGCATGAGCCCGTTAGGGCTATCAGCAGGCCCCCCACATAGCGAGCGCCACGACAGGAGGAGACAGAAGGGAAGGGGATATGGTGATGGGAGGAGGGAATGGACCTCGCCACCCAGGGTGAGAGCAACTGCTCAACCACACAATAATTTGGGCTTTGGGTAATTGGGATGTGACCCAAGCAGGCCATGGGGGGCGACTATTGAGAGTCTCGACCAGCTCTCGTCCCCCACAGGGCCCACTGATTCCTGCAGGGGCCTTGTTGCCCCTTGCTGTAGTGGGATGGGCTGGATACATACATACGGTCACAGTGTAACTCAGAAGTGAGGTTTGTGAGGGATAACAATATCCTAATAGCTCCCTGATAACTCAAAAGAGGTCCCGATTGATCCTTCGACCTTGGAGGAGTTCAGTTGAGTTTTGCACAAACCCACTTGAGCAAGCAATTTGTGCAAATTATTTGAGCGTGTAGATGCACCTGCATGGGGAGTAAAGTTCTGGTAGTTTGCCTGCGCAATGTGCGCACAATTAGTAAGGTCTTCAACTTCAAAATGTCAAAATTAATTAATCCATTTCTTCTGCAAATTCATTGGTGCAAAAATATTCAAATTCACTAATTTATCCTGAAAATAACATAACAATATGATGACGTACATGTACAGCTAAAATGGATGAAACTCGGGGGTTGACTAGTCGCGTAGGTACTTGATAATGGGTTCAGCATGAAGCTCTCAAGGTGGTGTTTACTCTTTTTCACTCCGCCCTCATAATATGGTTCCATAACCTAGACTAGGTGCACAATAAGATTCTCCAGAGTCGGGAATCAAAAATAACTCAACTCGACTCAATTACACTACTGAAACTACTCCATATACCTTTCAACGTGATAGGTTAATAAGAACTGGTTAGTTTGATACAGCAAGAACTTTCTCGAAGCAGCGTCATCATCTAAGCGAGATACCTCAAAAATACACTACCAGCCCTGAAGAGAAAAATGAAGAGAAAGAAAAGAAAACTAACGATCAGCGTAAATACTTAAATAATTCACACGTTAAAAACAAAACAAATAACAGATTTCTGAACAAAATAAACTCGCACAAAAAGCAGAAAATGGTTTCCAGAATAGTTGATTGGGAAATAATTACCTGAACAGAACCATGTCTGTCAGCGGGCGTGAGGTTGCCAAGAGTGTGGCTGGGCTGTTTGGAAACATCGGGCCAAGCGGCGACACCTTTACTTCCACCCTGTTGTTTCAAAACACTTGAGGTTAAGAGGGCCTTTTTTTTCCCTACCGGCTAAGTTTGAGGAACTGGTTACAGTTACAGCTTTGGGGAAAGTGAACAAAATAAGAGTTACTAGGGGTGTGCAAAAAGAAGAGCAGGTGGAAGGGGGGGGGGGGGGGATTGGAAGTGTGAAAATGTTTCAATGGGAATGACCGGAGCGTAGACCAGCAGTCCACTTGGCTCTGTCAAGGTTAGGGCCAATAGTAGTATTTTAGGGCCGGTTTCACCAAGGTGCCTGGCTAATTCAAGAATACCTAGTTTAAATTAGTAATCCGCTTTATGCACCGAGTTTCACTGCCACCTTTTTAGCGCCGTTTAAAATTGTCTAAGCTGATCTTGAAGTTGAGCGCCCAGAATTAGGATGGTTCGTCAAAGTATACTAAATGCTGATTTACGCTATTAAAATTTCGATTACGGTATTTAAATCCTTAATTTGACTGATTCACAAGCATCACGGATTCGGCCGGCCACTACTGCAGCTTTTAAGGATGTGCGTTTTGCCCAGAATTTATAATAATTATAAATTATGGTCAAAATACTCAATCCAATGATACTAAATGTGCAATTATTGTAAATCCAATGAGCGTTCGAAACTACGACCTAAATGACTCAGATGAACATTTCTATATTCGGCGGAGAAGGCTATTTCCTGAGAGACTTATCAGAGACAATCTGGACAAAAGTGATTTCTTCACAAGGGATGCTGTGAAAATTGAGCGTACTCTGTCTCGGAAGAACGAGTAGCTGTAATATAGTTCTTATAAATACGAACATAATGCGAACAGTATTAATAGCGATGTGTCATGTTCTAGGCTTATAATATAAGCCTAGAACATGACATATTATGTAGGAATATTTTCTTCATCATGGCCTGGAACATGTCGGAAACATGGCAAATGAAGTAGCTGTTCTCTAATTTTGAAGAAATCGTGAATAAATGTTACTTTAATTCTGATTTTTAAAGCAGTCCGTCATGTCTTTGTCCTATTTGAACTATTGATTCTTGTTATTCCAGAATCGATCCTTTCAACTTATCATCTCGAATTGTCAGAGAAGAAGGTAAACATTTCTCCATCCTGTCCCTCATGCCCCCCACGGAAGATGAGAATACTAATATGATTAGTAACATCAAAATATCATTATTTTATTTTATTATTTATAGAAAAAATCAATAATCTGATACCGATACCACAACCCAGACTAGGGCCGAGTCCAGTTCATTTTTCATCTCTCTTAACACGTCGGTGCACCCCCACTGCCACCGTTTCAGAGGTATATTTCGACCTAGCTTCCGCTTGATGCGAAGAACAGACCCTAGTCGACCAAAGCCGAGCTTCAATTCAAGCTCAACTTTGCACAGAAAGATCGCTTCTTTTGCGGTAAAACCTGTTTCGAATTAAGCGGCAGTTTGAATCTTCCTAAAAATCAACATAAGATCAGCTTTAATTTAAGCGCAGCTTGAATCGCTTGGTGAAACCGGCCCTCGTTGTCGTACTAGCAGGGAATATGGGCAAAACCTGCACAGATAGCCCTTAATTAGCCGTTAAAAGATGTGTGACGTAAAACAGCTGTAATTATGCGAGGCAACAAGCCTTTAACCTCCCAGCGTTGCTCTAGGCTCCCTTCCCGCTTCGCCATTCAATGAAAAATGCTTTGTTTTCACCTCACGAAATGATGAACTATGAGACTCGAGAAAACACAGTGATCATGTATGCGTATACACGAAAAAACTATTATGCCTGAGAGAAGAAGTGTATGCACCAACACCGACACAGGCAAACTTTTTGCCGGGGAGAATTTTGCCTCGAAAAAATACTTACGTGGAAAGCTGATCCATACTCGGTAAAATGGATTTTGTGGAAGGAAAGAACACCAAACGCTACTTACTAAGGTTTGACCATGCAAGAAGGGATAAACGTAAAACAACAAAAAACTCATTCTTGTTAGTAAATAATTAGTGTCAATTTGAGCGGGGAAAATATGTATCCATCCAATGAAATCGAAATTTTGAGAAATGAAATTAAGAACGACAAATTAAAGCGAAGCCTCTGCTTAATACTTCTATCGAGCAAGCAGGGGAGAATCAAGCTGTCAAAATAAAAAAAAAGTGGCACATTGTCGTGGCTGAATAAGTGAGGACTAAGTGTTTGTAGTCAGTTGTTTGAATCACAAATTTCAATCGAAACCCCGGAGCAACTGCGCTAACACAATTAAACAAAATGCAACCAATACGTGAGCCTGTATAAGCTAATAAACGTTGTTGACCCTGGCACTCCAGCCCAAATCAATTATTCCACGTGACATTCGGACATGGACGGAAATCTACCATGAACACCTTCACTTCATCCAAATCAATACAAAGATAGGAAATTGATCGAATTATACATTGGGGACTAGGACGTGTTAATAATAATTAATGGACGTCATCTTTTGGTGTCAATTAGTCTACATCAACATTGCTTGATGAATTATAATCAGTACGATGAATGAATCGAACTCTCAAACTACCAGAAAAACTTGTCGACTAAACGATATACTTCAAATGAATTTCCGATTCTAAAAATTAATCTACTCAACTTCATTTTTACCTAATAAGGATTACAAGTCAAACGATGAGATTAATGCTGACCTCCGACATCAAAAAGGTGTCGTCATTTGATATTAACTGGTCATCGTCGTCGGCATAGAGGAGATCTTCGTACTAAAGTGTGAAAAAGTTTGAAATCATTTTGAATCAATAATCGGCTAGTAAATTCCGGGACGCCAGGTCAATAGGTAAAACAAGAAGAGAGGCAGGCAAAAGGGGGGAGGGGGAAAAAATAAGATGGAATCGGCTTACCCTATTTCCTCCTCCGTGTCGATCTCGGTTGGGTGAGACTACTATTTCGCCAGTAGGTACAGAGCTAATGGGGGTAGACTGAAAACAAGAGAACAGAATATCGATCAAAATTTGTACGAAAGCGTAGTTCCAGAACAACATTGGGGGACTAGTTGACTGGAATGGAATGCCGAACATCAGCAGGCCTTTGGTAGTAGATCCAATGTCAATGTGGCCTTCTACAGGATCCAATTACTTCCAACACAAGACGGTTACTTTTAACTCTTGCTGAGGAGGGCCGCTTTCACCAAATTGCCTTGCCGTGAGGACAAGGACTTAAGGCAACTGGAAAGTGAGGCGTCGGTGAAATCGCGATGAGCCAGGGAAAAGGTGCCACCTTTAAGGTGGGCAATGTTTTTGGGGCAAAACTTGTATTCCCGCACTAAGTCGATTTTACAGTTGTGTTTCTACTCCATGGAAACATTTAACGCTATCCAAGCTTGTATTACTTCACAATGCCTCATTTCATGAAAGTCTTCAAATCGGTATCCCTTCTCGATTACAACATTTACGCCACTATAGCTGATATCTACTCTATGCCAAATTTCCTAGAAATCCTTGAATTTGGGTTCCTACTCAATGAAAAATTCACGTTTAAACGTATCACTAATGTATGCTGAATTTCATAAAAGACGGTGTAATTTTTACCTACGTCACAATCTCAGAACGTCGCCGGACGGTGCGGCAAAGCTAACGGAGTTAGTTAAGAGTAGAGGAGTCACATTTTTTCATACTACCATTTAATTTGTAGCCTCACTGTATGAAACAAATTGACACTTTTGGAGCTGTTATCACTACCTAAAGCTATATTTTACAGAAGCATTCGGATTCGTGAGTGTACTTTATGGAAAAACTCTCACGGGCCTTTCTCTACTCTTTGAAGCTAGTACATATCTCTACTCCTTGAAGCCAACTACTACCTAGCGCGCTTGTATCTCTTCTATTTGAAGCTGTATAACAATAATTGTTGGGAATTATTCCCTTCAAATAATATTATGCGATCCCAACTCTATGCAAAGGCTCAAAGAGTTAAAAGCAACTTGAGTTTGTATGAAATTTGACATATTACGTCAAATTTAACCAGTATTTAAATTGCTGTCTCCACTCGATTGGTGTAGCTACCGATGGGTATCGAAGGAAAAATATCGATACGCGGAAATGAATATGTACTGGACATTTTTGAACATTCTATCGATATTCCCATAATATGGGATGATATATTATTATCCATCGATATTTCATGCGATATTATAACGACGCACGAAATATCGACATACAAAGACAAGGCAAACAGGCTTTGGGGCAAACAAATGCCAGTTTATAGCTGCGAGTACTCCATTCTATGATTCAACGTACTAAAATACTTTGAAAAGACTCCTAACATAGCCGAAAACCTTCAAAAACCCCTCCCATAGCGCCCTACTGAAAACCTTGCGGGCACAAATAGATTAAAACCAAGTATTTTATAAAATTCAAGTCGAAATTTCAGATTAAAAAAAAAAAAAAAAAAAGCCCTACTGCCAAAATCGGCTTGGACGGCGGACGGACATTTAGTTTTTGGAATCTAGACATCTTGAAACGCTTCATGCTGAATCCAAATTTGAAATCGCATTTCCAAAACATCGTTATCCCTGTATTTTGTCGAGGCTCAAAAGTTAATGATCACGGGAAAACAAATTGTAGAGAAGTCGCAGCTCTCAAACACTCGAGAAAAGCGGCCCGCCAGGCCGCAACGACCGCCCCCTCAGGGCAGAACGAGCGGCCTGGCAGGCCGCAACGATCGCCCCGCCAGGGCGGAACGACGGGGGTTGGCTGGCGTAGCCCGCAAGGGATCCCCCCCCCCCCCCCGTAATGTATTATTGCACTCTGTTGGTCGTTTTTTTTTTTGGAATGGTGCATTTCGGAATAATTCCGAAATCTGTAATTATTACAGATTCACTGTATTCGGTAATTATTTCCCAGTCGACCAGGACTTCTTTGTGAATTTAACCCACTCGACACAACCAATTAGTGAGTTATCTTGAATCATTACATTCATTGACAAAATTTATATGATTTGTTCGTGTAGACGGATGCATCGCGGCCATAAAACCAGCATTTACCGTCTCAGTAACTCAGTAAGCGGTGGGACCTCGACCACTTAAATTTACCCCTTGAAATACCAAGGGTTTAAGGAACTGGGCAAGATCTAGAGAGCTCGAGAAAGGCTAATCACGCTAACCCCTCGGTAACTCTGCTCGTTATCCTCCGGCAAGTGAGTTGGTAAAAGTGGCCCTGAATAATGTTGGAGTAGCATACTTTCTATTTGGTAAGTTGGGTGCATTGGATCCCGAAGGTTTCATGACTTCACAGCCAATAAAAACATACGCCCGCATATTGAACAGTTTCAAACATCATAATTTGATGTAATCATAATATAATTGCAAACACACAAGCAGACTTGACTACACAAATCATTACATTTCAAGCAGCAGACAACCACAAAACCACACTGGGATTTTACCTTGTCGGATTTTGTTTTCCCGATATGCGAAGGAGGAGCTCTTCTGAGTTGTCTGAGTGATTCAAAGTTTACAGGCTGAGCATGCACATGCATAACAAGATTATGTAGGTTGCAACGAGAATGTTAGTGAAAACACATAACGGAGGACTAATGTAATTGAGGAAGTCATTCCTCAACTTAAAACATTGAATAAGAAAATGTCCACAGCCAGTTCTCGCTAAGTATGTACCGAACGAAGCTTAAAACAAACAAATTTGTGGTTTGATGAAATGATGAGCGAAATTCATTGCAGAGAGTTTATTGAAAAAAGGGTGGATAACGAATAGATGAATTTCATCTGCCATGACGAGACCGTAAACTGAAAGAAAGATATGAAGCAAGTTACTATCGCCTGGTACCAAGAAGATAGTTGTTATTATAGTTTGCTAGATGAAGCCAAGGATTACACAAACCAGAGCATATAGTTTTTAAAGAGCTTGTAACGCGAAATGAACACCGGACAGTTCGGAATTATTTTGCCCCCAGGATCTACCTACTTCCTTACATAGTTCCTCATTAACTTACAACGTCCGATTTCCAACATGAAACGTTAGGCATGCAAGGTCTCTTCTACTAATGATCATTCTTGAGTGCTCTAGTGAACAACTAGTGATCATTTCTGGCATCAGAGTCGGCAGAGATGGGAGACGGCTGTTGAGAAAGATTTTAATGACAGCATTCGCGTAAGAAATGCTACGAATAAATCGAACGAAACGGTGGCTGAAGAATTACCCAAAATGTAGAAAGTACCAAAACAAAGTATGTATTTATTAAAACGGTCAACAGAGCAAAAAGAAGAAACACAAAAATCGCAGAAACCATCACAAGATACCTCGAACACGTTAAACGAAAAATTCGATGTTAAATTTATTAGCTATAACATGCATGCGAACCTTGTCAAAAATCCCAACTACCAACACTTCCCGTGCATTTAAAAAATGTCAAGTTCAGAATTACTCTCTCACCATCGTTTTGTCGGACCAGTCGAATTCCGTATCGTCAGCGTAGCCCCGTTTCTCGTAAAGGTCCATAAACAGCTTCCGGAGATACTCGTAGTCGGGGGTTTCGAAGAAATCCAGCCGCCTAACGTACCGGAGATAGGTGGCCATTTCCTCTGAAACATTCGGACATGTAACAACCATGTGACACGCATTTGCGAGAAGCCGAGATTTTTATTCAAAATTAATCTAGCTCCGAATATCAGGCAATTGTGAGCTATTCGTCATTCACCGGCGATTTTTATGTACCTAATGTAATTGAAATGTCTTACTCTGACGGTAGTTAGAAAGATAAAATAGATGAAATAAAAAGTCGGAAAGGCAAACAGATTGAAATATGTCTCACGGTTTGTTGGAAGCATGGAATTTTCAACTTTCGAGCACCTGCGATCGATCATTGTGTAGGTACTTACAATAACATGGAAACAAGAGACAGAATAGTGAAGAATCTGATTAACTGGAACCAGTTAACCTTATCTGGATCTGGTTATCTGATAAACATCAGTTTCTCACAATCGAAGTCTGCTGATGAAACCGGCTGGCCGCGCTTGCTGCCAGTGTTAAGATGACTACGTCCTGTGCGGTTCAACGAACAACGAATACATAACCTTTTCGTTGCAATTGACCAACCAAACAATGCAACAAACACCAGTGTTCTTAACTTCAGTTCACAACAACCTGATACTTCGGACGACGAATTTCAAGGTTAGTTTTTTTCTTTTTTTTTCTCGATTTGTGTGCCTTTCAGACTTTTTAATTCATCGATTCTATCATTCCAACTACTGTCAGAGTAAGATATTTCAATTAAATACAAATCACAGGTGAATTACAAACAGCACACAATTACCAAATATCGTTCTTCGCCGTTAATTACCATTTCCAAAAAATCTGAGTACCTGGGTGACCTTCGCAGAGCACGTCGATTGGCGTGGCACGTTTGGTATCACCGATTTTCTGATACCTCTCTTTCAGGGTGTCCGCTTTCAAACCCTGCCAAGGGAGGGATCCTCGGAGGAAGTACATAAACATGTGGCCGAGTGCTTCCAGGTCGTCTCTTCGGCTTTGTTCTGCAAGAAAATAAACGTTAGGCTCTTACCATCAAGTTAGGTTCAGCTAAATGTTACAGAAAAAAGAGGAGACCATAAATCGAATAAATTCAATCGGGAAAATACCCACAGGTGAAAAAATGGGAACATCCTTAACTATTTTTAGGAGCAGTCACGCCTTTTACTCAACACTCTGAATTGAACCATATTTTCACTCCAAACTAAAACAAATCAACCGAGTCAACTTTCACCGAAAATTCGAGATTTGCTGCCGTCTGGGAGAAACAATCGCTTCCAAGCAGGAAGGGAGACATCACACGCTGTCACAAGTTCTCACAACTTCAAGCTAATCACAATAAAGGAAGTCGTTTAAAGAAACGTCATTTTCATCAAGGTATCCAACTCTCCCTTTTCTCTTCAACTTTATTCCGTCACGTTGGATGTGGAAAAGATTTAGCTTTGATACTGCAAAAGAAAGGAAGCGGATCCTGCTTTTTGAACAATAATTGTTCAAAAAGTGATATTAAAAATGATGATAATCGTTCAAAAGGTGATGAAATGTTGGGAACACAGCCATATCCATGTTGTCTTGTTTTTTCGTGACAACGGAGTTCTATAAATTTTTTAGGCAGTCGAATCTCAAATCAATCAAACTAAGTTTGATCTTGTTTCTGCAGTCTAAGAACTGGTGCCTCCTCCCTCAAAACTGGTTTCTCCTCCCTCAAAATCAGTTTCTGCTCACCAATTGACATAGCTTTTCTACTAAAGCTCTCCACAATTCGTTTTTTTCACTATTGTGCCACATCATGGAATGAAGAATCCATGGTGACCCGTATTACCTAACTAATATCCAGAAAACTACTTAGAACTGAATCATTGGCACTGTACAAATTTCATTTACCTTTCCCTAAGTGAGTATTGATGCTCATATATCTGGCAGTACCCGTTAAGCTCTTGTGTTCTCGATATGGTATGTGCTTATTAGTTTCTAAATCGATATATTCCTTAGCTAGACCGAAATCTGAAACAGAATAAGGTATTTAAAAGACGGAACAGTTACAAAATTACATTGAAAACCCCGATCATTCGATGAAAAATCCGAAAAATAATTGCTCGGTACTCACCTATGATGTGAATTACTTTATCTTTTCGATTGGCAGACCTGCCAATTAAAAAGTTTTCGGGTTTGACGTCTCGATATATAAGATGGCGGCCGTGTACGTATTCTATCCTATGAAGCTGAAAATGATGGGTTTCAATTAAAAACAGTAGAAAATTCGAGGAAAAAAAGCAAATGAGTCAAGTCCAACTGACTACACAAATATTATTATTCTACTTGTTTAACCCAATTCTCAGAAATTACGGTGTGCAAATCTAGTAGGTCTATTTAAGAGGTGTCTACCCAAATTCTGGCAACTATAAATTAAATTTAAATATATCAAGACTGCGTGAATACTATTGAATGTTCTGAACAATTTGAAAAGTTAATGACGAAAAATTCGTTTTAACTCAAGTTTCAAAATAAGTTGAAGGCCAAATAGAGGTGGGGTCAATGAGATGTACCAATAAGTAGATAAGATATAGGAGGTGATCGAAAACATTGCCATCGCTTGGTTCGGCACTCGAGACGACTCGGCATAATCCCCCTCCAAGAGATAAGAAATTAAAAGGATTACAGCCGCTGAGAAGGCTTCAAAACCCAATCATGTCATAGATGTTATTAGTCGAAATCATCGCCTGAATGAGACAATTCCACCAATAACGTCTCCAAGTTTAACACTATCACTTACTAGTTGTGTGGCGATCATCAATACAGTCTTTAAAGTGAACCTTCTTCCACAAGCATCGAACAGATCCTCTAGAGACGGCCCCAAGAGTTCCATCACGAGGGCATTATACTTGCCACAAGGCCCGAAATAGTAGACTTCCGGAATGCCTTCTGCAAATTCAGGAGTTTGCGGAAAAGGAAGGAGGGGAAGAGGGCGGAAGGGAACGAGAGGGAAACAACAGAATCAGTACTGGTAACGTACAACATGTTAATAGTTTTTAAATAAATCTAAATTGGGCATAGCAGACTAATTTCAACACAATTTAACATTCATCGAAGGGAACATTTCTCAAAACATTAGGAGGGTTAGGCTAAGTGCCCGCCGATCTGAAGAGGCTTTTCATCATTTTTGAAAATCAAGCGTTATATTAGCGCCTATTCAAAACTGTAGTTTTTACTGAGCACAACCTACTTCAAAAACCAGGGAAGGTATGAATTACATTCAGAAAATGATAATGCCACCACAGCATCCGGGAATCAACCAAAAGTGAACGAACCCGTCGGTGGAAGGGGAGGAGGGGAGGCTAGAGAAGAGCGTTTCATTTCAAACTAGACCACGAAAAGCTGGTTCCGAGCGACTGCCCGACCTAATCTTACGGTCACAGACAAACTTTTCAACAATGGGACAAGCCTTTTTTCTTTCCGAATAGAACCCAATTCAACAGAATCACAGAGCAGTTGAAAACTTCAAGTTGTCTTCTGTCCGACAGATGAATTAATAGTGGAAACGGCAAAGCAACAAGCAACGTTCAGGAAATGCATCGTCAAACTGAGAGAATGCGAGCAGAGAATTTCTCAGGGCGCTTTTTTAACGTACATATTTTTCGTCACAGTATGAACAAACTACGAACAACAGGAAAATAATTAACTAAATGATTCTACGCAATACTATGATCCAAATGCTGACTACGTCGAATTTATTGGACAATCCCTACAATAAACACTTTTCCTACGCCAACACAATTACATTTAATAGGACCTAAGGAACGGAGAGGGGACTCACGAGCTGCACCGCTATCTGCACGACAGTCTTCACGGTAAATTTCCCGCAACACAGAACCAAAAGGTCGGCTAAATTAGGACCCAATATGTCCATCACCATGCTGCGGTACATGGGGTCGCCAGGGTTAGGTTCGGGGTAATATGCGTGCAAGTTGACGAAGCCGTCAACGGGAATCGAGACTCTGCCAGTTTCGGGGTCTGTTTTAGATTAAAAATTCAATTTTACCCTTTGCAACGACTACAGACGCCGAAAAAAAAAATGCAAGAAAAAAGCTGATTAAAAAGGATTTCTACACCAATCCAGGAAGGAATGGGAGGATGGAAAATGTGACAATAAGCAACCTACCACGATGTTTAGAAATTCTCAATTATTGCGAAATAATCAGATGCAATCGGACTATAAGATAGTATAGTGTAGGCAGCGATCCGGATCGGTGGAGCCCCCCAAGAACTATGACGTTTATCACACTCGTTCCACACGCATTGAGGACCACATCGTTAGCTACGTTACCGGCAAATTATCAGTAGTAAAATAAGAACTAAGCTCAAACGAACCTTTTCCTAATGCGCGGTAGTCCATAAAAAACTTGAGGGTTTTGAGTAGAGGGACGAAGACAGCCACAGCTGAGCCAAAATCTTCAAATATCGAATGAAGATGATGATGAACTTTTCTAGCAGGAAATAAATTTGAAGTATTCGTAGCTACTTTTGGGTGAGCGTACAAACCCAATTCACCTGATTGTTCTCTTTAGGAATTAATGCAAAGCTAAACGATCGAAATACGCACCGGATTAAGAGTTCAAATCAGAATGTACCTCACTAACTCATATTCGAACCACTCATTGTTGATTCCTCCACTCCAACATGAAAATCATTTCCCGTGTCTTCCTAACGGTTATATTTTCCGGTCTGCTTACTTCAATGACTAATACCGAGATTAATAAGAATTACAGATAAGACATAAAATTCATGAACTCACCGTGGGTGCCTAGGAGCTTGTAAAATCTATATTCTAAATGGAGCTGCGGAGCTTTCGATTTCATTGGTTCCTGGAAAGAGTAGAAACCAAATTTCAACAACTGTATAAAATGAGATAACGACTGCCAGACAATTTTTTCACATTTTAGACGAAATATAAATTTGGCTTATTACACAAATTATTTAATTATAACAATAGGATGTGGGGCATTCCGTCAAAAGTTGAACTTAAAAAAAAAGTTCTCCGAAATGAGCCATTTTTGAATAAGTTGTACACCTACGTGAGAAAAAAATGTCCCACAAATTTTCAGACCGATTCGTAACGTTCTTGCCGCTGTACAGGCGGCAGTCAAAGTTTGCGAAAAAGGCAGGTTTGGGTTCACTTCGCCGGCTGCTACCGCACTTATTCCGCCATCACCAAAATAACACCGCGGGTGTTTTGGAAAAAGAAAATCTACCTCATTTCTGTGGTGTACCTAACCTTATTTTCAATCAACATTATATTTCGCCTCAAAAATCTAGTTTGAAAAATTAAAAATGAGTTTTCTCCCATGTGGGCATTTTTTATACAAATTTTTATTGTTTGCCTGATTCAAAGCATACACCTGTGGAACATCCAGTAGAAAGGGCATCATGGGATACCAAGTCTTTAAGTGTCAGGGAAAAATAGACCACTGGTTTATGAGGAAAAATAAATTTTTTCTCAGTTTTACAGGTTTTCCAAGGTTGCATTGCCTCGCATCCTTTTTCTACGAGAACTCAGACTACAATGGACATCATCTGCTACTCATGAGCTTTCCCAGGAGGTTCCAATATTTTTACATTTCAAAATCTCTTTTTCAACTCTAACAATTCAAATAGGCTCAATTTGTAGGCATTCAAACACTTTCTGTCCGATCCAGATTCCTTTAGTTACCAGTTATAAGTAACTAGAGGAGATGGTTAAAAAAGAGCTACGTTAACAGTGCAACCTATTTACCGTGAATTCTTTTCACTCTCGTGGAAAATGTTTTCAAACATATTCAAAATGTTTTGAAACATATTCAAAAATGGTTAATTTCGGAGAATTTCTTTTTTTTTTAGTTCAACCTTTTACGTGGAATGCCCCATCTACAACTTTGTTTTGGTTGGAATATCCGGCCAAGAAACCACGATGCAACTAGAACTCACCATTTTGATAGCTACATGTTCATTGTTGTACAGATTTTTTCCTGCAACAAAAGAAAAACCAGCATTAGGTTAACTGTGGCAAATATTAGTCAGGTGCTTAGAAATCGAAAGTAGCAACTTAAGAGGTAATAGAGCGGTAGGCGGGTATGGGAAAAGACCGTTATCAGATGCGGGTGAATACACAACGGGCAATAACTCGGCTCTGCACGTTGCAGGAAACCGTGCCATATGTGGGCAAGCTTGCATGAACCATGTCGATAAAGGTTTCATTAAAAAAAAAACCAGCTTCAGATGAATGCAAATATGTAATGTCTGACAAGATGGTCAATGGTGGGAGACAACTAAATGACTGCGCACAATTATTGTAGATAGTGGTAATCATGTCAGGCTTGCAATAAGAGACTAGGTTATCAGAAGCCGAAATGACAGAATCTATTTTTGTAATGTAGGAACCAAAGGGCTCATTCAGTATTTAGCCAAGAGGCTGGTCAGTGACAGCTGGCAATCGATTGCTACAACGTGGTTGTCCCGACTCTCAATAATGGAACGAAAGTCAACTAGATCTACTCCTAAAATCAGCGTCAACTCTGTACAGTTCATATAACGACATTTGAGAGGAAGGATCATTTTGGGTCATTTCGTTCTGCCCGCATAAATTACCTTCGGACAGCTTGACCACCTGGCGACAGATGAGGTTGAACGACCCTTATAAAATAATGACGAGAAGAATCCTCAAGGACTTCGCGTGGTCGTTTGAGGTGCGTATCACGTAAATCATTATTCGTTCAATCAACAGGGTTTTATTATCCAAGAAGACAAGTGACGGGAAGAAGAATAAGTAGGTTTCAAGCTTGAACGAACTTCCTTTGATCAAAGAGAGCTTCTTCAACAGAACCCAGAAAAATAAAGCAGATTTTTTATCACAATACTTTGTGTATGCTACTGTTAAAATAATTGATTAATTTAATTATTTCATACTTCAAAGAATAATATACAAGGTTTTTGCGACAATACATTCACTCACAAGGCACATGATGATACGATAATGCCTAGTGAGGAAGATCCATTTTTTACTATTCTACACTCTGCCCACTTGGGCACGTAAATCACTAATTAATCACTCCAAGTGAACTCATCAGAGCAGACTCAAAATAGAGGTAGACGGGTTTGGTTGAATGAGAAACGCCGCACCGTGCCAAACCCAAATAAAACCCTCGATTTCGCCCAGGAAATGAGATGTTCAGCGTGATAATCGTACAACTCGCCCAACTCGTCATACCAACAAGCTGGGGTGGGCGTTCTCGTCTAAATCTGATCTGGCACATCGAGTGTAGTAGAAGTAGAAGGCGTCTCCTCGGAGAGGACTTGATACGATAAACGGTATGAGAACTGACCCCCACAGTGTACCAAAATGTGAGTGTTCCTAATTTGTATGTTAATTTGGTGTTCTGAGATGGGCGGAGGAGATTCGAAGGCGCATAGTCTGGGTTTAGGCCAGGTTAGCTATCCCAGAGTCCAAGCTAGAAGCTGTGCACGAACCAAGAATGTAAAGGGGGTAAATACCCGGAGAGTAGGGTAAGTATGTATTAAATACTGGGTACAAACTTGACATTTAACCAAGCCGAATCCCAAATCCCAAACCTTCCAATCTTTAAAATTAAGTGGGCGCCGGGTAGACTAAATCAAATCATGAAGAAACAAGGCCGTCGATCCCAGTTACCTCACACCCTTGTTTTTATTGCTCATTTCCTGCTTCCTCTCAAGGCGTTTTATTTTATGTTTATTTGAAGTAATTCAGGCTACAAGCTGTAGTGCCAGTGTTATATTACAAACCCCCCCCCCCCCCCCCCCCTCGTTCATTATAAACTTTCTGGTTCCTTGGTTTTGAAGAGTGATGACGCAAGTCTCACAGTGACTTTTGCTGAGCCCTGAGGAAGGCATAATATAATGCTGAAAGCTTGGCGAAAGCATTAGTGTGTTTCTGTTTGACCCTGCTCCCAATCATTGGACATCATCTTGTCGAGGGGTCGATTCGCCATTTCATCGATTCCCAGTAATTGACATTTTGGAGAATAAAGCGATTTGTTTTTTCAAGAACTCAACAGCATGAGCGAAGACAATATTATAACGAAAGTCAAGTTTAGCCCTGTTCAAGCAAAGTGGAGCCTTGCGGATGTTTTCACGATAATGAGCAGTACTTGAGGGGAAATCGCCATCAGCTTCACATGTAGTTACACCCCCTTTTCATGAGATTGTCTTTGGTTAGAGGATGATCATTAGGGGTCGCAATCCCACAATGCGAGATCCCGCGGTGTTTTTCCAATCTTGAAAATGCGGGATTCTCAACGAGGGATCCCGCAGGATTTATTTTGTTTAAAAAATGCCGCTTTTTCTGTCTTGTGAATCACATTCTCATTGCCTGTGATTCATATAAGTTCTCCTCATGCCTGTAGTTCACCATATTTTTGCTATTCTTGTGGTATCTACGATCCTATCTAAGATCCGCATCCTATCTAACCTATCTGAGGGGAAATAGGGGGCACGATCTCCAGTTCGCATAATACGCAGTAGAGATTAATTTACTCTAATATTATTATACATTTTGTTTGACGATTCCACCCACGGGTGTAGAGTCAGAGAGAGCATTCTCTACAGCTGGGTAACTATTTCTGGATCAGCTCCGATCAAATTTGGGTGAGAGAAAGTATTAACTAACTGACCTTCATGTGGTTTTTCTTTCAGCAAGTTCTCCCTTCTGATAGCACACCCACCCAGCTGCAGAGAGTGGCTCCATCTCACTCCCTTCAATGCATTTATTTCCTAATATTTATTTAAATATTTTTAAAAACACCAATGTAATCGCGACGGAGTCGAAAACTCTGATCGGCCTCAAAATTTGGCATTATACGTTTCAGGATGTCTTGCTTCCAAAAAACACAATGTCCGTCCGTGCCGTTTTGGGCAGTAGGAGTTTTTTGAAATCTGAAAAATGACAAAATCCCGTTTTACCATCTAGTCGTGCCCGCAAGGTTTTCAGCCCGATCAACTCAACCCTTGGGGCGCTATGGGGCTAAAATGGGGCAACTGGAGGGAGTATGGTTAAGTGTCGTTTTCGAAGTATTTTTGGACGTAGAATCCTTTTTTTGGGGACGATCCAGGACATATGGAGCTTTCATGGGGCTATTCTAAATGGGATTTTTGAAGGATCCCAGGAGGTCAAATGAGGTGTGGTTTTCCAAGTAATTTTAGACGCAAAATCCGTTTTTCGAGGTCCCACATCTTACCAAACGTCTCCCAGAAAAAAATGTTTTATTTTATTTTATTTTATCAAGTATTTTCTTAATGACAAAGAATTAATTTTTGCGCAATTACCCTATATGAACGAATAATAAACCCTTCTGCAAAATTTGCAGCGTTTTTGTAAAGAAATAGTTTGTTTTTTAATGCAAAATTATTTTATGAATTAGAAATCCCGCGAGATTGCGACCCCTAATGATCATGAACTCGAAAATGCTCGGGCACAGGCTGGCTTTTGAGGCGTACGAACGTTTCATGTCTTTTTTGTGATCGTTGAGGTTAAAATACCCAAATAGGGTACTTACCCTCGTTATTCACCCAGAAAACGAAATACCCGGCTTCTAGTACCCGGACTTAGCTTTCCCCATTTATCGAGCACGTTTCCGCATTTACTGTAGTGTAAAATCATAATGCCAAGTCAGAGGAAGCCCAGAGGATGTTATCCGGTGCAATGCGACCGATTGGGCGATAATAATTAATAAGCGATGGAATTGAAAGGTGGCGAGAGGTGAGAGAGGCTAAACAGTAACCAACGTAGACAAGAGTCAAAATTATCGACGTTCCGCTTGAAAGGGTAATCGGGAATGTTGTCGGGGGCAGGCAGGCTCGGCTTTTCTGACCCACTTTCCAAGTGTCGGCGAGGGAGAACTGGAGTAGCACATTCTACTGCCAAATAATAAAACCTACTATGGGCTGCGGGGCTCTTGAGAAGAGACATCGAACGAGAGGACAACACCCACCGGCCGGACAAGAAACCGGCACTTTCGGTGAGACGAGACGAGCTCGAAGTAGACGATCGGGTTTCAGAGTGCCAATCAGGTTCCTAATCAACAAAACATGTGCCTCCAACAGGGTAGGAGAACACACACAAAAAGAACCATGCATACATTTTCAAAGTGTATAATACGAGGAAGCTCATCCAGGCGAAATTGAATTAATCGTTTGTTGAGTTAGCCCCGAGTCCAGAAAATTTTTTCTTGTCACAAAAAAAAAAGGTGTCCGCTCGGGGAACCTTAAATTGAGGAATGGAAATGAATAAATCCTGTTAAAAGTGGGCAACTCCATCACAAAAATGGAGGTTGCTAAATTAATTCGCAACGGGAATGCGATTGTTGGAAGTGAAAAGCTGAAAGAGCACAGGAAAAGCTAGGAGGTAAAGAGGCCGAACCCTCGAAGTCTCTTTTCTCAGAAAAAAAAAAACTCGGTTAAAAATTGATTAAGGTCATAAAGATCATTCTCCTTCATTCCCCTGCTTCCCATACTGGTCGTGTTCTTCACCTCCTTCTTTTCAGAAAAGAATATGGAGAGTTTTTCAAGTATCATTGTAGTTTTGTAATATCAAACTTTGCTTTCGCTAGCTTTTTTTCAACACAAGAGCACCTTGACAAAAAAGGAGAAAAATATTAAATTTTAAAATAGCGCTTGGAATATTCCAGATACCCCTCTGTGCCCCTCTTAGTGACAAACCGTATGACACGTGATGTGAAAAAGAAAAAAAAAAAAATGTCGGGAGGATTACGGGAGTAAACAGTTGTCAACTCGCTGCAGGAGGGCTCGTGGTGGGGGGGCCCACTCCTTTCAAAGGCAAGTTCCACCCACGTGGCCCCAACTACTGGCAGAGCTTCTTGAGCTCCTTGGCCCACATCCCTCGAAGATTATTTATCATTTCCTTTAAAAGGCCGAAATGAAAAGAAAAGAGAGTAATCTTTTCCTCTTGTCGCTATACCCACCGAATCGGCTTCTCAAAAACCCTCCATCGGACAAGGGTGTGTGGGATCAGTGAAATATAGCCGAGTGCAAACACAAATGACTAACAGGCATACTCGAACAATGTCTCAATTGCAATGAATAACCTTGAACGAGTAACCCAACATTATTTCAGCGAACCAGCCACTCCTACTTCGATAAATCGAAGTTGACCAGGGTTCAACATAATAGTATAATATATACAATGCATATTATACTATTATGTAAGCCTACATCTTTACCATCGGCTTATATGTACTATGTGACCACATAGTATATAAGCCTATGGTATAGTTCTTACGATATTCGATCATTAGAGCAACGAATAGAAGGGCGTTGTGCACCAAGGACCCAAGTGCCAAAATTCATTTTAATTAATTAATTTTACTGAATTGATGAAGTCAGTAATTTTTATTAAGAATTGCAATTTTACTTAAGGGTTCATTATTCTTTGGTATAAATTTATACCAAAGCATTGGATATTAATAGTGCAGATCTATAATATTATTCTGCCAATAAAATGATATTTTATTGAATAATATTATTGATCTTCGCACTGTGGATAAAAATAAAAATGAGAAAAAACTGCACTTTTATACAGTTTTTGGACATACACATTACATGTTATGTGAGACTCCAAAAATGGAATCTACGTCCACAAATACTCTGAAAACGGCACCTTATTCGACCTCCTCACATACTTCAAAAACTCTATTTGGAGCCCCATAGATCCCACTTTCTTCACTATGTATCTCAAACGAGATTGGGAACTGCCAGATGATGCAGAGGTGCTGATCCAAGAGAACGGATGAGCAATGATAGTGAACTCTCTGCTTCTTCCGAAGAAATCGGATGGAACTTTTTTCCTTCCGGTGAAATCGGATGGTTATGGAACCCCCCAATGGATCCTAAGCCAAAAAAATACTTGGAAAGATACCTAACTCGACCCCATGGGCGAAAACCTTCCCATTTTATCCACACGGGTTGAGCGAGCGGGATGAAAATCTTGTGGGCTTGTAGGTAATTTGTATTAAATTTTTGTCAAGATTTTAGAAGAAAGAAAAAAAAAACTCGAAATGGCCTGGATGGCGGAAGGACTAATATTATGTAGTAATATTATTAATTAAGAGGGACATAATCATATCAAGATTTTTGAATCTACTCTTGTAAAGCATTACCTATGTCAAATTTTAAGGCAGACCAAAATTGTTGACCCCCACCTCAAAAATATACGTAGCAATATTCTGACAATAATACACCTAATATAGAATTTAATAGCATATAATATATAATAATAAATCAAAGTAGATAATTTATATAATATATAAATTATCTACTTTGATATATATTCAAATATTGAATTATTACATTAATTTATTAATTAACTTCAAAATGGCAATAACTTCTATAGTTATGCCACGAAGACTCTTTGTACCCAGTTTAAAACGTTGAGAAACAAGAACCGACTTGACTCAGAATAGTAACTTAACAATTCTTGAAAAAGGTGGTACCAACTGGCCTAGCACTTAACAAGGTTTTCTACTCATGGAAGACACAGCAGGTGGCAGCCGAAGATCCTCAATCTCTGAGATACCACTTTTTCTTGTCAGCCATTCAACATTCAATTATGGGGATCTCTTATTAAAAGGGGAAAAATAACCGGAACGGAGAAAACGCTCAACAGCCTATAATGGATCAGCCATCATGAGACCGATTTCAGATGACAGTGACCTCAATATAACGCGCTATTGCCACTCAATTACGACGAAAAAAAAAACCTTCACAGCTAACCGAATCAAACCGAAGCAGTTTCATTACGGCGTGGCCTTGGCTCCGGACAGTGGCCAATGGGAAAAAGCAAGACTTGAGTCCCTGTGCACCAGGCCCAGGTTTCCGTCTCATAAAAGGTGTGGGGGAGAAACGGATCGGCGGGGGTTCGTCTCGAGACGGTTCGATTTGCTACGAAGCACCTTTGAGGTCCTCATGGCTCCCCAAGCAAAAATTATCACGGCCACAAAGGGAGATGGAAATAGCTCACGCTCGATTCAGAGTACGACTCAAAGTGCATGAATGGCAAACGAAAAAAGCGTTGTTTCAGACAGGATAAAACTTTAAACACACGACCGGCTGTAGACACCGAAGTCGAACTCCAATAAGATGTTTATCCGTATGAAGATAAACGAGTGGAAATGTCCATAAGACAGGACCGACTCACATCCACTTGGGAAGCAGTTCACGTATCCAGTCTTCTAATAGTATGTGGGCGGATGGAAGAAGAGGACAGGTGGACGAGGAATCAACACTCTGCGCCTGATCAGACCTGCTTCTATTCGTTTCTTTTCGTCCTTCAAAACCCTCCTGAGGGAGACAGCTTGGGGGGTGGAGGTGAGTCACGACTATTTGAAGAGGTAAACGGCACAGGCCGCTATCGTCCACGTCTGGGAGATTCGGGTGAATCAAGAGCCTCAACTCCGACGAGGAATGTACAACTGAACTCAACAAATTGGCCGTCTCCAAATGGTAGGTCTAGGGTAACTTTCAAAATTCTAACTCGTGTTTTCTCCATGATAAAGGGTAAAGTGAGTTTAACGTCAAGACTTATGACCTCTTGGGCCTGACATGACGGGGCGCTAATTTATTAATGAGTTCAACTTAACCCAGCTGCACTTTTATTTCCTAATTTCCATGGTCTTCAATGGGATTTGAACCCATGGCCTCAACAGAATGCAGCGCGAAGTGGCTAACGCCCAGAACCACACGGCTAATCCGGCACTCGACGTTAATTGTCAAACGAGCGTAGTTACCGACTACTGTGTAACTATCGCTCTAGCGGGGACCTGGAGAACTACGCTCGTTTGACAAACGACTTTACACAGAAGTCGGTAATGTGTTGTATCCCCCCCGGCGGCCCCTCGCCCTCTCCGAACCGCAAAGAGTGTGCACGAGGGAATTGCGAGAGTGCTTGAATCGCCGAGAATCCCTACACGTAAACGTAGGGATTTTCAGTCAAGGAGGTAAACACGACGGTTACGATCATTTTTAATGTTGTGTGATGTATCAATAAGATATTATATCCATACGTTTGAAGCATCAGACATCCCTAGATCAGACCAACTCTCCGAATCCGATCCGAAGGATGCCGATTTTCCGAACTGTTTAGGGTCTACTTAACTCGATTTCAGATTTTTTTAAAAAACCTACTGACCCAAAACGGCATAATAAGCCTAATTTGAGAACGCGACATCTAGTCAGCGGACCACACATTTTTCATGGTTTGGAGAGAACGAGACTCAACTTGACTCGGGCGGTGAGAGGGGGTACTACTACATACTGTGTAACTATCGCCCTAGCGGAGACCCGGAGGACTACTCTCGTTTGACAATTAACGTCCAGTCTAATCCGGCCACCCTGTTTTCTTCAGGACAAAAAAGAAGAAGAGAAAAAACACGCCGGCGCACAGTAGTCAAAATACGTTCTATAATGGGTAGCAGAGTAGTTTACGAGTATATAGTCGGTCCCAGGATCTACTGAGTTCCGTAGAATACCTAGCATTTTAAATTTGATTTTTGTACTTTACCTCGTTTTAAAATGCAAAAGTACTCAGATTTTAATCAATATTACCTAGCCAAATAATTATAATAGTATTTTTTACCTTCACTTCGCCCAATGATATCTAAAGAAATTAGGAGCGAAATCAGCATTCACCATAAGGATTTTATAGAGAGACAAAGCTCAGAATCTGATGCTATATTGCCAAAGGATTCCTATAAATTCCTCCTACACGAATAAGTACAAAATCTCCATTTAACAATTTTATCAGGTTATCTCCAGCCCTGTTAAGTCCTCAGGGACCCCCCTCCCCCTCATGATCGGACGACCTACCAACTAAAATTGAGGACCTTCGGTTTTCGACTTTTGACGCGCCAGATTAGCGATCTGGACGACTGTGTGGCAATAGTAACTAGTGTTTTCATTTTTCGATCAGCTTCGCTGAAAGATGACACACTGCCATTTTGGCCAAAAGGTAGCCAACTCCGTGATAAATCAATTGAAAGTGCATTCAATAGACGATGGCGGGGCGTTTCTTCAACTTTTTCCGAATATTTTAATTGCCATCTTTCATTCGACGAGCCCGGAAGGGCGTTGCTTTGCAACCATCGCACACCATACGAGACGTCAAAAATGAAGAAACGCACACTGGGGGGCCCGAACCTTGGAAAAACACATCACGCTATCGATCAAATAATGAACGAGCCAAGGGTGATGCGATGGGTCTCGCAGAGGGGGGTCAACGTCCACCGGCGGACCGCCGCCCCGAAGTAAAGTGAAATTACCGAAACATCAGAACCGACGGCAAACTTGTTAGATTCTACGCCAATGACCGAGCTCGAGGCAACTTGTGAAAGGGGAGGTAGAGAGGTTTTCAACGTGAACCGAATTTCCAATGTCCAACGCCCCATTCCGCCCCAAACCGTGTCAAATCCCAGGAACACATTTTCCGTTCCTCATCATTGCAGGGACGTATTTTATATCCAACCTTAGCCAGGGAATCGGTATCAAGGTCACAATCACAATGTGATGATCATTTCACAAGATTTAAAACGCTGCAAATTTTATACCTACACGTGTACAAGGGCACTTCTTATTAGGGAGTATGCCGAAATCGATCCGCCATACTTTTTTTGCGACCCAGCAAGTTTCTTTTTTTTTAAATCTCTAACCGTTTTGTTGGTAGACTGTATTTTGTTACCGTCATGGTGGCGAACGAATGGGACTCGAGAAGAGCATCATTTTCAAGCATGTAACTTGCCTAATTTTACTATTCCTGCTGTATTTGGTTTATCATTAAATGATAAACAAAATTTTTGTTTTAAAAGTAGGTTACTCTTTTATCTCGTTTTAATAATAAAACGAAATAATATAGTAAACTATAATAAATCAAATATAAAACTAAATTAACAAAACTTAAATTAAATATAATAGAAGAGGGAACACTAAAAAAAATATAAAAACAATTACCTAAATTTTCGCCGTATGGTTGGCTTCATCAGAGGGGTAGGAACTACCCCTTCCTTTCCTACCCCTCTGATGAAGCCAACTATACGGCGAAAATTTAGGTAATTGTTTTTCTATTTTTTTTTTTTTTTTTAGTGTTCCCTCTACTACTAATACCATCTATCTGAACAATCAAAAACGTATATCTCGTCGCGAGTCTGTCAATCTTTTGAAAAAACAAATATAATAGAAACTATATATAGATGAAAGTATATTAAATATGTGGAGTTGTGGAGATACCAACCATAGACAACACAGTTTATGGTGCGAAGAAACTGGTTTTAAATAAACAGAAACCTGCACCCTTAAACCCCAATTTAAGTAGTACCCTATAATCATCAATGTTTATTTTATGCACTCAAATTCAATTGTGTATACTGCCAAATCATGAGGGTTGAACAGATTGGTCACTGAAACCCTTGAAAAATGGCTCTGCACGTCGATAACGTGCTCAAGGTACCTATCTGTGATACGAATAGTTTTTCGTGACGGGTACAAATGGAGTGCTGAGCTTTCCGTAATGACTTCAGAATAGCAGTAGCCTAGAAACACGGGAAAATAGACACATAATATGTAGGTTGCTTCACGTACGTCACAGGGTTGCGTCGAGTCGATAAAGGCACCATGAAATAAAGAAGCCGTTCCCTTGTATAACCTGCCTTGTATCGTGCACCGACCCGAAATAGCCGAAGTGCGAGCGTAGCACTCGAGAACTACTGGATGGGTTGGGCTTTTGCGAGAGAAGTCACAGAGAATTTGAAGGTTATTAGGAAGGTACGTGGCATGTCCGTTCCTCATTTAAAGGTAGGGAAAGGCTTGGCGTGCACCAAGTTGGAAACTGCTTCCCCTCCTTCAGGACTTTATCACTAGTTTCCCACCGATCAAACTCAGCTCGACCCTTTGAAGCCCCACTTCTGGCGTAAAAGATATCTATAACTGCACCTCAATCATCCCAAGTTTGATAAACACAAAATTGAGACTATGTCAACTACGGCAACCAGTCTTTTCCCAAATACTGCATAACTATAAAATTCGCCTTCGCTTATCTAGAACACAATTTGTAACACAATGTGTTCCATGTCATGGAACGTGTTAGGCATAATTCAATAGACATAATTCAATAATATACATAATTCAATCCCTCACAGGGTTGATAGTTTTCTGCAAACAGGAAAATTACGTCTTCCCACCCTTCCCATCTCTGATGATGCACATTGTGGCGAACTATCCCTTTGGCCTTCTCGCTGGTCCAGCGATGCTTTCAAGCACCCTACCGCTCTTCCCAATCATGGCCCACAGTTATCTCGTCTTCAATCGCTTATGCTCCACTTTCAAAGCTAACAGACCCTTTTCCAACTACACGGATCGTCGCTTTTCTGGCGGCCGTTGAGGCATTTTCTCTCTCCACGCTCCAAAATTTCCACCACTAAGATCCGTTAAACTAATCCTGCGAAAAACGATTTCCATTATTGCTACAGAGATTAATAGCTGACCCAATCAAGCGGTAAACAGAAATAACAGGACAAGCTAAGATCAAGCAATGATCATCCTGATATAATACTGCCGCTGTGAAAACTTATGTAAGCCACATTATATGCCCAACTTCCAATTCAGCTTACATGTGACTGACAGTCATGCAATCAGAACGAAACAAACGTGACTACTGAACGTCACTTGAAGCCGCGGAAGCTGTCAGAAAAGGAGAAGTAACAATAATATTATGGCTCGTTTCGACATGGTACGATCAAAGGAATGAAACGCGCTGAAGGTTGAACTTTTAATGGAGAATCAAACTCCAAGCAATTTAAAAGGGAGGTTTCTAGGGCTTCTCAGTTCGCTAACAGCCTTAGTATCACGTTTGCTCAAGGGACACGTGACAAGTTGAATTCACCTTTCTGAGCGATACCAGCGATTATTCTGAGCCACGAATAAATTGCCCACATCCAACGAAAAGGAAGAAACTCTGTTCACAAAGTCAACCATCTTAACAACTCGAATAAACATGGAGAGTGTAAATTAAAATAAATAAATAAAAAAAACTTGGCCATTGGGGCGTGCTCCCTGGACCCTCAGATGCTTTTGCTTAGAGCCTACGGCTGAAATTCAAGAAACATGGAACATGCTTTATTAACGTGGGATTGAAACCCATCTTGCGAGTTGGAAAAGTAACTGTATGACACTGAACTAGTGGCCCAACGTATGACAAGTGAGGACGCTGAACTAGTGGTCTAACGTACGACAGGTGATGAAGCCGAACTAGTGGCCTAACAGTCGGACAAGTGAGGATGCCGAACTAGTGGCCTAACGTCTATTTACATATTACGTAATATATAAACGTGACACTCCCGCGTCTCCCTCCCCGACTAACGTTTTTGAGCAGTTAGATCACGGCTAAAGCAGGTTCCATGCTAAAACACTGGAGAGCTTCACAGTGATGCTTCACAGATCAAACTCTGCACGAGAGCAAGCGAAGCTGAAATGCTTACTCATTCCATAACTTCGAGCGAGCTTCGCTCTTAATCAAAACTTAATAAATAAGAAAAAAGCTTGAAGAGAACATCGAAAAGAAGTCATAGCTAAAAAGCTGAAAAGTGGGTCATACAATATCATTCGAAAGACACTAATCGGGTGGAAGTTGTCTCCCATTAATTCGATAAGAAACGGTTAAAACAGCCAAGAAACTTCCATAATTAGGGGCCGCAATAAGAATAAAATGCCGTCAAGAAGTGGAAGGTACTGGGAGAAGAACAGCTAGAAGAAACTGGGTTACAACTTCGTGTTATTGATGATTTGGCGAGGTTCCACAAATTCGTCTAGTGACTGGTGACGGGTTAAGACCATTCTCAAGAGCCGAAGGAAGGGCGGAAGGGCTTTGAAAAACTCACACGAGTCTGGTGAGAGGCATTTTTTATAGGAGAGAAGCCGGCTATTTTGACCCTGATTATCCCTAAATATTTAAGAAGGTAAGCAGGGTCATAAATAAACAAGTAAACACGATCATTTTCACTTCAAAACGGCACAAATTTAAAGAAAGTTCATATTCGACAGGAAGTTTTTTCGCATCATATTCCCAAGAGCGCTTAACATTCCCAACGAAGAGAGACAACCCCAACATTACCATATCACATAAATAAATGGGATAAAAACCATGGGAAATCTTTACAAGGAGAGGCACACGGGCTAGTAATAAAATAACCATGGCGTCGTCTTCAGGGGAGGAATAAACAAAAAACAATTTACCCGAGAGGCACCCCTTGATAAAATAGGTTCGGCGACCCACTTTCCGCCCTCAGACAACCCTTCCCTGTCCTTTAATACCCTAACAACAAGCTAGCCGATCTCATTTCAAATGAAATACTCGTCTTCATTTAAAATCCATTTATGAACAGAATCACAAATTTATTAAAAGAGAAAACCGGTAGTACAATTGGTATCGTTTCATTGAATGATGCAAATAATCCCAAGGGACAAAGCTTGTTGAATAAGTTGGTTCCGAGTTATTGACAATCAGTGTAATTGCTGGTTACACAAGCCAATTGAGGAAACGGTCGGTGGGGCAACTGGGGAAATTCAGAGACGACAAAACTGTGTTCGATTGTATCGTCATGTTCAGTAGATCTGCCCGCAACGATTCCAGCCGCCTTGGGGTTATTCATGGCGTGTGAAAATGAGGTTTTGACAGTTTTCACCGACTGGTCAAGCATAGTTAATGAGCGGATTCATATATAAAAACGCTGCAAATTTTACACGAGGGTTTATTATTCTTTTATACAAGCCGTCCGGTGTGGCGTTGGGGCAAACTACCGTTTCCCTCGATCAGCGAAGATGAGCAACGTCGGGCGTAGATAGTACTTGGATGGGCGACCGCGTTAGGAGCGGGGTCACTGATACAAGTATTTTCTGCGTTCAGTTGGACGGCGAACTCCTCCCAACCCAGGGGGACGAGGCAATGGGGAGCCATGAGCGCAATCGTCAGACAAGTTCCGATCCTCCTTAAGACGGCAGCAGCCAATCGGACGAAAATTCAGGGTTGGAAGGAGTTCGCCGAAAATTCACATATTATTTTATAATTCCGTGTTATTAAAAATTTTGTTGTTGAAAATTTTGAATTTAGCGTCCAAAGTTACTCGGAAAACGACACCTTATTCCGAATAAGTTATTCGACCTCCTGGGATCCTCAAAAAATCCCATTTGTAGCCCTACTAAAGCCCCATATATCCCCACAGTGAAATTGGATCGTTCTGTGACCCCGTAAAATGGATTCCGCGTCCGAAAATACTTCGAAATCTACTACCAACCAAACAAATTCATTTTTCTCCCCAATCACTCGTTTAGCGATAACTTCAAAACGCAGCAGGTAACGGGACAGGGTTGTGAAACAAAAGTATGTTACAGACATTGAATCCCCCATATTACATGGATGATTCAATTCAATTCAAGACTTATTAAATTCACTTGGAAATATTATTGTTACCCCGATGAACAGATAGAACGCCATCACGCCATTCACTAGGAAGAAAGATGTCGGTTCCAACTCAATAGAAATCTGGATGTGCTACAGCCCAGGGCTGTGAAAAAAACAGCAATAAACGGATTTTTTTACCATGATTCCCTCGTACTCTTGCGATGAAATTTGAGCAATTCGATAGCCCCAAATGCCTTCTACATTGCAATTATTCCCGACACGCAAAATTCAAAAACAAAGCCGCAACAAGCCGGTTACTGAACTATGACAATCTGCAGAGAATGACCCACACGTGGACGGCCGAAGCGAGGCCCCCCTTTCAGCGAGTTATGTATAAGAGCGTCCATTCCTCATTTTCAGAGTGATTGGATACGAAATGGCCTTAAATTTGCGTGCAATAAAGGCCATAGAAACAGTGATATCGCCCTTTTTTCAGCAGTAGAGACAGTAAACGTGCGAGCGATAACATTTACAGGCCTTACAGTATAACATATTTCTTCATAAACGAACGAAGGGGACGGAGATAAGATAATCCACACAAAAGAAAATAAGTGGTAGGTAAGGACGAACCAAGATTAATGCCAAATATACCAAAAAGGTTATTCTAGGATTCAGACACTTACAACGATAGAGTTCACAGAAATCAGGATTGTCGAGATGATTAATAGAACAGATCTGTTCAGAACGTATTATCTCATACATGATAGATATATCTATCATATATCTATCTATCCGTTAAAGACGGAACCCTATTTACACTACAACTTGTTCATTTCATGCGTAATCGTCGTTATCGACTGGGAGTTCGGTTGTGGTTTATTATTTTCAGAACCAACCTATGTTTTTTGGAATTTGCCTGCCGACAAGAGTAACCGATTGAGCGGTTCATGCCGACTTGATTCAAACGACGTTGACGTTTGAATCATGATTTTCTCTTCACAAAGTTGGCCCCTTCAAGCGGTTTCCGCTGTGAAGGGAACCGGTTTAGTTGGAGGATCGCGAGAGCAGCCCCGGGGGTTTTTGCCTGCACCCGTGACCTGGGATGATGCAGGTTCGATCATGCACCCCTTGCCTCACGATGGGGCAGGAAACTTATCTTCCAAAGCGGATCCTCCTACGACAATTTCAGCCTGGTCAGAAAGAAGCCTATCACTATGTGAGCCACTGAGGCTCGCTTATGAGGTTTACTTAAGTGATTCGGATAAAAAAAAAACAAAAAACAAAAAACAGTGGTGTTTTGACCATTTGGAAGGGTATGAGGAAAAAAGCCCCCGGAAAAAATCTCCATTACATTTTTTGCTTTCCTGGAAAAAAAAATCCCCGAGGTTTTGAGAGAAAAAAAACTCCCGGAAAAAATCCCGATCTCAAAGCTGAGAACAGACAAGTAGGGAAAAAAATCCCCGGGCTTTTGGAAAAAAATCCACAGAAGCACAGTAAATGTAGGGTGGAATTTTTATAATATAAATGGGGGGGGGGGGGGGTCATAAAATAAAAATCCCCCTCCCCCTCTAAATTATTGAACTGCAAAAACGTCAGATCCACCTCTACCACTTTTCTGGAAGAAAACATACAAGGTTTTCTTCCTGAAAACCATAATCCATGGTTGGCCCTTAACCATTGAGGAGTACTTAGTCTAGCAGTTCGACGTCCTCCCTAACGATTATCACCGATTCAAAAGAGGTGCTTTTGTGGAGCGCTATCTTCAAAGCTAACTTGGGTAGGTACGTGGTACTGAGTAACCTTAACATATCAGAAATTCAAATCTACCGGTTAGTTGGCGATTTTAATATAGGTGTACCTAATATTCCAATGGCCTACTTATATTCCGATTCTCTAAGAGAGGAAAACTTGGAGGAGTCACCAACATTTAATTTTAAATTAGATTTCTTGGAGCAGGCCCACCTTAACACGATTATCAGCTTCCTCTTAGGCAACATTTGAGCTCGGGGATTTTTTCTTCCGGAATTAAAGGCAAGGAATTGTTGAAGTGGGGATTTTTTTCCTGGGAGGTAAATTTGGGGACTTTTTTTCTGGAATGTTTTCTTACATTTATTTGGAAGATGCTGTGATAGTCGAAATGCATTAAATGCGTTGCACATTTTTGCAAACATCGAAATCCTGCAATGACCCGAGCAATATTTTAAGAACACAGGGTTACATTTTTGAAACCCTAAAACGGTCACATTGAGAGGAAAAACTTAAAAATTGTTGGTCCAAAATTTAAGATTGAGGTGCTCAATTAACGCAGAATTTAATAGGATTCCTACTCTGGAAGGGTGAAACATGGGTTCTAAATAGTCAAAGGGGTTGAAGGGCAAAAAACCATAAGCGTGTGTTCTGCAATATTGAATATTGACACCACTCGAAATACATACCAAAATTGACGATTTATGCGGCGCCAAAAATCATGAATTTTGGCAAGTATTTCGAGTGGTGTCACGAGGGTTGAGTGTCTTTTTTCTCCCATCCAAGTTGCTCCCAACTAAAATTACGATGGTAAGCAGCTGTGTACGAGCGTCTTACTTTTTTGTTTGGTTTGGGGAGATGTGGAAAACCACTACATGGGACCACCTCCCCAGCACTAATTTTCCACCTACCAAGCGGTATCCAAATCTTGTTTTCTTCCTTTCAGGCATGCCCAAGTGTCTAAAAAGAACAGGAAGGTGCCTATGTATGTGGCGGGTTACGAAAGATAGCTGCCAAATATGGCATTCCCATGTTAGTGTGTCCCAAACCTCCCCAGACATTAATAAAAAATGAAATAAAAATGGGGGAAATGTTAGAATCCTTAGTGTATCGTGATTGGAAGCCTAGCCCTCCAACCTGAAAAATGCGCTGTGACTTACACTAAAATTTAGTGTAGCATTTTTAGCAAAATTTAGGATTAGCATTTAATGCTCATCCACGTTATTTTTGGTTTAGGGAGGTTCGGGACAAAAAAATCCGCTTTTGAATTTTGGACTTTTTGCCTTGAAAGAAGTTGTAATAAAATTTAGAAAAATCGGGGATACTAGGAGAGATGTGTAGCTTTAGGTACGACTGTCTAAGACCATTAAATATTAAATTTAATATTTAATGATGAATATTAAATAATTTAATATTACAATTGTTGTAAAATCAACAATTCGCAGCAGTAGTCAATTTTGTAAATTTTGCCCTACACCTCCCTACCTTCCACTACATCTTTTTCTATAAGTTTCTATAAGATTTTCAAATAGAATGAGTAGTAAATACTTATCAATTTTACGAATCACAGGCGACTTAGTTTTATTGCAGTTGTCACAATTTGATAAACAAGGTTTTTTGAACGCCGGTTGCGGCCTTATTAATTTCAAGTAAGTAGGTACCTACTTACCTCAATTTTGACTGGACTATAAAGACAGGTCCTCCACGCCTATCACAAACTACGCCTTTTTTATTACATCGGTTAATCAAGACATTTTTTTATACCAGGCATAAGAAAGATGGACTTCAACAATATCGTTGTTATCACAGTTACAATGATACCCATCTTTTTTCATTGTAATTGGAGTAGTAATGACTCTTGATTTAAGTAACCCCTCACAGAAGACAATAAACAATGGTGGAACAACTAACCCAAGGGAGAATGAACAAATTTATTATAAAGTAATAAGCTCGAGATTTAAGTAGAACGTTAAGAAGACCTACAACAGGTTAGTTGAAATCACGTTACCTACGCCTTGTCCTCATTCATAAAAATAAACTCTTTCCCCTAGGGCCAAGGATGGACTATCAAGCACAAGCTCTCGTTCTCAAACGCTCCAGGAGCACCTTTAACTGAAGGGTCATTCTATTTGGGAAATCCCGTCAAACTTCAGAAGGCAAGCAACCAGGGAAAGGTGACGTGCAGAGCGCTACGAGTCAATAGCCGGACAAGATAACCCAACCAAAGTTCGTTGGCTTTCAAACGGGTATCGAATATCAAGGACTCCAGTACCAGCTCGGCACTGACAATCAACAACGGAAAAATGAAAAATCACGTCCAAAATTCCTGAACATTTCATTTCGCAGACAGTTTCATTTGGGAAAGTCGGGAAAAATGAGTACACCACCTCAAAATGTCGTCCAACCAACAAAGGCCAAACCACTGAACCAACAAGCTCCGTCGAAAAGCGGAATTTCAAGCGGTAAAGAATTTCGGGGCGATTTTAAAAATAAATAGGACTTACCCAAGCGGAGTTCACCGAAGTTTCCGCAGCCGATTTTCTTACCGACCCGAAAATTAGGTCCGACCATTAGCACTCCAGCACTACCGGTCATGTTGTGTCCTCTAGACGAATGCATCACGAAATGCGGTTTGAAACCATCTGCCTTGGAACTTCTTTTGGATTCTGTGTTGTCTTTTTCACGGGCCTGGCCTTCCCTTTTCTGCATCGTTCTGTTTCCAAAATTAGGGGGAAATTAGAAACTAGTTTTATTTTGATGAAGGGGGAGAAAATGGCTACTTTCTTGTAGCACAGGTAGGATTCGCCCAGGCCCCGTTCGCTACTCCGGATTCACCGAAACATGATAGTTTACAACGCGTCCGGCCGCGAACTCGTCACTGTCGCCACTCACGCACATTACTGCAAATTATCTGAAATCTTCACATCACACAAAAACACAAGGGGCTACAAAATATCACAAGAAAAGGGCACCACCATTCATGAGCGAAGACAAAGTACTGCTACTGCTATCTCCATGTTCCGAACTTGCTCTCCCCACCACGCGCAGGAATACACGCACAAGTTCCAGACCAAAAATTACAACCCTCACCTGAAAAATCTTACAAAACTGCTCATATCAAGTCACACAACGTGAAGCGTTCGAGAAAATTTACCAAAGAACCCTTTTAGCCCGTAAAAATACAGAACAAGACGGACTATTTGCTCTGATGAGTAATCACCACCCTCACAGCTGACTCGTCCGTCACCACCCCGTCCACGCAAGTTTTGATAGAATTTCTCCCCCGTCAACAGATTATTTTGTACCCACTCAAATGTTTGTACAGAAAACCACAAATACCCTAATATCAAATTTCCGCAGAAAAAAACAAAACTTACCGATGAAGAGTGGGCGTGCCCAACAAGGTTCGACATTGTAGCCTTTAAGAATCGAATCTAAATAAGAATTTGACGGCAATTTAGTGGTGAAAAAAACATTTTGTAGATTGTGATGAAAAATTCATTGGACACCACAAAATTTGAATGCCTCCTGGATCCCGGGATTTCAAATCATGTGGCATAGAAAAATTTTGGCGGGATGGTTGTACACATTCCAGCACTGATTTGAAGAAAACGATTTACCAGGACAGTTTTTATTTAATGTAATAAATAATTTACTTGTCACGAAGAGGTTTTCGTTGAATTGGCCTTTGAAAAATATCAGTAAATAAAGTATCTACTTCAATAATTTGTGGCCTTCATAGCATTTTCCTTGACAGCACAGTTATCATTTAATCAGCTGATTGTTTGTTTATTTTCGCCCGGTTGCGGGTTTTTGTTTTGTCTTTCGTTTCGTGTTTGGGTTCATCCAATTTTGTTTTGTTTTTTGTTTTTTCTCGAAAGATTGTTTACGGATTAGGTATGTTTTGAAATTTGGGAGTTTCGAAATAACGGATCCATTGGAACTTCTAGGAGTTGTGCTTTGGCAGGAAATGGACAACTTGGGGAGCTCGTCTTTGCAAGTTGTCCTAGAAATCAAAGAAGGCAAGATTTTTGATAGCTAATAGTAATGAGCGAGCGTATTACCTAAGTAGAACATAACAATTCTATCGACCTTCCAAACATGCTCGCCATTTCGTTTTAGGTAGCGGATTTTCGTTTTTGACCAACCCTCTAGTTGTTGTGGCTGCCTTAAACGGCAGTAAACTGGAGAGTGCTGAAATCAGGCCGGCGTGCTCTCCCTTGTTTGATACGCAGCTCCTGTGGCAAACGGATAAAAAATATTTACGCCGGTAAGCAGTTTCATTTTCCCTATTCAAATCTCTAAATGATGAATAAATAGGTCCAGGGTGGAGTTTCCCCCTATTTTAGGGGGACCCGGTCGTGGCCTTGGGCCGACATACCGGTGTCCAGCATTTGCCTCTAAATGATGAAATCTGAAAAATGAAGTCTTCATTTTGTACTACTCGAGGGCGACTTTGAAATTAAGGGTTACCTATCATGATTTTTTTTTTTTTTTTTCAGGTTGAGAACGGGTAATACGGCTTTAAAAATTGAATGTTTTTCTGTAATCAATGAACACAAAAGGGACCGCCTCGGATACATCCTGTTGAATTTGAAAGAGGCTCAAATTATACCGAAGGACAGTGGCATTTCGGCAAGTACTCATTGTCCATCCATTCATTCGTAACTTAACAGGTGTTAAAGAGATTCGTGAGAAACATAACTCCTCTGCTGATGGTTGAAATTGTTTATGTAGATATGAACAAATCTACCGTGCGGACCGGTTTCGAGCTGCTAACCTCATCTACAGTCCAGCTTGAAGTAGTTGACCACTATCATCAGGTTTTCGTGCTCCTCTAAATTCCTCTCCATCAGCAGAGGAGTCATCTTTCTCCCTAATCTCCATATATGGAGATTATATTGGATTGGACCTCTGCAACTTTGGCACACAACTAAAATAAAAAACGCTGCAAATTTTACACAAGGGTTTATTATTCTTTGATACGTATACGTTACTTGTGCAAAAATGTGATTCTGTCAATGAAAAATATTTAAAAAAAATTTTTTTTTTGGATTTTTATATTTCAAAAAACATTTTGTTGGGATTTTTTTTTTTTTTTTTTTCAAGAATTCTTTATTTTTTACTCGAAAAATATTTAACCTCATGGGATCCTTCAAAAATCCCATTTTTAGCCCCATGGAAGCCCTATAGATCGCCACAGTGAAATCGGATCGTTCCGGGACCCCCCAAAATGGATTCCACGTCCAAAAATACTTCGAAAATTGAGGAGAATAATATTGTATTTGAGAAATTTTAGTGACTAGGAAGATCTCAATGGCTCTTTCTCACAAAGTCTCAAAGTTGTTATAACATAAACGATAATCGTTTAGGTATTCGTACGTACCTAATGCCCAGTTTCAATTAGTTACAGTCACTTATATAATAATTATACTCCTGTTTGACCATACCTAATTATTATTTGACCATAATAATTATTTGAATATTTTATTCGAAATTTACGGTCTAAATTACCTAAGTATGGTATATATATTATATATAAGTAGTTGATTTCACGTGGGTTTATTATTCTCTTCGTAGAAAGTTCGTGGCTGAGACGGGTTTTAATTTTTTCTTCTAGCTCCATAAATCCGTAGAACTACGGATTTAGGCCATTTATGGCAGCCGTTTGTAGGTAGGTAGTTTCCGGTTATCCCACAGCCATGGCAGCCACACGGAGCCTAAAGTTTGATCAACAACACGCTTTTGGTTTATTTTTTTAATCAGATTCTAACAACGTTACGATAATCGTAAAATGTCTCGGTAACATCAATTATGCCTCAATCGTCAAAAAGTTTTTAATATTTTCTAATTTGAGTGAACATTCCGTACGACAATATGGGTGCTGGCGGCAAGTGCAAGGCTTGCGGTTCTTCAACTCTTGAAGTAGATCCTGCAAGAGGTGACACAGTCTGTATAACATGTGGTACTGTACTTGAGGACTCCGTCATCGTTTCCGAAGTACAATTTGAAGAAAATGCTCACGGGATCAGCTCGGCGATTGGGCAGTTCGTCTCTTCGGAATCCACCGGCGGTTGTCAGGGTTTTGGCAACGGGTTTCACACGGGGGTCGCCCGCGAATCTAGAGACATCACGCTGCAAAAAGCCAAAAAAGCTATCACAAACCTTTGTCAGAACCTTAGACTTAACCAGCACTGCTTGGATACGGCGTTCAATTTTTATAAAATGGCACTCCACCGTCATTTGACGAGGGGTCGAAAGCAAACTCACATCGTCGCAGCTTGTGTTTACATAACTTGCCGAATCGAAGGGACCCCTCATTTATTGATAGATTTTAGTGACGTTTTACAAATTGATGCGTTTGAACTCGGCAGAACGTATGTAAAAGTTGCTAATTCTCTATGCATCAACATTCCCACTGCAGATCCTTGCCTTTACGTTCTGAGGTTCGCTAATAAACTTGATCTGGGCGACAAGACCCACGACGTATCCATGACAGCTTTACGTTTGGTTCAGCGAATGAAAAAAGACAACATCCATTATGGTAGGAGGCCCTCCGGGGTTTGTGGTGCCGCTCTGTTGATGGCCGCGCGACTTCACAATTTCAGCAGGAACGTTGGCGACATCGTCAAAGTGGTTCACGTTCACGAAGCAACGTTAAGAAAGAGGTTGGTGGAATTCGGTGAAACGCCCTCTAGTTCGCTGTCTTTGACGGAGTTTATGACTGTCGATTTGGAAGAAGAACAGGATCCTCCGTCATATAAAGCTGCAAGGGCTAAGGACCGCCAAAGGCTTCAAGAGCTCGTCGAAGACAAAAATTCCCTAAGGCAGTTCAATCAACTGAAATTGGAAATCGAAAAACACATTTTTGATCGGCGCAAACGGAAAAACACTGATGATTTGGATGTCGAATTTAGCAAAGCTCACGATGAAGATGAAGACATGAAGAATTTCGTGAGTGAAGCCACGCTGGATATTTTGGAAGACATTGACGAAGAGGACGAGCTAAAAGCACTTGAAGAGAACTCGGGTCTCGGCCCGAATTTGCAATCTATGGGCCTGGCCGAAGCTAATGGTTCTAGCTCAAAAGCAGACGTACCATTTGTGTTTCACTATGAAGCTACTGACGGTGAGCTTGACTTGGATGGTATAGACGATGACGAAATCGAAGGGTACTTGATGAATGAGAAGGATGCAGAAGGGAAAGGACAGCTGTGGAACCGGATTAATGCGGAGTATTTAAAAGCTAAAGAAGAAAAAGAAGAAAAAGCTAAAAAGGAATTGGCGGAGGGTAAAACCCCTACTGACAAAAAGAAACGGAAACTTTCTAAAAAGAAGCAAAACAACCCTGCTAATTCTGCTGGTGAAGCGATTGAGAAGATGCTACAGGAAAAGAAAATTTCCACTAAAATAAACTACGATGTATTAAAAAGCTTGACTGTTCTCAAGAACGAAGTCAGCTCTGGCAATGAGCTCCACGTTGCAAAACTGGAAGGCGTTAAAGCGGAAGTTGTGCCCAAGGAAGAAGTACTGAGTGCTTTGAAAGAAGAGCTCAATTCCGCCTCGCAGCCCTCAGCGTCACAGGAAAAGGGGCCTAAACCCTCGACAGCGGTCGCAACCCCCGCACCTCAGGCTGGCCCCGCGCAAGGGCCCGCCGCCATAGAAGATGACCTCGACGACGACGAAGAAGTCGAAGAAGTTGGCGCGGAAGACGTCATGTCGATGGCACAAATGCTGAACCAACACAACGATGACAACGACGGAGACGATTATTACGACTATGATGATGACTATTAAGTGTTCTTGTGCGTTTACTTGTTAAGTTCAGCACGTTTTTACTTCACTGCATTGATAGTGAACTTTTAAAATGGAAGCATTAAAATTGAAAACTTTGGAGTCTTCATTTTGTTGTCAACTCGTTTGTGGCAATTTTTAATCGTTTTACTAGTACAATCATGTAGTATAAATATGTACATAATTATGTGTTGTTTAAAAAACATCTATAGTGGCCACGAAGTGGTTGTTTACCGACGGTGCAGAGGCCTAATCCAATGAGGTGGTTAAAGGGAGAAAAACAACTCCTCTGCTGTCGGTTGCACCACATCTATAGAGCGTATTTTCAAGAAATGAGCATCTTATTAAGCTATATATACCTAGTTTTTCTTTTGTAGGTGGCCAATCCACCTGTTTCTATTTTAATTTTCATTGTGTTGCTGATACACAGATAAAACGGAGTATATTTGGCTTGGCCGTATTTCTCATTAGATATGACATTGTGAAGTAAAGCACAGCCTGCTGCTTGTGAAGAACAATGCATCGCAAGTTTTGATATTTTGTTATTTATGTCGTTTTTAGTTTTATATTAGTCTCACAAGGATAATAAAATGATATTACAATGCTATTTTTTAATCATGTCTTGGTTGTTTCCCCTGCTCTTGGTCATTTTCAGTGAAAGACAATGTCATAATGATTAATCAGCCTTTTGTTGCGACGGAGGTCAACCATTTTGATTAGCCTCAAAATTTGTACTTTTGTACCAAAAATGAAAATGGGCAGAAGTAGTTTCCGTTTTATTTGAAATGAAATAGCGTCCTGTCGAATCCAATTTTGGGGCTCTTAGACCCTTCCGACCTTACCAAGGACACCAGGGTCGAATAACGTGTCGTTTTCCTAGTAGTTTTGGACATTTTATGGGGCCCCTCGTCGCTCCAAACGCTGTAAAAATTATTTTTTAGTTATTGATATACAGATAGAGGCAAATGCTGGACACCGGTATGTCGGCCCAAGACCACGACCGGGTCCCCCCAAAATAGGGGGACATACAGATAGAATTCATTTTTGCACAATGTATACTTATCAACGAATAGATAACCCTTGTGTACAATTGGCAGCTTTTTTATGGTTATGAATAGGGCTCGGATAGTCATGCTCGATAAAATCACCAAATACGGTCGAATAACATCTGCTATATGCTCGAAAAACACCGTTAAATTCTACTGAAAGGAGAGTGGAACGAAAACATCCACAACTTGTGGGGCTGTGAATGGGGTTTTTGAAAGTCTTGGACGTTCGTCTCAATCCGTGGGCTCAGCTTCGTCTTGGAAATGAGGACGTAATTTCAAAGAAAGTTTTTTAATGAATTTGTAGGTGGCTTTTGAAGGAGGTCGATTGAAGCGTCGTTTTCAGATTGATTTTGGGCCTGAAATCCATTTTAATCTGGGGCTTCGGAAAAATCGCAGACGATGTCGGTTTCTGGAATTCGGTCAAAGAAAAATCATTTTTATAAACAGAAGATATTAAAAAAATGTATACCTGAGTAGTGCTTGGACAGATAAGGGGCCCCACAATTGTCGATTAGGAGGTCGAACGAAGCGTCGTTTTCAGAGTAATTTTGGGCATAGAATCCATTTAAATGGATTCTGTCCATGCACTACTCAGGTACCTATACATTTTTTGAATATACTTTTTATAAAAATGATTTTTCTTTGACCGAATTCCAGAAACCGACATCGTCTACGATTTTTCCGAATCCCCAGATTATTGAAACTCAATTATTTCCCTTTTAGACAGACTTACCAGTGGGGTCTGCCTTAATTTTTTTCCCCTTGAAAAATTTGCACGATAATTACTCGAGTTCCCAATCGGCAAGTCCAGATACCCATCAAATACCCCTGTCCTTTGGATTTTGGGTCTTTATGTATGGTAAAATGCATCTAAACGCCAAATTATTGGTACCGGAGTGTTTGGTACATCTGACCAAAAACAGATTTTTCTTTTTTCGAATTCAGTAGGATTTGATCCATAGCACTGAATTTTCAAACTCGACTTTCCCATAGGAAATATCCCTCGATAAGAGCGTATCAAACGCTTTGCTGGTCGGGGCTCAAATTTTGGGGAAATTTTATGAAAAACTAAATATTTAGACGAAAACCACTAGGATATGTCCTAGTGGTTTTCGTCTAAATACATGCATATATGCATTTATATGTGTTTATTCTGAAAACCTCTGTTTTATGCATTTATATGCACGATAAATTTAAATTCTGTTGGTCCCAGACAGGTGAAAATACTAACAAAGGGGTTATTTCAATGTAAGCCAAACAGGGAAAATATATACTAATATGCTCGAATTCGATCCCTAGTTATGAAGCATACACAATTTTTTTTTTTTTTTTTTTTTTTTTTTAATTGTAACTTAAGACTAGGGAACTTGATGATTTGTTGTCTTCCAAATACCTGCAGGCTCTTGAAACATGGCATAAACTGCTTGGCTTACGCTGTGATGCCAAATCCCATACCCCCGAGCTTCTGCTCAGGTTCAAAATTGAAGAAGCCAGTGATGAGAGGGGAGCTGAAAAGGTAAGCAACTTTGTAAGTTCCTACTAGCTACCATAAAAAATGAAAACAATTTAATCTATTTTCCCAATTCGATAATGGAATATTCGTTGTAGACCAATAGATTCACTTCGATACGCCGGTACCAAGAATGTCATGGAATGGGGGACGCGCCACTTCCTCAGAGTGAACCTCGCTTTTTACAAATAGGATCTTCCGATTCGAATGAGCTCTACGAGTTGGTCATCAACATTCAAGAAGCTGGAAACCTCTATTCTGTAAAGAACGACCTGGAAGTTACAGTTGAACTACTTTTGCAGAATTGGATCGTTTATTCTAACAATGATTACAGGTGATCCCTCCGTCTGAAATCGGAGCGCCAATAACCTTCCAGTATTCTGTCATGGGTTCGTCTTTCGAGTCCGAGGATTTCAACGGTTTGCAGGATACAGTGACGAATGCCATGTCCATCGTCGAAGTGAAGTCACAGGCGGCGTTCCTGGCGTCTTACTTCAAAGGGTTTCCGAATCTCACTTTCAAACTATACTGCGGAGACAAAATCCTCGGAAGTGCCTCGATGGATCTTCAAGTATTTAAGACATTTCTGAGCTGTTGCTTTTTCTATGTCTCTACATTTGTAATATCTTACCTTATTGCCCAAATTTCCAGGAACTTTCCAAGTTTTCCAATAGTAAACCTTTTGTCAAGAAAAGCAAGATATTTGTGAAAACCCTCGAAGGCAAAGACGTAACCGAAGCAGAATCCCTAAATCCATATTTGAACGTCGAAGTTTCTCTCCTACCGAAAAACGTGAACTTGTATGAGGACAAAGTGAAGAAGATGTTAGAACCTCCCAGATTGGATGCTGGTATGATTTTTCTGTTTGTGCGTCTATTTTATACGAGCATACGATCTAGTTCTTTTCCGAAAGTTGAAGAATTGTCTTATTTTCTAGGGGATGCGCCGATACTTATGAATTCTGTGATGGAACTCCCTCAAGAACCTGTTGCACCGAATCCTACTCGAGTTTGTGCACAATTGGTAAAAGGCAGTGTATGATTTTGTCTTGTATTTTTCATAGATTTGATTGCACTGCCGTGTTCTTTCTGCAGGACCACTCTCGAGATCCTGATGCGTTGAGTGACGACCTGCTGTTGCCAGAGGATGGGTTTCTTTTTCAAAATGACCTTTCCAAGCAGGAAATGTCTGAAAACGAAGTTAGAGTCAGGGAATGCCGAGGAAGGAGGGAAGACGTGTTCAGCCCTAAGCCGGGCAACGGAGTTAACCAAATATTTCACACTCAAGTCAACCCCCAAATCCGTAACCTCACGCGACCGGGTAAGTCGCGAGTTCTTGAGCCGGAATCACGCCTGGCTCCGACATAATTGATGTATCTTTTATTTCTGCAGCTGACGTTCTGCCCCGGCAATACATCCGGGAAGCTGCTCAAAAGACATGTGAAGAACTCGAGGACTGGAAGGAGCAACAGCAGGAAATATTCAAGTATGAGGTAAAGTGAGTTTAGTGAATAAAGCCTTCGTTGTTTTGTGCATTACCACTCATACACGAGTATATATACTCGTGTATGAGTGGTAATGCACAAAACAATACATACCATAATGCCAGTATTTCCTTTATGCCTTCAATCCCACAGTTGAAAATGAAAACCGAAAAACACCTTAAGAAGCTCTCTGACGAATGGATCAAGCAAAAGAACGAACTGGAAACGACGCTAAAAGAAAAGATAAACTGTTGTCAAAATCTATATCGAAAGCTGGAAGAGGCTATCAGCGACTTGGTAGTGCGCAGTGAACGCCTGTCGCTCCGTGAAGAGGAGGTATATCGAGATAGGATAAAATACTGTAGTAATTGGTGTTTACGTTTTTTTTTTTTTTTTTTTTTTTTTGCCGATGACATCTTGGTAATGAAAAGTAAATCGGTTTCCACTCTCTGCGAAACAGAAGCTGCTTCTCTCGAGGCGGAATTGGTTCACCGTGAACAAACTCTCAGTTAATTGGGACAAGACTAGCGTCCTCCTGGTGGTTGGAATACACTTGGTTGTTATAACACTCTAGTGTGCACGTGTTCTTGTCCGTAACCTGTCCTGGACACGTGGTTGGAATATACCTTTAATATCTCAATAGCTACACCTTTTTATTGAGTCATCTTTCTGAAAGACTGACTATACTCTCTCCACCCTTTCTTGGCAGTTCGACTACCTGTGGCAACCTTTAAATCAGGCAACGCTGTGCTGTTTGAGTTTTTTCTCACCTCCTCGGGTACTGTGCCTGTCTCCTTTACGATTAGCCAACTTTGTTGGATTTGTCATTATTTCAATAAAAATTAAATTCACGGGAAAATTTTTAACATTTAAACACGGCCGAGTCTCGTTATCACCTTATGGAAGGCGTTTCTTTTCTCCTAGATTCACAGGGCGAAAGAAGAACTTGACCGCAAGTACACAACTAAATTCCAGGAATTGAGAAAAGCTTCTCAACTTCATCAGTATGACATGGAGCAGAAGGTACTGGTAAAGGTTTTGCCGTGTAACACCGCTTTCTCCGATTACTGTAATATCATCGGTCCTCCTCCTTCTTCTATTTTTGAAGGTCCACGCTGTAACTATGGAAAAGAACTGTTTGGCCGCTAAACTTGAAGAGAGCGACAGAGAGATGAAGCAACTGAAGGAAATCATGGCGAAAAATTCTAACGAGCTCTCCAAAGAACAAGTTACAGCTCTCATTGAAGACATGGTAATATCCCTTTTCAAGAACTACCACGTTAGTCAAATACCCTGAAGCTAAATTTCCCGATGTTCTCCGAAGTATGAATAAACTTTATGCTCACAGATCCCCATTTTATGTACAATATTATCAATAGAATGGCTGTTTCATGAGCTAGTTGAGAAAAATCTGGCGACACAACATGGAATGTGCCAAGCACAAGCGCTTAAATAGCGCTTCAACCCCTAGGGGTTGAAAGACCCAGCTCACACGAATTTAGATTTAACAAATTAGATTAGGATAAAATTAAATTGAATATAACTGAGATACACTGCCAAGTGCTGGCTCGAACAAAGTATTTTTGATTGATGTAGGTAGCTGTTTCCTTATGCAGCCTGTTGACAATGTTACAACTACAGTAGTTGTAAATCATCTTAATAAGATAACATGGACATAATATACCCATTTTTTTGCGAAAATTGCGGGTTGCTGATGTCTACGCATCCTAGAGGTAAGTTATCGTTTTCATAGCACGCAGTGGCCAATTTGTCAACAATAATGGTAAGTGGTGCGCAATGGTAAGTGGGTGCAATTCTAATAGCACTTGGCGCAGTAGGGACTGGGTTCAGGCGTCAGTTGCACAATCTGTAACATCGATTACCGTGTAGAGTAAAAATCCTGACAACCCACAGAGACTGTTTGAACTAGATAGGTGCCTTGTTAGGTGTCCATGGGCGTAGGCAGGATTTAGCCGAGGGGGGGGGGGGGGGCACCCTTAGGTGAATAGACTTCGTATACGCGGGAAACTTCGAGGACGTATACCCCGCGGATAACGAGGGATTACTGTAGTAGGCGATTTCTCGATTCAAAATTGTCTTCCTTTGTTCAGTCTCTTGCTCTTTGTCAGAATCTTTCAAAGTTGGTTGGTAGCCCTGCAACTCCTTCTTGTGAGTAAGATGGGCGTTGTTGCGGAGTATACTGTCGCCAGACAGTCTGCTCTTTTGCTGCTCATAAGTCCCATGTTCCGACGTTACACGGGCATAAGTTAAGTGTTCCTCATGTTCGAAGGCCTCAAAAGGAGTCAGTTAGATAGATATGCTTTATTGTACAAGCCTTCCGGCGTTACAAAGGAAAAGGAATCAGTTTTTTCGCTCGCTCGTTAGACTTTTGGAGATACGAATAATCACCACTTCACCGTCGTAAGTCGGCTCAATGGTAAGTTATAGTAGGTGTCATGGAAGAAGGAAATTTCCAAGAGTGAGGTCGCCTCAAATAGCAGCGACTCAGATTCGCATCTTCAGTTTACATCCTCTATCCCCACTTCTTGGGAAATAAACGAGCAGGCTCCCCAGCTGGAATTGTATTCAATGTTGAGTAGTTAAAAGAGGGATTTTCCTCAGAAGATTCGTTACCTAGCAACCTTTCTCAAGAGTGGCAGGAACAGACTACCGTACAAGCCCATCACAGAACCACAACCACAACCACAGAACAGCCAATCTCGGGCCGAGGACGGAAGACAGAGTGTGCAGCACTCCAGCACTCTGCCTTGAAGTGATTGAACTTATCTGTTACCATTACCTTTGAACGAAATGCAGGTGAAATCATTCTTGCAGAAAAATCGAAAATAGTCCATATATATATTGACTTACTTCATGATTAAATCTGCTAAATTTAAGCATCGATGCACGCATTCGTTTTTCCAATACCTATCACACTGTACGTTGTATGGTTACCCAGAGCCGCAACTGCTTCACTACTTGGAGAGCAGGTCGGTGCATCACAGTCCCAAACAAGTTCAATATTGGCAGCCAATGGTAATCGAATTTTGGCGAAGACATTTCATCCCGCCAACATCTTCAGTTTGACAACGCTCATAATACGGTAACTTTATTATTTGTTCACAGAAGCAACTGGAACAAAATCTTCACAAAGCTCTCCAGTCGAAGGCGTTCTTCAAAGAGCAGTGGGCTAAAGCACTACGAGAACTGCACATGTTCAAAGAACAAGAGCAGCAGGAGATGAAATGGTACATCAAGAAAAACAGGGACGACGTCACTTCAATCGGGTAATTATTCAAAAGAGACTTACTAAAAAAATTATGTCTATATTCACCTCAAATGTTATTGAAAACATGCTGACTCGTGGTGGTCAGAAGTAACAGAACATCTTCATTACCAGTATCATTTTGCAGATTAGTGCGCGGAATTACGGAAGAAGTTGACGAAATGCGTCGAGACCAAATGGAACTACTCAGACTGAAAGAAGAAATTAAATCCAAAGTTCCTTCTGAATCAAGGCATTCTAGCAATTGTAGTGACATAGGAGACTAGTTTCATTAGCTGTAAAGAGATTACCCTCATGAGTCGCCAGAATCCGTCCAGTGTGGCAACGGTGTTATTTGTATACTTGTACTTATATAAGTAGTACAGTTATTGTACTAAATTAAAAATGTAAAGAGAACATACATAAAAATAACTAGTCAAGTTACGAAACCATTCAAAGTTTTTTGCTTTTCAAAAAATAACTACTTTGAGGAGGGAGAGGGGGAAAGAAATTATGTACATACACGCAAAGGATATTTTGATTTCAATAATTGACGTAGAACTTGTTTGTAATAAAAGATGTCAGAGTGTCCTTTATCGTAAACATTCTTGACCCAGTAGTAATCAACTCTACCACTCATGTAAATAATTCACGACTTGTATGAACAAGGGCATTTTTACAAAGTTTGATCAAAGTAGACCTGATGTAAAGTAAACTGCACGCATCCTGGTTGCGCTATTTGGAGCCGTACCGGTGTGTTGACGGAATCCTATTGTGAAAAATAAATGGCTATGGATTTTCGAAAAAGCACTTACGAGCTGCCTACCCACTGCCCTTGAATCTCAATCAATATCCACTTTAGCAAGTGGAACTGTCCAACAATTAGGGCATGTATGTCGGGCGGAAGCGGTCATTATTTATTTATAGTTGTTACCATCAGATCATCAAAGATCCACGCCGCAAGAATGCGCGATATGAATTAGAAATGAACTTCTTTGATCATACGGGCCGAGCCTTTTCATTTTTTTCACCGAATTTCAGTCTTCATTCGTTCTCCAAACCTGAAGGTATGCACCTGTACACTTGAGATTTACTCCATCTATAAAAAATGCACACCCCTCCTTATTCCAGTATCATAGTTACAACCTCTTTTACGGGCACAATGTGGTATGTCATACCCCTATATTGCGTCCATAGTGAAATACTGTAACATCTCAAAATTGGGTGTTTTCTGTTTGTGACAGCATTCAACCAGGCAACGTGTCTAGTTTGTTTGTGCAAGAGGGGATTGAATTTTGAGAGTTGCATTCGCGGAATGCTGTGGGTAACATCCTTTAATCCAGCTGTATCCTTGTACCTGTGTTTCTCGGGTGATTTATCCTTTTTTCTGCAACTCCCAACCTTCACCGTAGGTATTGTATGTCTGCACCGTGTTGAGACCCCCAGAAAACGGATTCTACTTCCAAAATGACACCTCATTTGATCTCCAGGCATTCTTAAAAAGGCCCATGAGAGCCCCATGGATCCCCACGGTGAAATCGGGTGGTTCTGGGTCCAAACATACTTCGAAAACGACACCTAGCTCGATCCAATGGCCCAGACCCTTAAAAAAATCCCCCTTATTTAGTAAAACGCTGCAAATTTTACACAAGGTTTATTATTCTACGATATAGGTTAATTGTGCGAAAATTAGTTGTCAAAAAAAAATTTTTTTTTAAGTCCTACTGCCCAAAATGTGTCAGACCGCGTAAATAAAATATTTTGTCTGTACAATGTTTGAACAGATGTGGGAATTCGAAAAAATTAATCGAAAAACGACACCTTATTCAACCTCCTGGGATACTGAAAAAATCCCGTTTTTAGCCCCGTGAAAGCCCGATAGATCCCCACGGTGAAATCGGACCATCCTGGGACCCCCAGAAATAGGTTCTACGTCCAAAAATACTTCGAAAACGACACCTAACTCGACCCCAGAACCGAAACCCTTCCGTAGCCCCATCGCGCCCCACGGGTTGTGGGGGCATTATTTTTTCAATAGCTCGAAGTTAAATTAATATAAATATAAATACCGCCCAAAAATATCGTGTCAGCTTAAAACCAAATCTCTTTGTTGTTATTATAAATTCATGTTTCTAATTTTCAATTTTTTGACAATGTTCCCGTGTTCAGCATCGGTACCAAAAACAGCTTTTTGACCAGGTTTTTTGCCATTTCGCCCGTTGTAGCGACGTTATTAAAATAAATTCTCTGTATTCATCAAAAATAAGGTATCTGAAATTCACACGTATGTAATCGGAGTAAATCGGAAATTAATCTTGTCCATCTAGTCCAGGGATTCCCAACCTGGGGGGCGCGCCCCCCTTGGGGGGGGCGTGAAGGGTCTCCAGGAGAGGCGCGATCGGGGCCCATAAACTGACAACAATTGAAGCCTTTTGGGACCAAAGGGCCAAAATAAATTTTAATCTATGAATGAATTTTAATGAATACTTATAAATAGTAATAAGTTAATTTAATTAAGTTTTAAGGTTTTTTGGGAAAGATCCGTTTGTAGAAACAACGCCTGCAAGGCTCCACGCCCAATTTCTCGTCATTCCGTCGTCTGAATGAACTTTTGGATGGTAAACCACCCAACAAATTATTCCTGGAATGCAAAGAAACCATAATAATATAATATTAATGATATTATATTATCATGGTTTCTTTGCATTCCAGGAATAATTTGTTGGGTGGTTTACCATATTATTATTATGGTTTCTTTGCATGAAGTTCATCTTGCAGCCCATCGAGATGTTCACATAATAAATAAAATAAAAATAAAATAATAAATAAAATAAAAATAAAATTAGTCACCGAAAAACAAAGTCAAATGTCACATTAAGCATAAAAAAAAATAAATGATGAGCCATGAAATTCAATATTTTAATTAGGTACCTACCTACCTACTGTTAATAAAACGTTCCGTTTGAATTTGAATTTACTCATTAAATTATAACATAATTATACTTATACTTATACTGCATTTTTGAGGAGGGGGAGAGTACCTATACATACTTACATAGAACAAAAGGGGGAGGGGGGGCGCAATGGTGTTCACACCAACCTAGGGGGGGCGAGGTAAAAAAAGGTTGGGAACCCCTGATCTAGTCTTTGCTGTACTTTTTTAGGGTTGACCGCTTTTGCCGTTTGTTTTACTCATCTCAAGCAAACTTGAAATGTATTTGAAAGACGTTGTCAAACTCGGGGAATATCACGAGCAGAGGAATGGCGAGCGGATCAAGTTCATCGTGCAGACGGTTCCGAGACATATGGAAGATGAAATTGTTGAATTTATGACCGAACAGTTTCTACCTAGGGAGCCCATGTGTGCTGGAAGTCAGTTTTCATTTTATTTTTTTAATTTATGATGGACGACAAGTTGTTGTTTTAAACAGCCGCACGTTTTCTACCTCTAGGGATCTACGGTGACCCTGTTTCAACTAAAACATTGCAGGGGCTATGGGGAAAAGCTATCCAAGGTGGAACGTGCTTAATGGCCCTGAAAATAGACGACAGCGGTCAGCGAGTTGTCATTGGCGCTAACATGACCCCAATAAGCAAAAAAGAGGAATCAAGCGAAGAGGAGGTACTCTAGCACGAAATTCAACTAGTTTATGCCTTCCCGATATTAGGAATAATCGTGTCTTTACTTATTTGCAGAAATTTGAGGGAGAAAATTTCAATGACGTCCTGGAAGCCCTCATAGACATAGCGCTGCAAGGAAATATTTTCGAGAAGTATGGAGTGGACCAGTACATGACTGGATATGGTCTCACTGTCGATCCTGAATATTCCGGCTTCAACGTCGGCTTGAGGCTTCTCGAGTGCCGACGACCCTTGTGCGCTCTGCTGGGTGTAAAAGCAACAGGAACTGTCTTCACAGGTTGGTATCAATTGTACACCCGATAGTTGAGAAATACTACAAAACGTGTAACGCCGAATTGTGTTTACAGCTCCGGCGTCGCAACATCTGGCCGCCAAAGTTGGCTTTGAAACGCTATACGAGAGCAAACACGCCACTTACACTGTCAACGGCAAAACTCCTTTTGAGGACGTTCCTGGTTCATTCAAAATGATGGGCCTGAAATTTTAATTTAATTATTTTAGTTTAACTGTGTCTAGTCTTTAGCATTAGTACGTTACGTTTGTTATCCTTACTGCAACTAGATGATATTGGGCACATTTCCCGCGAACGTAATCCGCTTGACCTGTGAACCAGATTATTGTCAGCCTGACAATGTCAGGTGACTCTCAGGTCGACTGTAAATCCAGCTAACGAAAGGTTTACACCATGGGACTCATAAGTGCCCTTCAGTGAGCAGATACGAGTTAATATAATTAGCAGAAACCCATTTTCAATCAGCAGAATCCTGTATTACAGAAACCGGATTTTAATACAGCTTTAACTAGTTTCTGGGGAACAAAACCCATTTTTAATCGGTAGAAATTTGTTTTTAGGGAGCTGAACCTGGTTTTTAGTCGACTTAAAACATGTTCAGGGGTTATAGGTGAGGAACTTGATAATCAAGAATTTGTAAGTAATCATCTGGACAAGTGGGTGCCCACAAAAGATGACAGGTTGTGAATCCACGGTTAAAACCGCAAACGACAGATTGTTTTAACCGTGGATTTCCAACCTTCACTGCAGGGATAAGCGGAATTTGTACCTGCCCCTTATTTAATTACGATAAAGATGTACCAACACGATTTCACTGTCATGCTACTCAACACTAAACACACGTTTGGCGTAGTTGGCTGTACACTTATTTTCGAATTGATTGGATTTTGTAATGTGAATACATCAGCGTATTCCCTGTACATAAAAGGGAGGCATATATATATATTTTTTTATTGACCAACACCCTTAAAATCAGTGTACAATTAAAATGCCGTGAAATTATTCAACTTTTTCGCGGCACGTCTTCAATTAGTAATATGACGTCAAAGCCCCGTTCGTTGAATTCAGAAGGAAATTAAAATTGTTCCTAGTACTTAAAGAGCTGTACCGCGTCGAGGACATCAAATGTTATAAATTTTATTCTGTAGAGTTAGATGCAGCACTTGCCGTTAATGTGAGTGTTGAATAGCAAATAAATATTTATTTGTGCATAGACTTCGACAATCTCACAATGAATTTCCGTCGCGGATTTGCCTTTGCATGTAAAAATTCGAATAATGGAAAGAATTTTGCACTCGGCGGTAGACACCAAGGTGAGCTCTATTTTGTAAAAATGGTAAACTGATACGAGAGAGAAACTTTTACACTGCTGCGACAACATCCAACGTATGGATAGGTAACTTCCAAGAAATTTCAGTCCGATCGGATCATGCAACTTACTTTTGAGACGGCCCTCGACTTTTGAATATCGTACCGTCCCCACGTAGAAGTAGGATTCCTTTAATATAGCGTCAGTTGCATGAGAGAAGAGCGTTTATTAGATAGATGATCTAGTGAACATTTGTACTTGGATTGGTGACGATTTCAGCAACCCGTCTAGCAGCAATTCCTGTTATGATAGTTTGATGATTGGTTTTGGGAATTGTTATTACCTCTACACCAGAATCTGAATACTGAAAGCAGAATATTAAATATTCATTAGAAATTTAGGAATGAAGTCGATTTTTATAACAGATTTTACCGGGCAGCCGCTCAGTCCTTTGGTGGCACTTTTGTTCTCACCTGAGACAAACCATAGTCAGAACTGACATCCACAAAACTCTCAGAGGCTTTGATCAAACGGATGCGGCATTTCAGCTTTCGAGAAGGTTCGTAAGTTTGGCAAATTTCGAGTTTTCTCCAGAACAGGTCTACTGCTTTCAGGAAGGTCAGCTCGTTGCAACCCAGCATTCTTGCACACCTTTTTAGCGCCTCCACGCTGGAAAGGCCTTGAAGGTCTCTGCTAAGCTATAAAATAATATTTTATAGTATGTAATATAATAATATAATATATCAATTTATAATATTATAAAATAATATTTTAATATTGATATATTATATCAATTGGAAAAAAAATTGTGACATGCGGTACACGATGAACTAAAACATACCATAGCTGCGTAGAAAGCCCAAACTTACTATACTGTAGTCTACATTAGTGAAAAGCATTGTGACGTATGGCCACCTGAACGCATCCAAATTAGAGGGGTCGATTTGATTCCTGCAGTAGATCTGGAAGTGACCTGGACAGAAGCAGCATATCAGTACGATTCATAACACACTATTCTCCTTGAAAAACCACTGATTAAGATCCTCTCTGAGTGCTGCAAATTTTACACAAAAGACGGTAGATTCCAAAACTGTATGTCCGATTTAGCAATTTTTCAGGAAACACGAAAAACATGCCTTAACTCAACCAATAAGCCGGGAGACGCGATTTCTTTTGCATTTGACTCATTTGGCATCACTAAATGAGTGCGAACTAATTCAGTTAAGAAGTGAGCCAGTGAATAATTCATTCTCAATTATTGAGATTGAAAAATGAATGCAGACAGTTTTGACACGAACTGTCGAATGGAGAGAGTTTTGCTTCGAACTGACTCATGAAAGTAGAGAGTTTTGGAACGAACCCCAAAGTTTGGGAGCCAAAAGCAGTGGAAAGGAGAGAGTTTTGCTTGATTCTGAAGTCATTTTTCGATGGAGCGCGGGAAAATGCATCAGAATCCACTGCTGACTAGATTTGGCCGAAAATGAATGCAGACAGTTTTGGAATCCACCGCCTTGTCAAGGGTTTATTATTATTTGTTGGGACAGAATTGAACAGGAGAAATATTAGCCCACTCAGCTGATCTGGTTGGAGCAAGTCATGCCATTCGTCTCGTTCTGTCTCAGGGAGGTTCCCCACCACCCTATTTCAGCTTTCTAGGGTGAACTAGAGATTATTTAGCTACAAAGACCCCATCCGTACCCCTTTTTAGCCCCACGGGGTTGGCCAATCGTGCTGAAAACCTTGCGGGCACAACAAGATGGTGGTCCACCATTGGTGGACCGAGTATTTTGTCGAAATTTCAGATTTTATCTAAAAATTCCTACATTCAAAAACGGCTCTGACGACGGACGGGCATTTCGTTTTTGGAATCAGATTCTACACATCTTGAAACGTATAATGACAAATTTTGAGGCCGATCAAAATTTTCAACTTCTGACAAGAATACACACAGGTGTACCCCTTCCTGCATAGGTTTAATATTCCGAGAATAAACCATAAGATATCTTCTATAATATTAAAATTTATAGAACATATTCAATACTCTCCGAATACCAGCAGCATAATTTTAAACCCCTCAGAAGAGAGAAAAATAAAATTTTTGTAAATTTACAAATTTGATGACATGTGATGCTAAATTCTTTTAGTTTTCGTTAATATAATGAGTGTATTGATCGTTGGCATCTGACATCTTTCACTTAATGCGTTTAATTTGAATTAAGAAAAAATCCACAACAATTTTCAAGCACTCACCTTTTACAAAGTCTGGGGAGCCGTCCAACAAAGTCAAAGAAACAGTTTCTCCTTCTGATTCCAATTTCATCGCCATTTCGAGAGCGAAAACGCTGCCCAAAGAGTAGGCTAGAATTGTGTAAGGTCCTCGGGGTTGTTTATTTCGAACGTTCTGAATGAAATATTATTTAAACAATTTGGTTTTCCTATTTTCCCGAAAAACTGGGAAATTATGGGATGGCAAAAGATTGATTTATGGCGAAGCGGGAATGAACATTAGAATTCTTTAAGGACCAAATATAGCGCTTACAATAACATAATGATCTGCCAAGGCTTGAGCGGATTCCATTGGAGCTAAGGTGCTGCACTCCAAGCCCCAAACCGGCCGGGTGACGAGAGATGCGATATCTTCAAGGAGTTCAACTGTCCCTTGAACGGGGTGAACCAGAAAAATTGGGGTTGCCGAATCGTCTTGGGATTTCGATCTCATTTTTCGGATGGAAGCAGTAGGAACAATACTCTCATTCTACATTAAATAAATGGAAATATTTTGGCCTGTCCTTCATACTTGTATGCAAATAGTCAGCGTATTTACCATGTAATCCGTCATGACATCGAATAGAAAACTCCTATGAGAAGGCAGGAAAGATGCAACGAAGCAAAGTCAAAAATCTCACATCAACTGGGAACAGGTCGAAATGCCTCCAAACTTAAAAGACGCCTGATTGTCCACAATGTCAAGTTCGGTTTCAACAAGGCTGAGGAGAAAACATATCAAGTTTCTCACGACAAGGCCGATAAGAGGACCTTGCCGATTAGCAAGATGGAGTACCTACTTTATTAGAGAAGATTTTCAACCTATCTATATATTAAAGCCGCAGCCCGAGGAGGAGGAGGGTGACACGATTTTGGTCATCTTTATTCTAGGGCACTTCTAGCGGTCGGAAAAATCTGAAATTGGTCTTAAAAAATCCGGTTTGGCGAGCATAGTGCGAGAAAACTCTGAAACCACCAAAAATATCCATGTGGCGTAGCTAAGCTCCTAAAGTGGAAAAAACGGGAAATTAAAAAATTTGAAAAATATACCATAAATCCGTTTTGGCGAGTAGATGACGAGAAAAATATGAAACCACCAAAATGTTGCTCCACGTGGCGCATCTAAGCTCCAAAAAAGGAGCAAAAATCAAAAAATCTGTATTTTTTAAGGAAAAAACCTGCACACTATGGGAAAACGAGTTGTAGGGTCTGAGGCCAGGTGGGATACGGTCGGGGGTTGGCTGGCGTAGCCAGCAGGGGTTGGCCCCCTAGTACACCTCTAAAATTGCCACCAGTTCCGCGCAAAGCACTCTACCTACCACTTCCGCGCGGAAGTATATTTTGCAACGTTACAATTCCGCGCCAGACAAAAATACTGTAGGTGCCACTTCCGCGCAAATCAAATAATATTTGATGATTGATTGATTTGATCATATTATGATGTGGTCAGTATTTTAATGAAGAAATCATGAACGAAATTTATTTGCACACTTCTTTTCCACACATTGCCACGATATACCAAATTTCACCTCGCAATCGCGGCGAAATTTAAATCCTTCATAATATTATATCTGCAGAGGCTGTCCCTTCTCGCTCAACATCTGGAATGAAGCCATGTTGGACGAGAAATTGTTGAAATGGCCAATGTAAAATGAAATTGACGAGCAGACAGTCCTTCAGGAAGGACCGGAGCACTACGGAATAGATAAGATACAACACAAATATGGCACAAACGCCGATACGACATCTCAGGGCGAGAGTTCAAGTCAAAGAAGCAAAGGAAAAGTCGAACAAGGATGAATGAGTCACAGAAGTCAGACACCACACTGACATTCCACGTTGACACACAGATCCTTCCTTCCGCGGAACTGTACACTTAGATTGAGGACGACTCGGCGTGGAATTGTACCATCAGAAAATATTGACTGGCGCGGAACAGTAGCGCTCCCCTAGGTTTGTTCCAGGTCTGACGGCGTCTGCCAACCACACTTATTCGAGCTGTCGCACAGTGGGCTAGATTGGATATCAAGATTGAAAAAATTCGATTTTTCAAGTTACCAGAATGAAAGTTTGAATGGGGGTTCGATCGAGAGGACTCTGAGGGACTTTACCCTCGAAGGGGAAGCCATTAACTCTACTTTGAGGCGCACGATGAAACCTGAAACTGTGAAATTGTCGGTTTTTCTCCTAATCACTTCATTATGCTTCCATCTGGTGAGGCGACCAGTTCGTCGGCTGAACCAAATTTTTTCAATGGAAGAAGCAACTCAAGGTACCTAAGTAGAAACCATTATACATGGTTCCGATTTGATAGATATTTTTTGCAGTCCTTAATCTAGAAATTTTAATTTTAATAATGAAAATAAATAAAAATTTATGGATTAAAAAAATCGAAAACAAATGCACAACTCCTGCTTCTCAAATATATGTTCTACACGTGTTCTGTTAGAGATATATTCAAAACACGGCCTGTAGATATGTTAATTTTTTGCAGGGAGTTTCAAAACCCGAGGCGCACCTGAGTTACGACGAAATGGAATAGTAGCAGACTGCGTTCACTGCCGGATTTTTTGTGCTAAAGAAGAAAAACTAACTTCAGTTGCCAGTTTTTTAAACGTGTATTGGAAACAATTTAATTGCTAGTGTTATGTTACCTACCTTATTTTTGGAGGTTTTGTTTTAATTACAGAGCAGTTTCAACTACTTTACCTTGGTTTCATTCAATGCAGAACCCTAAAAACAATAAAGTATCTGCAAGCTCAGTTTTTTGTCAGCACTTTGTAAAAATGACAATTTTAGTCTTTAATCGCCCTTAACACATTACCAGAGTACTTGATCGACTAGAAACTAGTCATAATCGACTCAGGTCTTAAAAATACATGGAAATAGGGTCTTTGAGGCAATTCAATGCCTAATCGTTTTTTCCAGCTAAATATTCAATTTAGCCCACTGTGTGTCGGTTCCCGTCCAACTGCTGTCAACCTACAGATCTACCTGGAACAGCAGTTATCTCTGTCAATTTCTGTTAACAGTCCGTCAAACCTGGAACAAACCTCCTATAAAATCCCATGGTTACAAGACTTGTAACCATGGGATTTTATAGGAGGTGGACACTTTAGTGTCAGTGGGTTTCCCGTATCAGGAGGAACGTCACTCAAAATACGCAATACTTATGAATAACATTTTAATTACGACCACGTTAAATAGAGTTCACGACATTAAAGCTACTCAGGTACCTACCGGACAGCAAGTGAATCAAAACGTAATTTGCGAAAGTAAATCATCATGCCCAGCGTGGATTATCCCCTACTCATTTCCAAACTTTGCTGAAGCTCCTTCAGAGATCGCTCGCCATGTTTTATCATCATCTTTATAGTAATCTGGAAGAAAAAATCGGTTTTGTTATTAAGTAATGGTCACGAGGATTAGGAGTTAAGCTTTTAACGGCAATGCTTTAGGTTCATAAACCTCTTTTCTAAATAGCCAGCATAATACTTTATCAACGTACTGTTTTCGCAACGAGGTCAACTACAGTAACTATAGTTGACCTTGTTGCGAAAACATTAAGTATTACGCTGGCTATTCCATGTGTACAAGAATCACAAAAGAACAACTATTGCCCTTTTGTGATTCTTGTACACATGGATTAATCCTTCTTAATAGAGAGTTGTCAAGGTATTGAACATGTAACGGACCCCCCTAAATCGATTCCACGCCCAAAAATACCTACATGATGTAGGCTACATCGAAAATTACCTACATCTGACCTCCCGGATAACACCAGGGGCTATACTATTATAGTAGATAATAGCCGCTATAGGAGACGCTTAGGGAAGGGGGTCGAATATGGAGTCGTTTTGGAAGAAAATTACGACTTACGATCGGTTTACGGGGGTCGCGAACCTGTCTACCTCTGTTACAGACTTTAACAGTAAACCGGCGATCGACTATTAAAAGTAAATAGGTAGGAAACTTTAAGGTACAGCGGTTTTACAAGGTCACCAGTAAAGTTGTTATCTTTAGACTCCACATACCTCATCCGTGTGGTGTTTATTACGATCAAAATCACTTCGAGCCCAGTCCTTCAGGTATTTCTGGTCTTCCTTATTCGGTACCTCTTTTATCGCTCTCAGGATGTTTCTGTATAATGCCAATACTTGGTTCCTCAGCATGAACTAGAAAGTAATATACGATTATGTAAAAATACAATTTAAGCTGCAGAATCACGAGGAATAGGCGAGAGAATTAGTGATTTGGAGATGACGACCGAAGAAACTCCAAAGGGTTAGAGATCACCAACCTGTTTCAAACTCAAAGCTGGCCGCCCGAGGTTCGAAGCCATTCTAGGCTTCCCTGAAGCAACTTTAAACTCACTTTGTATGCTGATGAGGTCAAAAAATCATCAGCGCAAAATGATGAACTTACGTACAATGTAGGAAACGGTGTTTTGAAAAATTATCAGTGAAAGATAACAATAGATAACGCTTATCTATGTGGTTCACAAAATGAATATTCTGGATAAGTGCCATGGCTAACGAACTTCCCGAACGAACAGGTTTTTTAAACAAGAGGAGAACTTACGAGGTGGAAGAGAATTCAAAAGTTAGGGCTCGCCACTGTATTCTCAAAAACTGACTCACGAGGGGATTGGGACATGGCTGATGTTGGTTTTTTTTTCCTGAAACCGTTGGCATCTTACCCACTTAGGTAGGTACCAAGAAATATTGAAGGCGAATACATGAGCTCTCTGCAAAAAAGCTCAGAGAGCTTTGATGCAGATAAGCGGTGTTCATGTATTTAATTTCCACCTGCAGCTTGGGCCTCTCTGTCAGCTGAAGGAACACTAGTCCCCATCCCAATCTTTCGATTCACTCAATTTCGAAGGAAATGAAAAAACCTGATCTTGAAAAACCATTTTCGAAAGACAATGTCTTTGTCATGTGATTATTTCATTAACCATACAATGTGAAACGCCCGGTCATGAACTACTCGACTCGTATTTGACTCGACACTCATTTTCAAGTTAAAAAAAAATTGAACGTTTCGGAGAACAATTAAAGGAACAACAAGGCAATATCCCTCAAAAAGACAACTTTTAATCCATTAAAACTTGACAAAATGAAAAAATAACCAGGTAATAAAAATACTAATAATTAAACATTAAAAAAATCGGTTGACAGCTGCAGGAAGACTGGTTGGACAGCTACTCAAGACCTAAGCCCCCTCCCACAACCAGGGTTTGTCCAGAAACAGAAATATTTCCGGGGCACAACTCCCCTTCTCCCTACAATCATACTTGCGCCTTCGGGTCATTTCTGTCTCACGTTGTAGTCGGAGGGTTACATAATTTAACGCAAAAAATTATTTTCGTCTAATGGCCAAATGTACATTTGCTTGAACAAAGCAAGTAAACCCACGATCATTAAATGACATACACTCTACAGGCTGCGCTCTGTTTATGTAGGCACCAGTGCAGTGCGAATTCCTGCGCTCAACCACCCACCTCAGTAGTTTAATCTGTGACCCACCTGCAAGGTAGGGCTGAAAAAAAAAAATCGTCGTCGTAATCGATTTTTCTTCAAAACATCGAAAAATCTATTTTGGTGAAAATCCTATGTTTTCGCGACGGAGGTCGACGACTCCGATCGGCCTCAAAATTTGACATTATCCGTTTCAAGAGGTCTACATTCTAAATCCGAAATGTCCGTCCGCCGTCCGGGCCGTTTTGGGCAGTAGGATTTTTTTTTTTTTTAAATCTGAAATTTTGACAAAATACTTGGTTTACCATCTAGCTGTGCCCGCAAGGTTTTCAGCCCGATCGCCCACACCCGTGGCGCTATGGGCTAAAATGGTGCTACGGGAGGGGTTTATGAAGGCGTTTAGCTATGGGATTGAGTTAGGTGTCGTTTTCGAAGTATTTTTGGACGTAGACTCTATTTTTGGGGGTCCCGCAACGATCCGATTTCACTGTTGCGATCTATAGGGCTTTCATGGGGCTAAAAATGGGATTTTTGAAGGATCCCAGGCGGTTAAATATTTTTCGAGTAAAAAAATAAAGAATTTTTGAAAAAACATTTGTTCATCTGTTCATTTAGGTATACGTTGTTCCAATTGTAAATCAAAGGCTTTTGCTACTACTGTCACTGTATCAATGTGTCCCAGTTTCCCCTATTTCTTTTTCGCTTTCATTTCATGTCTTCTTTGTTAGTCATTTTCCTCCCATTCCTATTTTCCTCTTTTTTTGGGGGTTATGACGCTCCCCGCCCTGCAGTGGGGATTTATGAAATCCCCCCCCCCCCTCCCCAAAACGTCGAAAAATCTGTTTCAGAAATTCCTATAAAGCTCTGACGAAAAGAACGATTTTGAGTTGAGTTGAGTTGAGATTTAAATGGAGATTATTTGAGCAAGAAACGCTTGTATACGAGTCTGCAACACATCGGGACATTTTATGTCTTTAGTCCCCCCCCCCTTTTCCTCTTCTGTACTCCCCTCTATCTACGAATTACAATTGAGTGTGAAGCATAGAAATTAACTTAAAGAGCCACTCAGCTGATCCGGACCCTGGGCATCGTCAAGTAAATGTCTTAAAGAGGCTACATACGAAATTACAGCTTCCTAGAGTGTAAGTTGTAATATCAAGACATAGCTGATGGGATTCTACCAGAAGTATTTCCTGTGTGGTCTATGAACACCATATTTTTCAAAAGGGAAGATCAGTAGGTAACACTTGAATTTTTTTTTACCAAACCGCAAATCTATTGAAGAAAATTACATCAAACATATAAAATAAATAAAATCTCATCAGTTGTATGAAGCACGCCAAAACAGTGGAATCAGCGAGCGTAGGGATGCATTTGATTTGCCGCTTTTATATTTGTTTTGATGCCGCTCGGAACTTTGCCCATCGGGCCCACTGCAAAATGAAAGCAAGAGGAACCATGAGTTAAGCACACACCAACGCCAAAAAACAAATAAAAATCCTTATTTACCTCGAATTTTATTAGATAATAATTGTTGGTATAGGATGCCTTATTATAGGTACAATTATTATGATAAAGGAAGAACATACTTTGCTGTTGCATTTGGGGATTCATACCACCAGCAACTCCGGGCCTTCCTGGGCCTCCAAGCATGTTGGGCGGCATACCACCAGGCCCCAAATTCTGTAAACAGACATCAGATAAATTGCTAGGTCGAAATGAAATAATTGCTCTGTAAACATTTTACTGAGAATATTGAATATTATTCTCAATATTGAACAAAACGAGGTCGGTCCGGCTTGGGAACACGCCCGACCATTTTCAGGAAGAGGTGGGTACCAAGGGTGTAAACTGATGACAAAAGTATGAGTCCCTTTTGTTTGAGACGGCCTCACACTTTGCAGTCAAGCCAACCGACCACTCATCTAGGGTTTTAGGATTAGGAAGCACTGCATCGTGCTTGAAATCGAAAACAGCTCATGAATCGACGAGACGCTTTTGGTGTATTATTCTGGAAATAATACACCTATGTAATCGCGCCTCGAATAGCAGGGACTCGGAAAAGCGTTGCACAATGGGGCAAGAGCGGCAAAAACCCCTTTTCCGAACATGCTGATTTCAATTATCTGGCTCAGCACTCATACGGTATAATATTATTAGGGCAAAGTGGTTGTTTGCCGATGGCGCAGAGGTCTAATCCAATGAGTTTGGTTAGGGAGAGAGAACGACTCCTCTGCTGAATACTAAATTGTTTATTCAGGTAAACAATTATAGCGTGGAGATGAACTTAGTTGCTCGAAACCGGTCCCCACGCTATATTTGTTTACCTGAATAAAAAATTTAGTATTCAGCAGAGGAGTCGTTCTCTCTCCCTAACCGAACTCATTTAGGGCACTACTAATATTATTAGGCACAGAATCAGTTTTGGCTGGTATGGGATTTCCCCCAAAAATCAAGTTTTAGAACGTGAGCTGGGACTCTTAAGTCAAAATAGGATTTTTTGCGTGAATTTGACTTGAGTGCCGGATGAGGGTTATGTACCTGGAAAAGAGTGGGGGAAAATCATGAAATTTTTCTTAGTGTTCTAGGATGTCCATCTAATTCAACAAAGCCGCCAAACTTGGAAGCATTTTGGTTTATTATTCTTGGAATAATACACCTATGTTTTCGCGACGCGGGTCGACGACTCCGATCGGCCTCAAAATTTGACATTATCCGTTTCAAGAGGTCTACATTCAAAATCCGAAATGTCCGTCCGCCGTACGCCGTCCGCCGTACGCCGTACGCCGTCCGCCGTACGCCGTACGCCGTCCGCCGTCCGCCGTCCAGGCCGTTTTGGGCAGTAGGAATTTTTTTAAAAATCTGAAATTTTGGCAAAATACTTGGTTTACCATCTAGTTGTGCCCGCAAGGTTTTCAGTCCGATCGCCCAAACCCGTGGGGCGCTATGGGGCTAAAATGGGGCTACAGGAGGGGTGTTTTGAAGGCTTTTAGCTATGGGATCGAGTTAGGTGTCGTTTTCGAAGTATTTTTGGACGTAGAATCCATTTTTGGGGGTCCCGGAACGATCCGATTTCACTGTGGCGTTCTATAGGGCTTTCATGGGGCTAAAAATGGGATTTTTGAAGGATCCCAAGAAGTTAATTATTTTTCGAGTAAAAATTAAAGAATTTTTGAAAAAACACATTTTTGAAAAAAAAAAAAATCCCCCCAAAAATTTTTTTTTGAAATATAAAAATCCAAAAAAAAATTTTTTTTAATTTTTTTTTATAACAGAATTAAATGTCTGAACAAGTAACCTATATCACAGAATAATAAACCCTTGTGTAAAATTTGCAGCGTTTTTTAAACCCGTTTCAGGGGAATAAGTCACGAGTTTTCCATGAAAATTGGGAATCGGCAGAGCTACAAAAAAGCTCCGGTTTGCTCCGAGCATGGAGTCGTTTCTTCTCGCTCCAGACATCACATGACTGTTTTTAATTCTTTGACTTAATATTGTTAAGGCAGATGACTTAACATTGATAAGTCAAAGAATTAAAAAAAATCATCTGCCCACAGCTGCCTTTACGGTCATAGCGCACATTTCAACTTCTTTCACTCTACGAGTGGTTTTGTTCGAACATGAATCGAATTTTTTCGGGCGATAGGTGGCTGCACAGAAATGTGGTTTTTCGACACAAATCATCTGCAGGGGCTCTCTCATTTTTTTAGACATCTTCAATTGTAGGATGTTAAATCGAATTCATCAATGTTGCGGGGTTCAATCATTGGGATGTTCGTAAGAAAAAATCTACTACGCTCTTATTTTTGTAGGAATTTTAAATTTTAGGGTGTTAAATTGATGCAAAATGTATTGCTCTGCAACTTTGCTTCGGGTTCAAACTTCGTGAGAATCCTTGTTTGGCTTCCACGCCGTAAAATACACTGAAAAGCGTGTTGGGGGGGGGGGGGGGATAAGGATAAGGAGCAATTTTAGGTACAGGGACATGGGTTATATTCGTGATCAGCGTCAAATTTCGTTTGGTATGGAGGTTTTCAGAGGGTTTTCCCAAAATATGGCCCCTCTTTGCGTCGTCAGATTACATCCTTGGTATCGCCTTTTCCCCAAAATAAAGTAAATACCTTCAACCCTTTCCCAGTAGCGATTCCAGCAACCAGGGTGGCAGTATCTGCTGGTGATGACGTTATATTGGACCCCGCTCGAGATCCGCTCTCGCTTTCCCATTCCTCTCGGGCTTTTGATACGAGTTCCCACACATGGCCAACGACCTTGCTGTACGCTACCATTTGCTTCTAAAAAAAAAAGAGAGGAAAAGAGTTACCTATCTGGTTTTCCGAACTTGTTCAGCTTGTCAATCAAATTCCAGGAGGTTATAATATACCTACCATATTATGCTAGAAATCAACCGAAGAATTAACTCACTTGGATGGTTTCAATAGACAAGTTAGTGGCTTTATGTTCCAGCTGAACCATTTTCTGTTCGACTTCTGGAATCGGTTTGGTGCGGAGATAATCAGGAACCAGGTCGTGGGAAAACATAGGAACCCGGTGTTCTGTGATGCGGAGCAGCTGTTCATCTCTCTCCGGGCTGAGTAAGAGTGGTAGAACTGCATAGTTACGCAGTGCTGGGCACTTATCATTGCCAAGCATTTTTGAGATTGACACGAGCTGGAAAAATTAACGTCCTATTAATTCTTTCTGCTTGGCAACATTACTAGCACGTTCCACGTTTCTTGATTTGGGGGGGGGGGGGGGGGGGGGGGTCATGTGATACTTCTGAACGAGACAGATTTCTTTGAAAAGTCGCTAAAAATTTCAGATTATTTGCTCATTTCCACGACATTTGAGCAATTAAAACCCATCTTGTGGGGAATATTCGTGTTCAGCTTTAATTTCATGTAAGAAAGGCTTCATGAGGCTGAGCGGACTCGAAAGTTGAAAATTTCGCACGTTTACACCACTTTGCGGGGCTGCGTCTCCAAAACTTGATTCTCTTGAAGCGACAAACTTATTTCAGATTCGGATTTGGCACACCCAAAAACATGGAAGGCTGAGGTTACAAGTAAAGAAAATTTTGTCTGAAAGTGGGACCATTGTGCAGCGGCCTCATTGAAATGGAGGCTACGATGTAACTACGCTTCGAATTAACAAACGCATTACCTGGCCCGAAAGAAGGGCATAATTATCCAAAAACGAGGGCCAATTCATAGTTTCGCTTTCGTTCTCCAATTTGAAGATCATAGCACCAATGGAGTTTTTCAGTTCGTTCACTCGTAACGATATAGCGTCTAGCGCCAATTCCAGTTGCTTTTCTTCTCGCTGCATTGCTAAAACAAAATGCATCATAGCATCAAAATTACATTTCATCATACACTAAAAACTGAAAACTGCACTGCAAAAGATGGGGTTAGCACTACCAGTGACGGTCCGTAATGACAAATGATTAGATCGACAAATCGGCAGGTAGTTTGACCATCGAGAAATGGAATTTTATCTTTTTCATGGAGGAAAATGAATTCATCCCAATTTGACTCAGGCTAAGCAACGTATCATTAGTCCGTGTCGTACACAACTCCCTTACCTCTCAAGTTCTTACCGCTGATTATACAAGCTTGATCATTCCTCTTGTACGGCTTCTATTGATTTTTCACTAGGGGTTTCATAAAAGGTTGTGAACTAATGGTAAATTCTGAATTGTTAACGAGCAATGCTAGAAACAAGACTTTTGGTAAATATTTACATTGTAAATTTTGGGGTCAGACAAATCTGATCCACCTTGTTATTTTTCTTCACATGATTGTGGTTCAGTTCCTTTTCCTTCTAGCTAGTTTCTCATGGCGGACACACATTTTCTCTAGGCACCTACTGTGGACATGATGTTATTCTGCTATCTCATGTAGTTATTTCTTTAGGTATAGATTCGTCAATAGCAATTACAGTGAAGTGGGGTAATTGTGTAAACGGGGTAAAAGTGTTATAAAAACGATTCATAAAATGGCGCCAAATGAAGCTACAGTGCTGAAATTTTAACTAGGTACTCTAAGATCCAATGAAACTTATCACAGAAAATTGCGGGATTTGGGATTCGTGTTGCTGCTGTTTTTCTGCGGCAGTCAGCTTTTTACTTTCGACTGGAGTTGATGACGCCGGTAAGCTTAGATCCCTGGAGCGTTTCAAAAAACGCTCCAAATTTTACACAAGGGTTTATTATTCTTTGATCAAGGTTACTTGTGCAGAAATTTAATTCTGTTATTGAAAAAAATTTAAAAAAGATTTTTTAATTTTTTTTTTTTGCAAAAAAGATTTTTTGATTTCGTTTTTCAACAAATATTTTTTTCAAATTTTGTTTTGTTTTTTAATTGAAAAATATTTGACCTCCTGGGATCTTTCAAAAATCCCATTTGTAGCGCCATGAAAGCCCTAGGGCTATAGATCGCAACAGTGAAAACCGCTCGCTGCGGGACCCCAAAAAATGGATTCTACGTCCAAAAATACTTCGAAAACGACACCTGCTTCGATCCCATAGCCGAAAGCCTTCAAAAACCCCCTTCTGTAGCCCCATTTTAGCCCCATAGCGGTTTTGGGCGATCGGGCTGAAAACCTTGCGGGCACAACTAGATGGTAAACAGAGTATTTTGTCAAAATTTCAGATTTAAAAAAATTCCTACTGCCCAAAACGGCCTGGACGGCGGACGGACATTTCGGATTTAGAATCTAGACCACTTGAATCTGATAATGTCAAATTTTGAGGCCAATCGGAGTCGTCGACCCCCGACGCGAAAACATAGATGTATTATTCCAAGAATAATAAACCAAAATGTGTTTTTGTTTTTACAAACCTTTTATAAGATTCTGTCTTCTAATTACTTAAGGAATTGTTAGTTTCAAGTCGAAATCTTCATTCCTCTTGTATAGATATTATATTACAATATATCATATGATATCAATACACGTATTATGGGTATTGTTATCATACACATTAAATTTCCTTGAATTTCCCATGTGGGGGCAAATGTGTAAGTAAGTTGTGGCGTAAATGTGGTTTAGGTTGTTAACACAAGCATTAATAATTAAGAATGTGAACTTATGTGAGCAATTATTGCTTGTTCACATTCTTATGGCTGTTATTAACTTTTTTGTGTAAGCAGCTCCAGGTGCGGTGAAAATCAAGCTGGACGAGACCTATTCAAGCAATAATTGCTTAATTATTACTGCTTGGTAATTATTACTGCTTGATTTTCGCTTAATTTTCACCGCACCTACAGCTGCTTACACACAAAAAAGCTAATAACCAAACCAAAAGAACAACAACTAACAACCAAAAGAATCTGAAAAAAAAAATTGAATAATATTATTAAGTATACCATTTTTTAGTATTTTATACCATTTTATTTGGTTTTTAATGGCCTTTAAAAAAATTAGCCCCACGATGGCTGATTGAGCAAGAATGAGGACTTTGACCCCATTTCCAATCACTTTCGAGGGATAACTTCCGGGGATAGCTTCTCCTGGGGTGATAACTTTGGACGGCAGCAAACACCTATCAAATAAAACTGATACTTTTGTTATTGTGTAGGCACAGTTTAGCTATAGGGGTTGTAAATTCATTAGTGTTATTGGAAGTTCTCCCTACCATGACCATACACCCTGCTTCACAACTTGAAACCCTCGAGAGGGGACTTTTTTTTCAGTGTGGAACTCGAACCCGATTCCTGACACGGAGAGGCCAACCAGAACCTATGTTATTTTTACACAATACCCTACACCTACTACACACGCACAGCTCGAATATTAGGTACACCGACAACACGGAAATGAGAGATATTACGACACCCAGATCTGCGAAGTCTACTTTCTATAAGGTGGCATTTATAGCAAACTTTCTTTCCTGCTGTCAAACGACTTAAACTCAGTTGTCGATTTTTTTTTGGTAGCCTTAATCTTGCGTCTAAAAGAATAATCCCCGCAGTTTTAGTTAGGAGATGAAAGTAGCAATCTGCTTAAGAGCCCGATACCAACTGGCCGGTTTGTTCAGTTTTTGATGAATTAGGTGATATAACTCAATCACGCTCTCATGTTTGACCTTTTATCTTGAGGAAAAGGGTGGCACTTAATCATCAGAGCTTGAAGCTCTCTCCCCCACAAGATAAGTTGGTATTGTAAAAACTTAGTTGCACTGAGAGGAGAAGATAATTCGATCTATTTCAATTCCTCCTATTCATTTATTGGCAGAAAGTTGTTGATGCACCTATTATTATGTCATATTATGACCTTCGATGACAATGCATTCCATTTATGCAACAGTTGCTGTAGAAAAGAAAACAACTAGTCGTTATGATTGAAGACAAACGCGCCCGAAGATGGTGTATCAAGCGAGACGCGGCTCTCGCCAAGCTGAATGGGAAGCTCGCGGTTGGGAACTGGAAAAAAATATAACAAAAATCAGGTCGTAAGAGGTCCTGTGACACCTAGTGGAGAAAACAACGAAAAAGGCCAGTAACCCCAAAACTGACGAGGCAGTTTTCGGAGGGTTTGAAATATGATGGTTTGAGAAGGGTAGAGAGGTTTCAAAGATGATTCAGAAGCAAATAACAGGTTTTTTCAAGGTTCCTGTCAATAGTCCAAATTAATCTTGACATCACCATCACGTAGGTACGTACACCTCATTAAAAATTATTTTCACTATTCATCATGAAGGACTTGTCAAATGCTCTTATAAGTATCATAGGGCAGCACTCCATTAATAATGGGATTCCTAAAGATTTCCTAACAAGAAATTAATTAAAAGGTAAAATAATGAATTAAAAGTCTTGACAAAACGCTGCAAATTTTACACAAGGGTTTATTATTCTTTAATATAGGTTACTTGTGCAGAATTTTAATTCTGTGTCAATGGAAAAATTTGAAAAAAAAAAACTTTTTTGGATTTTTTTCAACAAATTTTTTTCAAAAATTCTTTATTTTTTTTTTTTGCTTGAAAAATATTTAACCTCATGGGATCCTTCAAAAACCCCATTTTTAGCCCCATGAAAGCCCTATAGATCGCCACAGTGAAATCGGATCGTTCCGGGACCCCCGAAGATGGATTCTACGTCCAAAAATACTTCGAAAACGACACCTAACTCGATCCCATAGCTAAAAGCCTTAAAAAAAAAAACCTCCCATAGCCCCATTGTAGCCCCATAGCGCCCCACGGGTTTGGGCGATCGGACCTAAAACCTTGCGGGCACAACTAGATGTATTTTTGTCAAAATTTCAAATTTAAAAAAAAATTCTTACTGCCCAAAACGGCCTCAACGGCGGACGGACATTTCGGTTTTGGAATCTAGGCCTCCTGAAAGGGATAATGTCAAATTTTGAGGCCGGTCGGAGTCGTCGACCTCTGTTGCGAAAACATAGGTGTATTATTCCAAGAATGATAAACCAAAATTGGCTGAAATAGCTCATTTTCAAGGTAGGTAGGTACCACTTTTTTTTTTTTTTAAACAATTTTCCATAAGAACGAGGGAAGTAAGAAATAAGTGCAAGGAATAAGATCTTAAAAAAGCACAGTTGAGCCAATCAATTAATCAGAGAGAGTTTAAAACAGGAAAAAATTATTTAAAATTCAAGAAAGGGTAAAAATAAATTCCTCATTTTGCCGGGAATTTATCTTTTGAGAAATATTTCCGATAAAGTCCAGGTTCTTCAGGGATATTCCTGGTGCCCATCGCTAATCCTGACCGAGCATTCACAGATACTCATTACTGATGATGGTCAAATTAGAGATTACCACGTTGAGATTACTACGTTCTGTAGTTTACTTCCTGACTCATACCCACCAGAAAACGTTGGGGTTCATGGGCGTAATTTGCAATAAGGAGGAATTCAAACGTGCATAAGTGGTTCGGCAGGTTGGTTTTCAATGACAACAAAATTTATTGTCGGCGAAACAATAACATTTAGCATCCCTTCTTAACCAAGGGAGCTCAAAGTGGGGGGAGCTCTACCGACTCAGTCCTCGAATATCCGAGAAGGAAAATTAAATAATTAATCGTGTAACACTATAATATTAAATATTATTTAAGTATAACTGATCACCGCATCGGCTCTCTAAATTCAAATATTCAGGTCAATGAGGTCAAGTATAATGTGAATAAAACCAGTAAGCTAACAACTTACTGGAGGATCGTGTTTGTTACCTATATTAACTCTTAAGTAGCTTAAATTTAGTGCTGAATATTCCCCAAACTGCGGCCAATGTGCTAAGATGATTTTAATCAATAGATTCTAATGATTAAAAAGATTAGTTTTCAATCAGATCACTCCGAAATCATTCTTTCCTATCCCATCCCATCGTTCTTTTGCCTAAAAATTTTAATCGCTAGGTGGGCTGTGCGAAGTGGGAAAGTAGAGGGCCCTGTGGTATAAAAACCTGGTCCTCCAAGTAGTCTCACTCGTCAATTTGCGTTCGTCTCTGGTTCCTCACTCGTCTCCGATCTCCTTTCGGTTGGCTCATAAACCAACCAAAAATAGTAGGCTGTCCCTTTTGACAGCATTGCAATTAGCAAATTACGATCACTTAGACCGATAGGTGATGCGAAGTTGGTCACGTAGGATCATCTGCGGGGTTCGTGGTGCGTGAACTGTTCGCTTGGATTGATAGCAACAGAATAACAATAATCGTAACATTAAAGGGCCATAAAATGAATTTAGTCTACTTCTATCGTATTGTGAACTTCGTGTCAGTTATCGCGCTATCGTGGGCTGCTGGACCGAAATGGCGTGAGTACCTACATACCTATGCATTCATCTTCAATACAATAATAATAATATCATTAAAAATAGTATGTTTTTAAAGTAAGGTGGATGCAGCGTAGTGGGAATCCATCTTATAAAAGACGATCTCAGACGAAGTGGTCTATTTCCACGATAAATAAAATAACATCTTGTAGACGCGTTTCGGTTGACTAGACCATCATCAGTACCTACAATACGATGTTACAACACAGAACAATACGATGATGGTTTAGTCAACCGAAACGCGTCTACAAGTTGTCATTTTATTTTTCGTGGAAATAGACTAGGTACTTCGTCTGAAATCGTATATGAAAGTTATTTTGTAAGTATTTAAGTAGCTACTTAACAAAAATACTATTGACATAAACCTGCAACCTATCTGAATTGTGATCTGTGAGCACAATGCTCTACTACACACCGATATAACTGGGTTTATTTATTTCAGCATCCGCTATCAAGAGGTGTGCAATGAACGATGCCAACCTGAATAAGTGTCTTTTGAAGCAAACGCAAATGGCAATAGCTAAGCTATCTAAAGGTACCTACTGCAATTTCAAACAGTTACCTATGTGGTATACTTATGCGCAATTATTTGTTGTCATGGGCTAATCGTGACTCATCGAAGGGGCTGGGACCGTAGAGGTTGACAGGGACTCCTCGTTTGACAGGGAATCACGGAAGCTTAAATTAAATAATTTAATTATTGTAGAAGGTTAAATAAATTTTATTCACTAAGTTATTCGAATAGATAAGTCGAGTTATTCTGGCTTTAAATTACAGGCTTGCCGGCTATCGGTTTGAAATCTCTAGATCCACTTCGGAATGTGACGTTTGATATCGCAACCAATCCTGGCGCAGTTACGATCAACGCACATGCGTCGAACGTCATGATTACCGGACCTTCTAAAATACAAATGAAGAAGGTTTCGTAAGTACTTACCGGTATTAATTGATCAATTTTAACACCTGATTTGGAATGATGCACTTTTCACTCCTTAGGAATATAAAGGTAGAAAGGAAGATAATCTCATATTATGAAGTGAATAACTAATTGTTAATAATTTTTTTTTTCAGTTTTGACAAATCGACTTCAACTTATTTTATCGAAGGTTACCACAACCTTATTAGACTCACTGGTAATTACGTTCTAAAGGGAAATGTTCTAATTGTTCCCCTTGACAGCTCAGGCTCATTCGAATATGAACTTCGTAAGTACCCCAAAACAATACAATAATAAGTAGGTACCTATATTAGGTAGGTACACATTTTGTAAGAACTTGATACTGATTAGCCCCATGATTGTTCTCAATTTTAGCCGTCGTAGGTCTCAAAAATCTCTTAATGACAATTTCGAAATTGTGAATTCACGGTATCATAATTTTTCATGGAGGTTTCATGCTAAGGTTAATAAGACTTATTACCCCCTACTTAGTAGCCCCTGCACGCCAGGCGTTTTCAAGCCTCTGAAGGTTGAAGGTGTGCTTGCGTAGTGCGAATGGAACAGCGCAGAGATAAATCCCCCCCCCCCCCCTTTTTTGGTACAAAATACAAAATACCTTTTTTGGTTTATTATACCGCTAGGTATAATAATATAAATTAATTTTTGCCCAATTTCCTTACGTTAAAGAATAATAAACCTTTGTGTAAAATTTGCAGCTTTTTTTTAACACGACAGTTTTTTAACCAAGTGCTTTAAACATCACCAAAATTATGAAATGGAAAGAAACGCTCCGTTTGGAGCTGGATACAAAATTTGTACCTATTACATGGATATTTTTAGGTTTCATGGTAAACCAATGGAACATGTCCAAAACCGCCATTTCGAGAAAAATGCGATTTGAAGTTTTGAATCTAATGGGTCTTAGACATGTTCCTCAATAATATTGAATAATACACGCGTGTTCCTGAAGTAGCATTGAAATGTTCATTCGTTTCATTTCATATTACCTATGATGCTAGTTTTTCTTTTTCAGGTGGAGCTTCTGCTAATCACACGATAAAGTTGTCCAACACCGTGCGTTCGGGGGGACACGGTGTCGTACATTTTGACATGAAGAATTTCAAATCCATGAAATTCATTTTCCGTGACCGTCTGCTTGGTGAACAAGGCAGTAAGTTATCTTTGCTCCAATCTTTCCAACAAAATTTAATATCGCTGTACTGAAATACTAATTTACTCCTTCCATGTCCAGCATTTTCCTAGTGACAATTATTGAAACCACCCATGTAACTTACAAACGTTTATTATAATAGGTTTTCCCGTTTATGGGTTTTATTGAGGATTTTCCAAAATGAATCAAGAATTTTCCAAACCTAATTGAGAATTTTTCAAACTGAAATGAGATTTTTCTGAAGAAAAGATACAACACTTTCAAATTGAAGTGAAAAGTTCTCAATTCAGCTTGGGACATACTCATTAAATTTTGGAAAATTCTCAATTGAGCATGGATTTTCGAAAACCTAAATTACGGCTGTAGTGAATAGTTTGCGACTTCTCTGGGTACCTACCTACTTTTTAACCTATTTTCATTACGTCCTGCAGGCGCAACTTTATCTTCTCTACTCAATGAAAATATGGACATAGTCAGTCAAGCCCTGTGGAATCCTATGGAGAAGGTGGTAAAAGATCTCTACAGCGCGGCTCTGAAGCCTCTGACAAGTAAATTCAACGTGAAAGAATTCCTACCCGTCACCAGCTCGGGGCGATCAGAAGCCGGCGACATTATACCTGACGATGAGGCGGTGGTTTCAGACAGAATGCAGAGTGAAGAACCAGTTCGATATTCGTACGAAATCATTTATTAATCCAACTACTTGAAAAACCTTTGAGTCGGTGTAATTTATTTTGTTTATTTATGTCCTTTCCACATTATTTATTTTAGGACTTAACTGTAATAAAGGATTAAAACATTTTAAATTTTCGGTGTGGCTGCTCATTCTCTGTTACCCATGAAAAGAATACGAAGAAATGATTGATATTAAAACAATTTTTATTGTTATTGGATGACACTTTATTACCACAACTACTTACAACGCATGAGACATTTATAAATGTCTATTGATTAGTTTCAAAACACATTAATCTTGACTAAACTTCACTAGAAGTTCCTATAAACGATCAAATTCCATACAGGTTATTTACCGTCAATAGCCTCAGTCCTTCAAACAGCCATTTCAGTTAATAGAATTTTCAAGTGATAATATAAGTTTGACTAGTATCTATAAATGTGAAACATTGATAATAATCCAATATTGGAAATATATTTTTAAGTAGTTATACATTTATATAAATATCTATAACATCGTTGTATTTCAAAATATAACTTTCTTGTTTACATTAGAAAATAGAGCAAAGCATGCGATACTGCCATATATCAAAGTCTCTGCGATTCCGTTGAGATCAGTCCTGCTGAAAAAACAGAAGAAAATTTGCATGTTAAAATTTTACTGCAGCAACAAGTACCTACTCGTTTTGTGGTGAGACTACGGGATTTCTCACCTTATATCGGTGGTTAGCCAGTTTGAAAAAGGCTGAAAAAAAAATCACAAAGGTTTGGTGAAATACATTTTGTGTAAAGTAAAATAACACTAACTAGCTTATATCTTGAGGGCAAAGCGCTGCAAATTTTACACAAGGGTTTATTATTCTTTGATATAGATTATATTACTTGTGCAAAAATTATTTTTGTGTTAATGGAAAAAAATTTTTTTTTTGATTTTTTTTGCAACAAAATTTTTTTTTTTCAAAAATTCTTCATTTTTTGCTCGAAGAATATTTAACCTCCTGGGATCCTTCAAAAATCCTATTTTTAGCCCCATGAAAGCCCTACAGATCGCCACAGTGAAATCGGATCGTTCCGGGATCCCCGAAAATGGATTCTAGGTCCAAAAATACTTCGAAAACGACACCTAACTCGATCCCATAGCTAAAAGTCTAAAAAAAAAACCTCCCGTAGCCCCATTTTAGCCCAATAGCGCCCCACGGGTTTGGGTGATCGGACCGAAAACCTGGTGGGCACAACTAGATGGTAAACCGAGTATTTTGTCAAAATTTCAGATTTAAAAAAAATTCCTACTGCCCAAAACGGCCCGGACGGCGGACGGACATTTTGGATTTATAATGTAGACCTCTTGAAACGGATAATGTCAAATTTTGAGGCCGATCGGAGTCGTCGACCCCCGTCGCGAAAACATAGGTGTATTATTCCAAGAATAATAAACTAAAATTTGAAAAGACCAACTCGAGGTGGTGAAATCGGCCATAAGGAAACGTGATGGTTCACAGAATATTATTAATTTACTTGAGTGCAACTCACGTTTTTGGAAATTTCAAGGAAGTTGTTGTTTGCTTCATTTGCGAGATTACCATTCTCTCGTTCCATTGATTTACGTTTTAGCAGTCTAATGGTTCTTTCAGAATTGGTTTGGCTTGGAAGAATTGCAATGTCCCTGCGCCTGCTTACTGATCGGGTGGTTTCAAAGGTGAAATCAGATCGCGATCCATCGAGATGTCGAACTTGGGATGTGCTACTGTCACGTACACTAATAGAATCAGTGCGGGATTCCCTTTCAATACCATGGCGTCTGGCATCAACTATATGACTTCCGCGTCGTACATCGGCACGTGGTACAAGTCTATTTCCATTAAAATCACCTACATATCTCACATCACGCTTTTCACGAAGCTGTGACCTGGTGTCTCTCCGTGCTTGCCTGTTGTCTACAATCTCTCTTTTCATAACGCGTGGTGAGGATTCTTCTGGTTGGGCCTTTACCGAGTAGCGAGCGAGACGTTCTTCGCTTTGAGCCAAAGGCAGGACGTTTTGACGCCTGTCATCCTGTCGGATATCTCCTGTTGATCGAGAAAGTCGTTGAGTGTGAGCCATGAGCGATGATCTTTCATGATCCATCCTTTCCTCTCGTATAGACTCTTGTATCCTACTTCCTTGTCGGACATCGGCTCGTTGTACAACGCTGTTTCCATTAACATCAGGCCTTTCGCGAAACAGTAACCTGGTGTCTCTCCGTGCTAGTCTGTTGTCTTGATTGATTGATTCCACTTTCCTGTTCATAATGCGTCGTGAGGATTCTTCAGGTTTGGTATTTACTGAGTATCGAGCGAGACGTTCATCATTTTCAGTCACTAGAGGCAGAATGTGACGCCTGTCAGCCCGATGGGTGTCATCTGTAGATCGGGAAAGTCGTCGATACTGAGCCCTGAGTTCTGAGCCACGTGATGACCGTTCAAGATTCATTCTTTCTTCGCGTATAGACTCTTGACCAATGGCAAGACGTAGTCCCTGGGAGTTTTCAAGTGACAGAGTTGATCTTCTTGAGTATTCTTCACTGACTCGACTCTCGACATCTATTCTAGAACGACTTACAGAATTAGCCCTTTCGAGATTTCTGGTATCTCGTTCAACACGTCTAAGGTCCATCCTATTTTTCCGATTAATGATCTCTTGACCAGTCAGAATTCGTTGACTGATGAGTGAGCGTTCTGTAACCCTTGAATTTCCCTTGGTGTCTGCTCCTCGTTCTCCATCAACCCGACGGTCAGCAGCTCGCCAGTCTGCCCGAACTGCGAGTCGTACCCTCTCTTGAGTAGATCGTCGGACGTCTAGCATTTGTACCAAATGTCTCCTGTCATCTACTCTTCGTTCCTCAGCAGAACTGGAGATCTCAGGGGTGCGAGAATAGATAGCAGTCCTTACAGTTTGGTAATCAGTTTTTGGTTCTTCAGTAGCCACTGGTTCTGATTGCCAAGTAACAGCGTTCAATTCAAGGCGGTTAAGAGGATTCTGATGATTCCTTGCAGTGCTTTGTTCTCTGCGTAGACTAACAATCTGCTCACCCGAACGGGCGAAATGCACCTTTCCAACATCGCTGTGTCTCCTCAAGTCAACCCTCCTCTCATCATCAGAAGTGAAATCAGTTCTCCTTGACAACCTTAAGGTAATTTGGCGGCGTTCGATTTCCCTATGTTCCCTGCTAGCTGTGATTTGTCTATCTAGAGATTGGTACGATGTCCTGAGTTCTCGCCGATTTTCTAGATTCCTCCTACCCTCAGCGTGGCTAGATTCACGAATATCAATTGATCTCTGCTCGCGACTTGCATTACGTGCTTTGTGTTCCTGTACCTCCCTTTTGTACCGCCTTTCACCACTGCGAGATTAACTTGAACGCCTTATGCCGTCGATAATTTCACCGTTATTGATGGCTTGCTTTTCAGGGTTTATTATTCGTTCAGTTGTGACCCTACCACGAATTAGGCGTTCATTATGTGACTCCATCTCGGTTTTTGTTTCTTGGCGTTGGGTTTGTGAGCGAAAATCCCTCCATTCTTGAGCTAGTCTGCTATCAGCTACACGCCTTTCTAGGCCAAGGATTATAAATTCAGATATTTTAACATCGCCATATGACCTTCCCTCACGAGCGAGCAATCTGGCTGAATCTCTCCGTTCTCGGGTGTCATTATTGATTCGCCTCTCAGCTTCTCGAACTCTCTCCTCAGTTATTCGTCCAACTCGTTCCTGCTGTGTGACTCTATTTGCCCTAGTTTCTCTCACTAGGGAACGAGTTGCAAGTCTTGAATTGGTTCGGTCGTCAAATCTTCTGTTTTCAATATTTCGTCTCAGATCCCATGCTCTTTCGTCAGATTGCCGGGATTCAATATGTCTAATTTGTTTTTTCAATCTATTTTCTCCGACTTGATTCGTGAGCGTGGCACTCCTCCCATCTATAACTTCCCTGTTATGGGTAGTTTGTATTTCAGCAGATGTAGTTGCTACAGTTCTGACCTTGTTGGCTTCGCGCAGTGATCCATCAATCACTTCCCTGTTAGTAATAGTACGCCTTTCGACTGTTCTAGTCCTGCTTGCAACTGCATTGCGCTTTGCTCCAAATTTCCTGGATTCTCTTTCAGATCTGATTTCGCGATCCAAAGTGGAACCTACAGATTCTCTTCGGTCCTCAGGCTCCCTCCTAGTAACTATCCGATGCTGTTCATTTGAAAATATTTTATCGGTCATCCTTCTGGAATCCCTGCTGTCGACAAGGCGGTTGTTCACTATCCGAACGTCTCTTTTCAAACCATTTTCCATTCGTATTTTCCGCGTATCAATTCCATTGTCTCTGGACCCCTCGCGACGTTCCTCCACTCGTCTCTCATCGAATCTACTGGATTTGACGACAGATCGCGTAGTAGGAACATTGCAAGTTTTTAGCCTCTGCAAGTTTCCAGGCCGAGTACCTCCTCCGTATCCTCTAACCCACCCAATGTTATCCACGTCCCCAGGCCACGGCGAGTCAACCCTGCAAATCAGAAATAGCACACTGTTGAGTCAATATAGTCCTGTTTATACGAACAATTGAGATAGGAAAGTAATTTATTTTGCACCTACCAAAATTCTTTCAAGTTCCGTGTCTCGCAGATGGTGTCGACTTCACGGTTTTCCTGGCCTTTGAATGCGATGGTTGGGCAGGCTAGGAAGAGCAGGAGACATCCAATCGCGTCCAGACTCTTCACGCCCGGAATTAGAACCAGACGCGTTTTCCGCATTTGATAATCTAGGTATAAAAAGAAAAAAAAATGAATAAGGATATGTTAAATATGCTAAGAACTTAGGCATAAATTAGAACACTGACATTATTAAGACTGCCTTCTGCTATGTAGTAAAACATAGACTGTCTATTGCTGACTATTATTGATGGAAACTAATTTTCAACGTCGCGTTCATTCACAATATAAAAACCTACAATAAAGGGAAAGTCCTCCGATGGTAACTTGAAACCACAATTATATACCCACAAAGAGTAAAATTGTACACCCTTTATATTGTAAAATTGTCATTTCAAGGCTTCAAGCACAGATATTTTTCCTATTTCCCTTCAAAGTTACCAAATTGAAAACGATAACAATTAGCCGGTATCTTTCTTGGAATTTCCATTCATAATAGATTAGGGGATTGAAGGGACTCAATATTCGCAACCAGTTTACAGCAGGACAGTCCGCAACTTCGTTTCTTAATGTTGAACAATGTTCATTCTTTAAATTTGGAACTACCGTCATAGCAGGAGGGTGTTCATTGAACATTTTTATGCCGCGAGTTCTGTTCAAATTTTTTTAGCAACAATTCTTAACGGATGTCAAAAAGGTAAAATTGTTACCGAGCATAATAGTGTGGATATTGTCTAAGACCCTAAATATTCTTCCCTGCTATTTCTAGCCCTATGGGCTCCTGCTCTCCTTCACAAATCACCTCGAAAACCACCCCTTGCTTGACTATCTTGAAAAACCCTGCTGAAATCCCCATAGCTTCCCAGGATGTAGCGCGATTGGGCTGACAACGCTGAGGCACCAACTAGGAGAAGAAATGATTTGGTAAACGCTTCGTACTCAAATAAAACATCCTATTCGCTAAAATGGTCACGGCGACCGGCTTATGGCGTTCGGACATTGAATTTTTCTAGTAACATCTTGAAACACATAAGGGCAAATTTTGGGCCGAATTAAATATTTTGGCTTACCTCTTCTGGCATCACTTTAAATTTGGTATGTGGATATACAACAAACTATGCAATAATAATTATTCAACTACCTAATTATTAGGCTCTGAGGTTTGAGATGTGAATGAAAATAAGACGATCAGTCTTACTGACATGTGGTACTGTTGAATAGCCCAGAGAGATGTGTCCTTCAGGACAGTCTTCAGCAGTCTGAGATGCTCCTGTTCAGTCTTGTGCCTCTTATATACCCCTGGAATGACGTAGGTGTCAAATACCCCCACCTCACTTTTTCGCACTATGTGTTCCACCTCGACATTTATTGCTAACCAGATACCCCAGGTGGCTCATCCGGGTACCAATACTACACTCCAGTAGTTTAACTTAACTCAACTATGATCCTGAATCGGTCCCTTATCTCCGACCACCAGGGCCCTCCTATTTTCGCTCCATCTCACCGGTCGCCTTATTCAAGGTCTCTCATAACACCTTACTCGTTGTCTTACTCCATCTACATGCAATACCTACACCTAAACAGATGAGCTAGTTACCGAACGTACGCGAGGCTGTACTTAGTCTTCAACTTAAACTCTTCAGGTTAAAAAGAATGCTGCTGTGATTTGCTAGATGGTCAATTCACTTAGTACGTAGCCAATCTTAACGTGTTATGCGATCGTGTTGGGGTAAAAATCCCCATTTTGGTTTATTATTCTTGGAATAATACCCCGTGTAATCGCGAAGGGGGTCGAAATTTCTGATCGGCCTCGAAATTTGACATTATTCGATTCAAGAAGTCAAAGATTCCAAAAACGAAATGTCCGTCCGACGTACGCCGTCCGAGCCGTTTTGAGCAGTAGGATTTTTTTGTAAAATCTGAAATTTTGACAAAATACTTGGTTTACCATCTAGTTGTACCAGCAAGGTTTTCAGCCCGATCGACCAAACACGTAGGGCGCCTTGGGGCTAAAATGGGGATAACGGAGGGTTTTTCAAGAGTTTCTGCTGTGGGGTGGAGTTAGGTGTCACTTTCGAAATATGTTTGGACGTATAATCCAGTTATGGTGGTCCCAGAACGATCCGATTTCACCGTGGGGATCTACCTACTTATGGGGCTACAAATGAGATTTTTGAAGGATCCCGGGAGGTCAATTATTTTCCGCGGAAAAAAATTTAAAACACTTTTTTTTTTTAAAGTTCTTTATTGACACAGAATTAATTTTTGCACAAGTAACCTATAGGTGTAAAGGAATAATAAACTCTTCTGTAAATGTTGCAGCGTTTTAAGTTAACATCGTAAAAAAGGTTGACTAGAAAAGAAAAAAAAGCTGCAAATTTTACAGAAGGGTTTATTATTCTTTGATAAAGGTTACTTGTTCGAAAATTAATTTTGTTTGGATAAAACATAGTTTTGGAAAAAAGACATTGTTCGAACAGATGTTGGACTTCGAAAAATGGATTAGGGGAGACTGTTGTACCTTGATCACGTTGTACCTTGAAACATTTGAATTAGCTCCGGCTGGTGCTGCTATCCAGCAGATCTTTCTACGCCTAAATTCTTCTCTGAGGAGGCCTAACTTATCATTGTAGTTGCTCGAAAACGATTGGGGGTCGAATTGAAAAATGTGATAAGAAAGTGACTTTTTCAGATCGTTGAGTTCAACTCATTTATCCCATGTTTTCGAAGATAAGTGTTCGATGGTTAGCTGTTATGGTTCTTTATGCAATGTAGAAACCAAATTACTTAGGTAGGTACCAATTTCAATGAGACAAATGTGAGGTTTGGGTATTTTCCGTTTTTGCAAAATGGGAGACCATGTTGTACCTTGGAACAAAAAGGGTCTCGTACCTTGGAACAGATGTGTGGGTGGAAGGGTTGGTACCTCGTGTACCTTGAAACACATTTGCCATCAAACTCACAATTTTCTGTCGTAGCTATAACCCAACGAGATCTTCTATTGTTTCTATAGCTTCTTTAGGTTTGTTCCAGGCCTGACTGCGTCTGTCGACAGAAGTTGGACAGCTGTCGACAGAACCCGACCGCACATACTCGAGCTGTCGGTTTCCGTCCAAGTGCTGATCGACCTGGAACAGCAGTTTCTAAACTGCGCCTGTCTCCGGCGATTTCTGTTAACATTCCGTCAAACCTGGAACAAACCTAATATGTAACTTTTCAGGGTTTTTCTTCAGATGCTGATAAAATGATATTTCAGACGATGATGAACAATTATAATAATTACCTATTACTTCTGTTACGTTTTCAAGGTGCTTTTTACTGCTGTTACTAAGAGAAAAACGTCGTCGTTCACTATAATATAGTCGTCGTTCACTATTATTCTTCATTTTTTCTCGAAAATATCAAGCGTTCCAAGGTACAACACTCCCCGTTTCAAGGAACACGAGCATTGTTGTACCTTGAAGCAAAAACGTCCCTTCGGATTTGCTTCATAGCTTCGCCTATGCTTCACGGAATTACAATTTTGGCACACAAAACTGTTAGTCAAGACTGCTGTTGAGCAATATTGATGAATTTCGAGGCACTATCTCCAAATGACTGAAAAGTGTTCCAAGGTACAACGGTCTCCCCATCCAAAATTACAAGGAATACACTGCCAAGGCAATGGCACATGAGCTTCCTCGTGCCAAGTTCAAAATGAACGTAACAACTGTAACAAGAAAATTACGTTCGTGCATGCGCAGGGAGTACCACTGATTCATTCGTGATGAAACTGATAGGGAACCATCTAGGGCTATACCCACACAATTCCTGAAAATTTGATTGAAATCCGATCAAAATTGTAGGAGTTATGGCTGTGGCAAGGAAATTACGTTCGCGCATGCGCTGAGCGTACCGCTGATTCAATCGTGATGAAACTGACAGGGTACCATCTAGAGCTATACGCACACAATTCCTGAAAATTTGATTGAAATCCGATCAAAATTGAGTAAGTTATGCCTGTTTCAAGAATTTCACATTAGCGCATGCGCAGAGCGTACCGCTGATTCAATTGCGATGAAATTCGTATGGGACCTCAAGGAGCCTGATCCGCATAATCCCTCAAAATTTGAGCTAAATTCATTCAAAATTGTGGAAATTATGGCTGTAACAAGGAAATGCGGACAGACCGACAGACCCACAGACACGGAACCAAATTTGTTCAGTATCCAGGCATCCAAACGCAAAATGCGAGTGGAAATTTTGAATTCGGACAACAAAAATTTTTTGGCTCCCGAAAGTGAACACAAGGCTTCCGCTGCTTCGCAGACTCGGAAGCAAAATATTTGACCTCCTGGGATCCATCAAAAATCTCATTTGTAGCCCCATGAGAGCCCAATACATCCCCGCGGTGAATTCGAATCGTTCTGGGACCCTCGAAAAGTGATTCTACGTCCAAAAATACTTCGAAAACGACACCTAACTCGATACCATAGCCGAAACCTTTCAAAAAAACCCTCCCGCAGCCTCATTAAATTTAAATAAAATTTTTACCCAATAGATCCCCACGGGTTTGGGCGATCGGGCTGAAAACCTTGCGGGCACAACTAGATGGTAAACCGAGTATTTTGACAAAATTTCAGATTTAACAAAAAATTCTTACTGCCCAAAACGGCCCGGATGGCGGACGGACAATCGGTTTTGGAATCTAGACCTCTTGGAACGGATAATGTCAAATTTTGAGGCCGATCTGAATTTTCGACCTCCGTCGCGATTACATAGATTTTAGGTATTCCAAGAATAATAATAAACATAAAACCATACAAAGGAAAGCCCGAATTCAGGCTCATGTTAATTTTGAGGGTTCTTAAGAGAGCTCGGACACGTATTCAGTATTTTGGTTAATAGATCCCACCATGGAGGAATAGAGAGGAGAGTTCACTGAATAGGACTTCATGTGCCGTAGTCGACGGTGGCGCTATCCCTACGGAACGTAGTGAACTACACATAGTACCTTCAAACCCGACTAGATTGAGCCACTCGCCCTTATTACGAACGAAAGCCCCAAATACCTCACTAAACGGATTTATCTTCCACTGTGGTGCTACTACAATTAAATTAAAGGAAAAATTGAAGGAACCATAATATTATCTGAATAACGAAATTGATTGCTTAGTTGTGTACACTGTGAATGCAAACGACGGAATTCTGGACGGAATTCGCAGGGGCGCCATCTTCTGGTTCAGTTTTGGTAACTTACCACCTTTAAAGTTCACTACGTCTCGTAGGGGTCGCGCTGCAGTCGCAATCCCACCAGCCGTTCCATCACTGGGTTGTCGTTTTGGGCACGCGGTTTAACACAGAGTGAGCTCTCCTCTCTATTCCTCCATGAGATCCCACTAAAACGGTTGTAGCGCAAAACCCAACCCCACTGTAAGAACCTCTTGTCATTAAAAATTCCATTTAGTTTCACTGTGAGAAACCTTGAAATCTCTTATGACTTGCGTGGGATGCTAATTCTCTGGTCATATGTTGAAAAGTTTACTTTACCCGGCATGCCCTTGAGCTTGAGTTTTTCACTCCACCACGAATCAAGGCAGAACCCGTGAATTCTTCGATTTTACCCATAACAACGCAAGGGGGAACTGTTTTTGCCACTGTTTGTGGATCATGCAAGCTCTCGGAGATTACGTTGCATTCAATAGCTTCGTAAAGTATGTATTCGACCTGAAGCCGGGGGCCTTGTTTTTGGACACACCAAGAATTTACTGGGCCGTGACTTCCGCCCTAAGTTAAGTCGCCATAAAGTCACTTTCATGAATATGAGCCTAAGAGTAAGTCTATCCCGATCGTTCGTGTAATGAAACTCACCTTCAACCCTTTCCTAGCAGCGATTCCAGCCGCCAGGGTGGCAATATCCACAGGTGATGACTTCATATTCTTTCTCGCTTTCCAATTCCTCTCGGGCTGTAGGTCTGAGTTCTCACTCACCTTGCTGTATGCTACCATTTACTGCTACAATAAAAGGGAAAAGAGTTACATGGATTTTCCGATTTGTAAATCAATTTCAGGCAGTTACATGCAAGACCTCAATCGAAGAATTAACTCACTTGGATGGTTTCCAGCCTTGGCTTAATGTTCCAACTGAACCATTTTCTGTATGACTTCCGGAATCGACTTGGTGCCGAAAACCAGGTCATGGGAAAACATCGGTGTTCTGTGATGCAACTGTTCATCTCCCTCCGTCATTACCTGGCCCGAAGATGAAGCGAAATTATCCAAAAATGAGGACCAATTCATAGTGCTGCTTTCGTTCTCCAATTTGAAAATCATAGCATCAATGGGGTTTTTCACGTCAACGACATGGCGCCCTCCGCCAATTCCAGTTGCTTTTCTTCTTGTAACATATTATGTACCTAAAAAGAGTGCATCATAACATCATCATTGCCATACTGCTGCCCACTGAAAACCATGCACTGCAAATTAGTTTTTATCCTAACTATCACTCTGACAGGGTGGGTGGGGGGGGGGGGGGGGGGACATCGCTTTGCTCGGCCAACCATTTTCACGGGCGGGGAGCCCTCATTTGATTAATGGTAGGATACCGTGGAATCGCCGACTCATTATAACAACGTAAAACAAAAATCAAGGAATGTATCCGGAATTGCTTACTTCCGAAAATCGTGAGAAACAAAAAACGTCTCCCCCCTATCAACAGATCTCACAGACCTGAAGAGCGGTCGGCTCCTATAAGGTCGAAGACAAACACCAGACAACGCACGCGCCCAACGAACGCGGCACAGACCTGACAGACCTGGAGAGTGGGCGGCCCCCCTATGTCTCAGAATCGTTCAAAAAAAAAAAAAAAAAAAATTAATTGCCGATCGTAGGAATAATTCAAATAAAAAGACGATTTCAGACGAAGTAGTCTATTTCCACGATTAATAAAATAACAACTTGTAGACGCGTTTCGGTTTACTAAACCATCATCAGTACAATACAGAATGAGGAAGTTGTGTTCTACCTTACGTTATAATTCAAATTATTTGTTATTTTGGGATACCAAATTATTTGTTATTTTGGGATTTTGTATAAAACATTTGGATCTCTAGGTTAGTAGAATACAATGGAAACACTGACTCAATCAGACTGTAAACAACGAAGATATGGGTAGTTGGGCGCTTCGGAAATTGCGCTCAGTGTGTTTATCGGATGTAAAATTGGCTGGGGAATCCAAATTCGCAAAAAAGAAGGGGTTCCCATTCAAAATAAGAAAGTTGGGCGCAAGCGCGCCTTTTCGCCAGATCTGAATCCCCCCCCCCCAGTCGGTTATGTCTGAGAGGCTACATACAGAGACAGTCTGAATTAGTGGTATAGAATAGATGTGTGGCACTAGCGAGTCTAGTGCCTTCTCTTCCCCGAAAAAATAAAAATGAATAAAAGCTTGACTTGGATATAGGTATTATTTAATAATACCAAAATTTGGCAGTTTCATTCACTGAGTTTATAGAACAGAAAGGAAGAAGGCAGATATGGAAGATCGTGGGCTGGGCGTTTATGATATATTATAATATAATATTATTATGACCTCACAGATGACGCCCTTTTGACTTTTCTACGCAAAATGTCTGAATATTAGGCTGACTCCTCGGAAAACTCGAATAAGTGTATCCACTTATGACTGACAAAGCTTATCGGAGACAACCAGAAGAATATCGAATTATCAGTAGGTAGTTTGACATGCGCTGATAGATAAAATTTATCATCATGGATTTACGGCAGGGAAAGCAAAATATACCTGTATATATTACTACTCCTTCACCTCCTCCTCACTTATTTCTGATCTTACAAGGCTAATCAATCCTCATACGCCGTCTTCTATGAGTATGAACTATAGATATTACGTAGAAGGCGATGAACTGAAGCTAAATCCCGATTCGGGATTAAGTAATTCGGGATTCCCGAATTAATCCCAGATTGAACCAAAATAAAATAATGTTTTGAAAACATTGCTAGGAGATAACGATAAGAATCTGTATTATTCCTCTTCACGTGATCCTGTTGAAGACGTTGTTTGTCTTTCTAGTTTCCATGACGGACAGACGCTTTGTACTGTCGATGTGGATGTTATTCTGCTATTTAACAGTAAGTTAAACGTTCTTTAAAATGTAATAAGGATTAATCATTAAATGATTAATGATTCACAGTTCTAGTTGAACTTACAGACAATTACAATAATAAAAAGTTTCTGCCACCTGAATTTCCCCTTTTGGTTAATTATTCTTGGAATAATACACCTGTTTTCGCGACGGAGGTCGACGACTCGGATCGGCCTCAAAATTTGACATTATCCGTTTCAAGAGGTCTACATTCTAAATCCGAAATGTCCGTCCTCCGTCCGGGCCGTTTTGGGCAGTAGGAATTTTTTTAAAAATCTGAAATTTTGACAAAATACTTGGTTTACCATCTAGTTGTGCCCGCAAGGTTTTCAGTCCGATCGCCCAAACCCGTGGGGCGCTATGGGGCTAAAATGGGGCTACGGGAGGGTTTTTTTAAAGGCTTTTAGCCTTTTAGCCATTTAGCCATAACGGAAAAGTACCCTAAATTTTTGAAGAAAATGAGATTTTTATATCACTGGATGCAGAATTTTGCTCCGCACACCTACACACGCCCTACACACGACTCGACCTTCTGCCATGAAAACTTCAAAAACCTCTCTCCTTTTTAGCCCCACAGAGCACCACGGTTGAGAACGATGGGGTTGAAAACCTTGCGGGCACAACTAGGTAGAAGGTGAACCGAGTATTTTGCCAACATTTCAGATTAAAAAAAAAAAAAAAAAATCTGAAATGTTGGCAAAATACGCTCGGACGGCGGGCGGACAATCGATTCTGCAACTGTAGTCATTGACCCCTTAGCATCATGCCTGCAGGCAAAAGCCCTGATTCACGATGAACTCGGATGGTTGCGCATGGAACCAAGCATTGCAAATTTTGATCATAATTCAATAATCATTTAATGATTGCGTACATTCGAGCCTAAGCTCGAATTCTAAAAGGACAGATAAACCCAATATATATACGGTAGGTATTGGGAAAGTTCTTTTTTCATTCTGGGCCTCGAACCCAATTTTCGGCACCAAATGACCAACCGTAATAGGTTACTTATTTTTAAAATTCTGTGTAAGACACTCGCACAGCTGGGATATTACCTACATCGACAACATGGAAATGAGAGAAATTACGACACCCAGGTCTGCCAAGTCTACTTTCGATAATAGTTTCGGAAAGAAAGTTTTTTATAAAAACCATCTGGACATAATATTATTATGTCCAGATGGTTTTTATAAGAAACTTTCTTTCCTGCTGACTAACGACTGATTCTCTGTTGGCATTTTTTAAATTTTTTTTATAGACACCAGTTGCCTTAATCTTGCTTAAAAAAAAAAAAACCCGCAGTTTTAATATGAGATGAAAGTAAGAGCCTGATGCTACCTGGCCGGTTAGTTAATTCAACTTGGCGCCAACATGTTTGACCTTTTGTCTTGGGGGGAAAAAAGTGTGAAGTTTAACCACCTGAGGTTGGAGCCCTGTGCGTCTCAAATAGGTACAATAATTATTATTGTTCTTGAGAATAATTAATACTAAGTAGGTATTATTAAGTATTAATAAGTCATGTGACCCTTGCAGTGGACACAAATCACAAAACACTTGATCCCAGCTTGTCGGAGCAAGCAGTTTGACATCCTCTTGTACATGTGCAAGAAATGATGTTCAGCTGTTTAAGTCATACTTGCAGTATGACTGCTAAATTTATTATTTAGAACATTGCATAATATTATATTATTTTTTGTAGCTTCGTAACCAAGGGTGCTCAAAAAGTTGGTCTCGACTTATGCCGAGAAGGAAAATTGAAGAATCATTCACCTCACATGGACTAATGGAAAGACAGAAGCCATGACAAGAATCATTCGCGCCATGAGCATTAAACGCAGTAAATTTTACTGATCCCGGCATTTTTATTTCTAAGATTTTGGACAATGAGGTCAAGTGCAATGTGAATTTATAAAACCGTTAAGCGACCAGCTTACCGGAGGCTCGTGAGCAGTAGGTAGGTAGTGTTTGTTGTATAAAATTTGGTGTCTTAATGAGATTCAATAGATGATTTTAATCTATATAATAATATTGATTAATCATATTGATGAAAATAAGCAATGGATAAAAAGTAACCTATATTATTTCTCTGTCAATTGAAATCCGTCTTCCTTACCCCACCTTCTAAAGAGAATTTTGCCTTGAATTTGTAATCGCTTGGTGGGCTGTGCGAAGTGGGAAAGCAGAAGGGTATAAAAACCTGGTCCTCCTGGCACTCTCACTCGCCAATTTGTGTTCGTCTCTGATCTCCTCACAGTGCCGTGTACTCGGTTGACTTATTAATCATTCGTAATTGGTCGGCGGTCTCTATCGACAGCATTGCAATTAGCAATTTATGATAATTTAGACCAATCGGTGATGCGAAGTTGTTCACCTAAGATCAACGGAGTTTGTATAGTGCGTGGGTCGTTCATTTGTATCGTAATAATAACTCACGGCCATAAGATGAATTTAGTTTGCTTCTATCGTATTTTGAACTTCATCTCAGTGATCGCGCTATCGTGGGCGACCGGGCCAAAATGGCGTGAGTATAGTAATTAAATTATTAATCTTCTACTCAAATAATAATCACTTTCAGTAAAGTTGCTCCTGCTTCATTGTGAAAATCAATCTGGTTACTACAACAAAAACTTCTTTACTTACTTTATTTTTATTTTTACCTCTGTTGCCGCGGCGGGGGGTGAAGAATTTTAAATGGCCTCACAATTAAATTTTGTCTTTATGGTAATTTATGATAATGTTTCATGGAACTTAGAGTCTTAGGAAGGTATCTCTAGATTCTCTGCTAGATCCTCCTAGTATCCAAACACCTGATGAAAGGTCTGATAAATCGCGCAGTAGTTCTGTATCTTCTTCACATTGGAAAATCGGAGAGTGAAGGCAACAGGGTGTTCTTACGCGCCCGGAGCATGTTGAACCCCTGCGGACCCCACTTTGAAAGTAGCTAATTTACACCAGGTTGGGTTGTTTTTTAAATATAAGATTTTGGAATTTAATGCGTAATATAGTTGAAGGCGTTTGAAGGCTTTTGGAAAATGCATTGGAATTAAAACTGGTAACCTTTCTGAAATGTGATCAGATCACATTTCAGAACACACAGATTCTGTGTTAGAAATAGCGGTAAGTACCTAGTGTTGCTCTCCAACTGAAACACATCGATATAACTGGATTTCTTTATTTCAGCGTCTGCTATCAAGAGGTGTTCTATGAACGATCCCAACCTGAATAAGTGTCTATTGAAACAAACTCAACAGGCGCTAGCCAAGCTGTCCAAAGGTACCTACTGCAGTTTTTTAAATTACATTTCTCAAAAACATGTATGCAGTACCAGTATTTATTATAAGCGAGCCGGAGCAGCTAGTATTATATAATTATGTCTCTTGGATTCTTGTAAATATAGTAAGCGTTGCATTTTTGACATTTTATGTCTTTACTTTGGCACATAAACGAAAAAAGCGTTGAAAGATACAAAAAAAGCGTTACGGTTGGTTCCCTAGCAACGACTAAACTAAAGAAATGTCCTAATGTGTTGCAGACTACGAGACGTTGCCGACAGCTCATGAGTACAAGCAGCGCTTCATCTGCGGAGCGTAGAGGAACTTATTTTATCACTCTTGCCAGCTGTGTCTCACTCTTGTCTTCAATTTCAGTAACTGTTATAGGAGCTGTTCCTATTTCGTCAATAATGTGATCATCTAGTTGATATAATATTATATAGATATCATAATTAAGATTATATATTATATAATATTAATTATTATTATATAATATATAATCTTAATTATAATTAAGATTATATATTATATAATCTTAATTATAATTTCGCGACGGAGGTCGACGACTCCGATAGGCCTCGAAATTTGACATTATCCGTTTCAACTGGTCTAGATTCTAAATCCGAAATGTCCGTCCGCCGTACGCCGTTTTGAGGGCAATAGGAATTTTTTTTTTAATCTGAAATTTTGACAAAATAGGTAGGTTGGTTTACTTGGTTTACCATCTAGTTGTGCCCGCGAGGTTTTCAGCCCGATCGGCCAAACCCGTGGGGCGCTATGGGGCTAAAATGGGGCTACGAGATTGGTTTTTTGAAGGCTTTTAGCTATGCGATCGAGTTAGGTGTCGTTTTTGAAGTATTTTTGGACGTACCTAGAATCCATTTTTGGGGGTCCCGGAACGATCCGATATCACTGTGGCGATCTACAGGGCTTTCTTGGAGCTAAAAATGGGATTTTTGAAGGATCCCAGGAGGTTAAATATTTTTCGAGTAAAAAATAAAGAATTTTCGAAACAAAAAAATCAACAAAAAAAAAATTTTGTTGAGATATAACAATCCCAAAATTTTTTTAAATTTTTTCATTGACAGAGTTAAATTTCTGCACAAGTAATGTATATCAAAGAATGTGACGACCACGACATCACAATGTCATTGTGATCTCCAAGACTGCATACTCTTGACTGCATGATAATATCTAAAAATATTATTTTTGTACTTTTCTAAGGATAGCTTTTTTGAGCAATAAATATACTCAATATTAAATAATGATAAAATAGGTACAGCAATGAAATACCTATCACACGTTTTTTCTCCCTAACCTGTTGAGTCAGTAGGTATCCCCTGAAAAGTAATCACCGGGATACACTTACTTAATTCTGAGGTTAATAATTATTATTAACCTCTGAATTAAGTGGAACCCGGTGATTATACGCCCTAGGAATATATTGACCGCCCGTTCAGCTAAAACTAAAGGAGAAAAAAAATATTTTTCCGAAAAAACTGTAGACTATAGCTATCTATACAGAAAAAACTGTAGACGATGCGAATCTGGCGTCTGTAACTAGTTCCTCTACGCTCCGCAGATGAAGCGCTGCTTGTACTCATGGGCTGTCGGCAACGTCTCGTTTGCAGACTCGTATGCAAGCGTTTTAGAGTAGAAATTTTCGTACTCACGTACCCCAGCCAATAGAATTGTCCATGTCAAAAATTTCTTTGGATGATGAAGAAATGTTACCATTTTTTAATTCTCCCCTCCAAGTTCCGAATGTGTTCTTGCCACTCTAAATGTTGATCCAGTTTAAGCCCAAGATATTCTTCTAATGTTTTCTAATGTTCCACAGGAGCATGCTTTTTATTGTGAGTTGCTAATTTCGAAAAGTCTGACTGATAGAGAACGTTATGTACTTTGCTTTAGTTATGTTCGTAGTTAGACCATTCAAGTGAATACATTTCAGGACTTTCGCCATAACTAGTTCAGCCTCTGAATGGACCTCTTCCCAGGGGTTCCCTTTTAATAAAATGGCTGTCATTTGCAAAGTCAACGAATCTGCCTGAGACATCCAGAGCAAACAGATCATTACATAACGAATACTTACAAGAAATGAAATAGGGCCTAGTACTGATCCTTGAGGTAGTTCATAAGTAATTATTTCTTCAGTGCTTTTAGTCGTCTGAAATTGTACAAACTTTCTTCTGTTCGAGAGGTACGATCCGAACCACCATTCAAGTTCAAGTCTTTCTAATTATAGCATAAGCTTTGACATTTCTATGGATTCAAATGCCTTGAAGAGATCTATGAAAACTCCCATTATTCTGAGATTGTTGTTCGTTGATATCTGCTATTACTTCCACTAGGGCATCTTGTGTACTCTGATTTTTTCGAATCCATGAATTTATGATATTATCGTTTCTTAGTGATGAAGCACGAACCACAGGTCCTCTGGTAAGGGAGCTTAGTTTAGGTTATCCTTGTTTGACGGGGAATAAGGAAAGTTGAATATGAATGACGACGTCGTTCGATAAACGTGAACGAATCGATCGATTTATTTTTTCATTAAATTACAGGCTTGCCGGCTATCGGTTTGAAATCTCTGGATCCACTTCGGAATGCGTCGTTTGATATCTCATCCAATCCTGGCGGCGCGGTGATGATGAATGTGCACGCGACGAACGTCATAGTTACCGGACCTTCTAAAATACAAATGAAGAAGGTTTCGTAAGTACCTAATTGATCAATTTTAATACCTCATTTGGAATGATGCCCTTTTCGCTCCTTATCCCTATGTAGAAGCAGAAAGGAAGATATGAAGCGAATAATTAATTTTTAATTTTGTTTGTTTTCAGTTTTGACAAACCGACTTCAACTTATTTTATCGAAGGTTTTCACAACCTTCTTAGAGTAACTGGTAATTACATTCTAAAGGGAAATGTTCTAGTTGTTCCCATTGACAGCTCAGGCTCATTCGAATATGAAGTTCGTAAGTATCCCAAAACAATACAATACCAAATGAAGAGCACAGGGGAAAAACGTGTTAACTCGGGTTTTCCAAACTTTTCAGGAGGGCAAATTTACTATTTCAAGATTCACTATTCGATCGTTTGTCACCAGAAAATAATGTTTCTTTACATTTTAGAATCTCTAGTAGGTAGGCTAAGTAACATAAACACCTGATTGTGAAAAATCATTCATTAAAAAAATTCTGGAACAAAATACAGTCAGAAGTGCACTTTTTACGGGGGGAAAACGTGATATTAAGGCTTGTGGACAGCCGGGAGTTAACACGTTGCACCGCATTACCCTTACATTGTAAGTGTGCATTATCAGCTTCAGCCTGTTTTGTACCATCTTGAGTCTGGCGGTTCTCATCACCATTATCACATTCATTCGTAAGAATTGGGTGGTCATCAATAAATACGATAAATCAGGAACTGCAGCCCTTTTCGGGTGCTTTTGGAGGGCCGTATGCTCTCTTAGAAAAGGCAACAGATTCGAAAGGTTACAAAACAAGTACAGTCAAAGAACTATTAACGAAACTAAGAAAGTAATCAAAGTCTTGGTACTCCTGCTGGCCATGTCTTACTTGATGTCAACTGTGGAATTTTGGCAACTGGCATGGATGCTTCAGTATATTTTGTTATCAAATAGAACTGACTTTTTGTCAAGTTGGAGTACGTCACAGTAACAAATAATATTTGTCAGAGTTAAAACATTTTTCTGTTTTTCCAAAACTTTTCTGGTGGAGGGAAAATTTACTACCTATTTCAAGATTCACTATTCGATCATTTGTCACCAGTAAAATAATGTTTCTTTACATTTTAGAAGCTCTAGTAGGTAGGCGAAGTGACATAAACACCTAAGTGTGAAAAATCATTCATTTACAAAATTCTGGAACAAAATACTGTATGAAGTGCACTTTTTACGGGGGAAGATCGTGTTATTAAGCTTGTGGGCAGCCGGGAGTTAACACGTTCTTTCACGGAAGCGCCCCGATAAGCACGTTCTTCCCCTGTATAGGAATATTTCACCCTCCAATTTCACCCATTTGAACTCGTTTTTCCCCAGAAATAGCACCACCAACGGATTTCTCGCATGCCAAACCTTAAGGAACCATAGGTACCTATAAATCGACCAAAAACCGAGTTAACACGTTTTTCCCCTGTGCTCTTCAAATGTAAGGTGAACGCGGCGAGAGAGTGAGAATCCGTCTTATAAAAAAGACGCTTTCAGACGAAGTAGTCCATCACGATAAATGAAATAGACTACTTCGTGTGAAATCGGCTTTTATAATGCAATTCCTAATCGATTCGATACGCATTATGGAAGAGTCAAAATTGATGGCGATTATAATCGCCATGGACTATAGTCCATGATTGCTCCCAATTTCAGTCATCGTAGTTCTAAAAAAAACTCAAGATTACAATTTCCATGGAAGTTATAGCCCCTGCACGCTAGTCGAAGGATGAAGTAATGCGGGCTTAGCAAGAATGGTACAGTGCAGGGATGAGAGCCCATCGCTATAACATGACAATAATCATATTAAATATGTATTTATGGTTTACACATTATGGTTTTCACAAACCTACGTATTATACTTTTTAAAAGACTTTTCCGTCTTGGCAATGTAATATATTAAATATATTACATTGTTAAATATATTACAGTTTTAAATTTTAAAACCCTGTTTTTTTTTTTTTACTCGTGTAAATCATCACACATGTGTCACAATAATCTTGCGACTATATATAGTCGCGACTAAATATATCGAGCATATTCCTTATGTAGCATTACAATACTCCTTTAATGATGGTTTGTTGTTTTTCAGGGGGAGGTTTCGCTAATCATTCCATAAAGTTGTCCAACAATGTTCATTCGAGGGGACACGGTGTCGTACGTTTCAAATTGCAGTCTTTCAAATCCATGAGAGTTACTTTTCAGGACCGTCTGCTTGGTGAACAAGGCAGTAAGTTAGCTATGCTACAATCCATCCAAAGAACCTGTACCTGCACTGCCTTCAAATAATTTAAAAGCTAGTACTCAATTCTCCCATTTGTCCCTTATTTTGCTTGCTGGGAACCATGATTGTACCTAACCGTGTACCATGATCATGTTCTAACCAATTTTTGGTGCATCTGCAGGTGCAACTCTATCCACTCTGCTCAATGACAATATGGACATAGTCAGTCGAGCCGTATGGGCTTCGGCGGAGAAGGTCGTGAGAGACCTCTATGGCACGGCTCTGAAGCCTCTGTCAAGTAAATTCAACGTGACAGAATTCCTACCCGTCACCACCGCGGGACGATTTGAAGACGACGACATTATACCTGACGAAGCAGTGGTTTCGGAAAAGTTCAGACTGAAATACATACCAGTTCGATAATCGTACAAAATCACGTATTAATTCTTCTCCTTGAAAAAGCTTTCAGTCTGCGTAATTTATTTTATTTATTTACCTATTTCCTTTCCACATTATTTATTTTAGAATGTAACTGAAATAAAGGATTAAAACAAATTTTCTGTGTGGCTGGTCATTCTTTCGATAGTTCCTGGTGCCCATAAAAAGAATACGAAGAAATGATTGGAATTAAAACACGTCATATTTCGGATGACACTTTATTACCACAACTACCAACAACACATGATAAATTTCTATTGATTAGTTTTAAAACACATTAATTTTGGCATTCCATACGGTGTTATTTACCATCAACAGCCTCAGTCCATCAAACAGCCATTTCAGTTACCTAATAGAATTTTCAAGAGATATAACTTTGACTAGTCGCTATAAAATTTATAACATTTAATGTGACACATTGATAATGATTCAATATTGGAAATATGATGTTAAGTAGTTATACATTTATATAAATATCTATCTCCAAACATCATTGGATTTCAAAATAAAACTTTCTTATTTACATTAGAAAATAGAGCGAAGCATGCGATACCGCCATATATCAAAGTCTCTGCGATTCCGTTGAGATCAGTCCTGCTGTGAAAACAAGAAAATGTTCACGTTAAAATTTTACTGTTGCAACAAGTTCTCGTTTTATATCGAGACAGGAAGTCTACGGAATTGTTCACCTTATATCAGTGGTTAGCCAGTTTGAAAAAGCCTGTAAAAAGAATCGCCAAGTTAAACAACCAATAACTAGCATGTAGCATGTAGCATGTAGCATCAGATTTTTGCCATCAATATAAAATTTTTATATTGATGGCAAAAATCTGAAAGGAATATGGAAACATGAACACAGAATAATTTACTTGAGTGCAACTCACGTTTTTGGAAATTTCTAGGAAGTTGGTGTTTGCTTCATTTGCGAGATTACCATTTTCTCGTTCCATCGATTTACGTTTGCCTGAGTATCGTCCTTCAATGTCCATACGTCGAGACTTTGCGGTGAGGTCGGTAAATTCAAGTAATTGTCTGATTGATTCATTAGTAAGGACGTCAGCGACTCGTCTTTGTCGATCCGAACGCCTAACATCCTTGGGGAAAGTACGGATAGAATCAGATTTCAAAATGACGTTGTAGGCGATTCCTCTGGTTTTCGCATCCCGGGTATCTCGAGTTTCGATCCGCCTGATGTCAGCAGATCGGAGGTGAATTTGCCTGCTGCCGAGGAGGTATTCGCGCCGGTCAAGTCTTTGAAGTTCTTGCTCTGTAACTTGCCTTTCATGGACCGATCGGATGTCTGGGTGATGGGACCTTGATTCATCTTCAGTCAGGCGGTTATTTATTTTTTGGGCCAACAGTCTATTGCTTCTATCAGAATTGGTTTGGCTTGGTAGAATTGGAATGTCCCTACGCCTGCTAACTGATCGGGTAGTTTCATGGGCGAAATCGGATCGAGATTTTTCGAAATTTTGAACTTGGGATGTGCTACTGTAACGTACTTTTCTAGAAACTGTACGGGATTCCCTTTCAATCTCATAGCGTCTGGCGTCAACTATATTACTTCCTCGTCGGACATCGGCACGTCGTGTAAGTCTACTATCACTAAGGTCACCTACAGATCTGACTTCACGCCTTTCGAGAAGGTGTGACCGTGTCTCACTCCGTGCTAGCCTGTTAACTACAAGATCTCTGTTCATAACACGTCGTGAGGATCGTTCAGAATGGATATTTATTGAGTTTCGACCGAGACGTTCATCACTTCCATCCGATTGCAGGAGGTTGTGATGCCTGTCAGCCTGCCGGATATCTTCTGAAGATCGAGAAAGTCTTTGATTCTGAGCTATTAACGATGGTGATTCGTGATCCATTCTTTCCTTTCGTCTAGACTCGTGTGTCATACTCCCTTGTCGGACATTGGCACGTCGTGTAAGTCTATCCTGGTCACCTACATATCTCACATCACGCTTTTCGCGAAGCTCTGACCTGGCAACTCTCCGTGCTAGACTGTTGTCTACAACTTCCCTGTTCACAACGCGTTGTGAGGATTCTTCTGTTAGGGAATTTACTGAGTATCGAGCGAGACGTTCTTCACTTTCAGCCACTAGCGGGTGGTTGTCACGCCTGTCATCCCGTCGGACATCTTCTGATGATCGGAAAAGTCGTCGGTTCTGGGCCACGAGCTCTGATCCTCGTGATGATCTTAGTACAGACTCTTGTCTCCTATTTCCTCGCCGAACATCGGCACGTAGTGTAAGTCTATGTGCGTCACCTTCAGATCTCACATCTCGCCTTTCACGGAGCTGTGACCTGGTGTCTCCCTGTGCTAGCGTGTTGTCTACAATCTCCCTGTTCATAATGCGTCGTGAGGATTCTTCTGTTTGGGCATTTACCGAGTATCGAGCGAGACGTTCTTCCCTTTCAGCCACTAGTGGAAGGCTGTGACGCCTGCCATCCCGTCGGACATCCTCTGATGATCGGAAAAGTCGTCGATTCTGAGCCACGAGCTCTGATCCTCGTGATGATCTTAGTACAGACTCTTGTATCCTATTTCCTCGTCGAACATCGGCACGTTGTGTAAGTCTACGTGCGTCACCTACAGCTCTCACATCTCGCCTTTCACGGAGCCGTGACCTGGTGTCTCCCTGTGCTAGCCTGTTGTCTACAATCTCCCTGTTCATAATGCGTCGTGAGGATTCTTCTGGTTGGGCATCTACCGAGTATCGAGCGAGACGGTCAGCACTTTCAGCTGATTGAAGGAGGTTGTAACGCATGTCAGCCTGTTGGACTTCGTCTGAAGATCGGGAAAGTCTTCGATTCTGGGCCATGAACGATGATCTTTCAAGACCCATCCTTTCCTCTCGTCTAGACTCTTGTCCCCTACTTCGTCGTCGGACATCTGCACGTTGTACAAGTCGGTTTCCATTAACATCACCTACAGATCTCACATCACGCCTTTCGCGAAGCTGTGACCTGGTGTCTTCAACTACTCTGTTCATGAAGCGTTGTGCGGATTCGTCGGGTTTGGTATTTACCGAGTATCGAGCGAGGCGCTCTTCAATCTCAGCCACTCGCAGGAGGTTGTGACGCCTGTCAGCCCGTCGGGAGTCTTCTGCAGATCGGGAAAGTCGTCGATTCTGAGTCCTGAGCTCTGATCCACGTGATATCCGTTCAAGATTCATTCTTTCCTCTCGTTTAGACTCTTGACCATGGGCATAACGTTGTTGCTGAGAGTTTTCCAGTGACTGAGTTGATCTTCTTGAGTCATCTTCACTGACTCGACTCTCGACATATAATCTGGAGCTACTTACAGAATTAGCTCTTCCAGGGTTTCTGATATCTTGTTCAACACGTCTATGGTCCATCCTAATTTCTCGATTAATGTTCGCTTGACCAGTCAGAAATCGTCGACTGCTGAGTGAGCGTTCTGTAATCCTTGAATCTCCCTTGGTGTCTGCTCCACGTTCGCCATCAGCCCGACGGTCAGCAGCTCGCCAGTCTGCCCGAACTGCGAGTCGTACCCTCTCTTGAGTAGATCGTCTTATTTCTCGCATTTGTACCGAATGTCTCCTTTCATCTACTCTTCGTTCCTCAGCAGATATGGAGCTCTCAGTGGTGTGAGAATAGATAGCAGTCCTTTCTCTTTGGTAATCAGTTTTTGGTTCTTCAGTAGCCACTCGTTGTGTTTGCCTAGTAATAGCATTCAATTCAAGGCGGTTAAGGGGATTCTGATGATTCCTCGCAGTGCTTTGATCCCTAACAATCTGCTCGCCTGAACGGGCGAAATGCCTATTTCCAACATCGCTGTGTCTCCTGAAGTCAACCCTCCTCTCATCATCAGAAGTGAAATCAGTTCTCCTTGATAGTCTTGAGGTAATTTGACGGCGTTCGATTTCCCTGTCTTCCCTGCTAGCGATTTGTCTATCTAGAGATTGGTACGATGTCCTGCGTTCTCGCCGATTTTCTAGATTCCTCCTACCCTCAGCGTGGCTAGATTCACGAATATCAATTGATCTCTGCTCGCGACTTGCATTACGTGCTTTGTGTTCCTGTACCTCTCTTTTGTACCGCATTTCACCACTGCGAGATTGAGTTGAACGCCTTATGCCGTCAATTATTTCTTTGTTATTGATGGCTTGTTTTTCAGCGTTTATTATTCGTTCAGTTGTGACCCTACCACGAATTAGGCGTTCATTCTGTGACTCCCTCTCGGTTCTTCTTTCTTGGCGTTGGGTTTGTGAGCGAAAATCCCTCCTTTCTTGAGCTAGTCTGCTATCAGCTGCACGCCTTTCAACAGACCTCTCTAGGCCAAGGATTATAGATTCAGATATTCCAACATCGCCATATGACCTTCCTTCACGAGCGAGCAATCTGGCGGAATCACTCCGTTCTCGGGTGGCATCTCTGGCATTATTGATTCGCCTCGCAGCTCCTCGAACTCTTTCCTCAGTCATTCGTCCAACTCGTTCCTGCTGTGTGACTCTATTTGCCCTAGTTTCTCTCTCTAGGGAACGAGTTGCAAGTCTTGAATTGGTTCGGTCGTCAAATCTTCTGCTTTCAATATTTCGTCTCTGATCCCATGCTCTTTCGTCAGATTGGCGGGATTCAACACGTCTAATTTGTTTTTCCAATCTACTTTCTCTTACTTGATCTGTGAGCCTGGAACTCCTCCCATCTATAACTTCCCTGTTATGGATAGTTTGTTTTTCCGCAGATATTGTTGCTAAAGTTCTGACCATGTTGGCTTCGCGCCGTGAACCATCAATCACTTCCCTGTTAGTAATAGTACGCCTTTCGACTGTTCTAGTCCTGCTTGCAACTGCATTGCGCTTTGCTCCAAATTCCCTGGATTCTCTTTCAGATCTGATTTCGCGATCCAAAGTGGAACCTACAGATTCTCTTCGGTCCTCAGGCTCCCTCCTAGTAACTATCCGACGCTGTACATATGAAAATATTTTATCGGTCATCCTTCTGGAATCCCTGCTGTCGACAAGGCGGTTGTTCACTATCCGAACGTCTCTTTTCAAACCATTTTCCATTCGTATTTTCCGCGTATCAATTCCATTGTCTCTGGACCCCTCGCGACGTTCCTCCACTCGTCTCTCATCGAATCTACTGGATTTGACGACAGATCGCGTAGTAGGAACATTGCAAGTTTTTAGCCTCTGCAAGTTTCCAGACCGAGTACCTCCTCCGTATCCTCTAACCCACCCAATGTTATCCACGTCCCCAGGCCACGGCGAGTCAACCCTGCAAATCAGAAAACAGCACACTGTTGAGTCAATAACGTCCTGTTTACACGAACAGTTGAGATAGGAAAGTAATTTAATTTGCACCTACCAAAATTCTTTCAAGTTCCGTGTCTCGCAGATGGTGTCGACTTCACGGTTTTCCTGGCCTTTGAATGCGATGGTTGGGCAGGCTAGGAAGAGCAGGAGACATCCAATCGTGTCCAGACTCTTCACGCCCGGAATTAGAACCAGACGCGTTTTCCGCATCTTATGATCTATGTATAGAAAGAAGAAGAAAATAGACGACTTAGAAATACATATTCCTAGTATCTGGCACGAGGCAGGCGTCCCTTCCGTATAAAGCAGCAACAAACCCACTCATGGGTATATTATTGTGTATTGTATGACCCTAACAAGCTTAGGAAGAGCCTGAAGAGGTTCTAGAATAAATAAATTCTAGGCAACTTGCAAGTTTTAGTAATAATTTTTATTTTTTTTATTTTTTATATTTTTAAGTGGAAATATTTTTTATTATGGAATCGCGTCATCTCTTTGACCCGATTACAAGACGAAATTATCTCTCCGGGATTGCTTGACGTCCGAGCGCTCACGCATCAACAAGAGCCTTTTTCTGTTGGCTTGATCTTTCCGGTGAAAGTAGTTCTCGGTTGAAGTAATGTGCAGACAGAATTACCGCCAATTCGACAGAAATTCGACCCAGAACCCGTGTGTCGCATCACCCACAACGAAAACGCCAATGACCCCGATGACTTTGTAGTAGTAAATCCTAGGCAAGTAGTTAGTCGGCAATAAGTAAATAATAATGCGGAGTCTTCGTCATTTGTAATCATAAATTTGTATAGGGATAAGTTACATTCCTGTGAACTTCGGCATGAAGCATTAGATTGTGTTTATTGGCTGAAACTAGGTTTGAACGTGACGGTCGTCCTCATTCTAAAAATCTACGATGAAGAGCAAGTCGGAACTTGAAATGACAATTTTATACAATGAGTACCTACAGTTTTACACCCTTTACATAAAACGGTCATTTCAAGGCGGAAAATACTTTTAATGCGGTACTTGTGCGTGACAAGGACTTGCCATTCGTTATAGAATCTATAAAAATCTGATTTTTAGATTGAAGGGACGCAATGTTCGCAACCAGTTTCCAGCATTAAACCACAGCGCAGAGGACAGTCCATGGACTGTCCTCTGCGCTGTAAGTAGTGCACTACTTCATTCCTGAATGTTCAACATCCTTCTGCTATGACGATAGACCAAATTTTAGGGATGAACGTGGTTCATGACACGAGTTCTGTTCCAAATTTTGTTAGCAACAATTCTTAACGTATGTCGATTAGGTAAAACATTACCAACTAATTATGTATAGAAAGGTGTGGTTGTTGTTGAAGTAACCCTACCTACATAATATTATTCATCCCTCCCAATTCTAGCCCTATGGACTCCCATAAATCGGTTCTCTTCTTCAAAAATCATCCCGAAAACAGCACCTTCCTCGACTGTCTTAAAACCCCTGCTGAAATCCCCATACCGTCCCAGGCTGAAAACCCTGCTGCAACAACTAGGAGATAAAATGACGTTTCATATTTTTAAACAAAACCTCCTACTGGTGAAAATTGCCCAGACGGCTCGCCGTCTTACAGCGTTCGGATATTGAATTTTTCTTGAAACACCCAAATTGTGGAGCGGATTAAATATTTTGGTTTCCCTCTTCAATTTAAATATTTTCAATTATTTGGTGGGTGGATATACAACAAACTACGCAAGAGTTGCTCTACAGGCTCTGAGGTTTCAGATGTGAATGAAAATAAGACGATCAGTAACTTTTTTACTCACAAGTGGTACTGTTGAATATCCCAGAGAGATGTGTTCTTCAGGACAGTGTTCAGCAGTCTGAGATGCTCCTGTTCAGTCTTGTGCCTCTTATATACCCCTGGAATGACGTAGGTGGCAAATACCCCCACCAAGTGCTCCCTTTTTCGCCCAATGTGTTCCACCTCGAAATTTATTGTTAACCAGATACCCCAGGTGGCTCATCCGGGTTCCAATACCACACTCCAGTGGTTTAACTTAACGCAATTATGATCCTGAATCAGTCCCTTATCTCCGGCCACCAGGGCCCTCCTATTTTCGCACCATCTCGCCCTATTGCCTTAGTTCAAGGTCTCTCATAACATCACCCCCGTGTCTTACCCTGTCTACTTGCAATACCTAAACCGAACCAGATGAGCTAGTTTCCGAACGTAGGTGAGGCTGTACTTTAATTCACACGTATGGTAAACCAATCTAGATGGTGAAAAAGCTTGTTGCTGTGATTTGCTAGATCCCCTAAGTATCGAAGGACGTAGCCAATCCTAACGTGTTATGCTGTCAAGTTCAGAAGCATTAGGTAACGACTTGTTTTGACGTGAGGTGGCCCTTTGAGTGTACCTTAATTCGATATCAAAATAAGTCCAGGTAGCGCCTGTAATGTCGCCTCCGGAGGGCCCTATCGTGTCGCCTGATCGTGTCCTAAGGGCCCCCGGGTGTGTGGAGGGGTAGAGATTTCAGATGAAACTACACACCCTCCTCAGGGGTATCCTGAGTATCGGGTGTCCCTCATCCTGGACCCTGTTCGTCCCCTGGACCCCTCTCACCTTCACAGCCCTCCAGACCGGGTCTGCTCAATGAACCGATTCTTAACGCGAGTTGACGCCGTCGACGTTCATTTACTCCAGAGTTCCTGCTCAAATCCAACTTCTCGAAGTTCAGATCGTTCATTCAGATTTTAAATATTAGCCACGGGGCTGTCTGCAGAGCCAAGTTCACCTCTCAAAATGGCAACTAATGTGAAGAAACAGTCTTTTTGGACTTGATGAACTCAACTACCTTTCTAACCTGATTCTGAATTCGATAGTTTTTTGGATGATTCGGTCCCAAAGAATTAAAATGCCTGAAAATACATTTTCGTAAATAACGCCATAAATTCCTCATCAATACACACACCGTAATCTTCTTGAACATTCTGCTCAAATACCAAACATTCCGAGGCCAGAGCAGGGTTGGGTGATAATCGAGAGTCGTACACTAACTTCTTTATGAGGGCTAGTAAGATCGAGGGTGGTGAAAGAAGGGAAGGTGTCTAACTGTCTAAACGGCCATACGTTCACTAGCAGGCTATACATGTGGAGGCGGAGACAAATTACCGACTGTAACTCGTCACTGGCTCTTTGTGGTCATTTTTCAACAGCTCAGAACCTGGTGAGAACCAGGTTGAGCTTTCTTTGCTTCAACAATGCAGTCGGTGTAACATTTCTACTTCATATTTTTGTCTCTAACTTCTTGTGAGGAGGATCGATGTACGAGTTCAAATGGTAGCAGGTGTCAGAATAAGATTATATTATAATTATAATATATAATATCGCTTAAGAGATGGATTTTACCTCTCCTGAAGTCGTTAGACAATTATGTTTCCTAATAGCATGATTTCAAATCGAGAAGAAGGTTCGGTGCGATACACGATGGATCCCGGACGTTTATTAGGGATTAAACCGTACACACCATGGGTCCCACCCAATAAAACATTGTTACAACTCTGCCCGCCATTTGTGCAAGTGCGACAAGTGGAAAAATGAGATCGGTTTTCATCGCGCTCTAGCTCCTGTTCTACTGGGTCTACAATCGAAGTTGACGAATGACTTTAATAGGGAATGTGATGCTCCATAAATTTTATAATAATGACGATTGCCACAGGCGCATAGTTTGAGAGTTACATATATGCAAAAAACTGAAAAAAGTGCCGAAATGTTTCTTATTAAGAAATTAATTAAGCTTTCAAGTGGAAAAAAAAAATAAGAAGAAGAAAGAAATTTGAATCGGACCAATAGAAAACGGGTCCATATTTCAGAAACCCCGTTTCAATTATTTATGGGGCCTTAGAAAAAATATGATATTTGAATTCCGAGGTCTGGAGAGGGTACATGACGTGGGCTGCTTCATCGTCTTTTGATTGGCCGGGAGATCCCTCTCTCTCTCATCTACGCAAGTCAGCCAACTTTGCTATGCGAAAAGTCGACCCCAAAAATCGAAAATCGGGTTAATCGTTATAGAAGGTCATTCGAAAATTGAGCATTGAGGTTATTATCAAAGAAGGTTATTCAAAAATCGACCTGGGCCGAGTGTTTTTATTCCGATTCTGTTCAGATTTGTTATTTAGCGCTCTGGCGGCTCAGTGCCCAACTACTGGACGCCCAGCCTGGCGAGGTGTGACGTCAAATTTGCCTGGCGTTCATTTCAAAATCTCTAACATTTCGAAAACAGCTCAGCGCGTACCTATAAGGATTTTCGAACTAAAAATTGGGGTGTATGGGTTTTAAAGGGTGCTGAATCCGAATATGTTGTCAGAAATGCTGAATTCAGACCTTTTCAAGAAGCCCATTTCCAAACTACTGCTTGGAAAAATGTCCAAATAAACGTGGTAGGCCTGTGAATGTTATAGGAAATTTAATGCTCTTCAACTTTTATAATAGTCACTACCTATTTTATTATTACCTATCACTAACTATTATTTTGCCGTGAGAGGCATAGTTCTGGAGTTAGAAGCAAAAAACTGACAGAAGTGCCAAAATGCTGGACTTTTTTTGCTAATATCTCTAAACGCATAACAGATATTAATTAGATCTCTTCAGAATCCGAATTCAGCACCCAAAAAAAAAAAAAAAAAAAAAAAAAAAAAAAAAAAAAAAAAAAAAAAAAAAAAAAAAAACGAAAATCTAACTATATATATATTTTTTCCACTCATGATAATATTATGTACACATTGAGTGGACTGTTATAGTCCAGATATTTGACATAGGTTCCTCTATATGCTCCTCTACAATCAACTATTACCTATAGGAAATTTAATGCTCTTTCACTTTTTCAATAGTGACTTTTGCCATAGGAGTTATCAGCAAAAAACTGACAAAAGTGCCAAACGTTTGGAGGTTTTTTGCGAAAATATATAAACGCATAACAGCTATTAATTAGAACTCTTCATATTCGGATTCAGCACCCCAAAAAATATAGAATAAGAATAAGATTGATGATATCATCTTGATTTTGACTAGCTCGCCTAACTACGATGACACCTCCGGTTGCCAGGACCCATGGTATATATATTCTTCTCCCCTTCCCGGGACCCATCGTGTACACTTCTTTTCCCCCTCGGGACCCATTGTGTACGATTATCTCTGAACGGGACCCATCGTGTAGAACTTGGAAGTTTCATGGCTGGAACTTTCTCAAACACACGCCACATCCGTTTGAATCTACCCGGCATAAAAGCCGTTTATTCGGGCAAGATGCGGGCCGATTTACTCATGAAGTGAAAAATTGTAGAATAAACACAGCCACTTCAAATAAATACTTTAATACTAAATTGTAGGAATTAACGGTAGTTTCACAATCGAATTAGTCTGTACTCTTCAGAAACTCTTGGAAGGCTAAGAAGACATTTAACAATCTTAAAAGGGAGTTATTGGATTGTCTAATGAATGTAATCGAATTTAATTCAATACAATGTGAGTAGAAAGTCGATATATTTGCAGAATGACTGGGTGATCGAATGATCACGGTCTGAACGAGACATCGTCAAGTGTATCACATAGTAGTACATCTAAAACTAACATTAAATGTTACGAATAAGATTTTTATTCTTATTACTTAAATAAGTGTTTCTTATAAGACTAAGTTTTGAAAGCGCACTGATGTATGAATTGATCATTTACTTCATTTGTGTCTATACATTGGTGCGGTGGCTGTTGGAATTTAAGGAATCTACATACGTTGTTCATAATAATTATGAATTATGAATATGTAATTTTTACATATTACATGGTACAGAATCTACACGATATTGTCACTAATTGGATGTGGAAGTAGAAGGAGAAGAAGTAGGTATTCTTGAATACAAACCGCCATGAAATTTCAAGGACTAATGCGACAACAAAGGTTATTAACACTTGCGCCTGGGCACCATTCGACACATCAAATACAAATCTGTTCAAAGGAAAGATAGTATAAAGTGATTGAACAATTTCAACAACATTGTTCAACCCACGTTCTTTCTTAGTTTCGCTGCCATTTCTGAACTATCAACAATGTTCAATTGAGATGTTTATGTTGTTGTAACGATTTCAACATATTCTCACCAATCAGGTATATCGACGAAACACTTTCAAACTTGAGCACCAACGTTTTTAGTCAGTTAGTAGGGTCGCCAAACGGAGGGATCGTTGTGCTGCCGATCGTACCTCTGAAGCTGGTCTGCAGACTGATCGTGCACAATCGTGTTGCCGTCCATAGCTCGGTTGCCCAAGCTGATGGTAACGTTGCTTGGAGCTACTATAGTCGTCACGTCGTCGGCGTAGGGTTCACTGGGCTTGTACTCGGGAACGTTGTGAACATGGAGATGGATCTGGTTCTGGTTCACGGTTGAGTACAGTGAAGGGTATAGGACCATCGGTGGGGTGTAGTGCTGTGCAGCTCCTGGAGGCGGTGGTGGTGGCGGAGGTGGTTGAGGCGGGCTGTAATAGTTGGGATAGTTACTCCCACTCCAATAGCCACCAGGGTCGTACCCGTGGCAGTCGTCCATTTCACTTGTCGTTCTGTATCCACCATACTCGTTATCTATCACTGCAAAAAAAAAAACACAAATATAATAACTTGTTCAAGTGCATACCCCTACCAGCCATTGTTAGAATACATGTTACCAAATCATGGGCGTTCTGTACTCACTGTTGGGAGGATTTTGGTAGAGTGAGGGTTCACCAACGCCTTCCACTGCAGCTGAAGAATAAGTGGACGTGTTGTACCCGCACGGAGGTGTATAGCCGCTCCAGCAGTCATTCCCACTACCAGGGTCTGCACAAACGAAAAGTAACAGGTAGGGTATTATGAAGCCTTCGCTAAATAGTATTATAATATGAAATTCGCTAGTTTTCGTGCTGATACTATTATGTACTATAGTTTGGTTTGAAACTGACCAAAAATTCCACGGGCTTTTTTATCGGGAGAACCCCAGAAATACCAGCTACCAAAGCGGGACTACCCCGAAGTACCATTAAGTACCTAGCGCCATTACTACTACAATTATGGGAACTGACTGACTGCTTTCCCAGGGACCACACTCGAGATGTCGAGGCTTCTCCTACGCCTGCGGCGCAGTAGAGACGATTCGATACTTTCGATATAGATCAATATCAATATTTTGTTGCGAAATTCCCGATTTTAATATCGACAATGGCGAATCATCATAATATCGGATATCGAAGGGAAAATATCAAAAATTGAAAGGAAAACTGATTACCCCATATTTAATTTAGTTTATTCCTAAATTAAAACAGAAACGGAAGACGAACAAGGCGAAAATTAAGAGTTGACATTCACAACAGTCCAAGTGCTAAGATTGTAGTTTCCAGGAATTTGAGAAAAGCGCACCATTTGTTATTGATGTAGAATAGTTCTATTAATTCTAAATTAATTATTAATTTTTACACAATTTGTATCAAAGAATAATGAACCCTTGTTATGTGTATAATTTACAGCATTTTAGCTAAGGAACCTAAGGGTTGCCAAGCCTACTATATTATACCTATATTATCCGACTATAATTTAGGTCTGAACTACTATAATATAGTATATTAAACTACATATAATAATATAATATATGGTAGATTTGCTACTATGTTATAGTAGCAAATCTACCATATTTTTAGAAAACGGGAAATTAAAGAAAAAACGCTGCAAATTTTGCACAAGGGTTTATTATTCTTTGATATACGTTACTTGTGCAGAAATTTAATTCTGTCAATGAAAAAAATTTAAAAAAAATTTTTTTTTTTAATTATTTTTTTCAAAAATGTTTCTTTTTCAAAAATTCTTTATTTTTTACTCGAAAAATATTTAACATCCTGGGATCCTTCAAAAATCCCATTTTTAGCCCCATGAAAGCCCTAAAGATCGTCCCAGTGAAATCGGATCGTTCCGGGACCCCAAAAAATGGATTCTACGTCCAAAGATACTTCGAAAACGACACCTAACTCGATCCCATAGCTTAAAGCCTTCAAAACACCCCTCCCGTAGCCCCATTATAGCCCCATAGCGCCCCACGGGTTTGGGCGATCGGACTGAAAACCTTGCGGGCACAACTAGATGGTAAACCAAGTATTTTGTCAAAATTTCAGATTTTTAAAAAAATTCCTACTGCCCAAAACGGCCTGGACGGCGGACGGACATTTCGGATTTAGAATGTAGACCTCTTGAAACGGATAATGTCAAATTTTGAGCCCGATCGGAGTCGTCGACCCGCGTCGCGAAAACATAGGTGTATTATTCCAAGAATAATAAACCAAAATTACAAACTATTACTCGTTTTGGAAATTAGTTCCTATCCGTCCATGTATACAAGTATGGAATAATTTTACAGTATGGAGAAGTTTACAGTAATTACTTATGTATGGAGTAAGTTTACTCAACTAACAATCAAGTAGGTATGACGTAAGTTTACGGTAATGATTGGAGTCAGTGCTGCCAAATGCCGGGGGGCAACTCTAGGAACTTTTATAGCGGTCGTGATATTTGGACCATTTTGTAGGTTGTTGGCAATAGTCCTAGACTGTTTGAAGTTGTTACCTTGATAATCAAGGCTTGATTTCGAGATTTTTGGCACTTAGACTGTTGAATTTATACTCTTCAAAATTTGAATTTATTTAATAATGTTGAGGTTAAATAAATTTCAATAGGAAATGATTCGATAACGATATTTTTCTTCCAATATCAGTAACGAAACTTTCTTAATATGAATATTATCAACGTGGTTAAATCGCTTTCAATATCAAGTGATTCTATCGAATCATACCACCGACACTCGATATTTTCTACTGATAACCCCGAAGGAATTTTCATATCATTAAGGTAAAATACATTTCAATGTCAAATGATTCGACATCGATTTATTGCTTCCCAGTCTCCAAGGCAGAGGAAGCAGTTTTCACTTTCGAAATTAAAAAAATTTTGTTCTCCAAATACAAATTGTCCACACACGTTTTATGTTTCAGAGCCTCCTGAACAAATTTGGTTCCTTGTCTTTCTGTCTGTCCGCATTTCCTTGCCACAGCCATAACTTCCACAATTTTGATCGGATTTCAATCAAATTTTCAGGAATTGTGTGGGTCCCTCTAGATGGTCCCCTATCAGTTTCATCACGATTGAATCAGCGGTACGCTCAGCGCATGCGCGAACGTAATTTCCTTGCCACAGCAATAACTCCCACAATTTTGATCGGATTTCATTAGTGGTACTCCCTGCGCAGGTGCGAACGTAATTTTCTTGTTACAGTGACAACTACGTTAATTTTGAACCTGGCACGAGGAAGCCCACACCTTCACAATGTGCCATTGCCTTGGCAGTCTATTTTTTCTGATATAAGTAATAGAATTTATACTACCTATATCTGATATAGGTTAATTTTGTTAAATGAATTCCAATATCGAATTACCTATTCGAATGTTCTGTTCCGATATTGTTTCAATGTGGAATATCGAGTCGAAAGTTAGAGAGATGACACACCTGCTGCAGCCTTGAGGCTGCCTCCAATTCCCTCAAACCTTCCCACGGCTCTAATAGCACCAGATTGTCCCAAAGAAGAATCATTTAAGGGCCCTGGGTTCCCAAAAACCAAGCCCACACTCGTGCGATCAGACAAGGAGTCACCAGGAGTTTCCCCCCTTTCCAGCAAAAATTGAGGGATCAGAAAAAAAGGAGTTCTACAAACTGCGGTCGTCGATCACGACCGGCCAGAAAAGGGATGGCCTCCCGTTTTCCAGTGCGTAGGTACTTCCGTCTTCCGATCGCTGGTTCCTGTTGCCGAGGGAACTACGAGTGGGTGTTTTTTTCCTCAATAATCGTACCTAATATCATACAAAATTATGAAGGAATGAGTGAGTTTTTTGACTTTTCATTTCATCGTTTACCAACAAGTACGGAGAAACAGCGTATTTAGCAATGCAAATGACTCATCAACCGAGAAATATTTTACATAATATGTAAAATATTTCTCGGTTGATGAGTCATTTGCATTTTATATATATTATATGTAAAATGAGATTTTCTTATTGATGTTTCAAATTACATTCCGTCTGCAGTTGAAGGGGGAGAGTTGGGAAACTAGAATGATGGTGTTGGCAAGGAGGGGGGTGGTTATGTGAACGGCTTTCCAGTTGATCGGTTGTCCTTGTCACGCTCGCCTAAGACATTAAACGACTTCCAAGCTCGCTCACCGGTCCTCGACAGCCAAGGAACTCTTCCAGATGGACTGTAATTCAGTTTGAGAAAAAACATACCGTAGCACAAATAAATAAACCGAAGGATCGCATAAAAGCGCACATAAGAAAACGACAAATGTTTATTTTATTATCAAAGCTTGAATAGATTGTATTTCCTTCAAAAGGTAATTCCCATCTATAAAACATCCCTACCAACTCCTCCCTTTACCATCCCCGCAGCATCCCCACCACCCTGATAGTTTTTTGTCTCACCCATCCATTATTTCAACCAACCAAGAAACAAAAAGAAGCTGGTGTGCGTCCTTCCAGCGATACATTGCCCTACCATCACATTCGTGTCGCAAATCACTACGTGAAAACCCAGTCTTCAATTTTCTGCTGTTGTTCCTGGATACGTTCTAAGGGTGGGAGTGAACGGGCGAGCTAGTAATGAAGGGATGATTTCTTTCCCGTGACGTGATGATATTAGATGAGGCAGTCAGTGAGGACCGAAATGACTCAATTATGTGTTAAAGCGTAGTTCCAGACGGCGTCTTCAGTGCGCTGAGCATAACCAAGTTGTTAGAGCGATTTCACTTCTTTTTCCAATTCTGTGTTCAAGTACATCGTGAACAAAAGGTTGAAAAAAAAAAACAAACAACGAATTTGATTCCTATTTGAATATTACGAACGTTTATCGTCAAGCTTCTGGAGAACGTAGCAGCCAATAATTATTATAGCGTACGTTGTACGTGAGGTTTTCACTGAGAAAACCCTCGCAATTCTTAGTGATTTGACGTAAGTACACACATCCTAACTGTTACACACGTCCAGGAGGGAATCCATAATGTCCGTGAAAGCTCGAATCAGGCAGATGGTTTAGCATTCTGAAGAGATGCAGAGAGAAGTTATGTGTCAGAGGCTGGGCGGATTTTTCTATCTTCTACGTGGCCGGGCTGACGGATCTAATGACGGGACAGAGCCGAACAGTAGCATGCTGTCACGTTCGAGCCTCTCCATTAAAGGGGGGAAAATGTTGACTTTTTAATGCCCGGCAACAAGGCGAGGGGTAATAGTAAGGTCTTGATGAGTAGGTAGAGCCGAGAAGGCTTCGGTACAGCCCAGGAGTCAATCACAGATGCCCAGTGAGTCAATCACCGTTCTGACTCCTTCCTACTTAGTCCGAAAATCGGCGGTCTCCATATTGCGATCCGCTTCACTGGAGACGGGCGATCTTTCTTACCAACCGACAACCCAGAACTTCATCAGCCCGTTGCAATGAGGTTGGGACAAGAAAAAACTGAATATTTTTCCTACTTCCCACCGCCTCGAAAGTCAGATCCCATTCTGACAAGATTTCCTTTTTTTTCGATGTACGTGACAAAATCACTGGATGGATTCAACTTGCGGTGAGCAAGCGACAATTTGAACAAAAATGTCTTATTCCGGGAAATTAGAACTCCCTCCTGTAACTCTGTGAATCCATACGTCAACCGGAAAACACATCGCAAACACAAGTCGTGGAATAAGAGAACAACTTTAAAAACGCTGCAAATTTTACACAAGGGTTTATTATTCTGTGATATAGGTTACTTGTACAGACATTTAATTCTGTCAATAAAAAAAGTTTTAAAATTTTTTTTTGGATTTTTATATTTCAAAAAAATTTTTTGGGGGATTTTTTTTTTCAAAAATGTGTTTTTTCAAAAATTCTTTAATTTTTACTCGAAAAATATTTAACTTCTTGGGATCCTTCAAAAACCCATTTTTAGCCCCATGAAAGCCCTATAGAACGCCACAGTGAAATCGGATCGTTCCGGGACCCCAAAAAATGGATTCTACGTCCAAAAATACTTCGAAAACGACACCTAACTCGATCCCATAGCTAAAAGCCTTCAAAACACCCCTCCTGTAGCCCCATTTTAGCCCCATAGCGCCCCACGGGTTTGGGCGATCGGACTGAAAACCTTGCGGGCACAACTAGATGGTAAACCAAGTATTTTGCCAAAATTTCAGATTTTTAAAAAAATTCCTACTGCCCAAAACGGCCCGGACGGCGGACGGCGGACGGACATTTCGGATTTTGAATGTAGACCTCTTGAAACGGATAATGTCAAATTTTGAGGCCGATCGGAGTCGTCGACCCGTGTCGCGAAAACATAGGTGTATTATTCCAAGAATAATAAACCAAAAACACACACAAAAAACCATATTTTCGGTTCAAAGGAAAGAAAATACAAAAAGAAAATACCGGTTTCCCCCCCCCACCCCCCCTCATCACTCTCAAATTCAAAATTCAACTCAATTAGCGTCGTTTCCATCTTTGACGGACAAAATGCACCACTCCAGTTAACAAATACTAACACCTAACTCAAAACGCTGCAAATTTTACACAAGGGTTTATTATTCTTCGATGTATGTTCATTGTGCAAAAAGTAATTCTATGTCATTAGAAAAACATTTTGAAAAAAAAAAAAAAAAAAAAAAAATTTCAGGTCCATTGTTTGAACAGATGTGGGACCTCAATAAAGGGGGATTATGCGTCAAAAGCTACTCGGAAAACGGCACCTTCTTTAAGCTCCTGTGATCCTTCAAATATCCAATTTGTAGCCTTATGAAAGCCCCATAGCTCCCCAGAGTGAAATCAGATCGTTCTGGGACCCTCTAAAATGGATTCTACGTTCAAAAATACATCGAAAACGACACCTAACTCGATCCCATAATGCCATAGTAGGCGGCTGAATTAAAACATCACTGTTAACTGGAGGCGAAAATTTGTTGAAGGAAAATGTTTACTTTCACGGCGAAAAACGCATCAAGTTGCGTCAAATGCAACTGGTAAGGAGGGGACGATCAGCTGGCTTTGTTGGGAATGGACAGCAGCCTACGGGCAAAATTCCATTGAACTAGAAGACCCTTAAGTAGGTACGCCCGGTTCAAAATCGGTTTCACTGTGCTCCGTGTTTCATTGTGCCCACCCTCCCCTATAGATCCCCACAGCGGAATCTGATCGTTCTGGGACCCCAAAAAATAGATTCTACGTCCAAATATACTTCGAAAATGACACCTAACTCGACCCCATAGCCGAAACCATTAAAAAAGGCCCTCTTGTAGCCCCTTTTAAGTCCCACAGAGCACCACGGGTGAACCCAGGTGAACCCATGACCCAAAGCCAGAACTGGACAAAGGCTGACTCTAATCGATCTTACCGAATAGATCAGTCGGTTTGTGGGTTGGAGACTTCAATGGTCGGTCCTGGGGAAAGACCCTTCCCCGCAGCCACCGCAGTTGGTAACCCAAGTAGCTAACAAAGTGATCATTTGTGGGTGATGAAATAAATAGAGTTTCACACTAGGAATCCCACGTTCAGAGTTTCACACATAGGTAGGGTGATGAAATACGTCAAAATGGGGCACCCTGATAGTCAGAAAACGCAGGACTTTTTGGGAACCTTCTACCAGAAAGATTGTTCTTTCCAAATTTTGTTTTAAAAGCTTTTTGCAAACTCAAGAGAAAGGATTTCTGGTCTGGAATGAATTACTTGGGATCAGGATTTTTTTTTTCGTATGTTGCCACTCTTCTGAAAATGCCCTCGTCGTTAACCGGTTCACCGTGATGACGGGGCTGGGATTTGATCCCTACTCCCAAATGCCATTCCCGGATAATTTATTTCAACATTCTGAATACCTGACGGAAGAGGTTCGTGAAAACGGGAGTATCCCATATCATGTGAGAGTGAGGGGGGAAAAAACAAGGAAACCACACATCAATAGCGAGAAGAAACACGATAACCGCATTCACGATCCAGACATATAAGTCCGTGAAGTGGACCCCATCGGGGGCAATCTCATTCGACTGAGCATCGAAAAGTTATTACCTTTGGAAAAAGGACAAGGAAAGATTGGGCGGGGGAGGGTTGAACTGGAAGAGAAAAGATAATCGCGGTGGGGTATTATGTAAATGCCAGTGCGGGGGAGGAGCGTTAAAAAGTAGGCTTCGGGGGAAAAAAAAATCTGGATCGACTCCCGCGGGAGGATCTGGACACCATCATTTTCTAACAAGGAAAATGGGCAGGCACTGGGATCAGGTCATCTAGTGAGTTCCGTACTGATCATGGTCTTCGATCAGAGAAGAAGATTGGCTTTGAAAAGGATTAAAGCAACAACGAAATGACCGGTAGGACATGATTGTGAAACTATCGAATCTGACAAGCAGAGATTCTGACTAGTTGAAAAACACTGTAAATCTATTCTATTGGTGACATCTTTTCAGTATTTGATATTCTAAACTTAATACCGATTTTTACTAAAAATGGAGAATAAAGCACCAATATCAAAGACGTGAAGTTGATCTGCAAACAGCGGAACTAATTTCAACCAAAATCGCTCGTGAAAGGAATGCCATAATTTAATGAACGTCGTCCTCTTGAATGGTCGTCGAGTTCATGTGACGGATTCTCTTTGCTAAGGAGTCCTTTCATCGGAGACCACCAGAACTGAACCGGAGGCTGAAAGACTTGTGGCCGCCGCAACCACCGTTACAAACCGCCATAACTGGCTCCCAACAGAACGTCGCTCTATATTAATTAACCGCATCATCCACTGCACCCTCCTATTAGCCCTGCAACTAGAGTACCGTTCACCACTGCCATCTTAATTTCTATAGAATGTAAGGAAACCGCCAGGAAGTGTTCCCTTGCAAGAATTTCTTTCCCGTAGAAACGAAACGCGTCGAATGAGACCTGCAGCTTCGACTTGGCATTGCGATGGAATTAGAGCCTGCTGTTTTTCTTCAGCGAGCACTCGATAATTATTGATTTTCACTCTTTTACATGAATGTTTTTAGGCAAATCAACTTTTAGACAGAGAAAAATAAATGAGTACAAGTTGAAAGACGATGAGGTGTGAGGTACTCCTAGTGATGAATGGCGCGGAGGTGTGAGCCTTAACAGCTCTCCGAGGTGTTTGAGGCATCAGTCAAGCCCGAAAGGCCTCTGACCTTTAGCGCTCAGATTCATCCCCGTCTGTCCATTCAATGGAGGATGTCCGATGTTCGGGAGTGTGATAAATGCCGATCCGAATTAACGCCGAACACGATTTAGTCCCTCCTCCTTTAGTCCATTTCATTCGTGCTTGGGTCAGTCCGTCTGTACCCGACGGACACCACGCCGATCTCCGGATTTTCGTGATAGATAGACGCTCTTTCGTATTCGTCAATTCCTCATCACTTTCAAGTCCAAGTTTCACGCTTCTTAACGCCTTTAGGCTTATGCCTACGCTTGGGGTACTGATGGACGATTACTATGGAAGGTTGTGGTGTCTCAGTATTCATTCGTCATCCGTCGATTGTACGTGAACGTTGTTGCAGTATTTATAATTTCAACCTGAAAATTCATGTTTTATTACAGTACGTAGTTCATTTTTCGGTATAATTTATAATTTCCACAAATTCCATCGCCAAGGCATATGAATGAATAATAGTGAAAAGTTTACTAAAAAAGACAAAGAATGTGAGGTTAGGTTTTTTTCTTCTTTCATTTTCAGCCCTTCCTTCGTATCAATCTAGTCTCTAATGAAGAAGACTACTATTCTATTATCGGTAAAGTGCAAGACGTGGAAGATCAGAAAAACACTGAATTAGAGGGAGCAGGGTTGACGGATACCGCGTGTCATCTGCTACACCTATCTCTTCTCAGACTACACTGGACAAAAACAGTGTTTTTTAATGCATGTCATGCATCAAGTTTTTTGCGCTTTATATTTTTTTATTCATTTTTCTTTTTACCTCCAAGAAAGTTTTTTTTAGGAATCTCGAACGAAGGCGAGATTAGGAAGTGGGGTATAGAATGTCGCGACATGCGATACGAAACTCATTTTCCCCTCTGTGTGGCTGGGATGGAGGACTTCACGAGTTTAACAAGGATGGATTGAGTTGGTTATAGGGACCCTAGAAAACTAAAAGCGTGATAGCCAATAACCTCACACACAGTCATGGATTGATTTCGGTTGGAGGAAAGTACCAGCACAACACCAAATCTCTTGTATTGGCAATCCCCAATGAATGCCCCCACAAAGTCCTATGAACGTAAGCCACACTTCTGGGAATTTCTCTCATCTACTGACTCTCACATATGCATGAGTCAACAAATGGACATCTCCCGGAGGACTTTCAAAGGAAGTTGGATAAGTACCTGGCCAGGTATGAAAGGATACGGTACCCTTCGCATAAGAAAAGGAAGCTCTTCGAAGAGGAATTCTAATTGAATTCGATTCAATAATTGCGACAAAGTGGAACCCCATCCTGAGCTAGTGGGAAACTTCTTTGGGCTTCCGAAGATTGGACAGGGCGGAGGGGTGGGCCAGGCAGGGTGGAGTATGGACCATCTGAATGGAAGGGAACTTGTGATTGCGGTTTGGAAGGAAAAGTAAGAAGGCAGAGGTATCTATCTACGTGATGGAGCCCTCCATTCAGCTTCACAACCGGAAACCAATAACAACAGGTGATTACTGAATACCCTTCCCTACAATTTCCCCCACCAACACTTATGAACCCTTATAGTTTATCATTTTGCCATATTTTATCCATGTCGAGCCTCAAACATGATCCGGTCTAACTGCGAACCATTCAATGCAACCAACCGTTACTGTAATTTTAAGCAATGTTATTAGGTAGGTAGGGATGGCGAAAATTGACAGCAGCAACAACAGCAAGTTGCAAGCTCTGTGTTCGAATTTATGTTGGTGGAGATCAGCGGGTGTTTCTGAATAATATTTCTATGTTTGATTCGTCATAATTTCCTGGGTCTACTTCTCTGTAGGGGTAGGAGGCAGAGGGTTCTTGTTTTCGCCGGAATCGTCCCTGTCCTTGTCCTCCACAGGTTGGCTTGTAATTACATGCCGCGGACCGGCCCACGGACTTGGTTGTTTTAAAGGAGTCTGTTTTCCCCAGTTCGATGCAGGTTATCAACAGGAAAAACAAGGGGTCTGCAAACTCCTTCCGATCCGGGGTTTCCTCTGATTTCAGAAAAAATTGATTAGCCGGCATAATTAAAATTAAAACGTAGATAAGGGAGACTGCGGGTGTCCCAGGAGAATTGGCGTAGAAGCTTTTTTTTTAAATTGTTGTTATGGGTCTGAAGAACAAAAAGAACAAAATATCAAAAATGATAGCAACATTTTTGTTGGAAGAATTTTTGGCGGCCAAAAAACCTCGATTTTGTCGGACATTTTCCAGTTTTTTTAACCTATACCTAGAAAACTAAGCATCGCAGACCTTTCACATACAAAGTTGAAACGCATAAAGTTCTGCGTCGAACGACCTCCTTACACATTAGAATCGGTTCAGCCGTTTAGCCACAATCAAGCGTCAAAATGGCAATGTTTTCCAACTTTGCTGAAAAATAGGATTCGCTCATGTTTCAACCCCCTGTAACCCCCTGTAACTTATGTACGGCTAATGCAAATGAATTGGCTCAAATTTAGAGCCAAAATACGAGTTAAGGGAGCACCTGAAATTAAAAAAACAGACAACTACCAACGAGAAAACCAATTTAAACCAAAACAAGAAACGCCCAATCTGACACCGCTCGGTGTAATGATCTAGTTTCAAGTTTGGCCGAAATGCAATTAGAATTGGTAGCTTCTCAGAAGAATGATGAGGCAATAACTACCTTTTTGCGAACCTCAGGACATAAAATTACATAGTAGTAACTATTCCGAAAATGTTGGCCATCTGACTTGAATGCCTGACAATCGATTTTAATTTTAATGTAATGTTCATAAATCTTACACCTCAACCTAACCTTTGCATTAAGTTTTTCAACCTCCAATGTCAATGCGTGCGTGGTCAATTTTTTCATCTGAGATCATCGGTCATTTTTTGGTCATTTTTATGAAGAATGGGCAGTGCAGCAGCCTTCTGAGCTGCCGGCTACTCTACCTGCATAGGCGCCAATATTTTGACATTTTCCCCCGGATTGCGCCCTTTCAGGAGTCCCAGTCCGGCCCTGCCTACACTCCTACATGGCACGCGTAGGAGACAATAATTGTCTCTGAATTATTCAGACGCTTGTAAGAAGATTAGGTATTGACTTAAAAAAATGAATAAGTGGATAAATTGATTAAACAATCGGTAAGTAAGTTTCTCGAGAAACTTACTTACCGATTGTTTAATCTATTTATCAATTGGGATCCCAATGCGATATTTTCTTCAGGTACGTACTTTTACTTTTGGAGTGTTCATGAAAAAATCTTACCTTGGTGAGCCTGTTGAAGGAGTTTGAAATGATCGGATGAGCTTTCGTGTTTGAGGTTGGGGTCCCTGTGAGGAAAGGATGGGGCCTCCAGGAAGGGTCGCTGGCCGAGGCCCACAGCTCTGAACTGTTGGCTTTGCCCTGCTTCAAGAAAACAATAATTAGTACGGAAGGCGAATGTGACTTGTTAACTTCTACAGGAGATTAATCTCCGCCAATAGGGAGTTTTCATGAATCCTTATGGAATACGACATTTTCGGAGCTCGTACAGGTGAAGGAGGTGATATCTTGTTCAATATCGAAAGGGAGAAATGATGAGGGAAATGTTAGACAGCGTGTGCCGGCTGTTATTGACACCTTAACAATTTTGAGTAATTAACACTCCCAGTTGACCTCTCAACGTTTCCCTGACAGGGTAACCAGAAACTCCTGACCTCCCTCCCTCTCTTGGGATTTGTACTTGAATGGGTTTGAAGGAGGGTGCTTGGTTCTCCTTCCAACTGGTTTAATAGAAATCTTGAGATCCCAGTAATCAGAGGGGCGTCCCACTCCTCCATTTCACGCCTGTATCCTATGTCATAACTTTACACCTCTTGTGTGCCTTGTCAACACAATTTTTATAATTAGTTGAAAACAACCTTGATAGCCACTTAATAAGAGTAGAGTTTTCTCTTATTCTAACTGCACGGAAGCGGCAGTTTGGAAGGATACAATGTTGTTAATTTGATGGACATTGCAACTGTTCATTAAGTAGATCAGATTGTGGACACGTGCTACGCGATGGTCACGCCAAGTCCAGATGAAACTGGCCCGCCACCTGTTGTACACGCTTTTCTCTCAAATCATCTGAAAACCGTGGTAATAAGTGTAATTCTGAACTGGCTACTGTAACACATGCCGGCCACAGTTTCACAAAAGATGAGCAGGTGGGAGATGGTCGAAAGCACTCCTACCAAATCATGAAAATATACTTTCAATTAACAATAGTCCAGAGGAGACAAGACAATTACCTAAATGATGGCATTATCAATTTCTCTCCCTCGGACACATCCTGTCGAGGAGTCCTCGACGAGGACAATCGAAATTTAAATTAGATGAATGGGTGGTTAGGGAGAGAAAACGACTCCTCTGCTGAGTACAAAATACCTACTATTATCTCACTATCTCCAATGGTAGAGGATACATTGGGCACTTCGGACGATCTGGGACAGCTCAAAACCCATTTTCAACATGATATGTTGAACGACTGGTGATATAATATATCAACATGATATGTTGAACGACTGGTGATATATTATATCAACATGATATGTTGAACGACTGGTGATATATTGAACGATATTATATCATGTTGATATAATATATATTGAACGATATTATATCATGTTGATATTATATCAACATGATATGTTGAACGACTGGTGATATATTATATCAACATGATATGTTGAACGACTGGTGATATTATTATAATAATATTATAATAATATCACCAGTCGTTATATTATATTATAATATGGTGATATTATCACCAGTCGTTTGCCCATGGAATTCACACACTCGGGACATCTTGACACTCGGGACAAAAGACGGGTAGATACAGACAGGTAGACAGGGAGCCACTTTCGCGGGCAGGAGGGGCTCGGTTTGCTCGCCCATTTATGCACACCTGTACCTGATCCTACCCTGTACCCTGTACTCAGCAGAGGAGTCGTTTTCTCTCCCTAACCACCTCATTGGATTAGACCTCAGCACCGTCGGCAAAAACGAACTCTTCTTGATTTTCAACATTCATGTTTTCTGCCAATATTATTGGACGTAAAATCCATTTTCGGGGATCCCGGAACGATCCGATTTCACTGTGGCGATCTATGTGGCTTTCATGGGGCTAAAAATAAGATTTTCGAAGGATCCTAGGAGGTTAAACATTTTTCGAGCAAAAAATAAAGAATTAAAAAAAAATTGTAACAAAAAAATTTTCCGTTGACACATAAATAATTTTTGCACAAGTAACCTATATCAAAGAATGATCCTTTGGCTAAAATTCAAGAAACATGGAACATACTTTGCCTAGTAACGTTCCCAAGCAAAATTACTATGTACCTACCTAAATTGTAAAATAGCTCCTTTGGTATCGTAACCTCCTATAATACGAATTGAGAACCACGCGCTACTTTTCGGTCGCATTTTCGTTCCTCGATACCGTTCCTAGATACCGTTCTCGAAAAACGTGACACTTTTTGTCAGATAGGTCAAGGCTAAAGCATGTTTCATGCTAAAAAAAACCGGAGGCCCGTTCTTACCTGATTGCCCATCAAGAATTTGTTCTATTTAACTGTTTAATGTGTGTTCAATTTAATTGAACAACATAGTATGTAAATTATATTATAATTTAAATTTTACCGTTAAATGTCCAAATAAAATACCGCCTAATATGACATATTATGACATTGTCTGAAGTGACAACTTTCAGTGTTATGGCACATTTCCTTTCATAACCAGCCTTGGATTAGTTTAGGGATAAGTGTAGCGTTGCAAACAAAGCCTCATTAATAGAGGATAGAGGAATATCAATTTTTCAGGTCGACTTTAAGGAGGTTTTTATCGTTTGTGTAAAACGTGAAAAATATGAATGAATCCATTAGAAGTGAAAAAATAAGTTTTTAATTATTAATATAATACCTAATAATTATCATAAAACATATTTTTCAACTTCCAATAATAATAATAATTATTAAATATTCGCTGTCAAATTCCTAAAAATTGTGACAAAAATTTTGCTTCCGTCGGTTACTGACAGGTTACGATAAGAAATCTTTTTTCCAAGCAGTGTCGTCAAGTCGGAGTGACGTCAATACATTTGAGACGTTTTTGTACTGTCGCCATGATGGTTACATTGGGTTGAACTTGGTATTCAGGTAGGTAAAATATCTATAATCGTAAATAATTATATTACCCGCAAGTACGAGGTGGTTGAGAAAGAAGAAGGACCGATCATTTCTTGTTGATGGAGGCTGTTTGCAATGGCTATTTTTGTTTAAACCTATAATATATTTTTTCAAACCTATAGTAGGTATATTATACTGTGGGGGAGACCGTTCGCAGTGGACATACGAATATCTGGTGGAGCCAAAATTGCATAGCGGCTAATAAGGATGGGGACTTGGGGGGATTGATGAATGCAGTGAGTACGAACACCATAACTTTCAACGGTTTTGCCAGATATCTTGATTCTTTCTTCACATAAATTAAATGTCTGTGAATTATTTATAAATTCGAACCTTACTCGTAAATAAGGTTTTTCTCTACGCGGAATATAACTAACCAATTAAATATCACAACTAGATACGATTAGAATATCTCTGTGTGAACGGAAGCGGTAAGTGGTGTCCCATGCGCCAACCAAGTAGGTAGTTCTATCTCCGACTCTCTAAGATAACATTTTTCTTCGTTTTTTAGTTGTTGTTATTTTAAGAGCCTCCGGCCACAACCCGAACCGCAAAACCGATTTTGCAGTAAACTTGGAGATTTGAACAATTCAATCGTCGAGTGACAATATTTCAAGTTGCCGGCAATAAATCAATCGTGCTTGACAGGGTCAGTTGTCAGGAGACTGTTGATTGGATGATTGAAAGAGTGATTTAAAAGTAAGAGGGTTTTAAGCTTCTTCAGAAGGTCAGAATTTCCTTAGGTGAAAAAACTGCCTAAGGTATCGCAGCTGGAAGTGTTTCTCAGGTTTTTTCAGATGAATGACTTGAGATAATAACTTTTAAGTGGTCAAATTCTATTAATCTTCTTATTCAATGGACAATTAAGAGGCCTCCTTTGAATATATTTCTCCGACAAGTCAATGTAAGGCGGCAGTGAGTAGTGCCTAGTTGAGGTGACAAGTGAACATTCCCTCTCTTCAGGATCTTCCTTACCTACAGGTCTGAGTCCTGGTAAGGGAAATAGTGTTACGACCGTTTCACGGTAAGTTGGGGGGGTTATAAAAGACAGATACGTGCGAAAAGAAAGTATTTTAATGACGACGGAGGGCGTAGAACCGCAACCGCACCGCTGGACAAAACCACGCTATGGCGTAGGTACAGCTTCTTTCATGGCGTGGCCAAACCTGCCAGGACGGTGTTGTACAGTTTTATTCTACATAACGTGCTAAGCAACGATATCGGCCATACAACAAAATTTAATACACAGTAAAAATCTATTTATTTACCTACTTTTTATTTAAAAAAAATTAATTTTAAAATAATTTATTCTTTACACAAATTTATTATTTATGATAATTCAATTTATTTTTATTAGTATAATTAAATAAATCCTACTAGATTGAATCAAGCATTGATAGTAATTTATTATTTATACAAATTCAAATTATATGAATTAGTATAAATAATGAATACTACCTACTAGACTGAATCAAGCAGCGATAAATTCTTTAAATATTTTTAAAATGTTTTGTAGTCAGCCTGCTTGATTTCACTGAAGACACACACGAATAAAATTTTAATAACCATTGAGCAATTGAATAAACAACCTTCTGAAGGGTATGTATTAAGAAAACTTAAAATGTTAGACGAGGTAGAACGTATCGTGATCGTGCATTACAGAATCGTGAGCAGGTTTTCCATCGCTTGGGAACCCCTCACTGGGACTTCGTTTAAAAACATATTTTTCAAGGTGTCAGTTGTGTTTTGAATAGCGCCCCAAAAAAGGGGGCGGAGACAGAGAGGGGGGCTTCACTAATAACTTCCTAATAATGGATAATGAGGGATCCGTGTGGCAGGGTCTGGCATTTTTGGGCTTTTGGAAACATGCAATCCGGCCACATGACCTGCCCGACTAATAACATATGCACAACGGGAGTCTCCTTCCAGCCCAAATCTTTTGCCCTTATCTCCGGACTACACAGGAATTCATCGTCCTCACTATCCAATAAAGAACATTTCGTGTTCAATTTATACTTTCATTTCGTACGATAACGTATTTAAAACACTTTCAATTTAATTTTAATTCAGTTAAACCTTCTTTCGTCATCACGAAGGCTACTAAAATTCATGAGATTTTTTTGTCGACGTGTGGCTCGTATTATTCATTCAAGCAACTCCGCATGAGTTCTAATGAGAATCCCTCTTCATAATTTCTCAGTCCGCTTCATATGTCCTCACGTTTAGGGCCGATGAATATTTTAAAATGCGAAACGTGGGAAGACCCCAGATGACACGTCCTCACGCCATTGTTTTCAATAAACGATTAATGATGTAGGTACTTTTTTCATATGCCTGGCAGCTCATCAACCTCATAAACCACAATAATCGAAAACGTTTTTTGATCACATTAACACGGGAGTGCCCAAAATACCATTGAATAAGTACGATAAAAAAATGACATTTATTATCACACCTACCTATCGATACATTAGATTATGTTATTCAGATAAGAATTGAAAAAATCTAATCCCAGATTTTCCCCAAAAATCAGAAAACACCAAAAATGACGAGTTATCCGTGATAGAGTGAACTGCTGCCATAATGTCTTTTCTGGAGTTTCGCTTTAATTCTGATTTCTTTTTTTAATCTACCCATTTTTCAAACCTTATCTGACAGAAATCTACTCAACGACTTCCTTTGTAATCCAAAAGCAAAATCTTTCTTTCAACTTGAATGGAAACTATGCCAAATTTCACAACACACAAAATCTCCCATGAATGAATAGTAATAAAAGCCACAGCTTTTGAATAATAAAGCTACAGCTTTTGAGACCTTATCGCTCTCGTCGAAGCCATTGGGATCGTCACCCTTGGTCAAATCGCCCCACCGATTCCCACCAGGAAATGATGAAAGTATGAAAACTAACTTACTGGTTTTCGAACGGGGTTCTCTGGGCCCATCCACCGTGACTTTAATGGCCTTGTTGTAAGTGGCCATTTGCGGGGGACAAGATGCTACTGTGATGGTCAACGTAAAGCTCTTCCCTGAAAGAAAAAAAACTATAAGTAGAAAAAGTGCATTAGTTGAAGTCCAATAAGTGTCAAAATGAAAGTATTGGAAATACAAAATATACCCAATATAGTTTTTTGTGTGCCATTTGAAATTAGGCTTGGCGGTTTTTGTTTATTCTCATGTCACAATTCATATATTTATTTCTTAACTACGATAGATGTGAATAATTATTTAAATTAGGTACATATTTAAAAACCAACACCAAACATCAAGAGGCGAAACTTGGGTTTTTCGTCCGAACGTTTTGGCGTAAGCGTTTACTATGATTGATAGGTACCTATACCTTTTCGCCGATGTGGCAGGAGCTCTGTCCTTTGACTGTCTGTTCTGAGCTAATATATTTATTTTAATTTTGTCACCTCTTTTACTAGAGAGGTAATAAGCGACCTTTCTCAGAAAGTTAATGTTCGAAGCTCGTAAAACACCCTTCCCGTGGCCTCCCATTCATGAGGGCCCACTTCACCCCACCGCAGAGGGAGCTGAGCATCGAGATGGTGTTTTAAACGTAAATCACCTTTGTGGTTATCCCCTCTCTCTCTCTAGGTACCACCGCCTTTTAAAACACTGCGTGGCACCCCAATCACTTTGGACGTCGGAAGGACATTACGAGCTGAATTTATACGAATAGAAGAACAAAAGCGAAAGAGGCGCTGAAAAGGCTCTTGCGAGCGTCAAACGGCCGACAAAGTCTGTCGTGATGTCGTAAAAACAATCATAAAACGTCTCCTAAAACCTTTAAAGGAAGATGGAAACAGGAGTTAAATGAGCATATGAGCCCATCCTCCACCACTCACTGTCTCTCGTGTACGAGTTTGACTCCAATATCGAACCAGAAACGTTTTGAAAAAGCACAGCTCCCCGGAAAGGGAAGAAAACTCAGGATCGTTCAAACCTGGACAATTTTTCAGGATATCGTGTACAAGCACGGTGAGACTATGATCCACACGGTCACTCAGTGAACTAATGGTGCATTGGGAGGGATTTTCTTCAACTCCATTTCTCTAGTTTTTTTTTTTTTTTTTTTTTTTTTTTTTTGTGCTTTAGTCCTTTCAATCGAATCTCCGGCACAGAGAAGGTCCAATCCTTATTTTTCACGCAAAATAAATTTATTTATTAGCAGTATTTATACTGCTGAACCCCCCTTTAGCATGACAATTGTCTTGAGGTTCGAATGCTGAAGTCTTCACGCAGATTATGGATCGAATTGTGAGTGATCAGTTCCGGATTTTCACAAACGATTCAACCCAGCCTCCTTTGTGAAAAGAAACACTTTATCTTACTGGCCACGTGATGAACTACGTGATTCCTTATAAGGGCATAACTTCCACAATGATGACACAGGTCTACAAAAAAAGGTCACTTCGGGCTCGAGAGGTTTCGGTGGTTGCTCTCCATGTTTTGGGGTCTGCTGAACACGAATCCGAAGTCCGTTTTGCGCCATCACGTCCAGTTTTTTTTTGTACACCCTCGTTTATCCAGAAAAGCGAAAATTCCCTTAATTTCGACTCCAAGTCGTCTGGTTTCTGTAGGTAATTTTTCTGGGCACTCTGAGGTACGCTATACTTTAGATTTCTTTGCGCTGAATCGAATGAGACCAATTGTAAGTCGCTAAGATGATTACTTACGGAGATACAACCTCTAGAAGTCATTTTTTAGGTCGGAAAACGCTATTTTTTCCACTGTTTTTTTGCACTTTTCAATTTACACAGTAAAAAATAAGGGTCCGGGAGAATCGGCTCCAACTACAAAGTAAACTGTGGACATTTCTGCGTCAAATGCCGCCAACTGCACCTCTGTGAATGCAATAGCCGATTTTTGGCGATTTTTCAAAGATATGAGAAATTTTACTCTCCCTTTTTCCCATTTCCAACTACAAAATTTTCTGGCTCATCTAAGTATTCATCCTAAGCGCTTAGACTTACGGTACCCTACAGAATTTTTCGCGCTGAATCGAATGAGACCATTTTCAAGCCGCTACAGTGCATAGTTTCGGGAATAGAAGCTGTGAAAATCATTTTTACAGTCAAAAAATTGTATTTTGCGATGGAACGCATATTAGAGCACTTATAAAGGATCCCGAATTTGTTGATGCGTTGGAAGGTAATGAGCTCCAATCTTGTAAGTCCTTCGTTGAAGTAATAAAAAATTTCCTCGGCACCCGAAAAGCAGAAAATTACGAGGAACTTGTTCAAAATATGCTCATCAAATTAAAACGAATTGGGAGCCGAATTATGAATTGTGAATTAAAGTTCACCACCTCTTCAGCCACATAGATCGCTTCACTTACAACCTGGGGGACTACAGCGAAGATCAAGGGGAGAGGTTCACCAAGACCTGAAAACTATGGAATTTCGTTACCAGGGTCGATGGGATGAGCATGATGGCAGACTAGGTACTGTTGGAACATTCAACGAGACTATCATAGTGCTGCTAACCGAAGAAAATCCTTAACAGTTGAGTAAGTGGGTGCGACATTGTGATTTTACTTGGGCTTGACTAGATTTTGATATGAAGTACTATATGCTATGTAATTAGAAGTCTCTTCCGTAGCTTATTATGTTATTTCCCACTATATAATATATAGTATGTTGTTCTGCATATTATGTTGTTCTGCAGACTAAGATAGAGCAAAACAGTTGCAAAATACAATTTTTGACTGTAAAAATGATTTTCACAGATTCTATTCCCGAAACTATGCACTGTAGCGGCTTGAAAATGGTCTCATTCGATTCAGCGCGAAAAATTCTGTAGGGTACCGTAAGTCTAAGGATGAATACTTAGATGAGCCAGAAAATTTTGTAGTTGGAAATGGGAAAAAGGGAGAGTATAATTTCTCATATCTTTGAAAAATCGCCAAAAATCGGCTATTGCATTCACAGAGGTGCAGTTGGCGGCATTTGACGCAGAAATGTCCACAGTTTACTTTGTAGATGGAGCCGATTCTCCCGGACCCTTATTTTTTACTGTGTAAATTGAAAAGTGCAAAAAAACAGTGGAAAAAATAGCGTTTTCCGACCTAAAAAATGACTTCTAGAGGTTGTATCTCCGTAAGTAATCATCTTAGCGACTTGCAATTGTTCTCATTCGATTCAGCGCAAAGAAATCCAAAGTATAGCGTACCTCATAGCACCCAGAAAAATTACCTACAGAAACCAGACGACATAGAGTCGAAATTAAGGGAATTTTCGCTTTTCTGGATAAACGAGGGTGTACAAAAAAAACTGGACGTGATGGCGCAAAACGGACTTCGGATTCGTGTTCAGCAGACCCCAAAACATGGAGAGCAACCACCGAAACCTCTCGAGCCCGAAGTGACCTTTTTTTGTAGACCTGTGTGATCCGAATTTCATCACATTTTCTGGGATTATGCGGGTATGTACCTACTTGAGGTTCTGTTCTCTGTTACTCTGTGCTTGAGGTACATACGATAATATCGTATGTATTTATATTATAAATTTATTAATGATTGAATCACCGGTACTCTCTGCAAATGAGCGAACTTAATTTTCTTGTTACAGGGTTTACCCTTGCGTAAAATTTGCAGCGTTTTCCATTCACAATCCCGCGAAGACATTTGCTTAATACATACATTTGCTTAATGATACATTGTATCAATTCATTGAATGCATGGTTGAGTGCATAATATATTAAATTTTATTATATTACATACACTTTGGCAGGGCTAGATTGAAGAATAGTGGAAAAAACACTGCAAATTTTACACAAGGGTTTATTATTCTTTGATATACGTTACTTGTGCAGAAATTTAATTCTGTCAATCAAAAATTTAAAAAAAATGTTTTTGGATTTTTTTTTTCAAAAATTCTTTATTTTTTACTCGAAAAATATTTAACATCCTGGGATCCTTCAAAAATCCCATTTTTAGCCCCATGAAAGCCCCAGTGAAATCGGATCGTTCCGGGATCCCAAAAAATGGATTCTACGCCCAAAAATACTTCGAAAACGACACCTAACTCGATCCCATAGCTAAAAGCTTTCAAAAAACCCATCCCGTAGCCCCATTATTATAATGGGCTATAATAGCTCCATAGCGCCCCACGGGTTTGGGCGATCGGACTGAAAACCTTGCGGGCACAACTAGATGGTAAACCAAGTATTTTGTCAAAATTTCAGATTTAAAAAAAAAATTCCTACTGCCCAAAACGGCCTGGACGGCGGACGGACATTTCGGATTTAGAATGTAGACCTCTTGAAACGGATAATGTCAAATTTTGAGCCCGATCGGAGTCGTCGACCCCCGTCGCGAAAACGTATTCCAAGAATAATAAACCAAAAAGAAGAGGGAGAGAAAAAAACAAAAAAAAAAAAAAACAAAAAAAACACGAGAACAAAGTTATGCAAGTTGACTAGCCAGGAACGAAATTGAAAGAGAATATCACATGCAAGGGGGTGGTAATATAAAGTTGGTGTCTAGCAGGTCTGGTTAACCACCGCTGCGGGCTGACTGTGCGGTTCAAAAGTTAACCTGGAACAGCCGCAGGTCCTCTCTAAACACCAATCACGACATTTACCTACCTACCATCAATGCTCTGAATACCACATAAGCACCCCGCGACTCTAGGGACACGTCCGGACGGTCAGGAAAGAACAAGATTTGTCATTAAACTGACATCTCTGAACTTCAATACTGTAAATATAAATGTTCTCCATTAAATCAAATAAAGGTACTGTGAATTTTAAGGAAAAGCCTTCCAGATTAACAGAGAAAATTCATATCTACAGTGTTGAAGTGGGTACTGAGATTTATAGGTAAGATGTGTTTCGTTGCAAAACCAGCTCGATCCATATCTTTCCGAAAATCTTTTTTGGGATTTTACAGAGTACCTAACTAGTACTACATGGCCCATTACACAAGCAGAATTTTTCAATTGACACAGAATTAATTTCTGTACAAGTAACCTAAATCAAAGAATAATAAACCCTTGTGTAAAATTGGCAGCGTTTCCATTCTCGAGTTCATTTTAACAGAATAGGAATGAGCAATTTCTTGTTACTCGTCGCACAAAGGTCCTGTCGCAAAAGGCAGTCTCGCTTTTCACAGAAGTAAACTTTGATATGATTAGAGTCATATTAATTCTGCGTCTGCGGTGAACGGAGAAATTATATTCCCTTGTTGGGTGTAGAGTGAGGGGTGAGGGGTTAGGCGTGTTCTAAGGCGAAGGGTTAGGGCGCATTCTTGCGCCCATTAAGCGCAAATATCTCGCTTCTGCTTCTAATTAGAAATCGTGTTCATGCCTGCATCACTAACACAACATCAATTGGTAGGCGGCCGCCTTGGAGTTGGCGGTGAGAGGAGGAGCAGACTTCAATAATGCTCGGGTAAGGTTTTCCAATATGAATGATATCCCAGTCTTGAGAGTAAGACAACTGTTGTCATACAGAAGACAGGAGGTTTAACAGTACTAAAAATCCGGCTTTCCGTCGTACTTCATGGCGGGGGGGGGGGGGGGGGGCAGAGCTCATTAGGCATTCTCAAAAGGAATACATAAACCCTGTAAATTTCAGACATACCTAGGTATTCTGAATAATCGAACATCTCTTTACTCGATCACCTGGGTTGAAACCTCCAAAACCCTCATGTATAGCTCCCTGGAAGCCCCATTGAGCCACGGGAGAGAGTAATCGGATTGGAGCCCTTGCGGGCGAGACTGGGAACGGAATCGAGTCAAAATTCTTATCCTGCGAATTCCAACCGTAATATGTCGAATAAAAAGTTTTGAATTTCGCTTTGGTTGAATATTGCTTGGAAATTATTGGTTGAGAACTAGCACACTGACGGGGGACTCCGCTCGGCCATTAGTGCGCGTAAATTCACTCGCACGTTTTAGTGAATTTGCTTTAGAAATTACTCTCTCCGCAGTAATTAGAGGCAGGGATCCACAGTCGATAGGAAAAGCCGGCGTAATTTTGGGGTGGAGAAGGCTTGTGACACACTGACTGTTAGCCACAATTCTGTAGTAGCCACGAGTCCAAGGAGTGTTGGAGGTATCCACAGTTTCAACAGGAAGGACCAAATTATCACGTGGCATTTTGAGAGCGGGCTACGTAGAGAACTAATTCGTAAAAAACGTAAATTTTTGGAAATAGGAGCGATCTCTCACGGTAAACGGGCCGCACTGCCCGCCGCTTATATGTATTTTGATCACATAAATCCCCCCAAAATCATGAAATTTTCACCACTAGGTAGGTGGCTTATTACAATAATGTCACCTGTGAAATTTAATGGGCCAAGGAACTAGGTCAGAGAAATGGGAAAATTCGGCCGATCATAGTTGAACTAGTAATGAGCAAAGTACTCAGTACAGTTAGCACTGAGAACTTAGGTGTCTGAGCAGAGGAAATCACTAGTGAATATTTGGCGTTTTGAATTTTCCCGCGGTGGCACTTTTACTAATCCGCCAGAGTGCGCTAGCATAAGAAGGGAACGACGGGAATCTGCCGGAGGTGACGGCGGAAATGGCGGCCGTGTAGCAGCCAATGAGAGAGTAACGCCACTTTTCCCCCCAGATTCAAAGTTGAAATTTTCGACAGTGCCCTGGAAATTTGTACTACACTGTAGTGGAGCCCAAAACTCACTGCTATGCCTTCAAATAATGAAGTTCTTTCAGAAAAAAGTATTAGTCGACGTTCGGTTCCCGGGTCCATTCGACTATCAGTGAAGAGCAGGTAGGAACGTTACCAAGACATTACACACATGTCATGTCATGTGTCAGCTCTGTTTATGGTATTTCCACACATTTTCGCACTATTCTAATAAACAACTAATAAAGATCACTCTGAGCCACGGAAAACGTCCGAATATAAAAGAAAAGACGAGAGTAGAACGTTGGGCAGTTTGTTTGACTGATGGAGCGATATCATAGTATGATAATCATACTTCTTCTACGCTTTTGTTTGGAAAACAGTTTCAAGGTTTTATCCGGCTGTTCATGGCGAACACAACGAAAAAACCGCATCCCGAGACTATCCCGAAGAACATGAAGCGCTCCTCGATTGAAGTTAATAGTTCATTTAATTAACTATTTTCTTTTAATTTATTTGAAGTTAATTAACTTCAATAGTAAATAAAAACAAATAGTGTAGGTAATTATTACACTTTTTCGTTTTTATTTTCTAATCAAAGTTAAAAAAGAATCGATTGTTTTGACAGGAATCGTACCGATTCATTCTTGGAAAAATACACCTATGTAATCGCGACGAGGGTCGAAAATTCTGATCGGCCTTAAAATTTGACGTTATAACGTATAATATACGAACGTATATATAATAATATAATATATTACACGTTTCAAGAGCTGTAGACTCCAAAAACAAAATGTCCGTCCGCCGTTCTTCGTACGCCGTCTGGCGTCCGAGCTGTTTTGGGCAATAGGAATTTATTTTAAATCTTAAATTTTGACAAAATACTTAAGTAGGTAACCTACCTATTTGGTTTAAAACTTAACCAATTGGTTTTCCATCTAGTTGTGCCCGCAAGGTTTTCAGCCCGATCGTTCAAACCCATGGGGCTCTGTGGGGATTCAAAGAGACTACCGGAGAAGTTTTTGAAGGGATTCAGCTTCGAATTGGGTGTCGTTTTCGAAGTATTTTTGGACGTAGAATCCACTTTTTGGGGTCCCAGAACGATCCGATTTCACCGAGGGGATCTACGGGGATTTCATGGTGCTTCAACAGGGATTTTTGGAGGATCCAAGGGAGGTCAAATGACCTACATCTTTTTTCTTTCTTTTTAATAGTAACTAACTAGGTATCTACCTACATCTTTCATATTATGTTAGTTGTAATGTGGAGTTCATTTTAGGTCATTTTCGAAAACGGGACTCCTACGTCAAATCCTATCAATTGTCCCTATTATGCCACAAATGAGATTAAGTTGCTGAGTTCGGCATTCAGAAATCACCCTAAAGGGCCGTTCAAGGTGTAAATAGGTACTTTAAATACGTGCAATATTAGTGAAAATAGAAATTGTCAATAACAATCCAAATCCGGCGATCACCGCTGTCGGGTTAACCAACCCAATGTAATTGTAAAAACTCCCTAAAGTTGAAATTTTTTGTTTCGGAAATTCAAAATGAGGCCTTTTTTTCAATATTGACGTTTGGGGTGGAGTCGAATCTAAGTGGGTGCAAAAACAGCCCAGACTTGATTAAATCAAATCAAATTTTGAACGCACCTGCAATACAAAATTTGAAAGCTGCATGAGGGTAACGATGCCAATGAAATGATAATTATTATTCACTTATCAACTCTAGGAAACACGAACATGAAATGAAGACTGGAAAGACGGGTGGAAGCAAAAGGGAATTTTCTCATGCACAGGTGGCGCACCTGGAAAATGGAGTAGGGGATGCTTTGGCGAGGGTACGGTCATCACCGAAGTTACCTAGGTACTGTACCTAGGTCGCCGTGATGTAACATCACGGCGACCGATACTTTTGCTTCCGAGTCTGCGAAGCAGCGGAAGCCTTGTGTTCACTTTCGGGAGAAAAAAAATTTTTGTTGTCCGAATTTAAAATTTCCACTCGCATTTTGCGTTTCATAGCCTACTGAACAAATTTGGTTCCGTGTCTGTCGGTCTGTGGGTCTGTCGGTCGTGGGTCTGTCGGTCTGTCCGCATTTCCTTGTTACAGCCATAATTTCCACAATTTTGAATGAATTTAGCTCAAATTTTGAGGGATTATGCGGATAAGGCTCCTTGAGGTCCCATACGAATTTCATCACAATTGAATCAGCGGTACGCTCTGCGCATGCGCTAACGTAAAATTCTTGAAACAGGCATAACGTTCTCAATTTTGATCGGATTTCAATCAAATTTTCAGGAATTGTGTGCGTATAGCTCTAGATGGTACCCTGTCAGTTTCATCACGATTGAATCAGCGGTACGCTCAGCGCATGCGCGAACGTAATTTCCTTGCCACAGCCATAACTCCTACAATTTTGATCGGATTTCAATCAAATTTTCAGGAATTGTGTTGGTATAGCCCTAGATGGTTCCCTATCAGTTTCATCACGATTGAATCAGTGGTACTCCCTGCACATGCGCGAACGTAATTTTCTTGTTACAGATGTTACGTTCATTTTGAACTTGGCACGAGGAAGCTCATGTGCCATTGCCTTGGCAGTGTATTTTGATTTGAATTTGTTCAGTGGTTTGCGCATAATATACGCGACGTGTTATACGGTCCTTGTTTCTCGTGTGGGAAAAATGCCACGAAGTTTGAATTTTCTCTTTTATTAAAAAGGAGAAGATCTGTGCAAAACAATCTTATAATTCTACCCATGCTATGGCCAGTAATGTGTTTTAAGGTAGTTTTGAAAGCAATGGGAAAGGCCTTCATGGTCCTCCTACGCGAGTGGTAATTTAGATATCTTGTAATTAATCATATTGGGGGCCTTTTACAATGTTTTGTATAATATACACCTTTATCTATAATAGCATCGATGGACACGTTCATCGATGCTACGCACCCCACTAGCGGGGGGTCTTGGGGGCGGAGCCCCCCAGCTGGGTGAGTAGTAATAATAATAATAAGCTATACCTAACATATTATATTGGGTAGGTATATTGTATAATATACAATATTATTGTAGGTAAGTATATTTAGTGTAAAGATTGTAAAATCGGTTTTCGATTTATCAATCTCAGAATAATGCACCTATGTATTGCGACGGGGTTAAAAAATGTTGATCGCCCTCAAAATCATGATGTATAGATTCTTAAAATTATATGTAGGTACCTACGTCCAGGCCGTTTTAGGCCAGACGGTAAAAATTTTTTTTTTCTTATCTGAAATTTCGACAGAATAGTCGGTTTACCACCTAGTTGTACCCGCAAGGTTTTCAGCCCGATTGCCCAAACCCGTGGGACTTCGAAGGGGCTAAGGGAGGGGTTGTAGGCTTTTTCGGGTATAGGGCCATGATACACCGGTATCATACTTGATACCGAGTGGGGTGTCGTTTTTGAAATATGTTTGGACATAGAATGCACTTTTGCTCTATCTCATCAAGTCGATGTCTTCGTATGAATCGATGGGGCTTTTGAAGGATGCCAAGAAGTCAAATGAGGTGTCGTTTTCACAGTAATAATTTTGAACGTTGACCCCGAAAAATGTATTATACTTGTCGGGGTCTCAAACCTTTCAACCAATGTTCAAATATAATATTATACAGTTTTGTATCTATACAAATGCCTCTATAAAGATTTCTAATTCAGTAAAATGGCAGAATTGTTTGTTTTCCTGAATCATTTACCGTAATAATCAACCAATTTTGATGAAATTGGGCTCAAAAAGGTAGACAAGATGTCGCCAAGAATCTGTACTTCTAAAGATTGATCTTTTCAATTTATTACTCAGCTCGCTTGCTTTTTTCTTTTCAAAATGCAGAGCCCTAGGCACCCTCAGATCAATAATTAGTCAAAATCCTATGAATGAATAAAAATTTTGATATCCAGTCCAGCCTCCAGCAGGACCTAAGAGAACGAGAGTTCCTTACATTGGAACTTACATTAGGGGGTGACACAAAGCCTTGCCCTTATCTTTTTGGCACTCTTCCGATTAATCACTGCTCAGAAATACGAGGTATTCGATTATCATTGTGATCTGGCTGATGAAATTGACCATTGGGTCCATACTCGGGCAATACGTGGTATTCCTCGGGTTGCGTGCTAATAGAGTTATTTTATAGACTAATTATTAGTCTATACCTCTCACCCTAATTATTAGTGTATTATACCTCTCACCCTCACCACACCTCATAACCCCTTGAGCCGCTTTCGTCTTCCTGCTTGATTATATTGAAAAACCGCTAGCGTGGAAAAATCAGGGGATAATTGAAAAATGTCGATGTTATTAAAAAACCGCGGAACACAATTAACAACCTCGAAAAAGTTGCGCGTGACAAGCATTAGCTCTTCGAGTGTAATTCCTAATTAAAATATTCGAGGGGGATAATTTCGAAAAAAGTGGCCCCTACAGCGAACACATGTGCACCCTACTACCCCACTCCCATCACACCGCATCGTGTTTTTTTTTTCAGCGCGTTTACCACTTATTCCGTTCAACCGGAACCGCAAAAATTATGTGAACAAACTCATAACACTCGAGGGGTTTCGGCATGTGGCGTGTCCACCACCCCCTATTTTATTATTCGAGTCCCCCCCTTTTTTTTTTTTGTTCTCCATAATGAAATGATGGTGGTTGTCTTTTTCCTTGTAGGATGATTTCCGCGTTCTTGGTGTTCTTATCTGGTTCTTGGTGAAATAATTACAATGATTATTATTATTATCATTATTATTATGAAACTAATAGTAGGTAGTGTCCACAAATAGTTCGAAAACGACATCCAACACGACACCATTGCCGAAACCCTTCAAAAACCCCTCCCGTAGCCCCATTTTAGCCCCAAAGCGCCCCACGGGTTTGGGCGATCGGGCTGAAAACCTTGCGGGCGCAACTAAATAGTAAATCAAATATTTTGTCAAAATGTCAGAATTTTAAAAACATTTCGGACGGCGTACAGCGGATGATCATTTCGTATTTGGAATCTAGACATCTTGAAACGTATTATGTCAAATTTTGATACCGACCAGATTCCACTTCCGTCGCGATTACACAGGTGTATTATTCCAAGAATGAATCAAAATGGATGCTTGGGTTGCTCGGATTCTTGGTTGTACTTCTAGTTACAATTCTGACTACAAAGTAGCGCTTCTATTTGTCTGTAGTTGCGAGTTGAGAAACCCAGAATTCAGCAAATTTGCTGATTTATCAGCTTGTATAAAATTGTGCTGGCTGATGCATGACATTGGTTATGTCTCAGTAATTTAAGCCGAAGGCCTTGAGCAAAAGCATCCGAGGGTCTGGGGGTCATAGGAATAATATAAAATGACATACATCCATAAAAGAAAGTGAACAGTACAAAATTATGTACCATGCTGAAATTTTTCACTTCTTTTGTGGATGTTTCCGTGAGTGAATTAATTATTCATCGACAATGAATCACGCCTGCATAATATTTCTAGGATCGTCTGGAAAACATCTGTTTCCCCGAAGGAGCATTCATAAATGATAATGATATTATCATTATGAATGCTCCTTGCATTGTATCAATAATAGTTACAATTATTATTGTTGCAATTATTCATAGTGCACAAAATTATTAGGTAAGTGTAAGAAAATCATAGATCAAGAAAATAATGAAGGTAATGTATTATTGGCCTAATCTTATCATGGCCTACTAGTGCCTATTATAAGTAGTAGTAGTGCTTGGTTTTTATTCCGATCGCCCCAACCAGTGGGGCTCTGTGAGGCTACGGGAGGGGTTTTTGAAGGGTTTCGATTATGGGGTCGAGTTTGGTGTCGATTTCAAGTATATTCTTCTTTTCTGTCCTGGTTCTTCGTACAATCCATTTTTGGGGGTCCCAGACCGATCAGATTTCACTGTGAGGATCTGTGGGGATTTTTGAAGGACGCCAGGAGGTGTGGTGTTTTCAACATTTTCTTTTGAATTATTAGTTTTCCATGTGATATTTTCAGACTGACCAGTCTCAAGCTGTCTTAAAGCGCATTGTTGTTTTAAAATTGAAAAAAATAAAATAAAATAAAATAATAATATTAATATATAAAAATAAAAACTAAGAATTTATCATTTGTTCGCTGGTCCGAATGCCACGGCTATTTTGATGGCATGGGTTAAAATTATTACTACATGTTGGTGCAGACTGATAGAATGAATGTGAAGTTGTTGAGGTTCGGTCAAAGAATGAGCTGAATATGCCGACGATTCAATTGGTTGATTATTCTAAAGGCCCAGATGAAAATTTAATTTTCTTCCATCAAGGCCTGAAGGAATGACTGGAAAATGATTGTCGTTACAAAAGTGGGGAATGTTCTTATAATAAATGCCATAAATTTGCCTTGAGAGTCAATTCGCCAAACCCGAGGTACATTGTCGTAAGCTATAGGAAATTCGCTCTCCAAAACGGAATTGGCCTTCAACATAAGTAATACACCAGCATGCCTCACCTCTGCCGCTCCTGCCCACGAACCGTAAGTCGTTGAATTTGGCCACCTGGTTCTTCATGACGGCCGTACAATTCCGCAGTTCCGCGCAGTAGTTCTCATCGTTGCCGGCCCGGATGGTCACGACGGTCCCGTCCAAAATCTCCCCGAGGGCAACAACTTTGAACCCGACGGGTAAGGTCTTATTCGACCTCCAGTGCGTTGGCAAAGCAGAACACAAGAAGTACGGCGAGCCCGTCCGGACGAGCTCTCCAGGGTGTTCTGCTTGAGCTTCGTTGACGACCCTCTCCGTCCACCAAAGTTCGCCCCCGGCGGCCTGAGTGTCCACCGCAGCACCGCCGCGCCGTCGTTTCTTGCCATCGGACGTCATCTCATACACATCACACTATCAGGGAACACGACCAAAAAAGAATTTCCTCGCAAATTGCTTGAATTTCGTAGCAGTAAACAACTTTCGTTCAAAACGCACTTAAGTAATTAATGAATTTTCTACGTTAGCGATGGTTAATCCCCAGAATTCTCCGGGAAATTCACGGGTCCTTTAAACGATACGCCTCAATTTTGCTAGAAAAGCCACAGCGCGGCCAGCCCAAAGGGTTAGTGAATGAACAAGTGGAAGGGTGTCGCGATCAAACTCTCCAAGTCCGATAGAGTTCAACCAGCCACAAACGTCGCTTCGCGAATCGACGTGCTACACCGAAATCCAAACCGGGGATAACGAAAAATAGAAAACACCAAATTTTCGGCAGATCCCGTGGGGCGAAACCCCCCTCCTATTACGTCCTTCGAAAAATTCTTGCGACCGCAGCGGCAGAATCTGAACTGACTCTTGAGTTTCTCCCTCTTCGAGCTTGAGGTTCTGGGACCGGAGTTTACCACTTCCACTTGCGGAGTTTCGTGCTGAGTTTCGAGGTAGTGGCGGCAGACGGCCCTCCCATCCCGATTCTGATTGGCCGGCAACTCCGCCCCACCGCCACAACCTGCTGCACACCTCTCCCTTATCCCATACACCTGAAATCTACTGGAATTTTACTTAAAAATTTTCACTACTCATAGTTTTATAAAAATTTAAAAGATACCAATGCACGGTTTTACACGGTTTCCCATCTTACATGATTTATCAGGGGACCATGGAAAATACTAGGGGACTGGAAAATTTCTTTTCTCTGTGGGCAGCACATTCAATTTTTTTATTTTTTTTTTTTTGGAGACGAGTAAATCGTGCCGACACTTACCAATGAGAGTGTAACCTTTCCCATGAGTGCCCGCCCCGAAAGTTTGAAAATCATTCCTTGAGGATCATTCCCAGGGTCAGTGACACCCCAGGTGTCTGGGATTTTGCCTGTTTAACGAATTATTTGAATACGATTACTTCACTAATCATGACAATTCAATGATTCATTTGGTAATCGTAATTTAACTGTAGATTTTGTGTGTCCGCACGATACAACAGTTTTGATGAAAACCTTTAGGATAAATTCTCACAATTTGGGAGAGTACTGACCCAAAGAATAAATCAGAAACTTCAGTTTAGGTGATATATGAAAAGAAAGTATCTATTTAGTAGGTATCGTTTAGTATGAAATGTAATTTTATAATTTAATTAGTTATTTACGTATTTATTTATTATTTTTGTCTTTATTCAATTATTTTTAAACGCGGATTCTACGTCAATAAACAATCATTTAAAAATTGAATGTCTTCATAGCGTTCAGACAGGTAGGGACCCCAAAAATAGACTCTACGTCCAAAGTTACTTCGAAAACCAACCCCCATTCGTCCTCCTGGCCAAAGTACTTAGGTACTTCAAAAGCCCAATCTGAAGCCTCATAAAAGCCGGATCCGGTCCACGGTGTGGTCCGATGGATCTGAGATCCCTAAATGGTTCCTACGATCCAAAATACTTCGAAAACGACACCCTACCCGAACGCCCATCCTAAGTCCTTCAAAAACCCCTTCGGCAGCCTCTTTTTTGCCTCACAGAGCCGCTCAGGGTTAGGGCGATCGGGCTCAAAACCTAGCGGTCATAATAAGATGGACAACCGAGTAGATAATGTCTACATAATATGATTATATTTACACAACATAATATTATTATGTTGTGTAAATGTTAGATTAAAAGAAAATTTTCACTCCAAAAAAATGACCTGGATGGCGGACGAACGCTCCTCACCATCTCCCCACCCCTTCACAGGTACCTATGTCTCCCGCTTGTTCATTTCTTTCGAATTCTAGGCTCAACCTCAGGCTCATGGTATTTTTTTTTTTAATTTTAATTTTCATGTTAAGTGTTTGGACGGATAAAGTCCCCAAAAATTCAATCATCAAGGTTACTCGGAAAATTAGTCTTTATTCGACTTCCTGGCACCCTTCAAAAGCTCTATGGATCCCCAAGGTGAAATCGGATGCTTTTGGGACTCCCAGAAATAGATTTTTCGTCCAAAAATAGTTCGAAAACGACTTGCAACTTTTCAAAAACCCACCCTATAGCCCCTTTTTAGATCCACTGACCCCACCGGTTTGTGCTATCAGGCAGAACACCTTGCGAGTTCAACTAACAGTAGAGCCAAGTATTTTGTCAAACATTTCAGATTTTTAAATGCATTCCTAGTGCCCAAAACGTCGTGGATGGCGGACGTTTCAGTTCTGGAATCCACACATCTTGAAACGTAGATTTGTCATTCACCCTCAAACTTTCAAACGTGTGTATCTCAAAACTTTTTTTTTGCAGATACGTCCCTTTGTCATTTTGCCTAATATTATTAGACCTAATAATAACCTGTATGTATATAAAAGAACGTATTATGTATGCATACAATAATGCCGATTTAAATTTCTGTCCCGATACATATTATTATAATATAATATATACCTAACTTAAATTAATTTCAACCAAATTTTGGCTCAAGTCCCCCGTATCCCAAAATCATGCTTTTGCTTCCGCTGCTGCCCAAGTTGATTTTGATTCTTACATCTTGATGGCGTACATTTTCCCTGATAAAATAGGGATTCCCCTTTTTTAATAGGCACCCGTTATAAAAAATAAATAAAGTTTCATAAGCTGATTCCAAATGGACGCGCTAGTTCGGTTCTTTTAGAATCGTATCGAAAGTTTTCCTTTGCTTCGCTAATAGGGTTTAAAACGAACCCACCTCTGGCGAAGCCACATCAGACAGATTACATTTATTCTTATCATCTTTGGCGATGGAAAATCAAAAGGGGAAGGGGATTATTATGATTGAGATTGTGAGAGGGGGGGTCTTGAGCAGCGGCCGGTCCTTTGAGGGATTAGTGAGCGGTGGCCGACCTTTGTCTTGACCCGTCCGTTTCTGCACCCTCGTTCCACCCCCGTCCCACCCCTTCAGCGATTTTCTGGCATCGTTATAATGCTTGGCATCGACCTTCCTATTCACAACGTACAAATCAGTCAACTTGGAGAACGGGAAGTAAGTACCTAATAACTTCATTAATGGCGTCAAGGCGATTTGAGACCCACACGTTCTCCAAAAATTTTCAATTTACCGGTGGGTTACATAAGCGCCGAAGAGCCAAATTTCATTTCATTTTCGAGGTTACAAAAGCGCCAGTTTTACACGTAGCTAACTACCTACCTAGCAACGAACGCGAAGAGCTGAATGGCTCTGCGAATCAATGTGAACGTCCGGCTGAGCGAGAGAGCGTCAACTTCAACCGCGAGAGGTCCACTGAGTGCCTTGGATGAAGGAAGTACCAACAAGAAACCAACCAAAAAGAGGAAAGGAAGAAACAAGGTTCAAGTACATGATGACAACCATGAAGTAGGGGGATTACCTGAAGCTATTAAATTAGCTTAAATACATTTTGTCGGGCTCTCGTATCTGCCACCATTGAATGAATTCATTCATGGTTTCATTCAGAGGAAGAGTTTCTGATCTTTCTCGCTGACGTACCTACCAGCAGACAAGCGACTTAGGGTGTTCGATGAATACCTTGCGGAAAATTACGTCAGCCCTAAAAGCCGATTTCCTCTGACATTTGGGCCCGCCCTCCCACGTCGTCTCTTCCAATAAACAATGGGCATCCAGCTGAGATGTAGTAGGTACCTGAAGATGACGTCGACTGTGCAAGTATCGAAGAAGAACCGCGAATAAAGAGCAACAGAAGATAGTGTGCGCCTCAGTTGGCAGAAATGCCAGAACAACTTGGGAGCAGAAGGACCCAAACATTTTTTGAAAGAAATAATTATTTCTATGTATGTACCTACCTACCTACCACCAAGTTGACTGCCACGGCCCCCAGCTCGCATGAAGAAAAATTCCTTCTCACACGCCACGCCGTTTTTTTTTTTTTTGTTTTTTCTACTTCAGGAGACCTTGCTGATGGTGATAACAATGTTATTTGGTCATTTATTATAATTAATCATTTAAAAAAATGGCATGAAGGTATATGTGTGATACACGTGGCCTGTGATTGACGATTTCAGACTTGAAGTGGTAAAACAGAAAATCACAAACTTCGGACCTCACAGGATCGCATTCAGACTTCACACTCTTCATTTACATTTTATACCTCAGAAAAATACATTTGTACATACAGTTGTCGGCGTCGTCATTGTTATCGGCGTCGTCGTTGTGGTCGCCGTCAATATATAGACCTATATACCCAGAAACAGGGGAAGAGCCCTCACGAAACAGCTCATCAAAATCGGAAAAGTCTTGATCATTTTATAAGAGCGCGAGCACCGCACTTTCAGAAAAGACACGTTTTTCACTCATTTAAAATCATAATTACATTGTTATACGACGATTAACAACACATGAAAATGGGCAAAACAGGAGGGAATGATAATCAGTGATGCCAGATAATTTTGGGCTGTTTCCCCTAGATCGACTTCGAATATCCCTAGATTGAGACAAAAATCCGTAGATCAAGTTGGAAAATTCCCTGAAAAAATCAGTAGATTTTTTTTATGCAAAAATTATTTTAAAAAATTAGTATTGATATTATCGCCCCAAAAACTAAGGAGTGTTTGATAATATTACCTATTTATTGACTAAATTGAGATTATTTGGCGGGGTTTTTGTCTTCTGTCAGAAGATGTAGGTAGGTACCTACTCGTTTCAGTGAAAATTATCTCCATCTACTGCCTACACCTTATTATTTTTTATTTTTTATTTTAATCTTTCAAAAAAAAATATTTTGGTTTTTTTGTCAAAAATTCTTTTTTTGATTCATTTTTTACTCGAAAAATATTTAACCTCCTGGGATCCTTCAAAAATCCCATTTTTAGCCCCATGAAAGCCCTGTAGATCGCAACAGTGAAATCGGATCGTTTCGGGACCCCCAAAAATGGATTCTACGTCCAAAAATACTTCGAAAACAACTCCTAACTCGATCCCATAGCCAAAAGCCTTCAAAAAAACCTCCCAAAGCCCCATAATAGCCCCATAGCACCCCACGGGTTTGGGAGATCGGGCTGAAAACCTTGCGGGCACAACAAGATGGTAAACCGAGTATTTTGTCAAAATTTCAGATTTTAAAAAAAAATCCTACTGCCCAAAACGGCCCGGGCATTTCGGATTTAGAATGTAGACCTCTTGAAATGGATAATGTCAAATTTTGAGGCCGATCCGAGTCGGCGACCTCCGTCGACAAAACATAGGTGAAGGTAGGTATTATTCTAAGAATAGGTAATAAACCAAAACAAAAAATGTTGAAAAAACATCTTTTGAAAAAATAAAAAAATAAAAAAATAAAAGTTTGAGACGATGTAAAAAAAAAATTGTTTAATTTTTTACATTGACGAAATGAATTTTTGCACAAGTAACCTACCTATATCAAAGAATAAAAACCCTTGTGTAAAATTTGCAGCTTTTTTATTTTTTTATTGTAAGGGCCCGAAATATGCGAAAATGGGCTGGACACGTTGGAATTCCCTAGAAATCTGGAGAAGTGTGGAAAACTCCCTAGATTTGGGTCATTATCAGAAGATCCCTAGACGCTTCCGAAAATCCCTAGAAATCGGAGAAATCCGTAGATCTGGCATCCCTGATGATAATGGAGAATCTCCATTGGAGATGCCGTTTCAAGACAACTGTCTTTTTCAGTTTCTAATTTATTTGTCGTGGCTTATTTTTTGTGGCCAACATCGTTCCGCCATTCCTAAATGCCACTCAAGGTCATTGGCGAGGAGAAAAACGCCGAAACTGTGTATCTGAAAGACACAGAAGCTTTTGAAATCACTCGGGAGCATGTATCACACAGATACATGTGGCACTCCTGGCAAGGTCACGTCGTGTATCACACAGATACGCGTGGCAGTCAACTTGTTAACAAGTACATACACAGGTACTGCTGATTTGCTCACATCCATTTTAATAAAATGTATGAAAGCATGCATTTAATGTTAATCTAATATTTTGGATTGTTGACAATTCTTTCATTAAGATGCCTATTCATGACTTGACATTTTGCTTCCGAGTCTGCGAAGCAGCGGAAGCCTTGTGTTCACTTTCGGGAGCCATAAGATTTTTGTTGTCTGAATTCAAAATTTCCACTCGCATTTTGCGTTTCATAGCCTACTGAACAAAATTTGTTCGGTTCTGTGTCTGTGGGTCTGTCCGCATTTCCTTGTTACGGCCATAATTTCCACAATTTTGAATGAATGTAGCTCAAATTTATTTATTTATATTTTATTTTATTTATTTAATAAATAAATTTTGAGGGATTATGCGGGTAAGGCTCCTTGAGGTCCCATACGAATTTCATCACAATAAAATCAGCGGTACGCGCGCATGCGCTAACGTGAAATTTTTGAAACAGGCATAATTTTCACAATTTCGCTCATATTTTAAAGGATTATAGGTACGCACCTGGCCCCTTAAGGTCTCGTATGAATTTCATCATGATCGAACTAGCGGTACGCTCTGCGCATGCGCTTACGTGGAATTAATTAATTTTCGTTGTTACAGCTCTAATAACCACAGATTTTATCCGATTTAGATCTAATTTTCAGGGATTATGTGGGTAGGGCCCATTGAGGCCCATTTTATAATGGTGTCACTTTAATTGTAACGAGGAAGCTGCTGTGCCATCTCCTTGGCAGTTTATTTACCTACTTTGTTTTACATTTGTTTACATTGTACCTACATGTTTACATTGTTACATACTAAACCTCCCCAATTTACGAGTATTCCTCAACGTATATTTTAGATAATATCTATTAGATTATAATAGATAATAACAATATTATTGTTATAGGTGACACACTCATTTCTATAATCAACAATCAATTTTTTTTTTAAATAACAAAATATCATGATTGATTGCTGGACTGTAACTGCAGTAAGACCACTAAGTAACTTGTAATAGCTGCACCCACCTGAAAGAATGAAACATGTATATAATATATACATATTATGTTTGTCTTTTAAGGAAAATCCCATTGTTATAACAATAGGATTTTCCTTAAAAGAAAAAAAAGTAGGTAGGTACATTGGTAGGAAAAACATACTGAGTGGAGAAGAGGTAAATCAAGCTTGAAAATTCCGTATCCTGAAAACACCACAGCCCTCTTGGTGTATAAGTGAAACTTCAACCTCTCCTGTAAAATGGCAAAATGGATTGATTGAGATTAGTGAAACGGCAGAGCTGCCTGTTGGTTAATTCTAGTAAGTACCTACACTAATAAGAACTATGTAGTAAAAACTGCATAAGGACTATGTAGTAAAAAAAAAAATTGTGTCAATGAACAATTATTTAAAAAACGCTGCAAATTTTACCCAAGGGTTTATTATTCTTCAATTTCAGTTTCTTTCAAATATCACGATTTGATAAAGGTTACGTGTTCGAAAATTAATTTTGTGTCAATAAAAAATTTAAAAAATTGTTCGAACAGATGTGGGACCTCGAAAATGGATTCTGCGTCCGAAATTACTGGGGAAATATTTGACCTCCTGGGAACCTTCAAAAATCCCATTTGTAGCCCCTTGTTAGCCCCACAGTGCCCTACAGGTTTGGGTGATCGTGCTGAAAACCTTGCGGGCACAAACAGATGGTAAACCGAGTATTTTGTCAAATTTTTCAAAAAAAAAAAAAAATCCTACTGCCCAAAACGGCCCGGACGGTGGACGACGTACGGCGGTCGGACATTTCGTTTTTGGAATCTAGACCTCTTGAAACGGATAATGTCAAATTTGACCTATGTAATAATACACCTGGTGTACCTATTATTCCAAGAATAATAAACCAAAAATTAAAATGGACGGATGTGGGACCCTGAAAAATGTATTATGCGTCCAAAATTACTCGGCAAACGATTCTTTAAAACCCGTCCAGTCCAGTGACCAAGTGCAATACAATATAATTTATTACATTATAATTTAAATAAATTAATAAATTTCATCAATACCAAACTCCTAAATAAATTACTTGCATTTTCTATCAAGTAATCACTCTGATCATCAACGCAGAGTTCGTAAAGGGTTTCGTAAATTCCTTCGGACTGTAACAAGAACACAACAAACGTTTTGCAGGTTTGGCAAGTGTATTGGTTAGACGACTTACGGAGACATTAGTGAATGTATTCGTGAATCCATTTTTCCCACGATACTGAGAAAATCTTACCATTGTAGAAACTCTGTGGCAAGGGATGACTATTGCCGTTATGAGCAGACCTGAACTAGCTATTGTCGTGATTCTGAATAATAATGGAACCGAAGTGTTCACTAAAGCGTGATATGTATAAGCGAAGCAAACAAACACCAGTACAGGAACAGTTACTGCAATAGGTACAGAATACGCCCTATTCATCGAAGCAGCGATCTCGATGAGCTGCGAGTGACACTTCACGACGGACTCGAGCTTTTTGGTGTAAAACGCATTTTTTCGGGACCGCGCCGTTTTGTACAAAAACTTTCGAAGGCATTTGAGCCGAACGAATAAATCCATAACCATCAAATTGAACTTTTGAATGTGAAATATTAAAATGACTGAGGTTAGCACTTGACAAGTTACGCTGATAAAATAATCTAAGGTTAAATCTACATGTGCGATCACCTGGGCGAGTTCAGTTAATTGTGTGACAATTTGTAAACCAACCAAGACAATTTGCGCTTTTGTTGTGCTTTTTGAGCAGATCACCCCAATCGTGTACAAGTAGGAATCCACCCCATCCATCTGGTTTGCTATTTCTTTAAATAGGCTACTTTTAATTTCAGGTACAGAGAGAAACGTTAAGTTGCTCAACACAATTGTGAATTTCTGGAAAAAATAGAGATAGGTTGAAATGCTGTAGTCATCGAATGAATCGTATATCATTATCAAAAACCAAACGGGTTCAGCAATCACCAATACCAAAATCACACTTCCGACGAAGAACCCCTTTAAAAGCCGAAATTTATTCTTGGAGAGAGTGAAATCCATTTTCATCCACTTACCAACGCCGACTGACCTCTTGACTATCAAGGTCGGGACCTCTTCGCTTTTAAGGGCCATTCAAGCAAGCGGTTATTGAAATAACAGTTTATAACCTGCTTATAAATATTGTTGAGACGATTTTCACAGTGAATACAAACATTCTTACGATATTGCAACGCACGAGAAAAGTTGGCTTTTAGCACTTAGTCAGTGGACTTTAGCGGGATAAATAAATAAATATAATTTATTTATTTTTATGTACTCTTTTAAAATGTACTTGTTGATTTCCGATGACAACAAAGATATTATCTTTATTGTCATCGGCAATCAAAAGTACATAAAAAAAAGTACTGGGATAGGACAAACGTCGGAGAGAATAACAAAATCATCGCGTGTCGAAAAAAATCGCCCACGGCATAAAACTCCTTTAAGGAGTTTTATGGTTGATAAGGAGTCTCCTTATCAACCAGGAACTCTTTGAGGGACCTCTTAAATTGACGGAACGGAGAATCATTGGGGAGGACAACTAGAACTACTGATAGTAGATACATAATATCGTAATTAGAAAAATTTAATGTTACAACTTCGCTTACTTTCAGTTGGGATTCCATATTGATATTGAGAAGCTTTCTGTACAAGGCTGAGTGGTATGCTGTGAACTGAGAGAAAAAAAAAAAATTATTTTACCCTTCAAAATAGCAACTGCTCAACTTAACAACAACAAAACTTGTTGTTATATATTAATATATTGTACAAAAACGAGATGATTATGAATGTTAGTGTGTGTAATTTGTGGATGTCTGGCCTAAAACTGAACTATCAGGCTTTTCATTCTTTACGACGGGTCGCGACGGGAACATATATGAGAACATATTACTGTACATCAGAAACTTAAGAGTAGTGCGATTTCGGTTTTTTTTCTCGGGTCATGACAATGTCATGAGGACGTCATGTCCTTTAAGCGCCTGACCCGATAAAAAAGCCAAACCCGCACTACTTAGAAGTTACTCGGATAACGTGACTTTGTTTGTAGGGAGGCTGGGACGAACTCAAAAATCACGTTGACTCGAAATGTGATGGCTTTAGAGTGAAATTTAGAAGAGAGAGAGACGCAAATGTATGACATACCTACCATATTAAAATTTAATAAGGTAGGTATGCAAATTTTGCAGTTTGACACAATGTCATTGCATTAAGCTACACACACATGCACATTGCATTGTTTTCATTTTTATTAAGATTAAGCGTTAGGTTTTTCGAATCATAAAAAAAAAGGAAAAATTTCCGTACGTTTGCGCAACTCTAGAACTACGATTATTCTACTTTTCAAGGTTAACGAAAACTTGTGAACGCTCGTGAGCACGACTTATATTTTCCTAAATACGACTTACCATTTTGTGAATTCGTTCTGACAATAATTGTGCAATTATTGCGCTTTTGGTTCCCCATTGCCTCGTCCCCCTGAGTTGGGAGGAGTTCGCCCTCCGATTGAAAGCAAAAAATTATTGAAACACGCGGTCACCCATTTACGAGATACTAACCCGACGTTGCTCAACTTCGCTGATCGAGGGAAACGGTAGTTTACCCTAGGCCACTCCGGACGAGCATTTTTATTCATATTTGTATTTATTAATAATTATATGTCCATTAAATGTTAATGGACTGATAAAAATCCAAAACTTCAACTGAAAAAGTACGAATCATTACACAAAATGCAGCTGCTAGGTGTATAGCATTTATAAAAGAAGCTCTGTAAGACGTCCGTCATGCTGAAGGAAGCCCTGGCCCTTGTGAAGGTTTTTTTTTTTTTTTTTGGAGTGGCGCCAACGTGGTTTTTGCATAATATGTATAATATTATTATTGCCGGTGTATGCAGTCGTACCTAGTGCTGGGACTGGCAAAAACGAAGGGATATTTTTCGTCTTAATTTCACCATTCTGGCTATAACGTAATCTACACTGGGCTCCACGAATGATTTAAAAAAAAAAGAAGTAAATAAAAAAAAAAAATCCTGGAAAGATCATCCTTTAGAAGTTACAAAGGCTGGTCAAAATGGCAGAAAAAACGTCTCCATTCCTTACAGGGCCTTGGGAAAAATTAAATAGTTGAATCCCGAGGCCTGACTGCGTGTTTCAGCTTTCAGTTTCAAATCTCAAAAATTGCCGCGCGTAACTATAAGGATTTTTGAACAGAAAATTTGTACCAGGAGGGGTGAGGCTGAATCCGAATTTGTTGTTGGAAATGTAAATTTCACTTTTCGAGGAGTCCAGTAAGTAAATACGAATAATATTACACATTTAATGTCATTTCCACAGAGCCCCTTACGTAGGAAATATTTCGCTATACAGGTAAGTCATGCGGGCTTTGTTTCCAATTTCCTGTAGGCGTTCCCGAGGAAAATCAATTTCCGTTATTCGCCACTTACTTGTTTAGCTACTGTTGATGTCGGGCCTAGAAGCGTCTTCACGAACAAAACCACCTTTATTGTTTCGTTGAATATTACGTATTGCACGTTCGGTGGTGAGCCTGAGGAGATCAACATGTTGGCAGAAAAGTATGATATGCTGAGTATGCGGCAGAACAAGTCAATTGTAACGAAGAAAATTGAAGGAGCCATGATTCCGTTGATCAGTTCAGCCGCTTTGCTCAGTTCAAACGCACTTTCCGCTAATACCTCCAATTTGTATACAGTTTTCAATGTGCCGGGTCCCTTTGTACTTGCCTTTTTAGTGAATCTGAAATAATAAAATGCTGTAGCTCTTTGTGCAGCAGATACCTTAATAATATTAGGGTATCTGCTTATATTATAAGAACCAATACGAACCTAATTATGATCTGCAATCGCTTTAGTATGTTCTCCACCGGTTCACTTACACAGTTAATCATACCATATTCGTGTACGACACATGCAATGGTCAAAAATGTCTCAATCCAGGCAAACACATCCGTTACATCTTGCCACTTGCTCTTCATTGCTTTCAGCATCATAAGATAAACGAGGATGAGCATGAAAATATCAACCCACTTATACTTGGCTTGGTGAGATATGCGAACGCCGATGCCAGTCAGTCGGGAGTCGATGGATTCCAGCTGACGAACAAACGACAGGATTTGGCGACCTTTGGGAAACAGGAAAATGATAGAGAGGAGCGACGTGATGAAATTGACTACACACTGGTCAGTCTTCGTTTTCATCATAATGGAGTAACGAGATTGATCTTCTTGTATCGTCATGGCCAACTGCACAGTCATGATGGCTAAAAATATGAGGCAGTACCCGAATTGTAATGGGTGGATGGTCACACGATCAGGAGAGACCTTGAATGGAAATGAACCGCAAGCACGACTCACTACAAAAACAGACGAAAACCCAAGACTCATAGCGAAATTCTTAGCTGGTTCGTGCTCATACAACGATAAAGACTAAAGTGGAGTAAATTTTACATCCTCGAACCATAATACTCAATACTTTAATTCACTCTTCTGGGAAGAAATCCAATAGAATTACCTACCACAACGCCACTATTCAGATTATAAGTGTTGAGAGTTAGGTAAATGGCTTCGAAAATCAACAGCATCGATCTGCTAACGATATTGAATAGTGCAAGATGTTCTCATAAGTCGGTATCTTTCAAATTGATTTGTTATTTATTCATAAGCAATACTAAATTAAATCTTTATGCAAATTTGCATAAAATAAATTAAACTCAATGAGGATTATAGCATCAGGAATTGGATTTTCAGCTGCTCGAGAATCAAATTTCCACCCTCAAAGAACTTGGTTTTCACCATCAAGAACCGGATTTTAGCATCCGAAATCGGATTTTCAGTCGCTCAAGAATTGGATTTTTGCACCAGGAATCGGATTTTCAGCCACTCATGAATCAGATTTCCTCCCTCCAAGAACTTGGTTTACAGCAGAAGAAATTCTAGAAATCAATAGAATAGCTCTACTAACGAAATTGAATCCAGGAGGTTCTCATAAGCCAGTACCTTCAAAATTGGTTTAAAATGTTTTTTATTCATAGATTCACATCCAGGAAATCTCATTACAATCCCCACGATGCATTACCTACTGAACTCAACAACGTTATTAAGATTCCGGTTCTGTTTCAAGAGGTGTCATCTCCAAATGATTTGGAGATGACTGGATAATGAATACGAGGTACGTGACGATGGATGACGCTCCCTGCAAATTAAAATTCGAAATTACCTACGTAATAATGGCGATAATTGATTACTGCTGATTATGAAAGACTATAATTTACTGAATTGTAAAATTTACAATTCATGTATTCACTATGTATTTAATGTGATTTAATACATAGTAATGTATTGTTTGCGGAGGCCACCTACCGTAGCGATAAGTGGAGGGTCGATGTCGAAAAAACCATTTGCACTGAAAATGACTCTGCCGCATAGGAAAATGTGAAGTTTCAGCTTTTCCTGTAAAATATGAAACGCACGGTTGAACATTGTTGGTCCCGGAACAACGTTCAATGATAGTCCTGGAGCCGAGCCCGAAAATCGCATTTCATTTTGGGAGAAGGTTTGACCATAAATATTACAAATCTAGTCGATTCTGAGAGAGGAAATGCTAGTCTGCCATTTCAAAGCGGGGGCTACCAAAAATGGCGGCCATGTAAAATTTTCAGAAAATGCGAAAAATTTACTCATTTTAGGATGGATGAAACTTTTACACATGATAGTTTATGTGGAATTAAGGATGTTTCCATAAGTCTGCCTAATTTTACCGGGGGCTAAACCCCGGCAGACTCAAATTCAAAAAGTGAACTTTTAGGGTTCAAAATTTACAGTCGTTGGGACGGTTCAAAATTTTACACGTGATTATACATGTATAATGAAGGACTTTGACACTAGTCTGCCGAGCCCACGCGGGTGTTCAGTACTGGCAGACTTCAATTGAAAAAGTGCCAAATTTTGGAATAAATTTCATCAATTTTGGGAGGTTTGAAATTTTTATGCGTTGAAGATCTAGTGGTGTAAGAACGATTGAGCGTAGTCTGCCATCGATATTCGGGGGCTTTCCATTGGCAGACTCGAATTCAAAAAGTGCAAATTTTGGAGTTGAAATTCAACTACTTTGGGAAAGCTGCAATTTTGGTAAATTGTAGTGTCTAATGTGTGTATGCTTTGTAACGTAGTCTGCCATCGATATTCGGGGGCTTTCCATTGGCAGACTCGAATTCAAAAAGTGCGAATTTTGGAGTTAAAATTCAACTACTTTGGGAAAGCTGCAATTTTGGTAAATTGTAGTGTCTAGTGTGTGTATGCTTTGTAACGTAGTCTGCCATCGATATTCCGGGGCTTTCCATTGGCAGACTTACTTTAAATAGAAAAAAACCGAAGTTGCAAATTTCAAATGTAAAATTCAACTACTTTGGGAAAGCTGCCATTTTGGTACATTGTAGTGTCTAGTGTGTGTAAGCTTTGTAACGCAGTCTGCCATCGATATTCCGGGGCTTTCCCAGTGGCAGACTGACTTTAAATAGTAAAATACGGAATTTTTCCACTTTTGAGGTAAAATATTACCTTCCTTGGGATGAGTCAAATTTTGATATTTGATTACATTGTAATACTACCAAGGCAGAGGATACTTTCTGACATCGTCTGCCAACGAAATACATGTGTTCTTCTCGGCAGACTTACACTATGCTCTTATAGGTATTCATCACAATATAGGCTTTTTATTATTATAGTCCAGTCAAATAAAACATCTTACCTTGCAAAATGGTGGTGGGGGGGGGGGGGGTAGATCTTTTTTGATACGTTGTCTGGGTGGATGTGTACATGAACAACTCAAGTTTGCGACCTCGGAAGCCGACTGGAACATTCTCAAAAACACGAAAAACCACAAAATTGCTCGTTTTTCACGCCGAAGGACCACTTTTTCGATAAAAACCTCGATATCATTTTTTATAGTAGGTAAACAAAATTTATAACAATAATTGTTCAAATTATTTGAGACAGATTGGTTTTCCTAGCAATCATAGATCCAGCTACCTAATCAATATTTAGCACGTTTCGCATATGTACGTGCCAAATATATTTGGCCAATTTTAGCGATTTTTGCGTTTGTGTCACTCGGGAAAATTGTACTATCATTTCTATTATCATATCGTCGGCTGGGAGGTAAAAGGGCGAATCCGCCAATTTTGTGATTTATCTAGAGGAATCCTATTCATCTAGCCGAATCCTATTTATCTAGAGGAATCCTATTTGGTACTTTTCCGTTATACCCCCCCCCCCCCCCACTCGATTTCGTGTTCATAAACACCCCTCCCGATGGTTTTAAGACACCCAAATTCAAGTCCTTTTCAGTTATAACACCCCCCCCCCCCCCCACCGCCCCGAACTCGATTTCTAGCCCCTCCCGATGGCTTTAAGGCACACAAAGCCAACCAAAATCGAATGGGGGGTGGGGGGGGGGGGGTTATAACGGAAAACTACCTCCTATTTATCTAGAGGAAATCGCGATTTCCCAAAATCAATACAACGGTGGATTCGATCTTTTACCTCCCAGCTCTCTGAGGCTTCTGGGTGGGTTTATATTATAAACCCACCCAGAAGCCTCAGAGAGGTCTGAGAGGGTACTCCCCCGTCCCTCCCCCCATCCACTTTATTTTTCTTTCTTAAATTTTATATATATCATAATACCCAATTAAAGATCGAGATAAACAATTAAAAAAATACACTCTACTACCAACCGAGAAAACGAATTTAAACCAAAATATGAAACGTCCAATCTTACACCGCTCGGTAAGCGGAAGCACGTATTACAAAACGTTTTTGGCTGTAGCTCGGAAACTATTGGCCCGATTCCAAATTTCTTTTTTTCTCGTGAAAGCTGATTAAATTCCCCGTCACAGTTATTTCATGTGAAATTTTGATTTGATCTTTGATATGGGAGGTGTGGGCACGGCAAAAAAGTGGCACATTTTTAAAGAAAAAAAAAAGTGTTTCCTTGCACATCTCTGCCTATAACTCGGGAACGGTTTGTCTGATATTACTTTTCTTTTCATTTGGCGAAAGCCGATTAAATTTTAAGTAATGGATGACACATTGCATGTCTATTGAAACGACAACAGTGCCACTAGTATTCGTCGCAAAGGGTGGAAACAAGAGATTTGACCATCCAAGACCACCTTTTCTGGACATTTTCTTTGCTCCCTCCGAGACTATTTCTCCGATCGAAAATTCATTGCCCCCACGCAAATGCTGATTGAATTTCCTTTCAAAACTGATATTAGGATTTTCCCGGAGACCTCAGGAAAAGCCCGTAAAATGACTACTCAAATAGGTTTTCAGAGGGAACATTGCTGATTCCCCGCAATATTATCAAAGAGCACTTCCAGCTGTTATAACTTTGAAATGGTTAGTCGTAGTCAAAAAATGCGTAGAATGAAAGTTGTAGATCATGAAATTTTACATCATTTGATCATTCTAGTTAGTTGATCATTCTAGATTAGCTGCCGCCGTAGCAGCGATTACGGTGAAAAGTGATCTCTTTTGGTGGTGCAAACCCGTGTTTGTTGTCTTTATATGTTTTACGACCTGCTAATCTGAAAACTAGGATGATCAAATGATGTAAAATTTCATGATCTACAACTTTCATTCTACGCATTTTTTGACTAGGACTACCCATAACAGCTGGAAGTGCTCTTTGACAATTTTGCGGGTAATCAGCTATGTTCCCTCTGAAAACCTATTTGGGGAGGCATTTTATGTGCTTTTCCTGAGGTCTCCGGGAAAATCCTAATATCAGTTTTGAAAGGAAATTCAATCAGCTTTTGCGTGGGGGCAATGAATTTTCGATCGGAGAAATAGTCTCGGAGGGAGCGAAGAAAATGTCTAGAAAAGGTGGTCTTGGATGGTCAAATCTCTTGTTTCCACCCTTTGCGACGAATACTAGTGGCACTGTTGTCGTTTCAATAGACATGCAATGTGTCATCCATTACTTAAAATTTAATCGGCTTTCGCCAAATGAAAAGAAAAGTAATATCAGACAAACCGTTCCCGAGTTATAGGCAGAGATGTGCAAGGAAACACTTTTTTTTTTCTTTAAAAATGTGCCACTTTTTTGCCGTGCCCACACCTCCCATATCAAAGATCAAATCAAAATTTCACATGAAATAACTGTGACGGGGAATTTAATCAGCTTTCACGAGAAAAAAAGAAATTTGGAATCGGGCCAATAGTTTCCGAGCTACAGCCAAAAACGTTTTGTAATACGTGCTTCCGCTTACCGAGCGGTGTAAGATTGGACGTTTCATATTTTGGTTTAAATTCGTTTTCTCGGTTGGTAGTAGAGTGTATTTTTTTAATTGTTTATCTCGATCTTTAATTGGGTATTATGATATATATAAAATTTAAGAAAGAAAAATAAAGTGGATGGGGGGAGGGACGGGGGAGTACCCTCTCAGACCTCTCTGAAGCTTCTGGGTGGGTTTATATGATAATAGAAATGATCGTACAATTATCCCGAGTGATACAAACGCAAAAATCGCTAAAGTTGGCCAAATATGCGAAACGTGCTAAATATTGAGTAGCTGGATCTATGAATGCTAGGAAAACCAATCTGTCTCAAATAATTTGAACAATTATTGTTATAAATTTTGTTTACCTACTATAAAAAATGATATCGAGGTTTTTATCGAAAAAGTGGTCCTTCGGCGTGAAAAACGGGCAATTTTGTGGTTTTTCGTGTTTTTGAGAATGTTCCAGTCGGCTTCCGAGGTCGCAAACTTGAGTTGTTCATGTACACATCCACCCAGACAACGTATCAAAAAAGATATACCACCCCCCATTTTGCAAGGTAAGATGTTTTATTTGACTGGACTATAATAATAAAAAGCCTATATTGTGATGAATACCTATAAGAGCATAGTGTAAGTCTGCCGAGAAGAACACATGTATTTCGTTGGCAGACGATGTCAGAAAGTATCCTCTGCCTTGGTAGTATTACAATGTAATCAAATATCAAAATTTGACTCATCCCAAGGAAGGTAATATTTTACCTCAAAAGTGGAAAAATTCCGTATTTTACTATTTAAAGTCAGTCTGCCACTGGGAAAGCCCCGGAATATCGATGGCAGACTGCGTTACAAAGCTTACACACACTAGACACTACAACGTACCAAAATTGCAGCTTTCCCAAAGTAGTTGAATTTTACATTTGAAATTTGCAACTTCGGTTTTTTTCTATTTAAAGTAAGTCTGCCAATGGAAAGCCCCGGAATATCGATGGCAGACTACGTTACAAAGCATACACACACTAGACACTACAATTTACCAAAATTGCAGCTTTCCCAAAATAGTTGAATTTTAAATCCAAAATTTGCACTTTTTGAATTCGAGTCTGCCAATGGAAAGCCCCCGAATATCTATGGCAGACTACGCTCAATCGTTCTTACACCACTAGATCTTCAACGCATAAAAATTTCAAACCTCCCAAAATTGATGAAATTTATTACAAAATTTGGCACTTTTTCAATTGAAGTCTGCCAGTACTGAACACCCGCGTGGGCTCGGCAGACTAGTGTCAAAGTCCTTCATTATACATGTATAATCACGTGTAAAATTTTGAACCGTCCCAACGACTGTAAATTTTGAACCCTAAAAGTGCACTTTTTGAATTTGAGTCTGCCGGGGTTTAGCCCCCGGTAAAATTAGGCAGACTTATGGAAACATCCTTAATTCCACATAAACTATCATGTGTAAAAGTTTCATCCATCCTAAAATGAGTAAATTTTTCGCATTTTCTGAAAATTTTACATGGCCGCCATTTTTGGTAGCCCCCGCTTTGAAATGGCAGACTAGCATTTCCTCTCTCAGAATCGACTAGATTTGTAATATTTATGGTCAAACCTTCTCCCAAAATGAAATGCGATTTTCGGGCTCGGCTCCAGGACTATGAACAAGCCAGGAGACAGAATCTGCCGGACGATCGCCTTGTATTTGATACCAACTCTACGATTGCGTAAATTATTTCCATCGTGTTAGAAAAGCTTTTTTTGCGCGTGCTTTTATACTTACAATTTCAGGACCGGTCTGATGCCGGTTCTCCATAAATTTTTGATAAAGAATCATTTGACACTCGTCGAACTGAAAAGAAAAGTCAATACCTATAATATAGGTAGGTATAATATAGGTATAATTGGTATATAAAAGTCAAATCGCACATGCAGATACGTTATGCACTATGCATGGAGGGATAGAGAGGAGAGTTCACTAAATAGGACTTCATGTGCCGTAGTCGACGGTGGTGCTATCCCTACGGAACGTAGTGAACTACACATAGTACCTTCAAACCCGACTAGAGTGAGCCACTAGCCCTTCTTACGATGGAAAGCCCCAAATACCTCACTAAACGGATTTATCTTCCACTGTTGTGCTACTACAGATTGAAGGAACCATCAGATGTTTCTCTGAATAACGAAATTGATTGTGTAGTTGTGTACACTGTGAATGCAAACGACACGTCGGAATTCGCAGGGCGCCATCTTCAGAACCATCTTCTGGTTCAATTTTGGTAACTTACCACCATCAAAGTTCTCTATTCCTCCATGTGCACTATGTATACAATGTATGTCATAGTCACCTACAGGTGACTTTCATGAATTGCTTACAGCTTTGGTTAGGGAACAGCAGGTTGTCAAAACCATCCAGAAAATATACGAAGACGAGATCAATCTTATCCCCACGCAGAATGCAACATTAGCTAGCATAGCAAAGTCAGGTTGGTCCCATAAGAACCAACAACACAGCCCTAAAATCCACTCGAAGAACATGCTGAATACCAAAACAAGTATTACGGAGCCAAAACGTTTCCCCAAGGCAGCAGCCAATCGACGTACTTGAGAATAACACGACCCTAAACGAGTTAGTGTGCTTATCGGGCAGTCGGATTTGTAGGAGATGACTTGTTTTGTGATCAAGTGAACTCTTTTTATAATTTCCTCGACAGGTTCTGTGATGTTACTCGCACTTCCCAAGCTTATCATGTCCCGCATGACTGACATTTTTTCGATAGCAAGAAATATACGTTGCACGAACGTACGAAATAAATGTATCGCTACCGCCAGATGAACGACGTGTAAGGTGAAAATGAAAAGTAAAAAGTACACATTCACAGACAAGTTCCATTCGTTGGGGTGAAACCCTCGAACAGCCAATAAATTGTCAGCTTTTTCTGTGCTCTTCAAAAAGCGCGAAACAGTACCCTTTAACGACATCATCATGGTTATCAAACTACATACCATTAGTAGGTCTACAACTAACTTCTGGACAATTATTGTTTCGTATACTTGACTAGGTATTAGGCCACTTTGTTCCATGAAAGTAAAACAAGTGTAGACAACAACCATGATGGCCACGAAAGCGCTGTAACATGACCTGAACACTGTATATGTCCAAGTTCTATCTTTTAGGGCTAATGGAAAGGTGCCACACAGTTTTGATAGAAAGAACATGGCATTTGGAGGGACACTAACTTTGGGAATGGTCGTTAGATAGCGTGTGCTCAGCGGTAATTTAATATTCAGAACATTTTACGCTATTGGATCAATACAGGGCTTGGTTGGGATGGACTTCAATTAGGCTCTCAACTGATCAGTTTTGGCAGAAAAAAAAAACTGATGCAAAGTGGTTTGGTGAAAGAAGCCACGTTGGAGTTTACCTACCTAGTAAATGTATCCTATAATGTTCGGATACCTACTAGGGTTGCCGGACCTACTATATTATACTATTCTATAATTATATTATAATATAGTATTGATTATAATAAAGTATGTATTCTACTATGTCTTAGTTCTGAACTACTATAATATGTAGTATATTATACTAAATAACTACTAGGTACCTATATTTTGTACGGTGTCGGCCAAAATATACCTACTATACCTACTGGTGAAAAACCACGGGTTTGGGCGATCAGGCTGAAAACCTAGCGGGCACAACTAGATGGTAAACCGAACATTTTGTCTAAATTTCAGATTAAAAAAAAGCCTACCTACTGCCCAAAACGTTCCGGACGGACATTTCGATTTTTGGAATCTAGTCCTCTTGAAACGGATAATGTCAGATTTTGAGGCCGATCGGAGTCGCCGACCTCCGTCGCGAATACAAAGGTGTATTATTCCAAGATTAATTACGCAAAATCTGGCAACCCTAGTACCTACCTCAAACAAACCTTACTTTATTAGATAAAGTAAGGTTTGTTATAAAACCTCAAACAAACCTTACTTTATTAAATAAAGTAAGGTAAGTTATAAATTCCCTAAAGAAATTTTCTTTAGGGAATTTATAACTTACCTACCACCACTATAACTAAACTACGACGTCAATTAAATCTAATTCAAATAGTCTTATCAAATTTTGATAAGGTACACTGTGATAAGTGTAAGTGACACTTGTAAGTGTTAAAAACACTTAACATAAACTTACTAAGTGTACGTGTTCAACGTGGGAGGTTTTATGTGGTGCTGATTCTACTAAGGAAGGATTCTAAGGAGTGCTCACATGTTTTGTGTTAATCATCCTGCCAGGTGTTTTATTTATTTATTTTTTTTTTGTTTATTTTTAAGGGAAGTAGGTACAAACTACCTACTTTGTTACATGATAATATTATTCGCTTTGATGTAGAAGTTTGATTGTAAATTTTACTTGTAGAGAATGGATAATGGAAAAGCTGGGTTACCCTCACCTCAGTTATTTTTTTAGGGGCCTGAGGCAAGTGTAACACAGGTTGGTTGCTTCAAGATATTTTTTTCCCTTTCTAATATTTTAAGAATATTATAACTCCTTTTTTTGAAAAAGAAGGTTGCCTTAAGGTATTTTTTACTTTTTCAAATCTATGCCGGGAACCGTACACGATTGTCGCCATCAAATCTATTATAGGTATAACTCCCATTTTGAATTGGGAAAGGACTAATACAAATTAAAATATCTACAAGTTTTTTGGTTATTTTGTAATGCTGTTTCTGATTACACTTGCCCCGTATGAATTAAGTGAAGTTGCACGTGAAAATAGGCCAGATTTACACTTTTACAGATTTACACTCGCCCCTCACATGGTGGGGCAAGTGTAACTTTGATCCCAGTTTGCATATTGCTCATTACTTTGAAGTTAATCGAGCTTTTGACTTCAAAATGTAACCAATAATCAAGCACAGTTTGATAAACCTATGATCAAATTTTCAAGAAAATTGGATGGAAATTGAGGTGTGATGAGCGGTCAAAATTCTACTAACGATTTTCTGGAATATCGAGGTTTGACAAAGTTTAATTCCAAGTCGTGAGTCATCACTCTATATATTTATAAAACCTTACAACAATAACTTTAAAAGGCTTCTTTTAATGTGACAGCATCGATATTAGATTTTTCCCTGGAATTTTAGAAGATCTCAATACCGATTCCAGTTTTCAGACAATTTACCCCATTAAGTACATAAACATACAAAACAGCTGTTAGCCCCCACAGTTCTTATATTATTCGAAAAAATAGTTATCGCAGTTGTGCGAAAAGAAGTTAGGTAGTTATGTACAATATTACTTAATAAGCACCCCAATAAAGTTGGCGGACTTTATTGATATGCGATGTATCAAGGAAGTGGTGAAAATCAAAGTGTTCACGATTAAAAAGCGAGATGAATGAAGTGATATGAGAGTATTTTTCGTAGCAATCGCTAAGGTAAAATTAATTAAAGAATTAACTTTAATTCTTCGTTGGCGAAAAAATGCAAATGTAAAACACACACCAGTCAGTTGAATTGGTGGGAAAATTAAAGTAAACGAAAACTAATGAAAGTGAAGCAAGCAAGGAATCCCTTGCACAATGTCCCCTAGATACCCCCTAATTAACAGTCATTTTTATAATTTATTAATTATCAATCTAAGCCTAAAACTGTGTGATAGAATATAACGTAAAATATTCAACGATTGCGATTCAACGGATAAAATCTGTAATAGACACAACATTAAACTAGGTAACCTAATGTGAAAGTCAATAAAAATAAAACAGACAATTTGAATTGCACAGTGAACAAAATGAACAGTTCGAATGTCACAAAATGGAGATCAAAATATATTCTATTTCCAATATGTACCTACTCAACTAATCGTCAGTCAACTTAAGATAAGATTATAGATGAAAAAGAAGAAAGGGCAAAATCGAAACACAAAGCACATTCAGTGAATCACATTCTTGGACAACACAAGGCCTTAATTCGAAGTAACAGTACAGATTTAGAGAGCACTTCTTGTACAAAGCTCTGGTCTAAAGGAAGACGAGGTTCCGATATTCAGGATGATGTCGATATCCACCTGCGAAAGGTGCGAGACCTCGTAAGAAACAGTCAAATTTTGATTTCTGTCCTTCGTCAGCCAAGTCGGCTCGGGACGAACTTTCCATGTTTTAAACTGTCCTCACTATCAAAAACGGGATGACGTGGAGGAACAGTGAGAGCGTCTGAATGCAAGAGCTGTCGGTGACGCCTTTCGTCCTGAACGTCTGGATGGCCGAGTAGTCACTGAGGCCGGCGGCATTCCTTGTTGCAACCCTGAAGTTGTATTCAGAGTCAGAATCAAGGTCGACAATCGTGTACGGTTCCCCTGTCAAACATGTATCCATTGTGACTCAATGCGATTGCTACATCAATATTTTTCATGCTTGACATAATACGTATTCATCATAATCTTACAGAATACATCTTGGTATTGCCCTTTTTCAATGGGCACCCTTTGAGACCGTTTTATGAACTGTATCCGGTAGCCAATGACTCGTTCCCTGCTTACGGCATGGAGATGAAATTGAGCTGATCTTGCTCCGGTTCCCAATACTCCAACAGCAGCTGGTGGAGAAGGTTTCGTACCCTCCATTAATTCGACAGTCTGGAAACGGCAAGTTGTTTATCATTTTTTTGAAATGTGAAGCTATGATGCAACAGACAAATATGGAAGTGTACGGAAATAAGAAGAAGGAAACGATGATACCTTTCTGATTTCTCCCAAGGAGTTGTTAGCATAACATTCATACAATCCCAACACGGTTTTGTCAACCATCTTCACCTGCAAAATATAATATTAGTAGAAATAGAGACTTTCTGTTTGAATGGAAAAACTAGGGTTCTAGATAACCCACCTGCAGGACAGATCGGTCCCCTTCTTCAATAACATTCGTAGTATTCGGGTCCAGGGTGTCATTGTTACGGGACCAAATGTACGTGGCTGGAGGTCTGGCGCTGGCTTGACAGGTAATATTAGCTATTCCTTTGGGATAGCCGTAAGCTCTGTCTCGTTGCGTGAGGTTATCCGACACCCATCGAGGCTTGTCTGAAAATGAATAAACTCTTGAAGACACGATAATTGATTCTTGCTGCGACATTACAATAATAATCAAATCTTTCAAAAATTCCGGCTACCTGTGTGAACATGGTTCTATGAAGAAAAACTCCCGGAAAAATGTAATTTATGCTCATTTGTTTTTGAGGTTTTTGATGGTTTAAAAAATGTTAGGCTAAATGAAAATATATATTCGGAATCTACATTAAATTTGCTATAAGATGACTGTATTTTGAAGAAGTTCGAGTGAAGTCGGTGATTACTGAAAAATTCGGTGTAAAGGAAGGTCCAAAACACACACACAAAAAACCGTATTCGCACCAACTATCAAAACGGCTATTATTTTCGGATTCAACACCCTCAAAAACCCCTAAAGAAGGCAAACAAACCTCGCAGGTTTTTATTTATTTCATTTTATTTGTAGATCGGTGTAAGGTATTCTATGCAACGTCCAAAATCCCATTATATCTAGTGCAGGTGAGATTCAAAACCCATTTATTCAGTTTTCGACTTATCGAGACCGGGAGTTTTTTCTGCCTTTACCAAATCGCGGGAATTTTTCTTCCGGTTACCAAGAGAAATGAATAATATTCATTAAAATATGACCAAGACAATTAGGACTGAAGTTGGGAACGAACGAGTTTGCAACAGAATCATGTAGGTGTCGCTAGTTCCCTAGCGTTGTAGTTTTGTCTTTTGGCTGGGGAGTGTCGCTAGTTCCCTAGCGATTGTGGTTTAAATCATGATAGGATAAATAATAGTATTGGCTATATTTGGTAAACTCCCTGGGATTCTTCAGTGATCTCACATTGTGCAATTTGCTTCGCCCTTGGGGGGAGGGCGAGGCAGGAGAGAGGAAGCGCCCGCATCCCCAGAGGGAGGGGACAGGCGGTGGTGACGCATTTAATGCGTCGCATTATTATGACAGTGACTTGTGTACGAAGAGCTTGTCGAGTTCATATCGTATGTGGCGCGGTATTGCGAAGTAATGACATTACATTGTGTCCTGTGCACAAGGGAAAATCCGTGAGTTCTTATCCCATGTGGTACATGATGTACATGGATATTTCATAGTGGTGAAATATCCTGATAATTAAATGATATACCTATAAACTGTGTTGCATGTTATACATGATACATATAAATTGTGGATATTTATATTATGGGTATTTCATGGTGCTTACATGATACATATAAATTGTATTGTATATAAATTGTGTTGTATATAAATTGTGTTGTATAATGTTGTGGTGTTCTGAGTAAACCACAGTCTGAATAGAGCTACAGGGCATAGTTTGTGTTGGTTACAAAGATAACCACAGTCAAGCAACTATGCATGCTAGCTATGTTGGTTACGAAGATAACCACAGTGTGTACAGCTACAGGAGATAGCTGTGTTGGTTCAATTCCCTCATGGATTACGAATCGACCTAACATGTATTATAGTATGGTATATGGTATTACACAATATAAGAAACAATTTACAATATGGTATGGTATGGTATGGTTCAGCAAACCAGGCAGCATTTGGCCTCTTAATGGTTTTGTGTAATGTGCCCTCCTCCAACCCCTTATAGGCACTCCCAACCTCACATAACTGTGGTTATCTTTGTAACCAACACAGCTATCTCCCGTAGCTGTACACACTGTGGTTATCTTCCTAACCAACATAGCTAGCATGCATAGTTGCTTGACTGTGGTTATCTTTGTAACCAACACAAACTATGCCCAGTAGCTCTATTCAGACTGTGGTTTACTCAGAACACCACAACATTATACAACACAATTTATATACAACACAATTTATATACAATACAATTTATATACCACACAATTTATATGTATCATGTAAGCACCATGAAATACCCATAATATAAATATCCACAATTTATATGTATTATGTATAACATGCAACACAGTTTATAGGTATATCATTTAATTATCAGGATATTTCACCACTATGAAATATCCATGTACATCATGTACCACATGGGATAAGAACTCACGGATTTCCCCTTGTGCACAGGACACAATGTAATGTCATTACTTCGCAATACCGCGCCACATACGATATGAACTCGACAAGCTCTTCGTACACAAGTCACTGTCATAATAATGCGACGCATTAAATGCGTCACCACCGCCTGTTATGTCCCCTCCCTCTGGGGATGCGGGCGCTTCCTCTCTCCTGCCTCGCCCTCCCCCCAAGGGCGAAGCAAATAGCACAATGTGAGATCACTGAAGAATCCCAGGGAGTTTACCAAATATAGCCAATACTATTATTTATCCAATCATGATTTAAACCACAATCGCTAGGGAACTAGCGACAGTAGGTACCTAACGAATGAGTTTAGCTTCACAAGATCTTGGAACGACCAATTTCTGCTCCACTTTTATAAACTCCACTCGTATATATATATATTATATATACTCGTGAGTTATGCTGGTAATGAGATGAGTTGTGAAGATGCTTGGTCTGGTCTCCGACTGGTTTTGACTGGTGTCTGACTGGTCCCTGGTCAGTGGTCTGGTTTGATCTGGTCTCCGATTGGTCTGATTTGGTCTCTCTCTCTCTCTCTCTCTGTCTGGTCTGGTATGGTCTTATTTTGAACCAAAAACGGTCGCACAAGACGCAAACAGTACCAAACGGATTTTCATAGAATCGTTTTGAAGATTCAATATCAGCCTCTGTACACTCGGCTATAAATTTCTTCGGCACAGAAGCATTGCTTCAACTACCCCTTCATTACCTGGGTTAACTTCCCGTTACTGCTCTATCTACCGGGGGATGGTACAGTTGCTACGTATCAGCTTTATGTAGGGGTTGTGCACTTCGAAGTTCTTGCCAAAAATGAGAAGCATCGGCAGGGTTGTTCAGAATCTGAACGGCAGACAGTAATTTTTGCTCTGTTCAACTGGGCGGACATTTAGGTCCTAATATTTGAAATATGCACACCATGAAAAATGAACGGACAAATTTTGAGGCTGATCAAAATAATCAATTATTGATGACCCATATCGCAAAACAGAGGTTTATTAATTTGAGAATAGTGGGATGTTGTGAGGGGAAAAAACCGTATGTTGATTGGTGTAAATTGCATTTAATGAAGTATGCAACTCAAGGCGCCTTTCGCTCCTGCCCTTTTGGGTTCAGAGCTCTTCAGGAGTGTAACATTAACCTGCCGGCACATTACAACAAATTATCTTAAATAGTGGTTATGCGAGGAGCAGTCTCACGTTGCACAGAAGATCCTATTATACCGGGATATTTATTTCTACACCTAAACGAATAAGATATTGAGATTGATGGTGACTTCAACGAGAGATAACAGATCCAACAATAGTGGTTAATCTTTATTTCGTATACTGTTAATTATAATTCATTAATTAAATTTTAGCCGAAAACCAAAGTGTAATGCTGTGCGATGGGATGATATAACTCCCGTAAATTCACGCCCTGGGTGTCATTTTTCATTTTTTCCGTCTAATCCTTTAAAAAAAAAACAGCGAAGAAGAGGATACTTGCTGTAAACCTGATGAAAATTTTGACCTGTTGCTCCCTCAGGGTGGGACATCTTCCAGGGGAGACAAAAAACTATTTTCAGGAACCTTGCGAGATTTTTGTAAGTTCTTGTAATTACTTTTTATTGCAAATGGTTACTGCTATAATGGACCCAAATTCCAACATTTTAAATTGATTCGGGTAAAAATTCAGTGGTAGGAAAAACAACACTGTTTCTTTAAAATTGAATTATTCAAGTTAAGAAATGTTTACAAAAATATACTTAGTACAATAGCTTCGAAATTTCCCTTTTTCGACAAACTCTCATCGGTAAGACAAAATATTTCGTAACGAATAATCATAATACAATATCGCCATTTGCATGCTGCTCTTGAGGCTCATCAGGTGAGTCTAGACAGTCAATCCGATCGTCAGCAGCTTTTGGGTTTTGGTAGAAATTTAATGTTTCATTTTCCATCCATTCGTCTCCGAACTTTTCACGAGAAAATTGTGAATATCTCTTACTTTCGCTGGTGTTACAGGGTTGCCTTGGATTATCTAGTCGGGTACAGCGTTATAACGCATCCACTTCTCCTGATTCCTCTCCTATTGCTCTACGTTGCGTTTCCTCTGCCTCGCAAGCTGGGGATCCACGTGGGAAGGATGTATGTACGTCCATAATTCATCACTTTCCACACACAACCACAGCCGGGAATGAATTAATAATAAGTAATGGAAAAATCGACGGAAGGAAGATATTTTAGTAGATACAAGCAGGGGCATAGGAGCATTAGGTGATGGAGAGAAAACAAAAACAAACAAGGGTAACCTCAGCACGAGCGCCTTGTTCTCCATTTTGGTTTATTATTCTTGGAATAATACATCTATGTTTTCGCGACGGAGGTCCACGACTCCGATCGGCATCAAAATTTGACATTATCCGTTTCAAGAGGTCTAGATTCCAAAACCGAAATATCCGTCCGCCGTCCGGGCAGTTTTGGGCGTTAGGAATTTAAAAAAAATAGGTATCTACAGAAATTTTGACAAAATACTCGGTTTACGATCTAGTTGTGGCTACAAGGTTTTCAGCACGATCGCCCAAAACCGGGCGATCATTCAAATTGGAACGACATTTCCAATGTTGCGAACTTTCTCCGTCTTTGGTGTGGCAGTCAAAGTTTACGGTGCCTATACTAAGTAAGAAGCTACATTAAATAAATTTAGTACACACAAGACTTGTATACTTAGTACTCTCAATAGAGGGAACTTCTTTTTCAGTGAGATGATGAAAGGTCATTGCATTTTAGTGTTTGAACACAAGGCTTCGGCAGACCATGAAAAAACCCTCGTGACCCCAAACGGCTTTAGATTCATCGAATAAGTGGGCAAGAAGCCCAATCTCTAAAACCTCTCTCCACCGAAATTTCCCGTTCTTGTTCTTTTCTCAAGCACTTTGATCATCCGAGAAATAATATTCCAATAGCTGTTTTGCTCCAAAGACGGAACAGAGGGGTGGGAGGTCTCTCGCAATAGCTGACGTAACATTTTACATAACGTCTCTTGGCCCTTATTGTGTTTCGCGTGGCCCTGACCCCGCCAACCCCTTCCATGCTTCCACAACCCTTTTCATCCTCCTTGAAACTGTTTTCTTGTTCTTTCTGGGGTATTAGGGCGTGGCGTATTTGCTTTCCTTTTCATCCTCTCATCCCGCATGAATATCCCTTCTATATCTACCATCCAGTCAAATAACACGACATCCAAGAAAAATTTCATCTGTAAAGGTAATCGTATTCCGAGACCCAATTCAATTCTTCCGACTCAATTCTTTTCACAATAAAAGTTATTTACATCGCTTTTTGGTTTATTATTCTTGGAATAATACACCTATGTTTTCGCGACGGGGGTCGACGACTCCGATCGGCCTCAAAATTTGACATTATCCGTTTCAAGAGGTCTACATCCAAAATCGGAAATGTCCGTCCGCCGTCCGGGCCGTTTTGGGCAGTAGGAATTTTTTTTTAAATCTGAAATTTTGACAAAATACTTGGTTTACCATCTAGTTGTGCCCGCAAGGTTTTCAGTCCGATCGCCCAAACCCGTGGGGCGCTATGGGGCTAAAATGGGGCTATGGGAAGGGTTTTTTGAAGGCTTTTGGCTATGGGATCGAGTTAGGTGTCGTTTTCGAAGTATTTTTGGACGTAGAATCCATTTTTGGGGGTCCCGAAACGATCTAATTCCACTTTGGCGATCTATAGGGCTTTCATGGGGCTAAAAATGGGATTTTTGAAGGATCCCAGTAGGTTAAATATTTTTCGAGTAAAACCTAAATAATTTTTGAAAAAACATTTTTTTAAATAAAAAAAATCCAAAAAAAACTTTTTTTGAGATATAAAAATTAAATTTTTTTTTAAATTTTCTTCATTTACAGAATTTAATTTTTGCACAAGTAACCTATATCAAAGAATAATAAACCCTAGTGTAAAATTTGCAGCGTTTTCCAAATACACTCAGAACAGGTAGTTGACGAATTTTTCAATATTTATGCCATTGCACCTCATTTTACCGTGGGATACTAACGTTGTACGACAAGTGTGATCTGCCTGGATTCCAACTTGCTGTTCCGGGCCGTCACTTGGAAGGCCATACACGTGTAGACACCGTCGTCTTTATAACTGACGTTTTTAATGTACAGCCCGGCCAGCATCTGCATGTAGTTCTTTTCATCTGGAACATCAATCTTCAAGCATTAAATATGTCCATAGCCAGTGTAAATAATCTCAGTGAGATTTGTATTGTTTATCTCATACCTATTATGAGAGCCTTTCTCTTAAACTGCCAGACGACTTTGGGAGCTGGGTCTCCATCAACTTCACACTTGACTGTGGTGGATACATTCTCAAGGGTGTGTTGAGTGACGTTCTGCTCATGATCTAATGGTCCTCCAAATGTGATGGGTTCTGCAACAGAAATATCATTCTTCAGTAAACCCTAGTGTGGTTATCGTAAAAGAATCTTTCTGAAATAATGAATTTAATATTGAATGACAATTTTTCGAGTCCCCACATCACTAATAAAATTTCACCACCACATGACGCTTCGTGTTGTTCTTGAGCATCGGGTCTTATTCCGCCCCAAATGACCTCACAGGTGCTGGAGAGAGAATAAGTCACTCAGGTACGAGGAATGAGCACTGGGGAGAAGTAAAGTGACTCACCCAGAGTCATGACTCGCGAATAATAATGAAAGGCAGGAAGGGAGGGGGAATGCAGGCAGAGAGGAAATTACCTATGTAATTCCGCGAGGAGCAGCTGAGAGAAAAGCTGCCAAGTTCACGTGAAGTTGACATAACGAAGTTGAGATGGGTTTAGTCGCGTCGGGAGAATCTCTAGGCGCAGTTCGCCTACCTTCAAGACCACTTACCTCCATGCCTGTACCACGACCAAATGCATTTCCCTCCTCGACTCGGAATGAACCTTCCCAAGATCAACTTATCGCACATTACAACCTTTCTTAATCCTCTTTCCTCCGTTTTTACGTCAAAATTCACGTATTTAAAACTTAATCCACCGTATGGGGATTCCAGTAGGTATGATCGAAGCAATATACTTACATGGGTGGTGAATTTAACAATAATTAACACATCAAATTTGTGCTAATAATTTTGTGTTCATTTAATTTAGCCCTTTGTGTTAATCTTCAATTCTTGTGAAAGATCCGTATTATCATAAGGATACGATACTACAGAGTAAAAAATCATTACTTAACAACAGTTACTCCGTTCGTATTGAGTGGCAGTCTGTATTTTAGGCCACTATGGGCAGTTTCCTGGCTAATTTCGGGATGGAAGGAGGAAACCCTACTTTATTTTGCGCGAGTAAACTCGCAATCCGCTTGGATTCGATAGAAAGGAAGGGATAATGCTACCCCTGCAAGGGTGGAAAAAACCTGCATTTCACTGCGAAATTGTTCACAGCGCTATCTGTCAAACATTTACAGGACTGAGGGCCTGCGGCCCAGCTAACAGCATGTGTACAGTGGCCACCGATGACCCAGTGACGGCTGTAGACATGCGCAGAAGGCGTTTTTTCTGGTTCACTGGCCACAGACCAGTAGTTTAATCTGTGATTTAAACGCACAACAAAATTTGACGTACAGGGAGAGGTTTCAATTAAGCAATCTGCCCCATTTGGAACTGACCCAACGAGTGAATAAAGGTGTACCGGAAAACCCCCTGTTTAGCTGGTTGCCCGGAGAAAAATGCTCTATTTTTGTTACGGTTGGCTAAATTAGGTTGGGATCGACAGGCAGCCACCTTCCCCGTTGGGTACTGGACGGTTTTTCACTTCAGCTAAACAACCTTGTGGATTCTGGCTTGCCAAGAGCTGCCTTATTGCAAAAAAAAATTTTTTTTGAAGAAGAAAAGTTGCTAAAAAAACTCAATTATTTAGTCCCTCAACTTATCCGTTCAAAAAGTGCCCCGGCATGCCCATGGCCCACGAGCCGGGACTATAATAATAGGGTCTACATGCTTGTTAACATTTTAAACGCAAGAGTCAAAAGTATTATCAAACTGAATTGCCAGCTGAGCTATCTTTGCTTACCATAGCATAATATTATGCCGAAGTGTGGTAATTATCCACAACAACCGCATTAATTAACGTGTTATCTACAAACAAAACGGCCGCTTGGTTAATATTTTTTTCGTTTTCATCGTTTTGGGTCAGGTTCGTTTATTAGAAAAAATACAGGGAATATAAACAATACTGAACAATTTACAGAAAGGTGTATTAATCTTTGATCAGGGCCCCTTCCCGTCGACCACTTTGCTCGAAAATTTGTTGGTCCTAAAAGAGCCTTACCTCGGCAAAGATATTAGGGTCTCCTGAAAGTACCTCAAATTGAGTGTTCGCGACCCCTATACGCGCGGGAATTTCAAACGTTCTGTAGACAACCCTAGGTGTAGGTACTTTAAAATTTGAAGAAAAAAAATGCCATATGGGGGGGGGGGGGGGGGGGAATTCACTTGTTGCCTCAGGGCCCCCGAGGCTCTAGCTACGGCACTGTCTTTGATATAGAAAAATTCAGGAAAAATCAATTCCATGTTATTAAAAAAGCTAGATGGGGGTAGCATCGATGGACACGTTCAACCCCCTACTCAGACATAAGGCCTCGCTTCGCTCGGCCAAGCACTTATTCGGACAGGAGGGCCTAGCTTCGCTCGGTCGGGGGGGTTCTCAACGCCCCTAGTAGTAGCTAAACGGTCCACAGGGACGATAGGAACAATCGGGTTATTTTTAGGGCTTACCGTTTAGGAGGAGTTCGCCATTGGCATACAGACACACACACCCACAGAGACGATGAGAATTAGTGGTATAAAGATATAAAAATCCTGTAGGTAGGTACAAAATGTGGTCAGATGTGGGGCCCTGAAAAATGGATTATGCGTCCAAAATTACTCGGAAAACGACACCTCATTTGACCTCCTCACATCCGTCACAAGTAGCCCGGCGGAAACCTAATAGATCCTAACGATGAAATCAGATCAATATGTGACTTCAAAAAATGGATTCTACGTCCAAACACACTTCGACATCGACACCCCACTCGATATAATACCCAAAAACCTGCAAAAACCCCTCCCGTAGCCCGTTTCCAGCCACACAGAGCCCCATGGGTTTGGAAAATCTGGTTGAACACCATGCTGAACAGGTTTGGTCAAAATTTGAGATAAAAAAAATCCTAGTACTGCCCAAAACGGGCCGGCCGGCGCCCAGTGGTCTGAGGGATTCAATTTGAATTTACAAAATTTGTAAATTTAATGTTTTAAACATTTTAATGTTTGGAGGATTAGACTAGTAGGGTGGGTCGAAAAAAATTGTTTTTTTTTTTTTTTTTTTTTTTGCAGCGCTTTGAGATAGTCTCCACTGGAGTTCTCAAAGTGATAGAAAGTCACTCCACAAAGTTCGGTGCATAAAACGCAAATGAAGTGCCACCCCAAGCTGTAACAGTAAAATAAAATTTTTAATAAAGGTTTTTAATAGATAAATAAATAAAGGTTTTTAATAGATATAAAAGGTTTTTAATAGATGAATAAAGGTTTTTAATAGATAAATAAATCCGAGAACCGAGAAATTTCGATATAAAGCAGAAAAAACACTATAAAGTGACCAATTTTACTGTTACAGCTTGGGGCGGCACTTCATTTGCGTTTTATGCACCTAAATTTGTGGAGTGACTTTGAGAACTCCAGTGGAGACTATCTCAAAGCGGCGCAAAAAAAAAAAAATTTTTTTTTTTCGACCTACCCTATTAGACTAGTACATTCCATGGTTTTATTGACGAAACCAACGATTTTACAGCGTTACACGAGGTTGAAAAGCTTGAAAACGCCCATTTTCCGAAATTGTATGCCAAGAAAACATAGAAAAATAGAGCGCTTTATGTTTTAAACGGAAAATCCTTCTATTTATTTCAAGTTCATATGTATCATAGGAAGACTTCCTAGTGTATTTCACTTAGTGAAATACACTGCTAAGGCAATGGCACATGAGCTTCCTCGTGCCAGGTTCAAAATATACGTAGTTGTGACTGCAGCAGGAAAATTACGTTCGCGCATGCGCAGGGAGTACCACTGATGCAATCGTAATGAAACTGATAGGGGACCATCTAGACTCTAGATTCTAGAGCTATACCCACACAATTCCTAGAGCTATACCCACACAGTGGAAGTTGAGGATGGCTGGGTCAAGGAAATGCGGACAGACAGACAGACAGACACGAAACCAAATTTGTTCAGGAGGCTCTGGATACGCAAAACGTGAGTGGAAATTTTGATTTTGGAGAACAAAATTTTTTTTTATTTCGAAAGTGAAAACAATGCTTCCTCCACCTTGCAGACTCGGAAGCAGAATGATACTTTTACGTTTTTACGTTTACTAATTTTTCCAGTCGGTTTCAGCTTCTGTTTTTGAATGAAATATCGAGAAAAAAAAATCTTTTTAAATTTCAGAAGAGAAGGAAACACCATGCGTCAAAGTGCGGTTGTATTGGTCTAGAAACACTCAGCAGGGACTGTTGAAAAAAGAAATGCAGAAATCGGTTGCGGGAACTTGAATGAATGACTCCACGTGTCTGTGGCTGGCTGGCTGGGTATGTACATAATAATATTATGTCACAAGCGTTCTCTTAAACTTGGGAAACGGTTTCATTCCTCATCGATTTCGGCTAGGTAATTGGGTTTTAAGGTATTTTCACTAGCAACGGGGTCGGACCGAAATTTCGAACAAGCGAATTCCGACGACCGGGAGGGTTCTACGGCGAGTTTAAAATTTAAGCAAATCTTCACCTGACCAGTTATTACTGGCCGACCGAGCGAAGCGATGCCCCCCTATTCAGATGCCGAGAGAGCCAGGGACATGCTTCAAAGGAGAAGATTTCATTCCGCACTAATTTAGGATACATTTAGGAATTTAAGGTATTTTCACCACCAGCAGGGTCGGGCATAGGACAGGTGTGCTCAAACGGCCGAGCCAAACGACGCCCACTCCGTCCGTGGGCTAATACTAATTTAATTAGGAGGCACTCATTCTAACGAAATTTACTTTTGTTCGGGTAAAACGCCTCAGGACTTGAAAATTTTGTCCCGTCCATACAGAATAAGCGGGAGAGCATGGAACACAAAAATGTCATTTCTCGGTTGTTTGCCTTCAAGAGTAATAGCCTGGGCGGACTTTCCGGTTTCAGTACATTTAAATGCTTGTGGATAGTTAATTACGGCAGCAGGCTGGACTTTATGACGCGGGTCGCCTGCACCGGACACAGTAAATTAAGAGGATTTTGCACAGGGGCTTGCCTCCGAGACATAGCTGCCCCTAACTGAGTTTCAACAAATATACTCCCCACAAATAAGGCCGTGAATATCACGAAACACAATACTGCTATGAAATAACCCCTGGGCTATGTCTCGGGCACATCTTCAAAATGCATATCACTTCGCCTTTTATTTGAATAAACGCGAAGATTCCCTATTATCTTACATTGTGGCGAACAACAATGGATGTCCATCGGTAACGCAATAGTGACCGTGTAATGGTTAAAAAGAAGAGTAACGACGTCGATCATTACGGGGACGAAAGAGTGCCCTGGGAAGGCCTGCTACAAGAAGCCTGCAAAAATCTTCGCGGGCCAACTTATAACAGTTATAAGTTACTAATCTCGGTAAGTAAGTAGGTACTGTTGAGTGGTGTAAATTCATTTTTTCATGGAAATTAATGTAAACGATGATTTGCTTGTTTCAACGTTTTACAATTTTTGAAATTTCATAATTTATTAACATCGTATTCATATTTTCGAATAGTCAGGCAGTTGGCTAAAAAAGACAAAACTTAGCCTTACGTAAGAACAGCTCAACAGCAGCCGTTTATACCTTACCGTTAACCCACAGAGTACCTACTCTACATAAATGAATTGTCAGTGTGAAACGCGGGCTCCAGATGTCTTCATCAGTTCTGACTTCTTTGCAAAGAAATCCTTTCGCCACTCTGCTGCCTCCGATACTAGTGCTACCTTCCGCGCCAATAACTGTCGAATTTCGAGAGTTTAATGAGCGTTGATAAATCTCGCCGTCATCATCATTGATCTCGACCTAAAATCCCCCGGTCTCTTGAATTTTGGTGTCGGAAAACGCGATGTTACAAAATTTACCCAATCGACTATTACAGACAACGTTACTGCACATTGAATGTAGCTGAGTGCGGAATTCATACGGAGTTAAATTAATTTTGAAAACACTTCAACGCCATTGCTGTGCAGTTATGCCTCCAAAGAACGAACGATTGGACATTCTAAGTCTGAAGCACTCAAGGTAATAACGAGCATACGCAAGTGTAATAATTACGAATTATTCATATTTCCAAAACACGCTCGGACCAATATTGCGTAAGGTCAGTCTACCATGGTGCTGGATCATTACTACTACTGCAATATGATGATATTTCTTTCATAGGAAACATTTATGAAAAAATTATCAAGTTGTCGAAATAATAGGGCACTGGACGAGGCACTGTCGCTTCACCACAAACTTAATTCGATCAACACTATAGTGTTGATTTGTATACAAATCAATTCGTTTGTTTGGAAAGGCCTTCGATCAAACTTTGGTCAAGGACTGTTGTTTGGACGAATGTGACCAAATGACAGGTGACGACTACGGAGTTATAGAACAAACCAAACACTTGTTAGCCAATACGACAAACGATACACCAACGATGAATCGAAAATTGATGTACAAGGTTACATATATTTTGCATCGCAGTACAGCCAGCCACAGAAACACGCCATTTATCGGATTGGAATATCCGATTTTATTTATGTACAGGGATACATATATTTTTCATCGCAGCACAGCCAGCCACAGAAACACATCGCGAATTAACGGATTGGAATATCCGATTTTATTTGGGCAAGGTGAAAATGGATATCATTTCAACATCAAAATAAGAAATCCAGAAACAAATAGGAAACGAATGAGAAAGTCAATGCCCTGAATTAGACCTAGAATTTCTAACATTGAAATTTTGATGATTCATGAAAACGCTGAAACTCATATCTTGAAATGTTTACCAGACCGGCCACCGCAAGTAACTTGAACTGCTGTATCTAACATTGAAAATTGATGGCTACCGAACATAATATACTGCATCTCTGCAATAGTACCAAGAGATAACGTAGTCTAACAGCCTTGGTACCAGATGTAGCGTACACGATTCCAAAAAGCAAGACTCTACTTTCGGCTATACAGTATAGCCTATACTCCGCTGAAAATTGATTCCGCACCACTAGGAGTCGCACGAATGTCGGAAGAATGAGAGGGGACGGTAAGACCCAAACAAGCCAAAACAAACAAAAACCCAAAACAAAAACAAAACAAAACGGCACGATGCTCGCCCCTTCCCCGTATGACTATTGAAGGGTTCGGGGCGACCTTGCATTCCCTGCCCAACTAGTCTTATCGATTGATGCAAGTATAAATTTTACGTTATAGTGTGAATCGTTTGATATGCATCAAAATTTGAATTAATATGAACGTGTGGTCAAAATTTAAGCTCAATTGGTCGAAAACTAAATGATTCTCAGGCATCGAAAGAGAGGCGTGCCCTTAACACGAAAATCATTGATGCTAGACGGTACGAAGTTCGCCTAGTCAGCTAGTAGATAATGAATAGTTTGACAAGCCTACTAGCCATGAAATGAGGAAATAGCAGCGTACTTTTAAAGCGTCCGTAATTTGGTGGGCCTTACTTGGGGAGGCTAACCCTTCTTAACCCTCTCCACTTAACCCTTATTCACCTCCACTTAACTTCCACTCTCCGGCGTATCCAGTTGACTCCTAAAAAAACCCGACGCCTCGGGGATCTCTGGGCTTTTTATTATTCTCCGTAGTTACATCCAACAACTCAGGTTCCATCAATTTTTTTCATTCACGATAGGTACGGGTTTTAGCATGGAACATGCTTTAGCCTTGAGCTAACTGCCCGAAAACGTGACGCGAGATGGCTGACGTAGAAGTGTCACACGAGTATTAGGAGGTTAGGAGAACAAAGGAGCTATTTTTTATCAAACAATTATTGTTGATGTCTTTCTGCTTGGCAACGTTACTAGTCAAACGAGTATTAGGAGGTTAGGAGAACAAAGGAGCTATTTTTGTTTATCAAACAATTGCCAATTGTGGATTTCTTTCTGCTTGGCAACGTTACTAGGCAAAGCATGTTCCATGTTTCTTGAATTTTAGCCAAAGGCTCTAAGCAGTACCCTGTGGGTTTTTCTTGACTACTACATCACGGAATCTTGGAACTGTCGGGTTTCAGAGCAACCTGAAGGTACCTAGCTTTTATCATTGATGGCAAATCAAACGTCACATTGGGACAGGACGAAATTCCAGAAACCAGAAAAATTTGTGGATCGGCTTTTCAATTAGCCTGGATAATACTGGAAGGACTGAAATAGTCATTATGAACTTGGTTGCAGAGTTGGGCAAAAAGTAGTTCTGAAACTGAAACTAAAAACTAAAACTAAATTAGTTCCGAAGTGGAACTAAAAACTGAAACTATTAGTTTCAGTTCGACTTTCGAAACTAACTTTTGGAACTACATTAGTTTTATTTTCAACTGTTGAAATTGAAACTAATTTAGTTGCAAAAGTTAGTTTCGAAGTCGCGAATAAAAACTAAAGTAGTTTCATCTTTTATTCGTAGTTTCGGAACTAAAAATGAAAATAATTTTTTTTTTCCTCGCGTTTTTTACTGATTTGAAGGGGACGTGTGTTTGTGTGTGTTTCAACGAAATGTGGGTGCTGGGTGCGATCAAGTTCTTTTTTTTCAGGGTCGTAGAAGAATAGATTAAAGTTTGCTCCCCTCCTCACCACTTTGAGTGGAACATCAAACGTTTTCAGAAACGTATCGAAGAATTGAGGGTGATGAATCATTCATTATGTCTGGAGGAAAGACATGAATATTGTATTGGCTTGAAAATTTTGAAATTTTGAAATTTTGAAAAATTATTTTCATTTTTAGTTCCGAAACTACGAATAAAAGATGAAACTACTTTAGTTTTTATTCGCAACTTCGAAACTAACTTTTTCAACTAAATTAGTTTCAGTTTCAAAAGTTGAAACTAAAACTAATTTAGTTCCAAAATTGCGAATAAAAGAAGAATTGAAGTTGCGAATAAAAATCAAATTAGTTTTTAGTTTCAACTTTAGTTCAACTAAATTTTTATTCGAATAATCCCAACTCTGCTTGGTTGCTCTGCGGGTCTAATAGTTTGTTGTGAAATAAGAGTTCCCCTCACCCGGAAAAACCCGGAAGGATGTTCAAGATGTCCAGTTCAAGATACCTGGATACCTAGTTTTGACGATTTGAAATGTTATCACACAAAACCAATCTCATCATAATATGACAATCCCATTCAATATTAGGATACCTATCTAATTTTATCTATTGGTTGGTGCAAAAATTTAACATTTTACTCATAAGAGACTTATCCAATGATCTCTGTGAAAAATTGGTAGTGCTGGAATTTTTCTTATAAATGATGAGAGAGGGGTGGAAAAGCGGGAAGTGTTTTTCGTGGTAGCGAAGTCGGTAAATGGCGTGCCCCATTGCCTGGAACGAGGAAATGAATGACTCCACCTGCGGTGTACAATCATTTTAACGCCATATAATAGCGAAAGCAGAAAGCCGAAGGGTGAAGTGATGAAGGCGTGAATAATGTGTGTCATAGAGGAGTGTCATTAGGGCTCATGAGGCGGCGAGCATTTTGCGAAGCAAGAGTGGGAGGGTATTTTTATCAATTTTTGAAGAAGGCCTTAGAGTACTAAATAAGTCCCACTAACCCTCTCCGTTGAATGTTAACTACTGCATTGCGGTCAGCTCGAATGTATAATAATGGTGTTATTGTTTTTGACCATTTTAACGAATGTGATTGGTGGGTTTGCTCAGCGTTGTGCAAAGAACGGGGACTACCTTGTAGGTAAGTATAAAGTTATCGTAGTGACGCAAAAAGGCCGGGCGCTAAGAAACTGTGCTCCCAAAGCGCCGGAGGGGCTTTAGAAACAGAGCGTAAAGGCTCCATTGAAAACTCGCTCGTTGTCGCCAAAAGACATTTCCATCGTGAGGGAAACCTTTTATCATAATGAAAACATAATTATACTTGTTCAGGACGATGGCGTAGAAGAGCACGTATATGAGCGCGGAAATTAACGTTTGCATTGGCACATAATGACGAGCCTCTTCAGTAAACCAGCGGTAGTTTTATATTTTTAAGTGGAAGTACACTTGGCTGTCAATTCATACTTAATTAATTTGAAACTATTTATGACTGGATTTATTTAAAAATAAAATATTTAATGCTAGCCGTCCTGACCCAAGGCCTCTCTTCGCTCGGCCGACCATCCTGACGGGTGTTTCGGACGTAGAATTTAACGTAGAATCCGAATCCGTGATAAAAAATGGGGTTTATAAGTTACGTGAAAAAATCACAGTTGCGCGCGTCGCGCGGTTTTTTAAAAATATAGCCTATATTGTGGCGGCAAGGCCACCGGATCGTTTAGAAAAATCCCCGTTCAAATCCGTTCAGCCGTTTAGGCGTCTATAAGACACGACACACACACTCACCCGCACACAGAAACCTGATTTTATAGAAGTACAGATAGATAGATAGATAATGAATGAAAAAGGAAAATGAAAAGTTTGCATACTCCTGCAGAGGCTTCTTAAATTACCCAATATAAATGTAGGATAGAATCTCCATATAAAACAGAACTTAATGCATAATAATATTACACAAGATTTCTGTGGCGACTTAAGCATTTTCTCTTGGTACTAGAATAATCTGCGATGTACATCTTTCGTTCACGTCTTGAGTTACCTACTTACCTAGTGGAATGCCGGTTTAAAAAAACGTTGTAACTGATAAGAACAATTTACCATTCTAAATGTTTCCGAGAATATTGCGTAGTTCCTCACATGTGAGAGATTATCTACTCGCTAAATATCCACCCGTCAAACTAACAGCCGAATGACTTGATCCGCGTTGCAGGCTAAGTACATAAGGCGATTGTATATCGGCGGGCATTTCATTCTCCTTTAGTTTTTAGCCATTAACCCAACATGAGGTTCCTTGGGCGCCTGTTCCTGATGTCTTTGGTCATAAACTACGCCATTGCAGGTAAATAATAGCTGAGAGTTTCACGTTTTGTAATATTTAATGGATGTCATAGTCGTTTAGCGTAGGATGAAAAACCGATAGAGTTGTTTCAAAAATTTTATTTTCGAGGGGTGTTTGCTCTCCTGCACTTCATGATTTTTTAGGTGAACAAATTTTCTGGCCTATCTGACGACCTAATTTTCCTCCACTTGCATGCATGCTAGAAGATAGAGCGAGAGGAGGGGAGTAACCATGACGACTCTCCTTTTCGCGCTCTATCTTCTTTTTAATGGATGTATAACTTCATAAAACGAGCAACTCACATTGAAAAATTACACTACGTAGATTACAGTAGGCAGTTGGAAAATAATTTACAAGCCCAGGAGCTGTACGGGTATTTAAATACTGGCAGCGATATTATTTCATTATGATACTAGAAGTTGGTAACTACTTAATTTAGAGCACGTCATTTTCTAGTTACAGTCAGGCGAATGGCAAACGAAAAAAAGAGAGATCTTCAAGAACAGGAAACTAGCGAGGAAACGGGTAAAAGTATGGGAAACAGCAACTATGATGATTATTATGATAATGAGGAGTATTTTGACGATGGAGAGTACGGTGATGGCGGGGAGGATTCAGAACAAAGTGGAATGGATGCTGACAGTAGCATTATTGCGAGTGGGCAAGACGAAGAAGGTACATCAGAAAGTGCACAAGACTACACTAGTGAAGAGATAGATGATGAGGACAGTGTTACTGATGAACAAGAAGATACTGTTGAAGAAACCCAAGAACACTCCGGTGAAATGGTGGAACAGGGAGAAAATGACAGTGACAGTGATACTGATGATCAAGTAGATGTTGTTGTAGTAGATACAGAAGGAAGTACGCAGGAAAGCTCCAGTGACATTATGGATTCGGATGATGAAGGTGATACTGAAGAAAGTTCAAATCAAGGAGACAACAGTGAAACTGAGGAAACTGATGATGACGGTTATGTGTAGGATGGGCTCACGATGAAATCACCAGATATCAGACGACACTAGAGAAAAGTTAGTATAGCTTGCCGAGGCTTCTTGGTCCATAGTTATATATAACTTCCATCAATAGTTATAATATTCAAGAATCCATACCCTTAATAGTTATATATTGTTGGGAGATTGCCAGTGACTCCGGTGAGCCCATCCAGTCATATGGTTTGTTCGGGAGTTAGCGACGCCCTTTGAAAAATATAGTTCAGTTCAAGTTTGGCTGTGGAACCGATTGGTTGTGGATTTATTTACAATATTATATATAATATATATACATATTATATATTATATAACTATAAAGGGTATGGATCATATCCCAATATGTAGCTTCTTGAAGTATTTTAAACTCACCTTCAAAATTTTAGTAGATTTTATTTGTTTGTTTTGTGATAGAATGCCAATAAAAGGTCATGTCTCGTTTTTTTTTTTTTTTTTTTTTTTTTTCCCTCATCTTTTAAATGCAGTAAGACTGCAAAATAAGTTATTGCAATGAACGGAAGGGTGATAGTATTTGGAAATGATATATTCAATTCATTCAAATCAGGAAGATGTTTCAAAATTGGAAATGCTCTCTTTGATTTCACTTTCATCACTACACCTAGTTTACACAAAGTGGGCGAGTTTTGCCACGAGCTAGAACAAACACGTTCTGGAACTGTTCTCGTTGCCTGATCGTGTGTTGTACCTATTTCACGCGTGATGGGATCTCCGACCCGGGGAGGAATTTACGGGGCCTAACCAACTACATCACTCGTGTTAATATATCCCTTCCCTCGCGGTAATTCGAGTAGGTATATACGCCCTCCCTTCATCGAGAAACAGTGTAACCGTATTGGAACGACATCGTACAAAACAAACGGCAGACGGCTGCTAAGTGCCTAATTGAATTTACCGTATCGCTCGTGGAAATGATAAATTACCGGCCGTTCTCGTGAAATTAAACTTCGCCAGGAAGTAGCTTACGAAGGTTATGGGAGAGGGGTATTTGGATTAGGAACGCTGGTAGTGAAGGGGTGGGATCCACCACCGGTGGGTGTACTCGTTGTACTTCTTTCTCTAAAAAGCTCGTACTAGCACGGCAATGAACATAAGTTATATGAAGATAAATCCGACGAAATGAAATGAAGATGTCAAGTTGGGGTCTTCACGGAATCAAGTGGGGTTCATCACAGAATACATCCAGCAGGACTTGAGTTTACTGCCTACACTGAGGGAAAAAGGGCTTTTTATCCTGCCAACCTAGAATTAAATTCCGAATCAAATTTTGATGTGTTTCAGTCACCGCTGGATCATTAATGTAGTGTTTGTATGCATATCACTCAACTCGCTTTTTCTCACGGTAGAATCAATCGATTCACGGCTGTTTCTTTTTTTCACGGGTATATCAGTTTTAACCGAGCCCCTAAAAAATGCTTTTCTCTGCGTGTTTTATCTGAATAATCATCCTATGTTTTGGGGACGGGGGTGAAAAATTTCGTTCAGGCTGAAATCTTTGTTTTTCAACTGCCTGGATTCGAAAAGATCCGAAGCCGTCCCACGCCATTGTTGGTGAAAAGAATAGATTTTCCTGGAATGTGAAATTTTGACTAAATTTGTCACTTAATATTCTAGTATTCTATGTCATATTTAATATTCTATTGAATCTGAACTTGTCCCGAGTGAAGTTTGAGTACCCACGCGTTCCTAGATTTGATTTTACTTGTGTATAGCTTGAATGTTTAGGTAGGTACCTCAGTATCTATTCACTGTAGAAAGCAAACTGTTGTGTAGGACCAGCAGACACCAACTCCCTAAGGGCATTTTCAGATACACAGAACAGGGAGTATTCCTCAAAGCTATTATTCCGTATAACCTTTTCATCCTCAACTAACCCCTCTCCGTTCCAAATAAATCCCACTTTTCCACGCTGGGCGATTGCTTCCAAAATACCAAGTGGATGTTGTTTACATCACAGTGCCTCTTTTCCGAGCGCTCGCAATATGTGGGGCTTTATCAAAATGAAACCTTTGTAGGAGGCGGAAAGTGCGGAGAGGAGGGGAGAGGGATTTTTTTCCCCATATGACTCGGAAAGGTTGTTTTTGGGGGATGTCGCGACTTTATTGCGGCATTCAAAACAAGCTTCTGAAACTTCATATGGTGGCGGATGATGAAATACTGTCTAGAGCAACGGATGACCCATTCAGCAAGCGAGTCGAGGTAAGTAATCAATTTTCGAGCTAATGATTCCCATCATCTATCTACTTTGTCTAACTCTTCTGATTGTAAAACTTTATAAATTATCGGAGTCGTCACCGTGCGATGTAGAAAACGATGGATAACCAGTATTAAATAAATTTTAGAAGATCTGTCTCCCTCTCTTACCCTGCGTCTGTTTTCCAGTGCATGGTAGTTATTTGCCGAAAGGAAAGTGACTGCTAACTGTCAGGGGCAACCTAACAGAAAACACGCTCGGCCTCCTGGATCATTCGATTATGTAAATCGTCCCCGGTTTTCCTACTCGTATACCTTCTTCACTGGAAATTATAATTGTCCACGATCTCCCCTCTCTTGCTAGACCGCTTTTCCAACCCTTTGGGAGTTGTAGAGCCACGGATAAACCAACGAACTACATGTTTCCTGCAAAAATAGCTCTCTTCACTTTATCCTCCCGCATTAAGCCATTAATGGATCAAATTTTGAATCCACACCTGCACCACTAATCCTTTCCCCACTTCAGTTAGCAATTTCTTTTACATTGAGTATAAGGTAGGCAGTTTATTTTACTAAAATAATATTATATGTATGTATTATTTAGTGGTGTGGGGGTTAGCGCATTAAAAACGGAAGGGTACCCTGCTCTACCGCTTGATCGGGAAACACTACCTACATACAGTGTGGTGTTTGCCGACGGTGCAGAGGTCTAATCCAATGAGGTGGTTAGGGTGAGAAATGACTCCTCTGCTGAGTACTAAATTGTTTATTGGAATAAACAATTGTAGCGTGGGGACCGGTTTCGAGCAACTAAGCTCATCTACAGCCCTGACAAGAAAACCATTTGTCATTAGCACCAGAGAAAAACCATAGAATTAACAAAGTTATATTATACTGAAGGTATATGACAATGGTATAAATAGTGGAAATTATAATAATTATTGATGAAAATGTCAAATGGGTCCATTTTTAAAATTACCTCTGACTTTCTTACCTATAATTTTCTCCTTGTCACTACTCACATATCGAGTATTTGTTTTGCCTCTAGAATAATCAACAATTCTCATTTCAGTACCTGTAGTATAGCCTAACTGGGTCTTCAAATGGTTCACTGGCCATCAGTCATGGAGCCAATTTTAACAGTGGGTCCATATTCCAAAACTACTATTGTCAAGTTACCACCATTCTGGACCGTTTTCATCAATAATTATTATAATTTCCACTATTTATACCATTGTCATATACCTTCAGTATAATATAACTTTGTTAATTCTATGGTTTTTCTCTGGTGCTAATGACAAATGGTTTTCTTGTCAGGGCTGTAGATGAGCTTAGTTGCTCGAAACCGGTCCCCACGCTACAATTGTTTATTCCAATAAACAATTTAGTACTCAGCAGAGGAGTCATTTCTCACCCTAACCACCTCACTACCTACATACATGAACACGCTCAACAGAAGTTAGTAGCGAGAGGTCGCCTACCTGGTGAAACGTATGGCACCCAGAGAAGAAGAGATCCAATATCCGAAATGTTCAAAGGGACGCTGGATTTCCATTCCAATCCATCGTCTCTATGAACATGGCGGCTATTGTACCTAGGGACATTTTTGGTTTTAATCGACTGAGGAAAGCGTTTTTAAATTATAAGAACGTCATAGATATTGTAGACTGTGGAGATCGATCCAAAATGTATTACATAGATATTTGGCCATTGAGTAGTCTCAACTATGTCTGAGAAAAAATCACATTCAAAAACGATTTAGGGTAAATTCAATTTTGAAAGAGAACTGTCCCTAGGCACACGACCTTACCCTACAATAATATATGTTTAAAACTAATACAAATTGTATTATTTCTATCTAATAATAAGTAAAACTCATACAAAAAATTTATATTATTTTTAAAATCCACGTCTTTCCAGGTTTCGCCATTTTCATTGATATGAATTTTTTGCCTCAAATTGTTGCATGTTGATCCGAGCCATAGTAAAAAACGCTGCAAATTTTACACAAGGGTTTATTATTCTTTTATATACGTTACTTGTGCAGAAATTTAATTCTGTCAATGAAAAAATTAAAAAAAATTTTTTTTTGGATTCTTATCTCAAACAATTTTTTTTTGGATTTTTTTGTTCAAAAATGTGTTTTTTCAAAAACTGTATTTTTTACTCGAAAAATATTTAACATCCTGGGATCCTTCAAAAATCCCATTTTTAGCCCCACGAATGCCCTATAGATCGCAACAGTGAAATCGGATCGTTCCGGGACCCCAAAAAATGGATTCTACGTCCAAAAATACTTCGAAAACGACACCTAACTCGATCCCATAGCTAAAAGCCTTCAAAAAAACCCCGTAGCCCCATTATAGCCCCATAGCGCCCTACGGGTTTGGGCGATCGGACTGAAAACCTTGCGGGCACAACTAGATGGTAAACCAAGTATTTTGTCGAAATTTCAGATTTTTAAAAAAATTCCTACTGCCCAAAACCGCTTGGACGGCGGACGGCGGACGGCGGACGGACATTTCGGTTTTGGAATGCAGACCTCTTGAAACGGATAATGTCAAATTTTGAGCCCGATCGGAGTCGTCGACCCCCGTCGCGAAAACAGGTGTATTATTCCAAGAATAATAAACCAAAAACGGGTTAAGTGAGTTATACGTCAAAATTTTTGACCTCTTGTGCCTGTCATGACGGGGCGCTTATTTATTGATGAATCACTTTAACCCAGCAGCACTTTTATTCCCAAAATTTCCATCGACTTAAAAATAGAAGACCAATTAGATTATAATATTATCGGTTGGATCCATGCGTGAGTTTGAATTGAAATGTATTCATGAGTCCACCCTTTCCATGGCTCGGGTTTTGCAAAGCATACTATGTAAATCCTGATAGGCCTGTAGAAAAAACGGGAGGCTTCAGACAGGACGGCATTAGATGCCCATAAAATTATTTCATAATCCTTTTTTCCCTTCCCTCGGCAAGTATTTTCAAGGGGGCTTACGCCGGCTAATTCCCGTTCAAAGGGAGTCAGAATCGCCGAGGGATGTTGCTATGGGTGGTATGATGGGGGGGGGGGGGGGGGGGGGTTGCGCGTATAAAAAACTGGGGGAACGTACTTTAGTGGGGAGCGTGAAAGGGATTTGCCGAACGGGAGATTTTTAGGTTGGAGGTAGTTGAAGAGGAGGGGCAGCTTGCCAAGAAGTACCAGACCTGGTCGGCAACATAAAGGAAGGAGATACTGTAGCAGCGTCAGTGAACGAATTTACTTGCGCTAGCAGGGAGGATGCTGCAAACCACCTTATAGGGTTCTTCTGTAGGCTTTTGAAGCAGGCTTGCCAATAAAAAGTTAAAATAAAGTCTACGCATTTTTTTAACGCAAATTCCAAAATCCCATAAAGTTTATAAATTGTTATTCTTAGCAATGAAAATTCAGTGTCGACTTACTAACTACGATAAGGTTGAAGCTGAGAAGGTGCTCCTTGTGGTTGATGAAACCCCTGCACGTGTAGTTCCCTTTGTGGCCCTTTTCAATGCTCTCGAAGACAAGTGAAAGATAGTTGCCATCTCGGTCCTGTACGTGGAGGCTGCAACATTATTAATTTTCTTTAGTCCGGCATCGTCATTTTTATTTAATTTAATTTTTTTTAATAGTGTACTGTAAATATGCACCGTGGATTTTGGATGAAGCAAGTAATTATCTTAATAAAGTAATTTCTAGGAATTGGGCAGGATCCCACAGGAGGGTCGGAGTATATTGCTTTTCAGTATTGGACTCCGGGTCACATGTAAATTGATTCCACGTCCAAAATTACTTCACCAACCCTTTGAAAACCACACCTTTAGCCCCACGGCTAGGCGATCGGGTTGAAAACGTTGCGAGACCTACCAGGAACGTTTTATTCGTGTTATACCACCATCCTTCGTTAGTCAGGTTTGCTCAAAATTTGCCCTCCGCTTTTACAGAGACGGAAAATTCTGTATGGGCCCGCGGAAACCTGATTTGTGGCGATAAAAAGGGGGTTTGAAACCTGCTGTGCCGTAAGCGGATTTATCGTGCTCGGAGAGGGTGAAAAGAAAGGGATGTCTTGCGGAAAAATAGAAATAAAAAAGACAACTTGGAGGGTGACGAAGTTGTGGAGGTTTGAAGAACAAGAATGACGGTTTGCTAAGTCAACAGGGGCTTGAAATAGCCTAAAACGCCTCGGGACATAAAACTGCACGGAAAGACCTCTTTCCTCTCTCATCCAAAGGGTTTTATTTTTTCCTGGATCGAGAGTAGACCCGCAACATTGTAGAAAACCAGCACAAAGCATCCCAAGTCGTAAAACGGTATCGGTATAAAAACCGTCTTCTCGGAAGGGTTCTCCGCCAATAAAATACTGAAGAATCACAGTGAACGATATTACACCCCATAATAATAATTGTAGACTGTTCTTACTTACTGTAACCACTAAAAAGGGCTGAACCCAAATTGGGAGTGTAATGTGTACATAGGCGTGGTTAAGTTTCTAGGGATAACATAAATTTAAGTGCTGTAGATTTGCTTCTTTGATGGATGAGATGGGGGTTGAGGGACGAGATGAGAGCTCAAAACTTAAACTAAAACTAAACTAAAACTTCTTCCTGATATTTTAACAGCACTTGGGTGATATTGAAAGTATTGAATGTGACAGAGTAACCTTTTGTAGCAAATTTGATCAGCTTTCATTTTGTATGAAGTGGTCATGTCGCTAGGACGCACAATTTCCGAGATATTAGTGAAAACCAGAAAAAGAAAGGCTGTATCTTGGGATCTATGAATGCTAGGGAAACTAATTTGGTCTCAAATTGTTCTAAATGGCGTCTACTTAAAAAAAAAAAAAAAAAAACAGAATGGTGAGGTTTTATCGAAAAAGTGGTCCTTCAGAGTCAAAATCGAGCAAAACTAAAAAAACCAAGTGCGAAAATTTCGTGGTTTTTAATGTTTTTGAGAATGTTCCAGTCGGCTTCCAGAGAATGTTCCGAGGTCGCAAAGTTAGATAACTCATGCCCACATTCTCCCAAACAACATAGCAAAAAGATCTACTACCCTCCATTTTGCAAGGAAATAATATTTCCTTGAAAAATAGAGGGTAGTAGACATAATATGTAAAATAATGTTCCATTCGACTGGGCTACAAGACATGAAAGTGTGTCGACCGCGCTTGGGTCGAGATTACACCCGCCCAGAAAAGACCCCGGAAAAAGACTTACATGGTTTTGCGAATTCACTGTCGTTATGAGCACTACGTCTACAGAGTATGCTGCATGTAAAGGGATTTGGTCAGTTGGTCGAAAGGTAGGAAACATTGGTAATAAGTGGAACACTAAACAGGGTATTTACGGAAGAATAATTCTTCCGTAAATACCCACAACAATTACAATTATTGTAATCGTGAATTTCACCATTTTCCAGCAGAGAGATTTTAACAGGAGGACGGATGTTTTTACACGGATTATTGAGAATAAAATACGTGGAAAGTGAGAAAAACTCAGGGGTAAAAATGCTGATATGATAAACCAAAAAGAGTGGTGTTCACAGGCGAACCGCATTCATATTAACGCACCATTCAACTTCGATAAGCCGATTTTCAATTTTCCGTCCTAATTAAATTTTAATAATTTCAATTCGCAAAAAACGCCCAGTTCCTGAAATGAACTGACTTAATATTAAAAAACGTTACAAACTCCACTCATTTCTTCCGGGCGGGCAGAGGACGCACTTTGTCAGGAATTGCTTGCCCACTTCCACTCCGCCGCCCAAGCAAAGACCAACTTTTTGTCAGAACGATGTTTCTTTTTGAAAGTTCATATTTTTCGTTTTTTCGAAGGTGAAAAAAGAAACTTCGTCAGAGAAGTGATGAAGTTTTTTTGTTGTTCATTTTCTCGAGACGACGGCGACCCTCCAGCGAAGGGTGCTTTCCGTTGAGTTTAAAAACTAACCCCTCCTCTCATACGCAGTTGGAAATACCCAATTCCTAATCCCCCATGGGGCACCAAGTAATGATAAAGACCTTCGTGAAACAGGGTTACAAAATAATATTGTAACGGAAATTGGTTAAAAATACTGGAAGACGTAAGCCCCGAGGGGTCTTTCTGTTGAGGGCTGCACACTTAGCCAATTACAATTTCCCCCTTAAAACTTGAGGATTGGAACTCTGAACGTGCCTTCTTGTTCAATTAAGGAAAATTATTTAAATTAAGTAATTTTTGTACGACAAGCGAAAGAGGTGCCGCAGTAAGCCATGAGGAAGAGAGAAAATAATATCACGGGAGATACATTAAATGTATGTACCCTAATTTCGGGTGATACTACATATAAAAATGAGGGAAGAACGACATGACGTGTGCAGTTGGAATTATAATATAATAATTGGAATTATTCCAACTTATTTTATAAGCTTGTCATTTCATCATTGAAATTAACGTGGAGAAAAGGTAATTTGCTACCAAGCGTAGTTGTCAAAATTTTTTTAATTTAATTTTTTTTAAAGGTTTGGTAAAAAAACTTCTGTCTTGAGCCTGAAGGCTAAACACTGAGGAACGTAGGATACGTTTTTACGTTGTACATTACAGTGGAAATAATAAAGAAAAATGAAATTTCACTTGCTTACGAGTAATGTAGCTCACGGGCCCTCGAGAGAAGGCGAATCCACATATTCTCAGATAGCCAAGGTGCTCTGAAATCACTAGCGGGAACATCTACCAACTCAAAGCTGGTAGGTACTTGACTGCTGGGAGTCCATCGGGCGTGTTGGGGCCTCTAATCAGATTCTCAGATGGGTCCGTGGTCACGCTGGTATTCCAGGGAACGAGAAAACAGACGCCTCGGCGAGACAGGGCCCCAGTCACAGGGGTCCAGCGAGGACCTTATTTATAATATAATATAAATATGACCCGAACCCTGTCTAGGTATCACGAGGGCGCTTTTCCGTGAGGTTGCTATACCATTGGCAGCGATCACAGAATAGCTGGAGATGGGAAAGATCCCTTCATCAACAGCATGGACACACCATGTTGGCTGGGCTGGGCCGTGAAAGGGAGAATGTCTCCATTTTCGGCGGACACAAGTGAGATTCATAGTGGGTCTGTATACAGGCCACGGGAGCTTCAGGAAGCATTTAAACAGGATAGGGGTCATAAATGGTGAACCCGCCTGCAGGTTCTGCCGAGATGATGACACCAGTTACTGCTCACCTGTATAGTGAATAAAATTATTCCACACTCAGATTCCTTCCACTGAACTCCAAGTTTCTCTAACGGTGATGATTTCGAAAAATAAACTGTCGATCCCCGTTTACGAGCGACATAACAGTTTAATGTCCTTGTGAATATAGCTACCTACTTAAATATCGAGTATTTTGTATCAATCTTCCCTTTGACAAAATTGCCCCCACATAACGTTTAGCTGAGGTCGGTGGGGTCAGCAACAAGGAGAATCCTGAGTGTTGGGCTGCACCATTACGTTAATGGTATGGCCTCCTAACAAGGGGTTAGAACTGGATGTAGGGAACGATAGCGGTGGGTATCTGTTCAGTGTTCTTTAGTACAGCAACCCAGACAACAATAATCGAACTTTTTAATGAGTAAGATATTCTAATCAACGGCTGGGTTGTTCGGGTAGGAGGATCCGATAGCGTGTACATTATGAGAGGGTCGCTAGTGATATCACCTTCGAACGGAATATCCTCTTTGCTAGTATCCAATACACGAAGTTTGCAAGTCCGCCAGAAAGATTTTTCTTATCTAAATCCTGTTGGTTGGGTCTGTCTTCAGCAACAAAACATCCACAATTTTAGAATGTTCCAAGAACGGCCAGGTCGCAATACCAAAGAACGCTACAAATTTTACACAAGGGTTTATTCTTTGATATATATAATATATCAAACCTATATATTATATATGTCGCAGGCACATAGGTAAATCAGGCATTTACGTAAATGCCTAGGCAGATAGATAAAATTTATCATTTAATGTTTTGGCGAACTCAATGTTTTCTTATCTGCCTAGGCACTTACGTAAATGCCTAGGCACTTCGGTAAATGCCTAGGCATTTACCGAAGTGCCTGGTGGGGTTCAGGCAGATAGATAACTCATAAGTTGAATCTATCAGGTAGGTAGGTATATTTGTCGATCACTCAAAATTACAGTTGGAGGAAATCCACCGATCGACTGGTCACGGAGGTCGAGACAAAATTGAGTTCGCAATCAAGAATAAATACAACATCCTTCGTCCAGCAATTGTTACGTTCCTGAGCACCTGCGACGTTTGTACGACCAAAAAACCAATTCCCAATAAAGGTGTCGTAGTGAAGCCGATCATTTCAAAAGGCTTCAATGCCAGAGGACAAATTGGCCTGATTGATTTCCAAACAACTCCCGACAACGGCTACAAGTGGGTCCTTCACTATCAAGACCATGCCACAAAGTTTTCCTATCTGCGACCGTTGATTTCAAAAAGAGCTGCTGGTGTAGCAGTTGAATTGCTCAAAATCTTTCTAGAGCAAGGAGCCCCACAAATCCTCCTGTCCGACAATGGTCGCGAATTCGTTGCAGAGATTGTTCGTGAACTGACTGACCTCTGGCCTGATGTAATGTAAAATCATCAATGGTCGTCCAAGACATCCTCAAAGTCAAGGATCAGTTGTATTGAGAGAGCCAACCAAGAAGTGGAAATTATGCTGAGGGCATGGCTGGTTGATAACAACAGCACGCGATGGTCCACTGGCTTGTACTTCGTCCAATGGCAGAAAAATACATCCCTTCATCGAATCATAGATAAACCTACCTACCCTACCTAATGTTTAAAATGAAATTATAAAAATCGCCCTAATAGGTAGGTACATTGAAAAATTAAATGAAATTATAAATTTAAAAAATCGCCCTAATAATCAATGAAATGAAATTAGTAGAATAATATTTCCTTGCAGGTCGCAGTCCTTATCAAGCAGTTTATGGGTGTGTGCTTGATGTTAAGGACAGCCAATTCAAAGTCGGTACCTACAGCTGCAGGTGTCTTGAAAAATTGGTGCGGTAGAGACCAAATAACCACAGTAAGTGGTCAGTTAACGTTTTTCAATGTACGATGGCCAGGGGTACAGCAAGTGTAATTGCAAGAGCCTCTCCAAAAAATGTGAAACGGCCAAATGCGTCTGCTTTAAGAAAAAACTTGAATGTTCATCGAAGTGTCACGCATCAACCACTTGCTCCAACAAGTAGCGTACTATGTACTAGTAGGTTTGACGAGGTTTTTTTTTTAAACTGTAATTTTGAGTACCTACCTACAAATATACCTACCTACCTAACTACCTGCAAGATAGAATCTATCATGATAGTAATAGTAGAATCTATCATGATAGAGTAACGTTAACTGACCACTTACTAGATAACTCATAAGTAGAATCTATCATGATAGATTCTACTTATGAGTTATCTATCTGCCTGAACCCCACCAGGCACTTCGGTAAATGCCTAGGCATTTACGTAAGTGCCTAGGCAGATAAGAAAACATTGAGTTCGCCAAAACATTTATCTATCTGCCTAGGCATTTACGTAAATGCCTGATTTACCTATGTGCCTGCGACATATATATATCATCATATAGGTTAAGGGGTTGTAAAAATTAATTCTGCGTCATCAAGAAAATATTTTGAAAAAATTTAAAAAAAAGTTTTTCTGTACAATGTTTGGACAGATGTGGGACCTAGAAAAATAGATTATGCATCCAAAATTATGTAGGTACTTGGAAAACGAAAGCTTATTTGACCTCTTGGTATCCTTAAAAATCCATTTTTTGTTTGCCCCATGAAAGCTCCATAAATCCCCACAGTGAAATCAGATCGTTCTGGGACCCCCAAAAATGGATTCCACGTCTTAAAATACTTCGAAACCGACACCTAACTCGACCCCATAGCCGAAAACCCTCCCGTAGCCCCTTTTCAACCCCACAGAGCCCCACGGGTTTGGGCGATTGAGCAGAAAACCTTGCGGGCACAACTAGATGGTGAACAGAGTATTTTGTCAAAATTTAAGATCATAAAAAAAAAGAAAAGCCTATTGCCCAAAACGGCGGGCGGCGTACCGTAAGGCAGACAGACATTAAATTTTCGTTTTTGGAATCTAGACAGCTTGAAACAAGTAGTGTCAAAATTTGAGGCCGATCAGAATTTTCAACCTCCGTCGCGATTACATAAGAGTATTATTCCAAGAATAATAAACCAAAATAAAATAAAAACACGCGATGGCTTTTCAATAGTGAGATAAAAATCATGAGCCTGTTTGTCCAAATTTCCAAAAACATTTAGGTTTTGACGGTTTAAGTAATTTGTTTGATGATCAGGTTTCCATTTGCCTGCTCGTTCAGCAAGCATTGTGAGTAATGAAAGGAAATGCCAGAGCTGACTGAGTGAAAGGTGATGGACACGGAAAAAGGTAGCAGGTAAGGCATTTTCCAATAGACAGGGGAAGTAATCTCTCCATTCTTGACTAAGCCACTTGTGCTCCATTAACCACGTGTCACTTCTCGGAAAAGCTGTTCTGTTCAAGATATCGATTTTCCCGCTCAATCAACCCGAATTTTTCTTTGCTTGTCTTACCTTTCCACTCGAACGCCTACCGGCGGAAAAAGGAAAATTAGCCAAGTAAAGTTGAAAACTCAAGGGGCTACCAATGTTAAGGAATTTCTCTCCTTGGCCCCGACGTAACTTCCAGTCGATCCCAATGTTGCATGTTCAATTGATAACCCAACTTCGTAAATCCACCACAAGAGGCATTGAATGGGGATCAGAGATTGATACAGCGTACTGTTGATATGAGTGGGAGTTTAAGATCATTTCCAAATTGAACTGCGGAACGAGTTTCGGAGTTTCCAGCAGACCCAGGACACCCCGTCAGTCCCCATCGCTAACAGAAAGCCAAATGTTGATCATGCAAATTGAGAGCTGAAATTACTTTGGAGTTTTGGGGGATGCGAGGACTGGTGTGGATTGTGCGGGGAAGGGGAAGGGGGATCTCGAACTACGTCGTTGAACCCGATACTCAATTACAGGAAAACCCAACGTTAGTTGGTAGTTAGTACGACTCGGTCCATTAGCGCCTGACAGTCTCTCGCCAGATCACAGAACACAACGCAGTTCGAGATTAACTTTTGATCGCTTGAAACCCTTCAAAACGAGACTAGGGAAATGAATGCCCATCATGATCAGTGCACTGATAAATCCCTCATTCCGGATGTCAGCCCCAACTATGACCGCCCTTTTGTTCACAAGCGAGCATTAAACTTTTTACGAACATTATCACATCATTTCACCCTACAAAATGTACAGAAGTCAAACCCTTAGGATTCTTTTTATTACATTTTTCAATAATAGTGAAAATGGATGTCGGTTGGTTGGATGTAAGTATGTTTGTTTGATGCAACATCAAAAAGGTGTTGGCATATTGACGAGCGAGTTCCGACTTAGATAATAGGCTACAGTAGATTTCGCGAACTCTCTTCCTTAATCGTGAACGAAGCATTCCTTCGCGACGAGAGCCGTGTCATAAAGGGTCGTTACTAGGGATTACTAGGGAAATTTTCGTATTGCCGAAACCCGGTACATCTTTTGGCGTCTGTTTTGAACGGAACTACGTCGGTTAAAACGAGCTTTTTACGCTGATTTCAACGAGTACAAATCGATTTCTGTGCGATAGCCCGTTTGGAAGATATTCAAAGATCGTCCGTAGGTGGGTAGGAGTTTCCTTTGCGAGAGAGAAACGGGTCATCAAGCGTTGTTACTAAGAAAAATTTCAAGTTGACCGGTTTCTAAGGGTGTTCCGAGTGAAGCATGGGTTGCATTATTGATTGGTGACCTTTTGTAAATGATTTACCAAATAAAAAGTTTGTTTCGCCCGATTTTGGAATTTCAAGTCGTAAAATGTTTGTTGCTCCTTCCGATCTGTCCCTCAGCAAAAATAGAAGGCAAGTTCCATACTTTTCGCAAGCCAGTTGCGCACTTACCCGATTTTGATGGGGCAAGTGCGTCAGTCAGTCGTGAAAAAGCTGTTTTAACATAACACATAATAATTTTCAAGCTTATGGAAAAAACAATTTTACATTCGGACTCCTGTTTCCAAGGTATAAAATGTAATAAACTAGCACCAACGTATGATTTTTGAGGTTATGTTGAAGCTAAACTTAGCAAAACATACCATAAACGTGAACCCCCCTAATTATCTTATACGTGTTGAATAAATGTGGGTAGTGAATGCTTACGGATTCGGTCAAAACAGAATGTACGCTGAATATAAAGAATTATTCTGAATTTATAGCGCCTTTTGTTACAGAAATTTAGGATTTTAGGAAAATGAAGTCAGTGAAAGAATAGTGAAAAAATCTGAAATTTTGACAAAATACTTGGTTTACCATCTAGTTGTGCCCGCAAGGTTCTCGAGTAAAAAAAAGCAATTTTGAAAAAAAAAAATCAAAAAAAAAAAAAAAAGAATAATTTTTGAAAATAAAAATCAAAAAAAAATTTTTTCCCCGATTTTTTTTTTTTCATTGACAGAATTAACTTTATGCACAAGTAACCTACATCAAAGAATAATAACCCCTTGTGTAAAATTGGCAGCGTTTTCCTTACAACTTACCGGTCGCATACATGTGAACAGTACGCCATGTTGCAATTTCCTTCGGAATTGGGTGAAGGGAAGCCTGTATTTTACCAAAATTTGAATTGGTTACCTTACAAGTGACAATTTTTAGTGTACACATTATTTGTACCTATACACCTTTTCAAGTGTCTTTTCCCAGCCTAAGTGGAATTTGTGTAATAACACTGCTTAGTGCAGACACTATCCCAAAAATTTCTTCGTTACAGTGGGAGCTTGCCGAGTTGATATAGTGGGCAAGTTGATAGGGTTGGCGAGTTGATGAACACCGGCACAACCCATTTAGGTATTTCCTGTGTGTATTGTTCACTCGACAGCTCCCTAACCGTTACTATATATAGTAATACAGTAAATATAATATACATAGTAATATAGTAAAATTTACTATATTTATTACTATATTTACTAGTATTTAATACTATAAATGTTTTGTTGAATTTGATGATATAATATGGGATGGGTCTGAAATTCGTGACACCGACACCAAGAAACTGATCAACGATAGTTCCATACAATAATTTATACATCTGTAGTTCGTCCTACAATATTGTTTCTAAAATTGAAGTCTCCAACAATTCAAATTCACCTCCTACATTTTAATGGGGATTGAATCCTACTGTTCTTGTGTAGCAGCGAGAAATGACAACCGCAGACTGCTTTAGCTGCACTGACTTCCAATGCGTTCAACCCGCTTGTTTACATTGTTCCCAAGCTTCACCGGCACAATCGCTCTCGTAATGAATCAATATTTGATTGGCTGTCCAGGCTAAATACAGGCAGCCAACACAGGCTCCGGCCACCTCTGTCGCCTCAACCAGCACAGAGTTATAGTTGGCAATTCGTCTTTGGTTGTATTACAAACAGAAGACGGATTGATCAGAGAACCGGACCTCAGTAGAATGGGCTAAAATGGGACCTTGTCTCGGTTATAGTGCCAAAGACTAAAATTAAAATAATTTAAATTATTACATATAAGCCAAAGAATTCAATGCCTATACCAAGAATCCCTAAGGGAATATTCCAATGGGTTCTCCAATGAACCAGCAAGTGGATAGGAAAGAGTAATTGTTGAGGCGACTGGAGGAATAGAACCTGGAGTGGGGATATGAAGAGGGTGGCACAGGTTACTGTTGATTCAATTTATTAAGGTAAATGGAGCAAGGTAAAGGAGGCGAGCTGAAGAGCTAGACTAGCATGGTAATGGTTGAACGAACTGGAGAGGAAATGGGGTGGTTGGCTGATGGTGTTGGGTGCGACGGGGCTGAGGAGGTTAGGAATGGAACAGTGGCGGTGGCGTAATAAAGGAGGAGGTGAAGTGGTGAAAATGAACCGAAAGGCATTTGGTAGTATCATTTAATTAACTAACAGATTGTACTCTCCTCTGCTTCTATCCACCCTTAAAATATCATCTCACTCAGCTCCTGCCAAACCACTCCTTACCCCTCGTACAGTTTCATCTTGCCAATTATTACCACCAGCCTGGTCTTTCAGTTAATTATTGTCAATTAACAATCCTATTGTCTCATAATTACTTTTTAATTAATATATCAGTTTGGTTGGAAGTGGAGCATAGAAGATATTCTTAATCTATCCCACCATTAATTGAACCATATTCATCAATTTCTACTGAACTATTCACCATTCTCCCGAAAGGATTCACTTCACGGAGAAACGGAATTTAGAGAGATGAAACGCATTCCATGTCAATTTTACTGCAGTAAAATAGAAAACCATCACAAAAAGGAACGTTCCAAATAACAATAATTACATTAACTAATTATTACTTAACTGTTTTTAGTTCCTAACGCTAAAAAAACTTGTAACAAGAAAAGACGGGTTAGAAAATTGAACAACCCACCAGAAACTGCCAAATTCAATTTTACCGAAATTAGTACAATGTTCCCTCAAAAAGGCAACTTGGAAGAAAGACCCCTTAAGTGGAAGGAAATGCGAGGACTAAGTTTGAGGAGGCCTTTATTCAACTGTGGCGTAATACAATAATTTTCTATCAACTTTTTGCGTTAGTTTCACTCAACTCAATTACCTCTCTCCCTTCGCTCGATATTGCGAGAGAGTTTTTTAAAACTTTAGTCATTTGTTCTGCCCCTTACATTAAATGTAAGAACAAATTTTGTTCTTATCCTTTTCCAACAATTTCACCCATTTCCGAAAAAAAGCATAGGAGCCGATTACAGGTGTAAGGTAGGAGAACACTTTCAGATAAGCTTCGCAACTTCACTCATTAACAGCATCAGATTCTACCGCCCCTCCATCGTATCGTATGATCATAACCACAAAGCTAAACAACAAAACTTTCAATTCGGCCAAGAATGATGGCTGATTTTATCCCACCCGAAAGCTTGCGTGAAACTAATGCTACATAACAGGCAGGCTTGAGACATTGATGCGATACATGGTCAGCGGTCCTGCACTATTTGTCTAGTTAAAATCACAGCCTCTTGATCAGCAGACTCAACAAGATGGAATTGGAAAACACGACATATTATGGTTAGCGGCCCCACACTACTTTTCTCTTTAATTCGCAGCCATCATCAGACCCAAAACAAGTCGAATTCGAAAAGGTGACGCTCGGTCAGCGAATCCAATCCATTTTTTTTTAGTTAAATCGCAGCCCCTGGGTCAGCAGACACAAAAACATGGTATTTGAAAAGGCGATGGTCCAGTAGTAACTACGATCAAACGAATACGTGAAAACGTAAGTACTTTACATTAAAAATTCCCCCTCCATAGTAGTTGTTTGCCGACGGTGCAGAGGTCTAATCCAATGAGGTGGTGAGGGAGAGAGGACGACTCCTCTGCTGGTTTGGATACTAAATTGTTTATTTCACTAAAAAATTGTAGCGTGGGGACCAGTTTCGAGCAACCATGCTCATCTACAGCCCAGAGTAACTTGGAGCAGTTGAATAACTTGATTCACGTCCTAGCTGAAACACAATTGTTTAGCTAAATATAAAATTTAGTATCCAAACCAGCAGAGGCGTTGTTCTCTCTCCCTAACCATCCCTGAAAATGACCAGTAACAATAACTTGCAAAAATTTGCTAAACGATATTCAAATTATGAACTGTATGACCGAAGATGTGCTTTCTCCTCATGAGGTTGAATCGAATAATTAATTACAAGAGAATTACACACTTTGGAAAGGCATTTAAGATGAATGATAATACATATTCCTAAGTGTCATCAATCCACCTCATTTGCGTTCCTCGTGGGTCGTTCGGAAGTTGAGGGTTCCCACCGAAATTTCTTGCCTTCACTACGCCATCAATCACTCGATTTTCACTCCACGGGCTATAGAAAAAACTCATTCCTTTTATTCCTCAATTTACAGGGTTTCTGGTGGGAACTTGATTAAAAGTGCGTGATTTTAAATGAAGTCAGAGAATCCATTGAAATAGCATCTGTCATGGCTGGCAATCGATGTCTTCAAGACGGATGGAAGGAGACCCAATTGATGTCTACCTGGACGTCTGAGGCAGAGAGATCTTATCCGACGTCAGGTGTCAGTTGTATTACACGGCAGATCTCAAGGGGTATATCGTTGGTCTCGTCTTGTCTTGGGATCCCTCCGCACGAAATGCGATATGACTCGCCCAGTTCTCCCTTATCTTCCCCGCATTCCGAGTCCCATCGGTCATCTTGAATTCTGTCCATCAAACGGTGGGAGGAACAAGTCGATTCCTGTAACGATCGAGATGCAGGTGATTTCTTGCGACGTGACTGCACCGTTATCGTATTCATTACGACGAGGAGAAAACTAAGTCAGCAGAAATAGATGGTTTTACGTCATGTTTTACATTACCTACCTAATCTCTTTACTGACCTTGACTAAAGCAATATAGGAACCCGTCGCGGATTTGTGGAAACTTTGACAGTCAAAGGGGAAGGGGAAGTTGAGGTCGGCTGAACCCCACAAGTCAACTGCCCCTAACCAGAATAATTTGCGCCAATTGTTCAGAGTGCAGTCGAGAAGCCTTGAAATCCGTCCAGGACGGAGTTTAAGTCTGTGGTGGAGGGGGGGGGGGGGGGCATCGAAACCAGGGCAAAGTCTCGTGAAGGAATAGAGTAAGTTTGGGTTTAGAGTGAATCTCGCATCAAAACCCTCCTTGATCTAGGTACGAAGTACTGCAAATGAAATTAACCACAGCAGACCATTTCAATCATGATTATAAATCCACTCCGTATTAAAGTCTAACATGAGCCCAAATAAATATAATAAATCGCCCAATTTTCCCCAGTAAATCAGTTAAATCTTCAGTTTATTTACTTTAATGAGTTTTCGAAATTTTTCCACTATGAGCCACAATTATTCGGTAAAAATTGCTTTTGGACGACGAAGAAGATCCTCGTAATTGGGACTTCATAATTCGACAACCCCGAAGGTTCCGAGAGAGACTAGAGACGTGGACCGAGCATGTCAGATGGTTTTTCAACTGCACGGACAAGATCCGAATCGTTTTTATATAGGATCTTGTATATATTGCGCTCCGACACTGCAGTCTGGTGGCCGCAAAAGGAAACGCCAATGTGGCATCCTGAGCCGAGGCCGAGTGAAGGGATTTCAAGTTTTTTCTGTTGGCAACATTGTCTCAGCTTGCTAGCCGTTTTGTTTACGTTTACGTATGGAAGAGAAGAAAACAAACATTTCTTGGGAAAAGCCATTGCAGAGTCAGGCGCGGAAAATTCATGCAAAATGCAAAAAGGAGAAAGAACAGAATAAAGTGAACGTTCGCGATGTTACTTGTGTTTGCAGAGTAATTCTAAAAATTCTGAACCGTTGGGCGCATGCACAGTAGGGCCATTTGCAACGGCCGAGGGTGGGTGTACATCGGCTTCCAGGAATTAAACACTCAAGTTCTGACGCTCTGCGAACGCAGAAATCGTTCGGAGTCGATTCTGGCAGTTCTGATTTTTGGTTTATTATTCTTGGAATAATTCACCTATGTTTTCGCGACGGGGGTCGACGACTCCGATCGGCCCCAAAATGTGACATTATCCGTTTCAAGTGGTCTAGATTCCAAAACCGAAATGTCCGCCGTCCAGGCCGTTTTGGGCAGTAGGAATTTTTTTAAAAATCTGAAATTTTGACAAAATACTCGGTTTACCATCTAGTTGTGCCCGCAAGGTTTTCAGCCCGATCGCCCAAACCCGTGGGGCGCTATGGGGCTAAAATGGGGCTACAGAAGGTGGTTTTTGAAGGCTTTTGGCTATGGGATCGAGTCAGGTGTCGTTTTCGAAGTATTTTTGGACGTAGAATCCATTTTTTTGGGTCCCGCAGCGATCCGATTTCACTGTTGCGATCTATAGGGCTTTCATGGGGCTAAAAATGGGATTTTTGAAGGATCCCAGGAGGTTACATATTTTTCGAGTAAAGAATAAAGAAATTTTGAAAAAACAATTTTTTTTTAAAATCCAAAAATTTTTTTCCAACATTTTTTCTTTTGACACCGAAATAATTTTTGCGCAACTATCCTATATCAAAGAATAGTAATAAACCCTTGTGTAAAATTTGCAGCGTTTTTTTTTTTTTTTTTTTTCAGTACTTACATCTCAAACTGATTCCGACTGCCTCCTCAATTGTGGAAAGTCACACATGCGCGATTCATTTCCTTCTGTGATCTCGTGGAGTTAACTTTGTAGGGACTACGTTTTCGTTGGCGGAAAACCTTGCAGGCACAACTAGAAGGTAAACCGGGTATTGTGTCAACATTTCAGATTTAAAAAAAAAAATCCTTTTTGGCAGTTCGTTTTTGGAATCTAGACATCTTGAAACTTAGTGTCAAATTTTGAGACCAATCAGAATATTCGACCACCGTCGGGATTACAAAGGTGTATTATTCCAAGACTAATTAACCAAAATCTTTTGTACGATTTATTCAACAGTTGAATAAAAATACTCTCTTTCAACCTTGAATAAGTAACTTCCAAGTTCAAATTTACCACTTGCCAAAACCTTCCAATTGATATAAATTTCACACCAGTCATATGTTTACAAAAAATGCCTTACCTAAGTATTTTGTTCTTTTTTGAAACTCTCTCAAATCTGAGTTAGCAAGTTCATTTTGTTTCAGGAGTCAAAATAGAACTGTAAAAAGTTGCCTAATGCCGGTTTCGTCCCACTTTTGCACCCCACCATTTCTTGTATCAATCCCAATAGTAGGTATAACTAGTTCTTTATGCTTTTGTAGAACCGGGGCTCCCTTATTCTCATGTCTAGGTTCCCTTTTTTACAAAAATGTTATAGATGGATATCAAATTTTACTGACCACAGACTTACATTGTATTAAAATGAAGCCAGCCCTTGGTGTTTCGCCGCAAAAGTAACCGACACAAACAAAGCCAAAAACAATTTTTGGAGAGTGGAAATATGCTAGGACAGAACACTCACAAAACGGAGTGCATCAAAACATCGTTAACGCTTTATGCTCTGTTATTGCTCGTTCATTTTGTAGATACGCTGGGAAATCGCGTTTTTTTTTCACTAGGTACGTTAGTAAGTTAGCTTCCGTTAGCTCGACGCAGGCTCCGAGTTATTAACTGGAAATTAAAATAAATCTTGGGTTTATTTAAAAAGAAAGAAATCTCCAGTTTGAAGACAATCTAATCTACACTTGGAAGCTGACTTCGGTAGTATAAACAAGAATATGCCCTCAATACAACGAAAGTTCTAAAAAATGTAATATATTTATCTATAATAATACCACCATGTTTATACATGTAATCCACATTACTGAAATGTATAGTCACGTACAATAAGGCTTGTAACTTATCCTCATGTCATATTTGACAAATGAAGGTTGTTTTGAAATTGAAATTTAATTGACTTCACTAATTCTTCCATTTTAATCTTGGATTCAACTGAACTGAGGATTTAAATAAACTGGACCTCTTTGATGAAACTGAACATTAATGGAGTAAAGCATGGAGGAAATGGTGTAGTTCGAGAAAGTATTACCTATGTAAAATATTATGAAAGATTCGAGCTGTGAATTTAGTTTATAAAACTTTGAAAAGCTCACAGATCCCTACTCTTTCGTTTGGAAAACACCGTTCCAACGCTATCCGGGCATATCTGTTGCTAGGAAAGCAGTTCTCAAGGGAGTCATCCAGGGAAGACTTAATTAGCCTATACTCTCACAACCCTTTAGCCCACCCTTCACCAACCGGTGGAAATTCCACCCCCGAAGCCCTCCATGATTCTTCTCATTAGGGCACTTTAAGCCTTAGACCCTCGCAGGGCTTACCCTATCTAACCTTCTCGCTCTCCAGGGTTTCTGTATGACTATAACGTTCTAGCCCCACATCTCTGCAGGCCTTCAGCCCATCAGCCCCGAACATTTACCACATCCTCGCCTCTGCGGTTTCGTACGTTATAAATCCGTCCATTGTGAGGGGATTTCAGTTATGTTAGCATCACATTTTGAGCACTTAGTTGCATGCTCTCCAGCACGCCCACATTTAACAAGAAAGGTGGGTAACTTTAAAAACGCAAATTAGGAAAATTTGTAAAAGCTTGTAGTGGGAATTCACCCACACGTGAATTACTCTAGGGTAGGCTACAGCTGTACCCAGACACAGTGCACGGCAGCGGGTAGTAACTTCTCGCTTCCCTCCTAGTACAGCAATTATATCAATATCAACGTAATTGACCCTTTACTTTGCCTAATTATGATCTTTTGGCGGGAAAGTTGGGATCCTATGCGGTCTAGTAAAGCGAGAGCCAGTACGGCCTCTCGGAATCAGGACTCATTTCGATCTTCAGTGCTCTTGTAGTACAGTGGAATGAAAAAAACGCTGCAAATTTTACACTAGTGTTTATTATTCTTTAATATAGGTTACTTGTGCAAAAATAATTTCTGTGTCAATGGAAAAAATTTTGTTTTGGATTTTTTTTTTTCGAAACAAATTTTTTTTGGATTTTTTTCTTTAAAAAAATTGTTTTTTCAAAAATTCTTTATTTTTTACTCGAAAAATATTTAACCTCCTGGTATTCTTCAAAAATCCCATTTTTAGCCCCATGAAAGCCCTATAGATCGCCACAGTGAAATCGGATCGTTCCGGGACCCCCGAAAATGGCTTCTACGCCAAAAAAATACTTCGAAAACGACACCTAACTCCATAATATTTATGTTGAAAATACTATGATTAAAACATAATAAGTATATTATGTAAAACTATATTTTATGTAAAACTTGAAACTCGCGAGTAGTAGCACAAATTTCATTATTGAAATTTCAGTAGTAACTGTTATAATTAGTACTTAATCATGTTGTGAATCATCCCAATTCAGCTTTTTGAGATTTTCGATCACTCTTTAACGCGCTCTAGCGGTCGGCCGAATGACTGGGTTCACTTACAGTAACTTATGCGCTATACCGCATACTTTTCGAGTTACCTACATGCCAAAAACCAAAAAATGCACCATAGTTGTGAGGATTTTGTAATTTTGACACGGACCCGGCCACATTTTTTTTTTTTTTTTTTAGAAAACCTCGGATTCGTGTTCAGCTACCCTGAAAACATACTGAATCGTATAGATTACGACCACCCCAAAACTTCCCTATATCAACCAAAACTTCCCTTCTCAACAAACAAGCAGCAGCGAGAACATGCGCCTTCAGATCTCCGCCCAACTCACCCAATTAATATTGAACACCCTGAATAAACTCTCGCTTACATAATACGAGTATGTATACATAATATTATTCAAGTCACTCGCCCTTTGGGTTCCGTCCCCATCTTGTAAAATATTATTTCTTCGCAATGAGAATTCCTCACTTGTTAGATTTTCCTTCCGTGGCGTTGACTGGTCCTTTCGGTCCCGACCAGGACAAATTGTTGGCGTAAGGTGCCCCGCAGGTAATTATAAACGACTGGTTGATGTACTTCTCGATTTCCGTTATTGCTGGCGCTAGATTTAACGCGATCGTGACCCCTGCAACAAAAGCACACTTGGATTAATTGGCATAGAATATAATAGATAATCAATAAAAAACTTAACTGGTGTATATAAACAATGTCTTTTTTTTCCTTCACTTCATTTTGTCATCTCTTCGTAAGAGGTTGATCCACTGATAAAAGCAGCTCAAAGTTAATGAAGTCCCCAATTTACTTAGTCAATGAGACGTTTAAATTAGGATGAAGAAACCCTATCAGTTCCTGGGAAGTCACTCCTTCAGGCTCAGATTCCAGATAGAACTTCCGAATCGTTAGAATTGAATTCTTCAGGTGGGTACACGGAGGCTCTTTTCAGTTGGAACGCTCTTCTAATTAAACCCCTCCTTTTGCCCCCTTCAACGCATCGACGTCTTTTTACTTCAACACTTTATTCTTCCTTATTTACTCTGGGTCTTCTAGAGTTGAGTTGAGTCCCTTCAACTCTCATTAGAGTCGTTTTTCAAGGAACGAAGATTCAATCACTTTCAACTCACTCGTGAGCTTGTTCTCGTTCCTCGAAAACCCCACAAAAAGTGATTTTTCAAATAGGTATGTACCTGGTAGGTTATTTCTCTTTGGCCGTCTCTATAAAGATTGGTTGGTAATATACGTTCCTCCGAAAAGCAATTTTCTGTTGGTGATCTTTCATTATTTAAATATCACGCAAACCAAAGCCCACAAAGGGGCCAGTGAATCTCAACCCACGGTGAAAACCACGCTAGGATCCTAAATGGATTTTTTCTCTCCTTTAACTTCCAACTCGCTCAAAAGGATCTTTCTCAAATAAACTTTTGAAGATAAAAAATCCAGGCAGAGCAAACCTGCTTTTCCTTCCTCGAGGAAATGCAAATGAATATCTAAATCCTGAAATAAACGCACTCAACTTTCTGAAACAGCTTTCGTTTTTTTTAAACTTGCCGGCCTGAAAAAGACGTCATAAGTCTTTGTCCTACTTATTGGATTCTCAGGCTAAGATCAAGTGAGTTTCAAGAAAATGAACCTTTCTCTGTTTAGAATTGAAATTCCAAAGTTTCATCTTCGCAAAACGCGTTATTTCGCTGAGGTATATTTCTGAGCTGTTCTTTCCACCTCCACCCACTTTTATTTCGATATTAAATTTGTTTTACAAGCCTCAGAGAATTATTCATGTAGGTATGAAGTAATCTGATATCCCCTTCCCGAAAAACCCCCAGGGGGTACAAAGATGCCTAGTATTAGATAAAGAAGTTGTGCCAGCGATTAAAAGGTTTCCCACTTGAGTCGTTGAGTTGCAAAACTGGCCATGTTTATCAAATCCGAGATAGCAGCCATTCCTAAAGGATTTCAATGCGAGGAATCGGACGGCGAGGTTATTTTTCTTCATAGCTGGTTAGATCCCTTTGAATCCACGCGTTTTGTTTCAATGCTGGTTACGCTCATGAACTCTACCCACAACCTATGAGAAAAGAAAAAGTTTGATTCGGTAAGATTATTAAAAAAAAAAAAACAAGAACGCCATATGGCGGTATAGGTACTTGTTTTAATAACAGATAATATCTGATAATTATATATTATATCTGATATATTATATCTGATAATATCAAATTCTACGATTTATGAAGGTACCTACGATGAGATTCTTGCTAGAACTTCATGAATAGTAAAAATTTCATTCGCGTCATTTCCAAATTCAGTGAGGAAACCTTAATAATTAACGAACAATTAATGAACCAATAATTGTTATGCTTTTGATGGGGGGGGGGGGGATGAAATTTGGCATTCAGTCAGTCACCTTAAGACTTCTACATGACGATGCAAAATTTACAGATCTTAGTCTGCTTAATGGTTTGAAAACATTATATTTGAGTGGATCGATAAGTCGCGCATGAGCAATAACAATGTGCAAATCTCAAGGAGTTCTTACAACTTTATTGTATACGATTACAAGAGTTTGTTGTATGTCGCGGTGAGTTGGGAGCTACCTACGTAGGAAAGTACGTTGTTAGAAGGATTGTACTCGACAAACGAAAATAATGATCATACCTACATTCTACCATAGTAGAGGAAAAGTTAATCCAGAATTGCACAGTTCAAACGTTTAGAACGTCATCAGTTGGAAACTATTGAAATGTCTCGCAAGTTCATAGCTCGAGTAAACATTCATCTCACAGCTCTTTCGCTTTGCACGTTCAATAGGTACACAAAGCTTGAAAGCTAATTATGAATATACAGCTTTGGTAATATACAAAGTGAAGATTATGACGTAGACCGAAACTTGAGTCGATAATGATAAGCACACGCATTTGCCTGGATTTCAACCCATTTCAAAAGGAACACTGTACGAGCTAAGGGTGTTTGCATTCATGAGAAAGAAGAATAGAAGCACCCATACTCCAGTCTTCTATTCATACAATTTTTAAATTTGACGAAGAGACTCTACAGGTTAAGAGAAGTGCTCCAGCACAGGATGGGGTAGGATACCCCAGTAAGTATATCCTACCCCATCCTGTGGATATACATGTATATCCAATCCAATTTTGTGCTAACTTACAGTCATTTAATGATGGAAGAGCCTTGTTAGTTTTAGTATACTTTTCCCCTGGTAGGTACTTCTATGGATTTATGTCATTGAATTTATTGGCTTATAGTTCAAAACTTGTGGGGATTATTGAAGAAGTAGATGTACTTAAACTTAGTGGATTCCAATCATTCTAGGAGGAGATTTGAATATAGATTTGAAAGAAGAATACCTAATATATAATATCATATATTATTAATAATATACTGCTTATATTATAGCACTTATGCAAGACGCTTTCAATTGACATTTGAACAACGATTCAGCTATTTCGACTTCCAAAAGGCTTGTAGTGATGCTATATTCTACTATTAACAGTATTTACCGAGCATCCGTTGACCCAGGATGCTCTCTATTGTGTACGATAGTACAATGGCGCACCGCCAAACCACAACTTTAATCATTAGTTTGGAAAGGTATGAAGTTGGATCCTCCCACATTCCAACTTCTTGCGCATCTAGACTGCTGAACATTGAAATTTAATCTGACCTGCGAGAATCCAACAGGGCTAACAACGTAAATTACGCGAAACTGCGTTCTGGGAAAGGCAAATAAAGGCGGAGCTCCCAGACAGCTTGAACGACCCAAAACGTTTCATCAGAAATTTCGTTATCTTGGCTCTTAATCCCTGGATTTTCATTATTCGAAGGGTACCTACTTATAAAAAAATAAAAAAAAATTCTTACAGTACTTATTATTTTTGTTAATATTGTTTAATAATTATTATTGTTCGATATAACTGTTACAGTTATATCTACAGTAGATACATTGTATAAGGGTATATTTACCAACTAGTTATATTATAGTCCTTTTGTCCGTTCGATTTTTTTTTTCATAAGGGGTAAAAATGGAGTACCTACCTACCTAACCACTCAAAAAGCTATTGAGATGTGCAGTCTGACTATGGATCATTTCAAACGACCTGACTTCTGTTTGTGATCTCGAGCAGAACCTCTTCTCATATTTACGTAAAACCGGAGAAAAACATACCTTGTGGATGCTGAATAATTCTGTTCCCTCTCCATCAAGTCCGTTTTTTGGGGGAAGCTTTAGACTTTATATTTGGCTTGGCCGCGTTCCTTGTGTAATGTGTTTTCACTAGGCGGGGGCCCTTGGCGACAGTCCCTTTTCAATGACGTACATTTTCCTTTTTGACGTTGTATGCGGTCACTGGAAATCTTTCGTCCAAGACGATGTTGGCAAAGTTTCTCTTCAGCGCGGATATTCTTGTTTCTAAGTGGTAAGAAATTCTTTTCGGGGTTATTGTCGTGTGCAAATCGTGAGAGCTAGTTATTATGGGAAATCCCGGGTCAACTGCAGCTACCCTGGATCAGTGAGTGGAAGATGGAAGTGGTTCCTTACTCAATTGCTAGATCACGAATTGCAGCTTCCCCGCTGTGTCCCTTCCCCGCACGGCTCGTATTGTGACGACGAAAACGAGAATCCTGAGAATGCGATGAGCATCCCAGGGGATTGCCGGGAGCTGAACGTGCTAAACTAGGGACGTACCGATACTTCCAATACAATATTAGGTATTTTCCAACCACCCTGTCCAGAACATGTTACGGACAACCGTGTACAGTGTGTATTAAATACAACGACCCTGATCCAACTGGGGCTCACCTCCAAGAAATTGGGCGGCGGTGTAAGCATGATTCGAAAGCCTTTCAATGCATGCAGGTGAGCTGGAGTGGCATATTGAAAAATCGGCGTAATTTATACTTGAATCGTGAAAAATCGAAGCAAGATGCTTTTATATTGGGGCCTACGACCCTGTTCGCAATCGTCCTTGGTCAATCCAAAGATTCCCTCTTTACGACACCGAAGCAAGTTACGTCCAAATTCTTCATGAAGACAAGGGGGAAAACGCTGCAAATTTTACACAAGGGTTTATTATTCTTTGGTCATGCAAAATTTTTGCTTTTCGTGCTGCACTGTTCCATGGATTCGTGCGTTTTTCCCGACGACAGCCGGTATTCAACTCACCCACAGTCCCATCAATAAAATACGCGAAACAAGAAAAAAACAAGACCCGAACTCGTTGCAATAATATTGCATATTATGCAACTTGCAAAAAATCTAAGCTTAGCGATAACATACCTACCTAGAGATAACACGTTTGCCAGAGAAAGCGGCGAATGCACTCTAGGGCTGCAACATCCATGTTTTCGGTTCGGTGTTTTACTTGCGATTCTATCGAAGTTTCTTCTTTTCCCCTGTTATCAGCAGTGTTACCAGGACATGGATTTTTATTCGTATTTTTCGGCTTCTTCGGGTTATGCACGGCCCATCCATTCTTCTACCTAATCGCCGTCGGGTCGCTAGGTTGTCGAATCCCCAGTCTCCCGGTGCTAGCATCGCAAATAGGAGGGTTCCATCAAGGCCAAGTGATCAAGAAATCAAGGAATCAAAATTATCAATAAATCAAAGTATGATTTATTTCTTTTTAATTTACTTTTTAATAAACTCAATATAAATCGATCGATATTTTTATTTGATGATAATCGATGCTTCGATATTAAATATCGATTTTGTTGGTATCGATATTTCATCCACGATACTATCGAACATCGATATACCGATATATAATATAATATAATATATAGTCAATAATTGACTACCGATGGCCATCCCGAGTAGGTACCTATGTGAAGTTCGGAATTCCGCCCTACGCACTAACAAAATCTAACAACAAAACTATTTATTTATTTAAAGGAGCACACCCGCACCTAGGAACTCAGGAGACCCGCAAAGGAGGGTCAGTTCCCTTGCTCGTATTTGAATAATTGCAATCGTTCACTAAAATTGCTTATGGAAATGTCTAGTTGGATAATTCAACAAGGCAATAGTTATTATTATTATTATTATTATTATTATTATTATTGATGGAAGCCAGGACAGCCTTGCTACAGTGGCAATTACATTACAGCTGAGAAACTACGTCGGAGGTCGTTCTCTATCCAACCGCATGATTGTTTACAGTTCATGAAATGCATGATACGCTAGATAATGAGCGGGGCAGAGATTTGCATAAAATATGCCACGGGCGTAAGTAGAGGCAGTATAACAATTGGAACTTCAAAAGGATTCAAGGGCTGTACAGCCCTTCTGTACTACGTAGTTCTGTTGATAACAGCTCATCACTGAGTCGCTCAGTTGGGTCGTAAACCAGGACGTGATGCCGGAGGCTGATAGATGCTGGATCTGAGGGATGTGAGTAGCTGCTGGGTAGTATGGGAGGGGTGGAATACTGATGAAGACGACTTGCAGGAATCAGAGTAAAGGCGTCGGAAGTCGTTTGTATGATGTATCGGCGTCTCTAGAGAGACCAGATACAGAGCAGTGAGAGCTGACCGCGAAAATGCATTGTATGTTTGATGAACCGAGTGATGATGGTGGGTGTAGGGAGAGCGGGATCTTCTATGTAAATATCAGATTTGGCAAGTGTTACGGCTCCCTCGCCATCCCTCAAGTTCCCCCCTCTACACCCTCAACCAGCCATTGGGCCTTGCTAGGCCGTGTTGACTTGTTTCATTAAATCAAACCCTCCGCTCCACCGTCCCTAGACTACCGTCCCACATCCCGCCCTAGTTCTACAACCTTTTCCTTCCCCACCTCCTCTCGTAGAAAGGCCTCTCTTCCGTAATTTCGTTGCAAGCTCAAGCACGATCCGGTTGGGAGTAAAGAGCGGTTAAACAAGTATTCTGATGAGGGTGGTGGGGGGGGGGGGAAGGGCTTTCTGCAACGAATTACTCGTACAACAAAAACATGCTCATCTAAACCATGGTTATTACGCAATTCTTATTATGAACAAAAGGAGAGTAGGTAAGTGAAAATATCCAAGTCAGGTGAAAATCTTGTGAAGCAGATCGTGGAGGTTGCGGTGTGGTTTTTGCCGTCGGTGCAGTGGTCTAATCCAATGAGGTGGTTTAAAATTTTGTTCACTAATTAACCTCTATCGTGTAAGTCTTTATATTACTGATTTAGTTGGAATTCTCTATCTATGTACAAGGGAATTTTCATTATGAAACCACATCTATATTCACCGAACTACACAGAGTTTTTTGTTTTCTGTGCGTTCACTGAGTGCCCTAGAACTCTGATTCTGAAGTCAGATCGTGAGCAAAATTTGCGCACTTTAATTAAAAACGTGAAAAAGAGGAAAAACATTATTTTGAATTTGTTAAAAAAGATAATACACTAAACATCAAATGCTAACTTGGCATTGCTAAGTAACAACATGAGACTTTAAATTTTAGATTTCGCATTTTTCTTGCTAAACCCATCTCTATCAATCAGTCTGTTACCTTGAATAACTTCCGCCACCTTTTAGCGTCATCGGCCCTGCTGTGCGTCAGATGAAGCAGTGAAAAGGTGATTCAAAATAAGTAGATACCTACTTAACTGGCTTACCGTGAGTTTCGTTCAGTTCTGTGAATACGCCTAATAGAGCTCACCTAATAAAACCCGAAAAACCGAGGGGACAGTTTTGCCTCCAGCTTTTACTCTTGCATCATAATGATGAATTGTGAGGGGGATTTCATAACCTAATTGATGGTAATGGGGTATATTTTGGGGCGAGGCGTTATAGTCGCGTTTTCGCCTTGTTGTGGCGTGGTGGGGCTGATGCGAGCCACAAGTTATCAGACAGTTAGCCCTCCAACGCCATGTTTATGAGGAAAGTTGGTAATTTAAGGGCGAACGGTGATGTAACGGTGGGAGGGGGCAGGGAGTTTAGCTTGCCTTGCAGAGCACTGCTGTTACGAAATCTGATTTTTTATTTTATTTTATTTTTTTACTAATTATGACCCTATAGGGCCACAAATTAGTAACTAATTGAGGAACGACAACTCAGGAAAGGTGAATCCACTTGAATTGGCCGGGAGTTTATTGCCGTTCTGAAACTCGAGCACACTAGCAATTAAACGCGATTCCCTTTCATTAAAATTCCATCGCCTGATGGCATTCCCTGAAACGATGTTGCGCGAAGAAGATTGTTCACATTCAGAAGCGTCAAAGTTTTACGGTCCAACTCATAAAAAAACTACATACGGCTGGTATTGAGCTTCGAGCAAAAGAGTTGCCAGGACTTTATCCCACTTTAAAACCCCTTTTGTGAGCCACCAGTGACAAAAGAGCTGACAGGACAATAGCTTTCTGAGCTGCGTGGTGGACTAAGCTCTACAACTATGAAAAGACCTCGTGTGCCAATTCAATGTCTCATTTTGTCCTATTGTACTAAGGAAATTTACCCATTTGTGGAAAGCACGGTGAACGGAAAATTAAATTATTTAATATGTCCTTCTTGAGACAGGACCGGACCACAATGGGCACGTGGTGACCGAATCGACCCGTGATCATCATGTGTGAAATTGACTTTTGGCTTGTAATGAGCCAAAAACAGGGGCGGATAGGCAGGTCGGGCGATCGGGCGACGCCCGAAGGGCCTAAGGTCCTGAGGGGCCGGTCGAAGCTGAAAACAAAATTTGATCTTACCCGAAATATGAAATCGAGACCGAAAAGGAAAATTCAGACACAATGAAGGCGATCTGGTTGGCTTTGTTCCTAACAGGGTGCACCCTGGTGCACATCCATGGATGTCAAGTGCAATCAATGCATACAAGGTTTTAAATCATTGTATGCAAATCTCTTTTTGATTCACACATTAAAAATTTTTTGGTAACGCTTTCTACGAGTAGTTTTTCAAAATTGAAAATCATCAAAACAAGGCTGGGGCTAACTCTGAGTGACAACAATCTGGAGGATCCCATGTTGATGGCTTGCGAACAGGAGCCGAGTGGCTTCAGTCGTTTCTGGCCCTCCTCGCCATCGCCAACCGCTTGGTCACTTCTCCCTCATCAGCAAGCGTTTTGTCTGTGGACGTTATGTGATCACGTTTTGGTTAATAACGAGACATTGATATATCTTGTTATATAATATATTATAATATAATTATTAATTAGTATATATATATACTATATAATATATTATACTATGTTGTTAGCAAACTCCAAAATGTTGATCTTCCTCAAAATTTGTCATTATATCTACGTTTTAAGATGAGCAGATTCCAAAACTGAAATGTTCACGACGTTTTGGGCAGTAGCAATTTTTCTCAAAAATCTGAAACTTTTGACAAAATACTTGGTTCTCCTTCTAGTTGTACCCACACGGTTTTCAGCCCAATGGCACAATCCAGCGATGCTCTGCGGAACTAAAGTGGGCTACAGAAGGGGATTTTTGAAGGGTTTCATCTATGGGAAGGAGTTAGGTGTCGTTTTCAAAGTATTTTTTGGAAGCGTCCGATTTCGCCTTGGCGATCCATCAGACTTTTGAAGGATGCCAGAAAGTCGAATCATTTTCCGAGTCATCATTTTTGGGTCCTTCATCCGTCCAAACACGAGAATTTAAAAAACAAACTTTTTTAGTAATTAAATTAAACAGCTGTACCTAAAAGGTAAATTTACCATGGGACTGAGGTTGAGCCTAGAATTCGAAAGAAATGAACAAGCAGGGGACAAATATGAGTAGGGGAGGAGGGGAGATGGCGAGGAGGGCCAGAAACACCCAAAGCCTCTCGTTTCAGTGCTCCAGCCAGATGCTCCACATCAAAACGCTGTGATAATGAAACTGAAGAAATGTGCAAAAATTGAATGCATCCTAGCTTCAGTCGCTATTATGTTTGTATAGACGCTAGCAAACTAACTCACATACCAAGCGCCACTATTATTTTTTCTAAATATAGGCGCTGTTATTTTTCACTTAAGTACAATGTAGTTAATAAGTAGGTATAAGTTCACCTAGTGTATTCTCGTTCCTATTCATTTGCTTGTTTTTCCAAAATATCAAGAACCCCTCCGTTGATGGTCTTTGGATAGGTAACTGTTAAGGGGGTGAGAGCCGGTCAAATTGAATCTCCCGGGCCGGTCAAAACCCCCTATCCGCCCCTGGCCAAAAATATTGTTTGGACAATCAACCTACAGTTCCGTTCTACTATTTCGTTCTTTTCACGCTGACCCTTGCGGTAGACGGAATCATTAATTCCAAAAAAAGAATTAATTATTTCACTTTTTCCCACTTCCCTTTCACCAATAGGTTGGGGATTTTCACCTCTCTTCCGATGCATTAGTGCTCCTGGATTAGTTAAAATATAGGTTAATATATAATGGGCTATTTAATTGCTATTCAATCAGAAAGGATCAATGAGGGAGCGAGAGTAATACCTATATAATTTTGAAATAGAGGACAGGATAGCTACAGGGCTGGGTGGCTTATGAATCGCTAGTAGGAACTAATAGGTTTGTTCCAGGTCTGACTGCGTCTGTCGACAGAAGTTGGACAGCTGTCGACAGAACCCGACCGCACATACTCGAGCTATTGGTTTCCGTCCAACTTACGATCGAACTGGAACAGCAATTTCTAAACTGCGCATGTCTCCTGCGATTTCTGTTAACATTCCGTCAAACCTGGAACAAACCTAATGTTCCATTCACTGAGAAATTCAGCAGTACCTACCTAAATGATTCGTTTTGATTATGTTCGAAGAATCCTTCAGTAAGCCCTGATAATATTGAATATAATATATTTCGCTCAGATAATGTAAAATACATATTTTTGCAATCTTTTTGTTTTCACTTTCGCGATCGAAAAATTAAAATTTCCACTAGCATTTTGCATTTCAGAGCTTCCTGAGCTAATTTGATGGTACTGGTTCAATATCCTATCTACCGACCATACAGACTCTGTACGGTCAGTAGATAGCATATTGACAGCCACGTAGTGAGGGGGGGGGGGGATTGGACCCGTTGCCCCCCGGGCCCGGCCTTCGAAATTTTGGAGATGAACGGGAACGGATCGACGGCAACATGGAGTAAGGAGAGGACTGGCATATGGCACAGGCCCTACCTGGGGCATTGGTGATCATTGGAAACATTACGTCAATGTAATTCCCGTCTAATGTTACAGGCGACTGATAAAATTCAGTCTTTTCTTCGGGGAGGGAGATGTCGGAGCCGCTGTGAAGAAACCGGCCTCAGCAGCAGCCACACTCCAAACTCTAAGAACCACTGATGTTAAATAAGACTGCCCACAAAAACGACACTTCCGTTTTGACATTCTCAACAGTCAGCACCAGGGAGCGATTGGCCGTCGCTGTTGGAGCCAGGAAGTCCGAGACGCATAGCTACTGTCGCGTAGTACTCATCACCGCCCACACTTCGTAATATTTTCGACTCGCGAGTTGACTTCGACCTACATCTGGACCAGCAAGTGCACCAGTGATTCCAGGTATTCGAGGAGAGACGGCAGAGTACCTACCTAGGGTAAATTAAGGGAAAAGTTGATGTTAGAATAAAAGGGGTTAACTTATCTCTTATTTCAATATCCGCTCTTCCTGAGTCAGTTCCCTATTATGTCTCACAAGTGGATCCCTTGGGTCCCATATAAATTTCATGACGGTTGAATCAACGGTAGGTACGCTCTGCGCAGGTGGGAACTTAATGTTATTGTTACAGTCCGTAAATTTTGTGACCACAGTCGCCTTTACTACATCTTGGGCCCCAAATTTGGAAAAAAAACAAACAAAAAAAAAAACAACAACCGTAAACGACCTGCCGGCACCAGTTTTGTCTGCCGCACTCAACCCTTCGCCGACATGTGGCGTCTAGCAGCCCAGTGAGCTGCAAGTAAACGCACTACTACCTGTGGAACTCCTCATTTCACAGAAATGATTTCTGTAATATTATGTTGTACGGGGGCGAAGTTGGTGTTATTGGTGTTCAGGCCGTCTTGATGATCTTATTAGGGAGTCGAAGACGGTGAAGTGCGGTCGGACACTCCTCGTGTTTTTCTAAGGAAATGACGGGTGAGGGATAAATCGCGCGAAGAACTCATGTGACTCCCCTGTAATAATTTTATTTTCAATTATTGTATTTTATAACTCTCGTTAATTGGAAGCCAAAATTTGCGCGTTTAAATAAATTTATAATCCATCAATCAATCCTGATGTTCTAATCAGGTAATTGATTTGAATTCGGAATTTTATTTTAATTTCATGCCCATTGCTTGGGTTCACTACCTTGTGGGTGAAGAGATTATGCTGTCAGTCTCAGGTCCGCCGTATTTGTCCTCAGCTCGCAGGAACCTCCGAATAGAAATGTTGAGGCAGATGTCATCGTTGAATCTACAGCTCTGAAAGCGTTACCCCCTCCATTCAGGGCCTTCCATCACCCACGTGATGGGATTATCCCCACTGTTGAGGGTTGGGCAACCTAAGTGGCCCACTTTGGTCCGGTCGGTGAAACAGTGAGCGGAAATACCACACGTCATTAGTTCAGTTTGAAATGGTCGGTGTATTTCAAGCCTGTCGCAGTATTCAGCCATCAAATGGACTGAATCCCCCTATGGTTATCCCAGTATTACCCTAAAAGCTAAGTACCGTTTGATGGATTTGGTATTGCAAACATGATCCGACAGTGATTGTATGTGGAGAGAGTCCCATTAGAGGGAATCTGCCAAAGCTAAAAAACACTGGCCGGAAAGTATCGCATCGCTTCCCAGAATTTTTGCATGAAAGAGTGACCAGCTTTAAAAATGAAAATTCCTCATAATAACAAATACCATCACACCAGTAACCATTGTCAAAAGCACCACATTGCAAATTTTTAACATGGATATGTTTTTGGGCTGGGGGTCATTCTAAAATTTGCGACACCAAAATTAGCGACACCAAATCACATGATTGGTTACTAGAAACTGTTTCTACTCGACAACCAAAATTTGTGACGACGAGTTTACAGTAAACATATCCATGATTCAATGTTTTTCCGTGAAGCGGAGAATTTTTTTTTTTTTTTTTTTTTCAATTTAACTTTTAACATGTAGGTCATAGAAGAAATACTTCCTTATTCCATGCATGTAGGTATATGTTTTTGCGCAAATTTTAATTGCTTATCATTCTTGGGTATACATTTTGCGAACAATTCTATGCCAGACATTTTTGTTCTTGTACACTGCTTTTGGTTGAATGGAAACTGACACTCCGATAAAAGTATTGTGCGTCCAAAATTACTCGGAAAACGACACCTCAATTGACTTGCGGATATCCTTCGAAAGGCTCCCCTTGTAGCACCACGAAAGCCCCACAGATCTCCACAGTGAAATCGGGTGGTTCTGGGATCACAAAAAATGAATTATCCATTCAAAAATACTCCGAAAACCGTTTGGCTCCGTTTTGGCGATGGAACTTGATGGAAACCACGTATTTTGTCAAAATTTCAGATTGAAAAAAAAAAAAAAAAAAAAAAATCCTACCTACTGCTTTTGGAACGCTTAAGGACAATGAGGCCGATCGAAATTTCCGACCCCCATCGCTAATACATCGGTGTAGTTTATTATTCATATTATTCCATGAATAATGAACCAAACCCATATCAAAACTTATGATTATCTAACCGGTGCTTTTCAGATGCCCTAGCGTCCGGGAAATTACGGTCGTAAGGGCGAGAAGATTTTGATGGAAAATCGTAAAAACAAGTCCAACAGCTCCGATAACAAACTTGGAGGCAAAAACTGGGAAAATGTGGGCGGAGTGGAAGGGAGGTGCTAAGTTAAGGCTTCAGCCCACTTTTATACATCTCGGTATCACTTCCACGGGAGGAAGAGGAGAGTTGAGGGAGATATAAGTGTATATATTTTGTACTCGAGGTCGTCGCACACTTTCTTCCCCACTTCCTCGACGTCTTTTGATATCATTTGGGGAAACTTTTCTCCCTCACGCTCTTTAGGGTAGGGGGTCACCGACACTCTCACCCTTTCTTTCTCTCCTCACACTCACACAATTTGTAGTATTACTCTCAACTTCAGAAATTGTTTGGTCTTTTGACTCACAGCTTCGGGGGTTTCATGTGTTTCGAAGAGTTTAGAGCTACTTTCACACGAAACACGACCACTGATATCCTCATAATCACTATCGATATTGATTATCAGTTCGTCATTCTACGATAAGGGCAATCACACTCAATATATTAATAATGGTTGATCTACTAGTTTATGAACTAGGAGATATCGACATAAATTGCTTAAATCTTTGATTATAAAAAATAAGAAAATGGTAGGAGTTCTACCATTCTAAATTGTAGCCGGAGAAATTGCGTGAGCATAATTCCATCAAGTTCTCGTCACCAGTCGAATAAAACTCTCAATTATTTTAATTACTTTCCGCTTGGAAAACGAAACGTCTCTCATTTCCCTTCGTCTCCTAGGGAAGTTTCCATTGTGTGTATAATGGAAAGAAATTAATGACGACCACAAAAGGAGGGGGAGAGAAATAAGTGGTTGGTTCATTGTAGCGACATCATTATAACAAAGAGCTTTCCCACCGCCACAAGAGAAAACTCACCATGAGCCTCAGATATACCTTCTCAGGAGATCGTATTTTTTTATTCGGGTTTTGCCGGGTGTTCCAATTAGGAGAGAGAACCATCCCAGCGCAAAAAACGAAAAAAATGCGTCCCATTACATGAGACGCGCTCTCATCAGAGTTGAAACCAAGATGTGTTATTGAAAACATTTTTCTACTGAGGATAAAAAGAACCTTAATTGATTGAGACGGACGCACTCAGTCAGACCGCACTCATACCACACCCACCCCCACATATCGCACTTAATGGACAACCATATACTTATCAACTATATTAATAATAATTAATATATAATGATAATCATCCGGCAACGATGTGAACAACGGTGCCATATGCTTAATTGGTTCGGGAGTTATCTGCGAGATCGTCACCAGTTTGTTGCCATAGGTCTGTCATTGTCTGGTGGGTTTCATCACTGATGAATCATCAGTCGTCAGGAGTGCCACTGGGTTCCCATCTAGGGCCAATTCTTTTCAACCAGTTTATTGACGACCTTAACGATGCCTTGGGCTGCTCTCCGAGACTTTTCTTTGCCGACGACCTCAAGGTTTTCCGGATAGTTCGGTGTTTGACCGACTGCAATGATCTCCAGTCTTCCATTGACGGCCTCTCTCGGTGGTGCCTGAACAACAACATGTTCCTCAACGTTGACAAATGCATAGTCGTTACGTTCACCAGTCTCATTCTCATAGGTATTCCTTGAAGCCGGTGTCTGTTGTGAGGGATCTTGGAGTTCAGCTGGACCATACCCTCTCATTCGTTGCGCACGTCGAATCGATCTCAATTAGGGCCCTTAGCGTAGAGGGCTTCTCGTGACTTCAGGAACATTCAGACGGCGAGGATGCTCTATATATCTCTGGTTCGCCCACTGTTGGAGTTTTCGACGGTGATTTGGTAACCCCACTATGCTGAGCATGTTGGTACCATCGAGAGGACTCAGAGAAAATTCATGCGAATCGGAAGATTACACCATCCCTCACGGCGATTTGGCGACCTTCCTCAACCTTCTAACGTTGTCCACGAGGGTTGTCCACTAAGTGTTGTTAAGTATAAAAAGTGGGGTACCTAGGTACCCAGAGAAAGTCCGTGATTATGCTTCAATTGCATCAGAATGTTTATGGTAGTTAGGCTAACAGGTTGTCCCAGTCATTTTGTCAAAACCGTCATTTGACTAAATGCCTAGGCAAACTGTCAAATATTCGTTTTTGTTGGAAGAAAACACATTTGACAGATTCCGAATAGAACCCAAGGGCCTGTCGGAGCTGTGCGACGGCTGTGGAGAACGAATGCAGCTCAATCACGCCCTAAACTGTAAGACAGGGGGGCAGGTAAAGCGAGGGCATGACCAAATCAGAGACGTTTGCGCTGGCATGGCAAGCATGGCCTGGAACGGCGTTCAAACTGAGCCAGTAGGTACTCCTCGAAAGTGACGGCCGCAACCCAGCTCTCATCGCGGACTTGGTGATTCCGGGGGTGTGGCATAGGGAGAGACTTGCGTTTTTCGGCAACCGCGTAATCAACGCTGACGCAGTTTCCTATGCCCGCCTTGACTGGCCCCAAGTTTCCCGCCATGCAGAAGCGGCCAAACATGCGAAATATGATAGAGCAGCGGAAGACGTCTTCCATGTGTGTGTCTGCTTTCATGTGAAAGCATCATTATATGCACTATAGTATGTTCGTGAGATGGGTCATTTGGGACGGAATTCCAGCGGTTCCACAAGCAGCTTGCCACTGTTCTCTCTGAAAAGTGGTTCCGCCAAGTGGTGCCTGGGTTCGGGTCAAGATTCAGTTTGCAGTGATCCGAGCCGTCGCCGTGAGACTACGGGGGACTCGGCGGAAGTTTTGTTGATTGGGGTTGGAGGATGGCGCCGGACTCCAGGTTTTGGACTGCGATGGTCAGGGATGGTTAGGAATGGTTAGGGAGTATAAATAGCGTCTATTGCTTGGGAGTGATGACCGCTAATGAAAGTAAGATGTTTCTCAGTGGCATGACCCCCCCCCCCCCCCCCCGGCTTATAGGAGTGCACCTCCCCCTCGCCCGTAAGGAGATCCTGAATCCGCCCCTGGCGTCCCCCCACTCTTCGTCAAAAATCTGGTAACATTAAAATTTAATTTAATGCAAAATGGGCAAATTTTACCCATTTACCTATTCCATCCAGTTTCGATTTTTGAAGAGAAAGGATGTTCAATGTATTTTTAATGAACTTAAAGGTTCTGTAAGACCAGCCAAACTGAAAGGCTAAGTCGGAAATCCAGGAAGGCTTTCAGATCGCTCACATTACCGTAAGTTTGCTTCATTACATTTTTCTTTCAGGATCCAGTCTTCCATCTCTGTATTCAACTTTCGGTAACTACCTAATCCAAGTACCTACCCAATCTTTTAAGGGGACAGGTCACGTTCTTCGGCCGCAGTCTGCGGTGCTCTCACTAAACAAATTCCAGCTCAGCCGCTATTCAACCTCTCATTCAAATTTTTACCGCGTGTTTTAGACCGTAATAGGTACCTATCATAAAATATTTAAGTGATTACTGTAACTTTTAGAACAAAAAAAAAGTAATGAAAAATCGACGAGTCCTTCTTACGGAAACCTGAAAACCGTTCGACTTGGGTACAACCGTCGATATAATATATTATAGTATATTATACCCTCGGCATGCATGTATGCAATCGGTATATATACCGATGGGTACAACGCAACTCAACGTGTATTGAGTCTAAATGCCTGAAAAATTTCTAGGCTCTGCTCTATCCTGTGGAAGAGAGTTCGGGAGGGAAACGTTGAAAAATATTGATGAGCCAATAGTAGGCACTCAACTAAACATAAATCCAAAAATCAACCTTGCTTCTTCTCCTGCACTTGAATAATGCTCACAATCAGTTAAATCAATCATCAAATTGGATTGAACTGGCAGGGGAAAATGCGGAGTCAGTGGTTCTGCTCTGACGTTTACATACCAGAACAACGCTGCCCTCCTTATTAAGAACGTCCTATGTCCATTTTTCAAGTTTCGAGAAAATCGCGTTTTTGTTTCGGGTGCTGCGCCACCCAAACCATTAAACCTGGGGAATTCGTTTTTTGACCATCACCTCTCAAATCTATTCCCCTGTTTTGCCATTGTGTTAACAAATCTTGAAAACTATTTGCCTGGCCTCCATTAGGAAATTTATGGTAAAAAGTTGGACATAGGACATTTTAGTCTAGTACCCATGGTAAAAATTTGGACATAGGACATTTTAGTCTAGTACCCATGACAGTTAAGACCGCTCGAACAGTGTGATGCTAGCTTAAAACGTCTTATGTCCATTGAGTTTCGAGTATTTTTTCAAAAATATAGTTCAATCTCAAGGTTTCTGGCGACAATCGATCTTTGAAGGATCTACCTAGAATATATCAAGAATATCTAGGAAGTATAATACGAATCTAGGAAATAATTTCGTGGCAATCCATCGAAAGTATGTACATGCTAGTAAAAAAACCTGCAGCACCTCTTTATCGATAACTGGATAGATCTGAGATCAAGCTAAATTGAAGATTAAATAATTTTAATCGCTTGTTTCAGGTGTGAAACATTTTTATTAGTGCAATAACATCGGCAAGTTATGATAAAATGTTGTTGTTCTCTACACTTTATTGGTCTTCAACAGGCTTGAACGTCCTATGTCCTTGATATTCTCACACCGGACATTTTAGCCTAGTACGATAAACTTTTTTTATTGCTATGTACAAAGCTAGAACGTCTTATGTCCCTGATTTCCCTCTACATAGGACGTTTAAGCCTAGTAGGTCTTACTTAGGCCATTTTAGCCTAGTAGGGGTATGTCAAACTGCAGAAATGGACATAGGACAAATTGATTTTTGAAGCCTTTTCTTTTGACATAGGACGTTCTAGCTTAGCTCAAAAGGTGCGCCTGATCAAGAGCTACAACAATATGTCCTCATCTCAAAAAGTGCAAAAATGGACATAGGACGTTCTTACTAAGGAGGGCAGAACGTATGAGGAACTATCCAATTTATTTCATTTTATCAACACTTTAAATTAATGAATTCAGTTGAAGTTACTCCCTTAGTTTAGGGAGTAATGACAACTTAATTTAACTTAACTAATGAGTAGCTAACTTAATTTACAAGTAACATGTTAATTTCTACACTGTAATTCATGTTTACATATAACATGTTATTTTTTTAAATGGAGAACTCTGATAAAGGTAGAGATTCATAAATCTTGTAGCATGACATACTGCATTGTATTACAACGCGTACACACTCTAATAAAAAATGTCAGCAAATGAATCCCCGTCCAGTAACATGAATATAATCAAATGCTATTAGGCACTGGCTAGACATTATACAATTCCCAATGAATTTTACATGATTATTGTTGAATTCGATCGAAGAGAATATGTGGCCCTTCAGACAAATTTCTGCGTAGGTATTAGTTGCAGACCCATGCCGTCCAAAATCCAGCGAGCAAATGATAAACCAACAAAGAGATCGTCTTCGTGTGTTTTAGAGCGATGACATTCAATTATCGTTCCGTTTCTGTTGATATTAAAGACAATCGCCACGTTATAGGTACCTACATACTCAGTTTCCAACTAATCGAGAACAGAGACTCTTTGGAGAGAAGATTAATTTAACCCGTACAAACAGAACACAGACTGTCAGCGATGATATTTATGTGATCAAGTTATAACTGTGTCTTTCTTCGATAGAGATTATTAATCAATCTTGCACCATAATTGTTATAATTAATTATTATTGTGCAAAAATGTTAATAAGAAAATATTTTTGAAAAAATTTAAAGAAGAAATTTCCTGTACAATGTTCGGGCAGATGTGGATCCTGGAAAATTCGATTCATCGTCCAATAACACTTCGATAACGACACCTCACTCGACCCCATAGGCGAAAACCTACAACAGCAACAAAAAACCTCCTGTTAAAGTAACCCCTTTCAAGCCCCACAGAGCCCCACGGATTTGGGCGATAGGGCTGAGAACATTGCGAGCACAACAAGATGGTAAACGTCGACGTAGAAAATCCTAAACCAAATTTAGGCACGCCGTGTGTACTTACATGTATTATTCCAATAATAATAAAATTAAAATGGCAAAAAATTATACATTTAAAAAACGCTGCAGAATTTTCTACTTCCGCCGCGATTACGTAAACGTAAACCAAAAGGGGTTCGATGTATACGATAAAAATCCGCATAAACTAATTTTACGAGAGTTAGTACTTATATGTACTAACGGCGTGGTTTCCTATAAACCTTAGAAATCGGTGTTGTACCTACGCGACAATTGAATTTCGACCTTGAAACGCGTGATTCCTGGAATGCAGCGTTGGGATTCTTCATATGAATATCACATCCCCCCCACTCCTGATAATGCAGAATTCTAACGCTCCATTTGCCCATTTCTCCGTCCGCTTCCTCCAGAATATATTACTGCCACATGTTATTCAGGGAGGCAAGATTGATGTTGGGAGAAGCCGCCTTCCTTTGCCAGCGCACTCAATATATCTCTCTGCCTAACACCCCCTCCATCTCCTCTACCCCCTCACCGTATCACATATATACATAACTCGTCGCCGGGAAAACCCCGTAGGCATAAGAGGTTTCCCCAAAAGGAAGGGGGGTTCTAACTTAATTTCAATTTTTATTGGGCCGCCCTTCCTTTTAGGCCTCCTGGTGACGGACCGCTTTCCCCTCCCAAAGGCCGCACCCTTCGATACATCATTGTTCGACGGAATATGCAATATTTTACGCCAATATTGTCACATGGGATATAAATTGGCTCTACTGGAATGCCGGTAAATTTCCAGTGGTTGTTGTGCTCCGGCGATTAACGGCAAAGGCCAAAGGTGGATAGTGAGAATTGGTTTTACCGTAAGCTTAACAGGCACTCTAATCCTTGCGAATCGATCACAGGCTATGTGTCACATAATATGTGACACTACAGCAGCCACGTGAAACCTCTTTCCCACGTGAAACTCGCAAACTGTCAGTGTTGCCATCATATAAGCGATGAAGTGTATATCATATCTACCAGTACCAGACAAGAGCACCTAGCAATGCACCATAGTTTTGACTTTGAGAATGTGATTTTGAGATAGAGAGAAACACCAGTAAGCATCTACAAGCAACCTAGTTTCAAAATTAACCTAAAATTTAGATTAAAGCACAATAATTTTTCAATTATTTTTCAAAAGGGAACGTACAAGTTTGAAACAAGCCATCAATTGAATTGAATAGATGAGCGCAACCTTTCTGTTATTACGATATATTTAATGAGCGAGAGAAACTAAGAAACAGTAGGTATCTAGCGACCAAACTATGCCACACAACACATCAAAAATATCCACCTGATACTCATTACGTAAACAACTGCACCCTAACGACCGATGCTTAAGAAAACCTTCTGCCGATCAGAGGTAACGAACGGCTCAGGCTGCAAAAATCGTTTTGGAGTCGTTGGAATCAGCCTAAAAAGCTCATTCCATAGACCCTTGTACCAACGAAATCGGACAAAAACTGTCGTCCCCCTTTTGAGGCCTCCTTAGTTACACATCAGAGATTAACTACTTTCGTCGTGAAGGACATCCCGAAAACCGATGAAGGGGATGAGGGAGGAAAAATCAAGATAGCCTATAACCACCCCCCGAACTCGCTGATCACAACGAGACCACCCTCATGAAAATCTGTTGAGCCGCTCGGGCGTGATGCTGTGAAGAACAAACAAACAAACAAACATACATGTCGAAGAGGTGAGCGCACCTTTCCATTTTTTGGAAAAAAGGTTGCGCTAAAAAGAGAATATTTAGAAACAAAAAATTTGTTTGTACCGTTCCGAAAAAAAAAAAAAAAAAAAAAAAAAAAACGAAATAGCACCGTCTTGCAAAACCGCTAGAACTTTCCTCCTCATTAAGAAATGTTTCAACTTTTGTATAACTTTTAGGAAGCTATATAACATAGCTTGTAGCAAAGGGATGGCTAAGGCAAGGGAAGTGTGCAGGGAGATAGAAAGGGCGGTGAGCTAGGAAAAGAAGAGGTAGGACAAGTAGGAAAAGAGTAGGAACGAAGTAGGTAAAGACAAAGTTAGAGATTTGGGTCGTTCAAAATTTTGGCGACTCTGGAATTCACGGTGGAATACGTCCCGTTTTGACAAACCATGGTGACACCTATCGATTCCTCGTTACATTTTACATTAAAATCGACATCTCACTCAATTTTTTCCATTTTTTCAGTTCTACGCTTTGCAAAACCGTCTTATATGACTATCATATACCTATCTATATCGGCATAATTACCTGGAAGACATTCCTAGCTACTAAGCAGAAACGATTTGTATCCGTTATGACCGGGGTTTTGTTGTTGTTTCATTTATTATCGGTTTAAAGTTGTCAAGAAGTTATAAAGTAGCTACCAAAGTTTGATGCTATTCAAAAAACCTCTTCAGTAGTTGCTTGTTGTTTGATTGCATTGTACTTAGGTATGAATCTAGGTATTAATTATAGGTATTATTTGGTAGTTGTAGTTTACCAGTATTTCCACGTTTGACCGGATGACCAGAACTTGAGTAAATCGCCTTATATTTTTTAATGGCAAAATTTAATTTTAATCAAATTAGTATTTTTCAAATTAAAGTAGTAAACATTGTGCCCTGATGAGGTCTGTTCGATCTCAACCAAGACCCCCCGACTAAATGGAAAATTGAATTTAAGACCTTTCCTATAATTTTAAAATTTAATATTGTACCTACATATTTATTACAATATTATTGTACAATAATTATACGGAGTCTTCCATTAACAATAATTTTAAATCAATTATTGATTTAAAAAAATATCTCCGAACCGAGTAGACCAGATAAGTGCATTGTAGAATAAACCGGTTGCTGCCCTTTTTTGCGCTAGCGCTCGTCCATTGTGACTTTCCACTGATAAAAACTTTTTTCATGCCTTAAGCGATAAGTTTGGAACTTTATGCTGTCATTTTTGCCGATACATTCCACATGCTTCCTCAGGGACTTCCCTTTGCCTAACTTTACGACAGTTATAAGGTTATAATAGTTGAGTACAATATTATATTAAATATAAATTTAATATAAATTAAATATAAATTTAATCATAAATTTTATGAAGAGTTGGTTAGGGAGAGAGATCGACTCTTCTGCTGGTTTCGTCCACTCTCCCTAACCAACTCATTGGATTAGAGCTCTGCACCATCGGCAAACAACCACTTTGTACCAATCCCCTTACAATAAGATCCTATACAATTATCAATCGTAACTCCAGGTCGCCAAATGCATGAATCCGTCTGTTTCGCTAAACGTTCTTCTCCAGAAGCTCTCCTTCAGGGTAGGTATGCATATGTCATCAAGTCTAGACTTCTCAGTGCGGCGTAATCCGCATCACCAAGTTCAACAAACTTTCCTCTTTCCAGCCACAGATTCTAATGGAATAATAGGGTTATTTGTCCCTTCGGTAGAGTCTTCAATTTGAACTTCAACACTTTCCTGGAAGTTTAATTGAAAATCCTTCCTCAAGTTCGTGCACGAGGGTCTCATCCAATTTTGCTGGTACCTTTCGGTATGTTGCAACTGTGGGCGCGCTACAAATTTCAGATCACGATGAGGATATTACTTTTCGCGTTTCGAATACAGAATAATTCTGTATTCGATTATTGATCTATCGATTTGTGCCCAAACTTGTATAAGTGATGGTGGGCATCGTTTAGGTGTAACGACGAATACCCTTGACGTATTGCTAAGTCGATTTTTCATCATCAGACTCGAAGAGGTGAGGAAAAGCCTGTGTGGGAGATCTTCTGTGACGAAAAGCTGGAGTGCTGGGAGGCTTATTAGAGGACAGAGGGAGGTGAAGTCTGCGGGAACCGGGAGGGGCCTATTAGCCAACCAGTGGAAGGAGATACATCAATAACTCCGAGGGGCGGCTGTCTGAAAAGGAAGTGCGAAGGGTGTAGAAGTAAGCTATAAATCACTGTCCACTCCTCAAGTGCGCCAACTCCTCTCCAAGGCCTCTCTGGAAGTTGAGGAAAATGACTCTCCGGCCTCTCAGGCCATCCAACATTAATTTTATTAAAAAAAGGAAGCCAAAAGAAAGATTTTCCTCTGTTCTCACCCCACCTCATTAGAACTTTTTTAGATTCTTAAATAAAAGGCAAGGCGAATCGTTCACTAATCGATGAAGGGTTGTCAATCATTAATCAACCGTTTCCGGCCAAGGCGACTGAGATTGTTTTGTAATGATATTGGCTGCAGTCCAAATTTGAAAAGTATCAGTTCTGGACCGATTGCGAAAAGAACCTAACCAACCCCTGAGGCCTTCTCTGCCCCTGTACAATAAGTGGAGTCTGGTCTACAGCACCAATTCACCGGAATAGATTTCACTTGGGCAAATGTTCGTGCTCCTTCAACCGTACAACTGGGAGCTGTGAAAGCTTCCATTCAAATTGAGTGGATCCTTCAGTACAACTCACCCTACTATAAACAGCGTGATTGATGTGCTGCTGTAGATTCAACCCAAAGTGTTGTCTTGTGTACCCAAGCGTGGGTTCGTCACAATACTTGTGTGTTTTCGCCACTGCTAGTTAGGGCATGATGTATTCTGGGTTGGTGTTACCAGGGTCCATGCTTGAGTCGTCGATGATAACCCCTGGGGCTGCGTCCGATGTGATGGTGGAACGGAGAGCAGAACGCGTGCTCTATCTGAGCGATTCCATAGTCTCCACCATCACATCTACGCGACCCCAGGAGTAATCCGCGACTACACGAGCATGGACTCTGGTGACACACAACCAGACAACTTCATTCATCGACAACAAACAAGCGGCAGCGAGAACTGCCCATTCGAATGCCCAACACACAACACTCAAGTGAAATTGACAAACCCAGGAACACACTCAACAACACGGCCGCCGATTCCCTCAGAAATGCCTACCTTTGCAAAGGACACCACAGGGTCCTGACCATGGTGAAGATCGAGACGAATCCAAATTCCCCAAGTCTATGCTGGCTTTCGCCAGACCAGAGGAAGAATCCTCAGCCCAGTCGTTGGCACAACTAGATGGCACAATTTTGATTGCTATTCACCTGCCTGTTATAAAGAAATTATGTTTTCTCGCGTTGGTTGAGTGTTTCTTGCTTAATGAATCCCGGATGTCATAAAGGTCAAAAGTACAGATTACGGACCGTAATGTAAGTTTAACTAAACTAGAACTCACTAATGAAGGTATAATCTAGTCACATAGTTGCTAAAGGAAGTTGAGTTTTATTTGAAAAGTTGAAGGTGTGGAGAGGTATAAAATAGCAAGCCCTTTCCGTGTTGAACTTTTTGTAAAGGACAAAAAACCTAGTCTTTTAAAAGGTGAATTTATTTTGTAATGGAAATGGAAATGTGGTTGGAGGGGGAGTTTGGCTGGGGAAAGAAGTGTTTAACTTCAAGTCAAGAAGTCTCCCTCCCCTTTCCAGTGGGCTTCCTCTGAACTATACTGTCTCCTCCTCTCCCCCTAAGCATCACAGAAGGTCCAATTACACCCTCTGATGGGACTTGGTTAATTTTCTCCTCTCCTTCGCTAGGTTTTTAGGAAAACTGCCACCTGGCGGCGCTGCAGGCTGTTGAACTTTTCAAAGACTTCGCCGTGTCACCGTCTTGGGGGCGCTGATGGGTGGCAAGAGACTAGGGATAAAAATTCAAAGAGCGGCCTTTCGCTAGTGGTTGTGATTAGAAGGAATAATTCCTTCTAATCACAACCTCTAGCGGAATTATTCCTGAGCCATGAATGCTTTTAATTCCCTTTCATTCAGTCTCTCTCGAGTTTGTAAAATTTAATGGAATGTAATTAACAAACTGCCTAATATTTAATATTTACATGTAAATTGGCTGCAGCCAAATCATTGTGAAGAGTTGAGCGCCCCAAACAACTTTGTATTAAATAGAATTTTTTGTTTGTTTTAATGATCGGTACTTGTTTATCCAACTTACTCTAGGGAAAGGAGGAGGAGAGTGATCTTTTTGGGTCATCTTTCAGCGTTTGGTTGCGGCTGAGATGGTCAACCGCCGGCAGTACTGGTACAGAAACCTGCAACAGATCTGAGACCAAAATGGATGGTCCCGCTTGGAAATGCTGCTGGAGAATTTGAAGCGGGATGGAAGGAGGCAGTCTTGGCAAGGGCTTTGGCTTCGCACGATCGAATTTATCATCACCTGGATTTAGGGGTTCGTTGCATGGACGCATCCATGTTGGTCTTGAGATGGGTATGCAGAGAGCTCCATGGTTCATGGTCTTGTTGAAAGTGATGACCCTGTTAGAGAAACATGCTCCCTGTGTAACCTTAGCGAGAGAGAAGACACGATTCATATCATCGCGCGGCTCCGTCTTCAGCGAATTTCGTATGGCCAGCTTCGGCAGAACAAGGCCAGCGCGTTAAGAAGTTAAAACTGTGTTGAATGTTACAAACTGGCTCCCATCGGCAAACTATTGTGAAGCTGCATTGGGATATAGAATGGGATAGGTGGTCGAATTTAACTGCAGTCCTAGGACCATGGTCCTAGATTAGAAATCCAGCAAGCGCCAACCATAAAAGAATCAATGTATTTCTTCGTATTTGTCTGAACTAAATAATTTCTCCCACATGTAATAGCCTATGACCCCCTTTCATAATTTCATGTTATAATATTATTTGGTGTTTATTGAATATTGTTTGGATAGCAATATGCACTAGTCAACGTAACATTAAATTTTAAGATTACACGCAGACCTCTGACAGACAGGAATAGCCCATAGTCATATTCGTGCAAATTGAGTAAAATAATGTTAACCTTTTTTTGGCCAATAAACGCGTTGTTCATTGATTCATTCTTTATTTATTTCATGGACTTCCAGTAATTGGAAACCTTTAAAATGAAGGGGAATAATTCACCTTGGTAAATATAGCACGAAAACCTTTAAAACTTCCAAAAAGTTGCTTAGTTTGGCGTATCCGAGCACAGTTTAATAAAATGTATTAAACTTTTAATAGGTGACGCCGGTTTTTGCCGACTTTCTTTTTTCTCCGCCGGACAGATTGAAAACAACCTTTAAGCTTAACTGAATGCTGCTTTTTGAAAGGATTTTTATAGTTTCGCCTCAAGGAGAGTAAATTGCGAGAGAACGCGTGCCCGTCTTTCGATGCCATTACATCCTTCAATTGAACTGAAAACTAGGCCTGAGGTTTTCTATAAAACTTACCACCCACATCACATTTTAGTCAAAAACAGTGTCAACAGGACGAGAAATGCATTTCCCGTAGGAATAAAATTTTTGTAGCTACTAGAAGGGTTTCAATCTGGTTTCCATGAACTTATCACCAGCGGGTTTAACCCCGTTGAAAATGTTCGAGTTGAACTTGCTCAGAGTTCGTTAAAACCTTAGATCCCCGCCAAGAGATACAGGATTATAATCCTGGCCGGCTCCGGGATTATATTGGACGACCTCGCTTTTTCCCTTCCCATCCTCCCGTTATAACCAACACTTGAGAGCTCTCCCGGGCAAGGTAAACCCCATTTCGGGTTTCCTTACGAGCTAATTTTCTTCTTTTTAGGGCGCTCGGTAATAATTACCTCTGGATCTGGTAAGTGCCAGGGGAATACCGAGTCCAAGAATATGAAATTGTAATTAAAACCACTGAGTTGCGTTGTGTACCAACTCCCAGATTACCAATAGAGTGTTCGTCGCGAACCTGGGAAGGAAAGAAAATAAAAAATAATAAAATATCCTGTTTTAAGTTTTTACATATTGCGTTACGATAATGACGGATTTCGGTTGGTTTACTACCGAGTTGACGTTTCAGGTTTAAAATGAACAGTTCTCCAAAAACGTAAATGGGGGAGGTGACGGGCATGGTAATTCGCAGCTCCTTACGGCATATTAAATATACGCGAGAGACAGTCAGATTCAATTTGAAATTATCAAAATGAATGTGACTGTCTCTCGCGTCAGCTCAATAAAATGTATTTAATACAAACGATAAACTGCAAGCACTCCATAGCTCCCTCCGTGGGAGTTCCCCGCTTCTATCACTGGCAGTGATCGGCAGTGATTCTATCGGCCTGCAGTGAATTTCACTGCAGGCCGATCTCTTATACTAACATGACTTCAGATATTTGTTTACTTGAGTGATGGTAGTTGCCATTTTGTTTACCTTGGTGCTGTGAGCCACAGCCTGTGGCCGACAGAGTTTTGCGTCACTCCTATATGAAACCTCACTCGTTAACTGCCTACATCCTTGAAAAATCCGTTCCAGCAGCGTGAGCGCGTTAGTATCCTCACGCCCCCACTTTCATCCTCTCATGCTCACACTGACGCTCCAGGAACAAACCTATTGATTGTCTCCTACCTGTCGTAAATCCCTCATGGATTACGAATTAACCCAACATGTATGATAGTATGGTATATGGTATTACACAGTATAAGAAACAAAATATGGTATGGTATGGTATGGTATGGTTCCGCAAACCAGGCAGCATTCTGCCTCTAAAAGGTTTTGTGTAAAGTGTCCTCCTCCAACCCCTTATAGACACGCCCAACCTCACATAGGTTATCTATGTAACCAACCCAGCTATCTCATGTAGCTGTACAAACAAAGGTTATCTTCGTAACCAACACAGCTATCTCATGTAGCTGTACAAACAAAGGTTATCTTCGTAACCAACATAGCTATCTTGCATAGCTGCTTGACTGTGGTTATCTTTGTAACCATCACAAACTATGCCATGTAGCTCCAGACTGTTGGCTTACTCAGAAAACCCCAAAGTTATATACAACTCAGTTTATTCATGTATCATGTAAGTATCAGGATAATTCACCACCATGAACTATCCATGTATATCTCATGTATGTATATTATAGCTATCTTGCATAGCTGCTTGACTGTGGTTATCTTCGTAACCAACACAAACTATGCCACTTAGCTATACGCTGTGTTTATCATCATAGCCAACATAGCTAACATACATAGCTGCTTGGCTGTGGTTATCTTTGTAACCATCACAAACTATGCCATGTAGCTATTCAGGTTTGGGCTTACTCAGAAACCCACAACGTTATATACAACACAGTTTATACGTGTATCATGTGTGTATTGTGTTAGTGTCAGGATATTTCATCACTATGAAATATCCTTGTATAGCCTGTATGTATATAATAGTGTCAAGATATTTCACCACTATGAAATATCCTTGTATAGCCTGTATGTATATTATAGTGTCAGGATATTTCACCACTACGAAATATCCTTGTATAGACTCACCAACCTCCTCGTCCGCAAGACACTGAAATACTACCATTTTCCCTTGGGATATTCCACCACTATGAAATATCCTTGTATAGCATGCACCACACGCGATTTGAACTCACCAACCTTCACTCGCAGTGAACACTGCCATACTCAACAACAATGTCCTTCTCCCCTTAGGTCAGGTGCGGGCTCCCCCCTCCAGTGCCTCGCCAACCTCCCAAGGGAGTAGGGACCTTCCACTGATTGAGACCGCTGACGGCTCTAGGTGATTCACCAAACGTAGTCAATACCATTATTTAGCCCATCATGATTTAAACCACAATCGCTAGGAACTAGCGACACTACCTGCAACCTACCTGTTCAGCATTTTTGGAGCCACTTCTTACATCGATTCCGATCGGGATATCTCATTCCTATCCCAGCAAGCGAATCAGTTTCTTTTTTCACATGACGTCGGCACGCGCAGAACTGTCCATGAGGAAAGGACCAAGTTGAACGTTAGATCGGAATCATAATACCTAATGTTTGCTCTTTACACTATGGGAGTTTTAGTTGCAGATCATTAACATTTCGCTTATCATTAACAACATTAAATGCTCCTTCAAAATGTTCGAAATCAATTACGATCCTATCCGGTTCAAAACATTCTGAAAAATTTGGTGTAAGTGGACTTCATTTTATCATCAAGCACTGGTGGGAGCACTCCACATGAACGCTGATGCAATCGCAGTGAAACTGATAGGGGACCATCTAGGGCAGAAACACACAATCCCTGAAAATGTCATGGAAATCCGATCAAAATTGTGAAAGTTATGGCTGTGGCAAGGAAATGCGGACAGACAGACAGACACGGAACCAAGTTTTTTCAGAGGCTCTAAAACGCAAAATGCGAATAGAAATTTTGATTTTGGAGGACAACAATTTTTTTCATTTCAAAAATGAAAACAACGCTTCCGCTGCCTTGCAGACTCGGAAGCAATAATATTGCATATTATGCAAATTCCAGTCTCTAGTCATGAATAAAATTTCCAGTTCATAGTACATTGTACAGAGTATTGTACTCGTTATCAGATACTCAATTCTTCGGACATGTTTCACCTAAATTTTCCCAATAATGTACCTAGGTAACGTTAACGTTACACATCAAAACTTCAAATTGCGAATTTTGGTGGAAAAACGTGATTCTAAATTCTGCCCGAGCATTTGTAACTTTATTGAGCATCACCAGGGAAAAGGTCTTCACGAAATAAACCGTGGTTTAATTTTTTGAAATTCCAACTCAGAAATCGGCACATAATCTGAGAATGGCCTTCGTATTGAGACGAAAACTCAACGGGAATCAAATCACAATACCGTTCCGTACCAATTTTTACCTTTAGGGTGGTCCTATAATTTATGTAAAGGGCGATTCAAAATTAATTTAAACGAACTGGTTCCCAGTTTGTATCCTCTTTGCCGACCTGGTGGTTTGCATATGACATGAACCACTCGTGGTATAGGAGCTCGTGTTAGTAGTAGACTACGAGTGTGTGGGCTTCGGAAGCGGTACTTCGCCACAGTCCATTTGCTTTTATTGGAAAAAGGAGGCGGCGCTCCAGATGTTGGCTGAGGGGGAATCCTCCCAAGTGCTGCAGATGGAGCAGACGTTAGAACGCTGGAAACAAACAGCATGGTGCGGGGTTTTACGCTGGTTGCTGAGTTTGTACGTTGTGAAGTACGCACTGTACGAAAGGAGATTTTCCATGATCTGCCCATCACTGACATCTTCTTACAATGCACATACATGTACTTCATATTTGTGAAGCGTTCTTGCCAAGACATTTTCTTTGATCAGTTTCCACCTCGCTAACGTCCATGTGTTGGGAATGGGTAGAATTTGGGATTGGTTGAGGATGCCCTTAGATAGGTTGTGTTGCGGTGAGAGGAAGGGAAGAGAGACCACTCTGCAACAGGAAGAGGAACATTTGCTTGGGAATGCTCTACACATCGATTCCCTCGCCTCTGACCTCTTGTGGAGTTTGTAAGTAACGCAGGCTTCCTACGAGCGTCAAAAATAAAATATTCCCTTCCATATCAATCATGAAGTTTCTCAGTCAGACTGTTCAAAGGCATGAAATCGACTTACTTCTTTTTCTAGTAAATACGTGGGCTGTCAGAAAAATCCTCGCCTTTGAGGAAAACTGCATTAAATTTGCCAAAGTTCACGTGATTTCCCTTTCAAAGTTTTATGGCGTTACTGTGGTCATGAATCTCGCCATAAAACGACTCTGGCCAAAATATTTTGATGAATTTTTGTGGTTGGTACAGTTTAATATCTGCTCTCGTTGTGTGAGCTGACCTGAGACTAACGACGTCGAAGTGGCACGCTGAAAGGCTGTTGTTTCTTCTTTCTTTTATCGTGGAAATTATGTATTTTGAGCACGTTGAAAAGAGTGAAACGGCATGGGGGGGGGGGGGCGCTCCTTCATACAACTGTTCTTGATCCTGAGGGCGGGCGTTTGTTACAAAGAACGGGATAAAGGTATGAGGATGAGACGAAGGGGAGAAAAATAATATACGACTTGGTAAGGGAATATTCATTTTTTTCTGTTTTCCTGATGCTTCCTCGGGAAAAGGAATGGCGAAAAATAGACGATGCCCCCGTGTACGAATGTTTGTTCGAGCGTTCAGCTGTTTCGAGCCGTACATGTCGGGACTCAGGAGGTGGAAAATCGGGGATGAGTGTATATTACTGGAGGAAACGAAATTTCCCCCCGAAGGACTCTCAACGGCGTATATTTAATCTGAGTGAGATAGAAAGATACCATATTTATTGTATAATCACTCGAAACTTTGTGGGGGATTAAAAGTATCACATTCTGCGTAATACAATTTGCTCGTCGAATATTTCAAAATTATTAGGGCAAGGTTCCTACTCTAATAATTAGGTACTCTGAGTATAATTATTAGACTTGGGGCGTTAGGTGGGTGAAATTGGGGCTTTGGGAGAGTTTTGAAGGGTCGTATTCCGTACTCCGTACGCCGTCCACCGGCTGAGCCGTTTCGGGCAGTAGAATTTTTTGTTCATGTCTCTTTTTTTTTAATTTGGAAAAAAAAGAAAAAAGTTTACCATCTAATTGCGTCCTCAAGGTTTTCAGCCCGATCGCCCAAACCCGTGGGGCTCTGTGGGGCTAAAAAGGCGCTACGAGAGGGGTTTTTGAAGGGTTTCGAGAATCTTGAATCTGTTATTAAAGTATCAAAACGACTCTATTACTTTCACGGAAACCGATATCTCGCTAAGGTGAATGAAACGAATTGACCATAATATGGTATTCATAAGCTGCCTGTTTCGGGTAGGTACCTACTGATCAACTTTTTTCAACCTTGCCCTTCGTACAATGGGAGGCACAATTTTCCTCGCTCGGCCCCCCTTTTCTCGAGTTTGGGAGTTCCCGAGGAATCCGACGATTGTCGAATGCAGATTACCGTTAATTAACTCAGTGGAAAGACAAGTCCTCACGCGAATTTATTCATGAGGCGATGGAAGGAAAGCGAAAGAGATAGAGAGAGAATTAATGACTTCTTGCGAATGAGGGGTGGGGGGATGCTAAAGTTTTGTGTTACACTTTTACAAAGGCCTGCTGTGATTTAGAGAAAATACGCTTACATTTGAGGCAAAGTAAATTGGTTTACGTAGATCCTCTCGGTTTAGGGTGGATAGACAAAGCAATCTATTCACCTCACCGACAAAGTTCGTATAACATGAAATGTTATGTTCGAATAACATAATAAATTTTATTATTATGAGTGAGTATGGCTAATTATCACTGCTTCACCGAATGTCGGCGTTCTCTAAGCTACACCCCTAGGTATGTTGTTAGTGAAGCGGTACTAATCAAAACCCCTAATTAACGCGCATACAGGGATTCGGGTTCATTGTGAGCTCGCTACATCCGACAAGCCTGTCGACAGCTATCACATGCGTTAATCTAATAAGTTGATGATGATATCAATAATATCGCCGATGTCACGTTCAGAATACAATAGAATTGAAGAAAAACTAATGAACGTTTCACAATTAAAATATTATTTGTGTTGAATTATCGGCTGAGGAGAAGGCATGATAGTATCATGATAGTATTGACGTGTAGGATTTTGAATAATTCAGCAAGTTAGTTTGGTTCATTTCCAATTCTTGCAATCGGGATGATCTTCCAAGGTTTCCATTCTAAGGTCTTATACAGATTTATACCCTAATATCAGAGCTTACATTCGGAGAAGTCGGCTCCGGTCCAAGACATCAAGGAGGATCACGAATTAAGCTCGATTTAAGTAATTAAATTTAGTGAGAGAGCAGCTAGCCACGATAGTTTTTGAGGGAAACAACCAATTGAGAGAATGGCTAATGTAGCCAGACATTAAACGTCTGGCTGCAGTAGCCATTCTCTCAATCGATTTTGCTCTTGGTTGGCTCATTTCCGTCATTGACAACAATGAGCTGCATCGCATGAATTAATAAGTGTTCGTGAGTAAGCGCACTTCATGAACGATAGGGTTAGGCGAAGAAGGTAACTCCGCTGCTGTTTCCGTCAACTTTTGTATTTAGAAAAATACATCAGCTGGAGACCAGTTTCAAGCTGATGTTCGGCTTCAATCCATCTTGAACATTGATGTTCGAGAACCTTTACAGTAACAGACGCCTCCTGGACTGATGAGGAGCGTTACCAGGAAAACGGTCTCCGACTGATGCATTTTTCTGAATGCAAAGTAATATTTTGAACGAGTAACCTACTCTTTGTAAATACCATCAGGCAGTGAACTGTCTCATTCAGAGATTGTGATGAAGTACGTGAATTCATCTCCAAGTACGCGATTTTCACAAAGCATTGAGATGGTTACCGTTCCGGTCCCGTGAGATGGCATCTACACTCCGTCAATATTTACTATAGTAATTTCTTATAAGAAATGTGTGTGTGGACCATCAAAAATGAGACATGTACTGATGAAGTAAATATATTTTCGGTCAGCTCGTCGATAGAAATACTTTTTTCATACGGACCCTGTTACAGCTACTTCTGAGTGAATTAATGGGAGTACTGATGGGATTAGGTGGCTACGAGATCCTGAGTTCGAATCCCACTCTGGGCAAATAATTAATAACCTAATTATTAGGTTCTCCCTCCCCTCGGTCAAGCATTTCCCAGTAAAGTACGAAGTCGGCATTGGCTCCATTGTGAAACCCAATCTGGTTAACACAAATAAAAATCTATTTCACTTCTACAATAAAAATATAATCATATTATGATTTACGTACGTGTTATACTATAGGGCAGAAAATATCCTCCAATAGCTACCCCGAAACCAGTAAGCATCAGATTCTGGAGACTATGGATGCTATTCACTCACTCAAGTCTCCTTCTCCTCGATGCCCCACGATATCGTCCTCTGTATTGTTTCGACTTATTTTCTATAACGTCTATGTGTAGGTCCTTGGAATGCCCTCTCGCCGAAGGGCTTTTCACAGAGCTGAGTAAGATAATCCCCCTTTCCGTACATCCTCATCTCCATTTTACCCTCTTCGCCATAGATGCTCTCCCAAATATAGCTACCTTCCTCAATATCGATGATTGGTCTGCACTTGCCCTAATGCCTCGCGTCCCAGTGGGTCATTTCCGTAAATAGTATAATATGAGGAGGGGTTTATCAAAACTTGACATATCCACTTTCAGAAATTTTTCAGCAGAGCCTAAAAACCTTTCGCTACATGAACTTTTAATATCATATCAACCAACCAACCAATAAATTCCCTTCTCCACCCTTAGTTTTGACCCTTAATTAAGTTTCTATATCATTGAACCTAGCCTAGATACAGGGAAACGGTTTTTAGCGCTTTCCCTCAAAAAAATGGAAAGGTACGCTCATCTCTCACAGCATCACGCCCGAACGGTTGAACAGATTTGTGGTCTCTCTCTCTGGTCTCATTGTGATCAGCGAGTTCTGGGGGTGGTTATAGGCTATCAAAATCACCTCCGTCGTCGACGATTCGTCCGATCCGTTTGGACGTTAGATACCTAGGGCCGGTTTTTGAAACCATAGTCAAATCACCGCAAACGAGTGGTTTGGTGACCACCGTCAAACGCGATTTTACAGCCGCTATTTTGTCGGCGTTTTTAGAACCATAGTCAGCGTTCCGACAGCTGACCACGCCGCTAAAATTTTGGCGCCTTGAATATTTTCCCTAGGTGAACTTTTTTCGTCATTGCGGGTTTTGACAACTCATTTGTGAGGAAGGAGTTCACATTTCCCGCTTCTTCTGCCTTCAACATGTCATTATTTTGAGCGTTATTTGAGCGAAAAAAGTAAACAATTATCTCCATCTCTTTCTACCATTCCCCACCCTCCGCGCCGCGGAGTCCGCGGCGCGCCGTCTCGTCAGCCAGTTGTTCCTCGTCAACCAATGAAAGTGGTGGTCACGGCTCCGTAAAAATTTGACCCCAGGGTCCTGCTGTGGTTACCGTTTCGTAAAAATAGCGGCCCGTAAAACGGTAACTAAGGTTCAAAAAACGCTTTTTCCGTTTTACAGCCGTCAGAGTCGTCTTTTACGGCCGTCAGAGTTAACTATGGTTTCAAAAACCGGCCCCTAGTGTGTCAAGTTACGAATTCTCAGTTACGGTTTTGGTTTCACTAAAGACGCGGTAATATTTCGTAGTAACAGAAAGGTTGCGCTCATCTATTCAATTCAATTGATGGCTTGTTTTATCATTACCGTAGTGTAACGTTAAAATGAGCCCATGGACTCATGGACTCATATTTGTTTGATGTTGATGATGTGCACATCATCAACATCAAACAAATATGCGAATTCGCTTTATATATCCAATTGACGACTTTCCGAGTGGGCCGGTGTGGTAGGCAGACTGCTTGATATTCTAAGCTTTCGCAGGAGGAGAGATAGGAGACAGGAGAGAGGTTGGTGGACGATTTCCTGAATATTTCACCCCACCTTGGCTTAACTCACCGTAACGCCAGACCGATTTGTCCGAACTATCACTTTCCCATTTCCACGGAAGTATTCATTGCTCAAATCACTTCAACTCAGCTTTGAATACACTATAATATCACTTTGAAACGCAATAGAGAAACCGTGAGTGGTAAAATGATTCTGCCTTATTTTCCAATTGTGGGTGTTCGGATTGCCCCTCCTAGACCCTTCCGATGTTGGCGATGGTTACTGTGAGTGGTTGCTTCAAAGGCCAGAGAAAGACGAAGCAACAGCGAAATTCATAGACTACCTACACAAGAATTACATTCGCCATTCCCACCAGCTTTATGGGCCTCCAAAAACGCCGATGCTGATCGAACCACCAACTGCTGCGAGTCATTCCACGCTAAATTTTCACAGGACTTCTACCGGTGCCCGGAGCCCCAACATATTTGTTTTTCTTGACGCTCTCATTGCCGAACAAACTGACATTAAATGTCAGCATAAATTTTATGCGAAGGTCAAGTCAGCTATGTCTGAGGCTAACCGCCCTAAGAAGTCCTGCTCAAGAAAAAAAGGTCAGTAACTGTTGCTCTCTTCGACCATTGACAAATATGACAATACGTCCATCTCCCTTTTCACGTACATAAAAAGGGTTTCAGGGAGATACAGACACTAGACAATTTCATTATTTGACTGATTTATTTTTTGACGTGCGGGTTTTACTATTATGTATGCGATATTTAATTACAATGTTTGATGACCTGTGACAAACTCATAACACCTTCATTGCCCACTTATGGTATGGGGGGGGGGGGGGCAACTGTCCATCGGGTGGCAATTGACCATCTTCGGAAGGGGGGGCAACTGTCCAGCCTTTTTCCATTTGGGGGGCACGTGGGCAGCTCCCCTTCACAGGCCTGAAAATTCTACAAAAACTAACCATGTTTCCTATGAGGAAAACGTTTCGATTAATTTAAATGCAATACCTAACAATAAATTAACGTGGTACCGCTTTTCTAACTAACTTCTAAATTCTACAATTATTTTGCAAGCGGGTCTGGCCACAGGGCCTGAAGTGGACATTTCGCTAAAGACCTTCCGGACCTCCTTCACGGTGGTAATATAGTTGCCGATGCCAGGAACCCTTTAGGACCTTCAAATCCACCTTCAGGGCCCGTCGGACCAGAGCCGGCCCTCAGCCCCGAGGACAATGGGTGGCAACAAGCCAGGCCTCCCCTCCCTTACATCTTCTGATTTACTGGGGTTTCAGCCCTTTCCCATCCTTGCAAACTAGGGCGTCCGATTTATAGCGGTTCATTACTGGGCTAACCCCCTTCCACCATGCACTTTTCCCGGCCCTGAAATCTGGTGTGTACGCCAGTTTTAAAATAGCTTCGGTTGTTATTTTACTGTGAAATATGAGGAAAACCCCCCTCTCGTCGCTGGTGCAAGAAAGTCCCCTATTAGCCTAGGGAAATTACATTTTTCCATACTCGCGCGATTTATCAGAATGTGTAGTAAACTGAGACAAAAGACCCACCCTACATCTTCCATTACCGTCTACATACTCCCATGGAAGCCCAGCCCCTCAGCCTTACCATGTTGAACTAACACGCAAATACAATTTCTTGTTCTGGCTCAGCACACAAAGCTGCAGGATAATTCCGTTGAAAGCTTCTTACATATTCGAGAATCTACTACTTGGAACAGAATCTTCACACTATGCCAACAGAGTTCCCTTATTGGCTTAGACTGTTCTCCCATACTGGATGGCATTAACTCACATCTTGCTCAGTGGGGGCTAGCGTCTCTGGGGTTCTGATCCGTGCAGTGTGAATTCAGTGTAGCTCATATCGTGTGTGCAAGGGAAGGTTCCCCAAATTGGTTTGTCTTGGTGAATTGCTCCACAATCAAAGAACAACGCGAGGTGAACTACCTGGGAATGTGGTTCGAGAACAGTTTGGCCTGGGAGCACAATATCACTAAACTGAGAAAGAAAACAAACAGAACCAACTCTATTTTAAAGCATCAGATATAATATATCTGTATTTTGTTATAGACGTATTGATTTAAAGCATATATTATATGCTTTAAATCAATACGTCTATAACAAAATAATAAAACAAGGGAATGTATTCAGGACTATCTAGATGGTAGATGGTCCTGAATACATTATGGTGGAACAAACCTACCCTACCATATTATGGTGGAACAAACCCATCCTATATTAAACCTCTTTATTCCGCATATTGGGAAGCACCTTACTTGTACGGGATCGGCAAGGAACGAAACCGTCAGAATAAGTAGGATAGAAACGCTCGGCCTCGAACATCATTATTGCAAGGCTGGTTTTCTGAACGCTGTGAAGCACATCGCAAAATACGACAACAACAAAAAAACCTGGAAAGCCCGAACTAGAAGATCCGGTACGCAGAACGTCCGGTGAGGGATTTAACACATATCCATTCCTGCTACCAATCAGCATGCATACCACCCTAGATTTATAACTGACCATAGCCCTGGATCCTTCCAACGTCACACGACCACTCAACATACTCATACAAAACTAAAACCTACCTACACATTTTTACCCACCAAACTAAAAAGATTTTAATAATGCTTCAAATAGCCTGATATTGTCATTAGTTGTCCTTATTGTAGGATTGCAATTCTCTGTGAATCAGAAATACTTTTGTGAATGAAACCAAATCAAAAAGAAGAAGAAGAAGAAGAAAAAGGATAAAATTTATTTTTAAAATAAAAACAGAGTCGTTTTCAAAGTATTATTGGACGTAGAATCCATTTTTAGGGGGTGCCTGAACGATCAGATTTCACTGTGGGGATCGATACAGCTTTCATGGGGCTACAAATGGGAATTTTGAAGGATACCATGAGGTCAAATTTGATATTTATATTTTTCGAGCGAAAAAAAAAAAAAAAAAAAAAATTGGAGAAAAGCATTTGAAAAAATTTTTTTTTCTATTAACAGAGTTCATTTTCGTTTAAGTAACCAATGTCAAAGAATAGTAAATCCTTAAGTAAAATCCGCAGCGCCTTCTGTAGGAGACGTCCTGCGAATTGGTGCACATACGCGCATTGGGATCCCTCCAACCTGTTGGCTCCTCCGTACCGGGAAGGGGCGAGCCTCACGTTGTCCTAACGATTGTTCTGGTGAAGTGAGAATGGCTGAGTCATTTATGATAATATCATTCTATATTATAGAATGTCCGTCATACCTGCCATAGCAGCCGTTTGTCAAGCATTAAAATTGAATATTACGCCATGAACGATCAATATTATTCTTGGCAGCAAGCTAGTGATCATTAAATGAGAAAAGCGAGAAAATGATATTTTCATTTTCTCTGAAATATTGCGAACACGATTTCACTTGTTTCACTGACATAATATGATGTTATCATACCTATAGGTCATGTCATGTATATCATATTCACTTCATACTATTATTATGAAGTGAAAACTACCAAAGGGTAGTTTCAACTTGAAATTCATCCCATAATAATTATGCGACAATAAAGGATGCCTCGTTGAGGCGAGATGTTATGAATGATGATGATTCAGTGATGTGTCATGTAACATGATCCACATTGCTGGCACACTTTAATCCTCCGAGTCGTGAACGTGACTGTGGAACGTGACTCTATTTGTGTCGTTCCAGTGAATGGGGGTGAGTGATGGAACAGAAGGAGTAGGAGGTGTTGTGAAAGAACACCCTAGACGGAGAAAAACCACTTATTTCCTCCCGTTATCAACTTTGTGGTGAACTGTGCTGATCTGGGGGAGTCCAAATGATATAAAGTTAGACTCATTTCATGGCAAATAACCTCAGGCCACATCATCTCACCGAGAATGGAGGACAATAGTAAATAAGACAACAACAAGGATGAAGATTCAGTTGCGTTTTTTTTTTTCTTTTTTGATTGTTTGATTCTAATGCGTGAGTGCATACGGAATTGTTCCCACAATCCCACTTTTTCTAGAGTTCACTTGATGACAAAAGAGCGAGGTTTTCCTCCCTATTGAACAGGAATTGCACGACCAACAGGGAATGCGCTTCCCGCAAAAAGCCACACAGGAGCTCTTTTTGCGACAAAAAGAAATGTCCACCCCTTATAAAAGTTGTAAGAAGTTACTTCGGAGCAACGATCATTTAAAAGGGGATCGGCGAAAAGACTGAATTCATCGCCCTATTCAATTTAAACGATGATAAGCCTGATATTCAGATTGCCGGCGCTGAAAACTTGGAAAAGTTCTCGACTTCTCCAGCTATTATGAAGGTAATCAAACAAAACGAGAAATTGTCAAAACTTCCCGGTGAACCTCCGAGCTAAACTAATCCTTCGATTAGTTGGTTGAAAGTATCTCTGGAAAGAATCATTAAACTTCGATATTCAGCGTTGTAACTGGTTAAGAAAAGAAAAAGGTAGAGTGGAGCTTAAAGGATTTTCAAAAGTTTCCTCCACGAACTTCCCCCACATTACGCTCCCTAACTTGTCTATTCCTTTCTTCTTCTTTCACATTCCCTTTTTTTCTTCTCTAGCTTTCTCTTTCTTCGACTAAAGGATTCTTTCTTGTAAGTAAAAAGAAGGTCGAATTGAAAAAGTGCGTTCCACATATTTCACGTGGGTCCACTCGTCCGTTTGCTCCAAGTTATTCATACAACGGCGGTAAAGACGTTGTAGGAAGGTCACAATGGGTCCCCCAGGAGCCCTACAAGTTTGCTGGAACTTCTCTCATTCCTTTTTCAAGCTGTGGCATCATTTCCCAGTTGCGTAGCAAATCCAACGCATTCAATTTGTGCGCAGGTTCATGATGTGAGAGGTAAACCGTAAAATTTACAGTTTAATTTAATTGGGTTTTACCGTCTTTCCCTTTGAGGGAGATCATCATCGTAATGTTTCCATCATTGATATTGGAAACACGCATTCAAGCCTTTCGAATTGTTACATGTGAAATAGGTTATATTTAAGGATGGCGGCCGTGTACACACATACATACATACGCGTTCTGAATAATTATTAGTGGTTTTGATAAACCGAGAAACGATAAGCCGAGCTGAAACAATAAAGAAACCATAATAATTTGTTTGTGAAGTACCTGCGTAGTTTTATTTTGTGACGTTCATTGCAACTTTGACGAGTTCGTAGTTATTTAAATGCACTAGCTCACTGGTGGGGGCAAAATCAATCGGGGCTGAAAGCGGCTTGAAAGAGACGGCATAGTGCAATGCTAGGAATACTTCAGTTTGTTAGGGACTGTTGCCCCAGGCAACTCTCTGGCCGCTGTCCAAACAACCCCTCCGTTCTCCATAGTCACAAAACCAATGGACATTGTATACCTACATCGATTCTCAGTTTATGGGGGGTTCTGATCAAAATCCCTGGACTCGCCCAACGCCGGCCCCGCAACTTCCATCCCGAGAGAAATCTAGTCCTTTTTTGCTGGCGTGTTAAGGACTGACCTTTTTCCTACCTTTTCGGGCGTAAGGGGAGATGGGAATCCACTCGCCAAGGCTTTTTACCCAAGTCCCTTTATCAAGCGAATAACAATGAAATATTCATAGATATGTGGGACTAAACAGGAGTTCTTGTATTCGCGTCTCAATCTCTGGAGATTTCTAAAAATAGCATAGTCACCTGGAAGTTCTTCCCATGCTTTTTGAAGGAAATAAATTCAGGGTTCTCTCCTGAGGTAACCCAAAAAAATTGAGTTATTCACGGTTTTAGGTAAACCCAAAATGGAAAAATCCTAACAAAAGGCCCCAACAGACGGTTTTGTATTAGGAATTTGAAGAATATAAAGTAGTTTTTGTTGTCGTGAGTGGATTGGTTTTCAAAATGCAGCAGGAGTCGACTCTGCTGTTATTTGGAAGTGTTTTAGAAGGACTTGCTTCAGAACCGTTGACCATGAGAACGTGAGAAAATGTTTTCAAGCCCCTAGTGAGAGCAAAGACATATAATATATTATATAGATATATTATATCTAGTGAGAGTCGAACCCGGTCACCATACCTACACCATAAGCGCTCACGACCGGCTTGATCTAAAGAAATATTAAGTAGGTATCCTATAAAATGTATATGTATGATTTTATTTATAATATTATTTAGGTATAGGTATGTAAAATAAATGAAATATATATTTATTTAATATCTATAAAGTAAAAAAGCTGCAAAATGTACACAAGATTTTATTATTTTTTGATACAGGTCCAAAAATTAATTCTTTGTCGAAAAAAAAAAATTCCTGAACAATGTTTGGACAGATGTGGGACTCCGAAAAATGGATTATGCGTCGAAAATTATTCAGGAAACGACACCTCATCAGTCGTCTTCCAAGAATTTTTCAAAAATCACATTTGTAGCCAATTGAAAGCCGCACAGATCTTCACGGTGGAATCGAATGGTTCTGGGAACCCCAAAAATGGTTTCATCGTATGAAAATACTTTGTGAACGAGACATAACTTGATCCCTAGTCCCGTTTTAGCCCCTTATAGCCCCACCAGTTTGGGCGAAAACCTTGCCGCAAAACTAGATGGTGAGCCGAGTATTTTGTCAAAATTTCAGATTTTTAGAATACTCCTACAGGACATTTGATTTTTGAAATCTACTCGTCACGAAACGTACGAGAAACGTACTCGCATAATGTAAAATTTTGAGGCTGATCGAAATTTTCGAAACCTGTCTCTACAATTTAATGTTATCATACATAATGCTACAGTTCCCTTTATTTATGTGAACCCAACAAACAACTATAACGTAATATATAATATATATATGTGTGTCCGCCGGCGCTGTACTGGGCAACCCTGTTGGAAAAGTGATAAAGGTGCTTCACCTGATATCACGGTAATGAATCGTAATTTAAGATTTGCAACGTGTTTCCTTTTACGAAAATTTTCAAATGTTACCAGCTCTATTAGAGTTACCATAATTTCTACTCAACCACCATGTAGTATTATTAGATGCGCATGTACGAACACTATAATTTGGAGAAGATCAATATGAGAACCTGAAACATGACCCACAACGTAATAAAAAAAAGATCCACCTTAGCAAACATTTTCGTTCTGCCGTTCGTGAAAATGAATATACCCTAATGGTTAATACACTATATTATATAATAACATCCAAGTGCATAGGTATATTATATAATTATAGGAATCTTCGGCTCATATATATAATGTATATATATAACGTATATATTATATACTATGCCACGTAGGTACTACATGTGTGTGAAAATGCATGAAATTGAGGTTTTCCAAGAACGTGGAAGTTGAAAAATGTAACTTAGTTTACAATAAGAATGATTCTGTTGGCCCAGAGTGACTTGACCCTTGGATGGTAAATTTTTAATGGTTCGGCCAAACAAATCAACATCCCCCATTAACACCGGGCAACATCATCACTTTAAAAAAAGTAGAAAGGGTGAGAAAATTAAAATATGAATAAATCATTCTGTACTGTAACCTCTGATGAGGCCAACTTTACGGCGAAAATTTAGGAAGTGAGTGTTCATAATTTTTTTGTGTTTCTATAAAACCCTCTGTTTAAGTCAAAAACGTAAAATATGAATAAATAAATACGGATAAAAAAAATTAGCAATATCTACCTAATTCATCTTGTTAACCTTATTTACTATTCTTCTGAAGGTTAGCTCTTTTGAAGCGGAGGAGGTCGAGAGTTGTACTGTTCAGATCCAAGTATACTTGGATATAATAATATACCTATTTTAATGTATTATATTATGATGCTATAATATTATATCACATTATGAGGCTAGTTAACTGCAAGCACCACCTTTCAAGTACTTTTTTCCCCGATTTAAGGAATAATACAGAATCTGTATTATCTGATAATACTCGCATGTAACGCCCATGCTAAAAGAGGGTAGGTAAACAAAGTAAATTTTTTTGTTAGCTTGTCCTGAAAACGTTATCGTCCAGGGTAATTAAACATTCCCACAATCATTAGATCAGGTAGAAGCGATTTTTTTGCCCAATGTTTGGGATGGGGTGGAGGTAGGTACTTTTCTCAAGTTTTCGAAATCGGGGCCCCCCCCGGAACTTGGCTTCCCTGGCCAAAAACTGCTATTTTTCGGCGCTCTTTTAAAACTTTTTTACCATTTTGACCATGAAGGAATGGTTCTTTGATCATGACCACTATATGACTTTTATACTAGATAGAATTAAATTTTACTACATTTTTAGACCAACCACAGCTGTGTAGGTTTATTAGCCTCCAAGATACAGCGATTTAAAGTTGGGCTATTTTTCCACATTTGCACATTTTTATATTTATTATATATGGCTATTTTTGCACATAAATTTGCACTTTTTTATTTTTCAGTTTCTGACCATTTTGATCATGAAGGAATGGTTTCTCGACTATGACATCTTAACAATTAAGTAAACTGGATGCAATTTGCGGAATTTTGAGACTAACCGCAGCTCTTAAGATTAAAATTTAATCGCGTATTTAATACGCTCCGAGATACAGCGTTCCAACCAAAGTAAGAAACGCCCAACCTGACATCGCTCGGTGAGCGGAAAACGACGTTCATTCTAGGGTTAAGAACGTTTTTGGCTGTAGTTCGGAAACTATTGGTCTGATTCCAAATTTATTTTTTCTCGTGAAAGATGACCTAAATTCAAATTTTGGCGTCATCAAAATGTAATGTGAAATCATTTGTAAACAACCTTAATTCTCGTTAGTCAACAATGAATTCACTTAGCTACCTATGTGTCACTTAGGACTGCTAAGTCATCATAATGTAATGTGAAATCATTTGTAAACAACCTTAATTCTCGTTAGTCAACAATGAATTCACTTAGCTACCTATGTGTCACTTAGGACTGCTAAGTGTCAGGGTTGTTGACAAATGATTTCACAAATTGATTCCATGTGAAACCAATGAACGCTTGCATTCGAGTCTGGTACACATTAGGACATTAAATGTAATGCATAATGACCGTAATGCTTTTTGTTAACGCATTTTTTTTACGCTTTTTTCGTATATGTGCCAAAGTAAAGACAAAAAATGTCAAAAATGCGTTAACAAAAAGCGTAAACTAACGCTAATTTTAATGTCCTAATGTATTGCAGACTCGTATGCAAGCGTTCATTGGTTTCACATGGAATCAATTTGTGAAATCATTTTTCAACAACCTTGACACTTAGCAATCCTTAGTTGCTAAGTGAATTCATTGTTGACTAACGAGAATTAAGGTTGTTGATAAATGATTAAATCTCACAAAATTTTCACATTACATTTTGATGACGCCAAAATTTGAATTTAGGTCAGTGTACATACGCGTTTCACGTTAAAATCAGTTAAATAGACGAGCGCAGAACTAGTGGGGTTTTCGAATAAATACTTTGAGATATAAACTATACCTACATGATTTTGAGAGCACGAAATGGTTTTTTAGAGTTTAAAACATAAATACAGGTTAAAAAATCGATTGATTTGTTATTTTTACTGGGTGGTAAGAGGAATTCACCAAAAAGTAATAAAAAAGATCATAATATGATAAAATTCTGGAACATAGTAGGTAGGCTATTACTTTTAGGATAGAGAGTAGAAATTGTCCATGTGAACAACCCGTGTGAATGGAAAATTTCTACTCTCTATCCTAAAAGTAATAGCCTACCTACTATGTTCCAGAATTTTTTTTTTATTTAATTACTTTTGTACCGTGTACTATGAACGCGAAATTTTTTTGAAAGGCACCTACAGTCTACCATTGCACTATCTTCCAGATTCTCAGCCTCAGACAAAGTATATCTTTTGCTTGGAACAATGAGAGTCGTTTGAGAAAGTTCATGCAATTTTGATGACTTATAGCGGATGTGCGCTCTCAGAAATTGCTCGACTCCTCCAGTAAATACGAGAGCAATAACTGGAGCCACCTTCCGTGCAATTTCTGTCCCTACAATACAAATAGCGCCCTGGGAGAAACTACCCCTGCAAAGAACTACCCATTCCTACCTGCTCCAACTGGATTTACTACCCCGTTGTATGAATAATTAATAAACATCGATTTCCAGCTTCGGTTCCGTCGCGGTGGAAAAGGGTTGACTGGAAGAAAGTTGGCTTCGGAGGAGAGAAGGTTAGAAACCCTCGAGGAGGTTATAGGCGACTTGGGAATGAGCTCGGTAGGTACGAAAAGCGCATCAATCATCCTCCAGTGGTTCCACCGAAGGAGTCGGCTTTTCTTTCTCCTGAATCGGAAAAATAAACTCTCCCTGTCGTATGATTTTTCACGCACCCTTGTTGAACCTACATCACAGTTCACACATGAGATTTGACGTTCCTGCTGTAAAAAATCTCCACTCTAGCACACGACAGTAAATGCAATAAGTTTCTAGAGGATAAATTTTTCCATCGAAAGAATCATGCAGTATGGCAAGGCTAGTGAATGTTTTTAGCGCAACCTTTCCCTCAAAAAATGGAAAGGTGCGCTCACCTCTTCGACATGTTTTTTTGTTTTTTTTTAGCGCAACCTTTTTCCAAAAAATGGCGTCATCGGGAAGTCCAGCTTCTCTCGGATCGCGCCGGCGGCGTTATCATTGAACTGACCAGCTATTCTTAAAGATATTATGTATATAAGAATGTCCACGCGCAGTGCATTTTTGATTGGGACCGAGGAATGGACCTCTCCTGGCGGCATTTCGTCTGGGGAGCCAGGTCAGCAGGTCCAATTTTTACGTGCGAATCCATTGCCGAGCAACCATTGGGGATAATGCCTCTGTGGTGGGTAGAGACAGCGCATTTTCGTAAGACGGTGTCAGCGGGCCCGCCCTCCCTTGGCGAAGTATGTCTGGGGGAGCTAGCCCTCTGATTCCCGTATCAACTGCGGATCCAGGACGAACTAATGTTGATGCTGACACTTCAGCTTCAATATAAGATTCCCCTTAACTCCCTTCTGGAGACCAACGCATTCCAGACTAGGTACCACAACACTTCCTGTCGGTCTGGAGATTGTGGGTCTCCCATTACTGCCTCGATACCGCTTCCTAGGTCAGCAGATCGCGACATATCGCGTTATGGCCTAGGCAGTGATATTCAGGTACTCCCTCAATATTCCTCAAAAGACACGGGGGGCAAAATTCCAAATTTGGAATATTTATACGACGGAGGCATCTCCAAACACACATGTGTTGTGTGTTGTCTTTAATGCGTCTATCATTATTTGTGTAATAATGATAGACGCATTAAAGAATTAGGAACTTATTTTGTGCATGTAGGTACACCTGTAACACCCGTTAATCAGGATAGGTACGCTGCAGTAACGAGTGAATGAAGAGATTTTATTTTGTTTTTTATTTTATTTTCATTTTTTAGGAGGAATCTGAATCTTCAATTGAACCGCGGAGTTTATATTATTTTTACATTTTGTGGTTAATTGGAAAATCAAAACTAATTTATCCAGTTTGCTAAACTCAACTTCTTGAGTAGCATTAGACCTAATACGAGAAAGCCCAAATAACTGTCGACACGGCAGCATTTCAGGTTTGTTTCCCATGTTACGGCATTATGAAACAAACCTGCCCAGAATGATGATTATAAGGAAGTTTTGTGATTTAGATAAAGCCCAACAACTCCGAAGGGAGCATCCAGTGGGGGGAATATCTCCATTTCCACGTCCTCGCGTCCTCGCGTGTTTGCCAGACAAATGTTTTGTGGGTCACGTACCTTCGCAACCACCCTCCACGTCCACCATGAAGGTGAGGAGCGGTCTACGGGAAGGAACGTGCTTCTTCCAACCCTTCCGCAGGGGCAGCTAATTGGAAGGTTTTGAAAATTGTAATAAACCATGTTTACTTCACTGTAGCGGTTCAAACTACCTACCAACGATCGATACCGATCTATACTTAGGACTGTTGACGCAGCAAGGCATCCCATCTTTTGTGAGGAAACACGGAATAAAATCCACCCGGCCTTCGGGACAAAGTTAAATTTTGTACCGAAGGCCCGGTGGATTTTAATTTTTTTTTTTTTTTTTTTTTTATCCTTTTTTTTTTTTTTTTTTTTTAGAGACGGTGAGGAACATCAAGGCCGGCTCTCACATGTGGCATAACCTCGTACAACAAAATTTATTTTGTTCGTGATTATTTTATACGTCAAATTCAACAGCGGATGACCCCAAACCCTGCACTGTATAATATTTGAGGCGTTTGGTCGTCGCTCTGAAATTCCTTATTTCCTTTGACGCCCATTCTCTTTGTCCAGACCATGTTTTAAATTTTCAAATTACCGGAGTGACAAACGTGGGCAGAGAAAGCGGAAAAGCAAAGAGATTACTCGAAGGCACCAAAGGACGTTGGTGGCTGTGGATGTGAGAGTAAACACCATCAACCAATACAGAATCACTGGTCATCTATATGTTCTCCGCCAACGGTTCCACTGTCCCTTTCGCAAATAATAATACATATGCATCGTAAAATGAACTCTCAGCGGTTCAATGTCCAATTTACCTTCGTTCGGCAAACACTCACCTAATTAAATATGGATAAAGTTGATGAATCAAAAAGGTAACCTTATATTTTTTAAACATCGACTTCAAAATTTTCAGGTAATATTGTGGAGTGCTAGATGGCTCTTGGAATACACTAAAACGTGAGTGGAAATTTTGATTTTGGAGAACAACATGTTTTTCATTTCGAAAGTGAAAACAATGCTTCCTCTGCCTTGCAGTCTCGGAAGCAATAAATTCGCTTAACGATTATTTTTGTAAGAATGTATAGGGGAGACCGGGGTAATATCGCCAGCTTGGGTAATACCGCCACTCCTCATTATTATTCAACACCTTGAGTTATAAGGCTTATTGCAGGTGTTTTCTCATCTTTGAATCAGCTGTAGCGTTGGAAAAATTGGCAAGGCATCATTAAATGACGAACAACAAATTTTGTTCGTTCATATCCGCTGTAGTGGTCATTGAAGTTGTTGACTCTCCCGAAGCTAGTACCTATCGACGAGTTTTCAACATTGAGGTAAGTGCCGTTTTTCTTACTTTTGGCTCAATTTTTGGTTTTGACAGTGTAGAAAAATCGTTCAACTTTCGTTTCCATCCATAATTTATTGGTTTATACCAATAATTTTTGGATTAACGGTTGATTACGTAGAAAAAGCGTTTGGGGTAATACCGCCATACCAATTTCAAGTTAATACCGCCATGGCGGTATTTCCCCATAGTTAAATAAATTATTATGCATTATAAAATAATAATATTATTGTTTAATATTTATTATTATTAATATATTAATATTATTTAATAATATTATCATTATAAATTATTCATCCCCTTGGATTTTAAAAACTTGTCCTGAAGTAGCTATAGAGTAACTGATAGAAATACTTTGACAAATAATTAACGTTCTTTTTTTTATTTAATAGGAGAAGACATTGTTCGTGCACGACCAAGAACGACCAACATGAGAGTTGGATGGAGTGAAGAGGAGCTGCCGAAGGCTATGAAAGCTGAAAACTTTTTAATAGGAGTGACCTTTTTTTGTGCAATGTTAATTTTATTTTTCAAATAAGTTCCTAAAAAAATGTATGTAAGTTCCTAAAACATTTAAGAATAATGTAATATATTGAGATCCTGAAAAAAAAACCAAGTTTCGTTACCGATATTTTTTTTATTTTTTATTATTTTTTATTGTTTCAATGGCATTGCTATGCCAATAATATTAAGGGTTAAAGTCACTTAATAAATATCCTTTGCAATTTCATTCACGCAAATCATGGAACTGGGAAGTTATTCAGGAAGGATATTTTAAAAAATTGGGTATTCATTTCTTTTAGTGTGCTTGATTTCTCGTTCTATTCATGTGGCGGTATTACCCAACACCCCATGGCGGTATTTCCCCAGCTAGCTGGGGTAATACCTCCATTTCGAAGGTATTTGCAAATCGCTATTTACAGTAACCTAAGTTGCCAAGAAACCATCGAACCATTATGATTCACTAGGGGAGATATCATACGTTGATTTCCTTCAGAATTTGGAGCTCGAAACGGCCTAATTTGGCTGTTGTGGGTAGATTTCCTTAAGGTGGCGGTATTACCCCAGTCTCCCCTACATTCTCACAAATTATATACCTAATTAATATATATATACATGTATTAATTTTGGTTTATTATTCTTGGAATAATACGTAATTGTGACGGAGGTCGAAAATTCTGACGTTTTTCTCGAAGTTCGACGCAGACCCCCAGGCCCTCCTCAGTAATTTAATCTGTGCCCCCGGGAGTCCACTGACCACAGTTTGGGAAGCTATAGGGTAGGTATTCCTACAGGCGTTCAGGCTCCAGGCGTTCTCGACTATTATCGTTTGAAATGTGCTAAAATCGAGAAAATTGTTTAGGAGTATGTCATCAAACTCTGTTATCCGGCTCTGTTGCTTACCATAGCATCGTCCAAGGAGTGATAACTTTTGATAACAACCACATTATCGTATTATCTACAAAAGAAAGCGTTAAGGAATATAAAAATGCAACAAATATAATGACATTCTCCACATTGTGTGGAGTGTGATTTTTCATAATAAACCGTTTACATACCGCATCCTTCAGTCGGATACCTCGTGATTTTGAAAAATACGAACTTTGTAAGCTCGACTCTGAAGCGGTAGCGTACACTGCGCTAATACCTCTAATCACACCATACATTTGCGCTAAGCCATCGAGTTTTGCCTACCATTCTCTTGCGCGAACAATAGCAGTGAAAAACGCCGGGACACCAATAATTGGCTTTTTTTATAGGACTTTCGCGCAAATGAATAAGGACAGTTTCGTTGCTGCTGATGTTAAGGATAAGCCTTTACGTTGCCCAGGATTAGTTCTCGGATTTTAGAATTTGTATGAAATGATAATGCTGTACGCAGTTAACGCCAGGCTTCCCGAATATTTGGGAGATCATTAAGATTATTAAGCGTACTTAATGATGTCGTCTGCTGAATTTCCAACAGTTATAATGAGGGCTAATTTCTTCTTTTTTTTCCCCCAATAACATTACCAATCCACGGTGAATATTGACTTTGAAGTTAATTATTTCCTTTAGCCAACTCGCACGAAATGAAATTCACTGTCATTTTTTCTCATTATTAAAAGAAACCAGTTTTAATGAGTATTCCATCTATATTAAATGAAGATATTTGTCGTCAAGAAAACAGGCCGGCTCGGGAGAGGGAGCGAGATGGAAAAATCTGGAATTGCCCCTAGCGGCTTCTTTTATATCTTTATCAAACTCCATTCCAATTTTGCTCCTTTTGGAGATCACTGTTTAATAATGCCTCCCCAGAGGAGGAAAGAAATTGGGGAAGGAGGAGGCTACTTTTATTACGGAAATTCCCCCCCGTTTTAAAATGACGAAGTTAATCTGAAATGCAAATATTTCATCAGGCCGGAAATAGCGAACCACAAACGATATGCTTTAGGTAGGATGCGATCAGCCTCCGCAGTAAGTACTTCAATTTAGATTGGTCACATTTTTTCTTAGCCTTCACCATTTCACGCATCTGTAACTAAATCGGTTGGATGCTCCTGCCAACTGTAGTAGAGAAAACTCTATTGCCTTTGGGATGGAGAAGATATCGCGAGAGAGAAAAAGGAAGTGAAATGCAGAATGGCATAGGAGGATTCCAAAAGGTTTCCCAAGCTAATGGGGATCAGGGAAGTTTCTTGTTTTATTTGTATCGAAGTGAAACCCTCCTGTTATGCGGCCTCGGGATGTTGTGTAGGTGAAAGCCCGTCAGAATAGTCTACCAGGACGAATAAGTCGAGGGCATTGTACAAATGGAGGAGAATACATTGAGAAAATGGGGGCTCGTAACGATAATGCCGCTTTCCGACCAGGGCAGTTGAATATTTCGGGGAGTCCTGAAAATTACATTCCTGTTAAACGGACGATATCATAATTTGGTCCCTTAACTCATCAATGTATCATTTCCTCCCGCCTCCCATCTGTATTAGATCCTTGACAAGGTAGGTTCTCCTTGAGATCTTACCCTTCAGTGCCCACCTCTGGCTCGTAATGGCCTACACACCGATCTCGGAAATCCTTCCCTCCTTCTGAATCCTTTAACAATGCCGCAACAAATCCGTCCGCCTCTATCCAGTTTTCTTGGACTTTTTCTCCGCTTTGTTGCTCATCCACGTCATTTCCTTGGTCATTTCCTTAAGCCATGGCATACCCCAAAAGCCTCAATTCACGGAACCACACCGTAATAATCTGATGTTGTATTGTAATAAGTCTTTATTACAGTTATGTAGTTAATTTGGCAATCAAACTCTGTTGCTTAAAAATTACAATATGTTAACACGTATCATGTGATAAAACAAAATCATTTAATGATTCCTTCAGTTTGAATTTTACAAATCAATAGCAAATTTTAATTCCCCCTCTTACAATCTAAAAAACCAATCATTAATAATTAATGATTGGTTAGTTAATTATTATTTTAAGGAGTAAATCAAAGCAACAACTACCAAGATTGGCTTCTGCCGAATTTCGTTAACTCTCTTTCAAGAAAATCGAGCGTGAAATCGTTGGTTCCCCCTCGAGAGGCTCGCTAATTAAAGTTATCTTCACAAAGAAAGCAGATGAAGATTGAGACTCATTCTTTCCGGTTCAATTGGATTCAAAGGTCTAATCCAGTTTAAAAAACTGGTTTATTCAACGTGGCGCGGGGTTATTATTTCAGCGGAGATTGAGTCAAAGGTTTTTTTCGGATGATTTTGGTTTATTATTCTTGGAATAATACACGTGTGTATTCAAGTCGGAGGTTGAAAATTTTGATCGGCTTCAAAATTTGTCGTTAACTATACGTTAAGATGTCTAGATTCCAAAAACGAAATGTCCGTCCACCGTCCGAGCCGTTTTGGGCAGTAGGATTTTTTTTTAACCTTAAATTTTAACAAAATACTCGGTTTACCATCTAGTTGTGCCCGTAAGGTTTTCAGCCCGATCGCTCATACCCGTGAGTTGTTATGGGGCTAAAAAGGGCCTATAGGAGGAGGGGTTTTGCAGGTTTTCGGGTATGATGTCGAGTAGCGGGTCGTTTTCCAAAGTAATTTTGGGCGTAGAATCCATTTTTGGGGGTCCCAGAACGCCCCGATGTCACCGTGGGAATCTATGGGACTTTCATGGGGCTTTTTGAAGGCTGCCAGGAAATCAAAATTTAATAAGGTGTCGCTTTCCGAGTATTTTCGGACGGGCGGCCGTTGATAGATATGGCTGTGGCAAGGAAATTACGTTCGCGCATGCGCTGAGCGTACCGCTGATTCAATCGTGATGAAACTGATAGGGGGACCATCTATTTCCTACCCACACAATTCGTGTGGCAAGGAAATGCGGACAGACAGACAGGCAGACCGACACGGAACCAAATTTGTTCAGGAGGCTCTGAAACGCAAAACATGAGTGGAAATTTTGATTTTGGAGAACAACATTTTTTTTCATTTCGAAAGTGAAAACAATGCTTCCGCAGTCTCGGATGCAAAATACAATGATTTGGAGGTTTCAACTTGAAATAAGAAGGACGATTCAACGCGTTGTAGTCACCGTAAAATGGAGGTGCAGGTCACTGCAACTGAGCTTCAAAATGGTTGTTGTTCCAGACGCTTCTCATTCCCCACCAGTGGTACCAACTTTGAAAACTAAAAAAAAACTCGTAAGTGCTGAGCACTTAGTGCTCCAAAACGACCCATGGCCAAGATACCCCGTGGCCCAGTTACCCTGACTTACCCCAAACTGTTGATGTCAAATTGAATTCCTTTCCAACTCGATTTTCATACTCTATGGTCTCGAACAACATGGTATATTTATAGCATTTACAAATTTATTTGAACCCTTTAAAAAATAATTCAACCGTTTGCAAATCTATTTAAACCACTATCCAACCATTAACCATCATGTATAGGTTTGAATAGATTAGATAATAGATAAAAGGGTTTAAATTATTTTTTAAAGAGTTGAAATAAACTTGTAAATGCTAGAAATTCCTCTCCTGCCCTGACATTTCGACTTATCTGTCTCAGGAAAATTCACCAATGCTTTTTATGATATTATCATTCTTATTAAGAAACAATGAATTGAAATGCACTTGATGGCAGAAATGGGTTTAATTTCTTTTTCTGAAGGTGGAAGTGGTGTCTATTTCTTAATAAACATATTGCATGCGTTACGTTTCATTTCATCTTTATTCCGAACTCTTGGGTGTCTATAGCAATACTGTTACCACATGAGGGGGGTCTACCCACGGTGGGGGGGGGGGGGGGGGGGGATCGTAATTTCCTGAGGATTGGTCGCAATCGGTATTTCTCCTTTTGGACGTAGGGGAGAGTTGGGTAAAGTGGGGTACTTTGAGGTCCGAGTTCCACAACTCCCACAATTATGCTTCAAATGAACCCAAATTTTTATGGCATCTAGCCTAACATCTCACCTATAATTGGTACGATTTTGGTTGACTAATGATTATTTCTTTCTGTAGAACAAATGAATAAGTGAAAAAAGTCAAAGTACCCCACTTTATGCATCCTTTCCTATAAAGTGGGGTACCGGTTCCGGTATAGTGGGGTAGGGAAGAGTTCGGTAAAGTGGTGTGGCATATAAAGTGGGGTACCCTTTGGTATGTGCCATAGAAAGTCCGTGATTATGCTTCAATTGCATCAGAATTTTTATGGTAGTTAGGCTAACAGATGATCTAAACTGTGTACCAATTTGGACGTATTTGAGGAATAATCACTTGATCTATGGGGAAAATACAAGAGAGTACCCCACTTCATACGCAACCCCACTTTACCCGCCTCTTTTTTATAGAATCGACATTTTGGAAAAAAAACTTTTTGATCCTTAATTTTCAAAATAATAACGTTTTTTCAGCGTAAATTGTTAACAAATAACGAATGGATGCTCAGTCTTAGAACTGCACCACATTCTGATTTGTAACTGCAACACTTTTCAAACACAATTTTAATGTAAAATTTATAAAAAGAAAACATTCAAAACTTTGTTTAAAATTGGCCTTATAATAAAAGGAAACACTATATGGCACCTTATCTATTACAAAATCTAGATGACTTAGATTGAAACTATGAGGAAACGTCTACGATTGAAAAATGAGGAAACACTGTTCTCCAAAAAGTCACGTCAAAATTACAAACAGTTATTTTAAAATATGACCCTTTCTAGGGTTGTCTGTGGAACGGTGAAGTGATCACTTCCCCTCTTGTAGCCCATTGCACCTGCGAGCACCGAGCTGACCGCCTCCTCCGTATCCTCTTCATTCCACTTCTGGAGCTTCCTTTTCTTAGGTTGGTCGGTCATTTCTGCAATGGAATACCTACAAAGTGAAAATAATATTAATTTACAGTGCATTTAATTAATAAAACAACGAAAAAAATTAATTGATTGTGAAATATCTGTATTGGAGGTTTTTCAATAAAAAGGTCCTATAAAGTGGGGTACCTTTTTTAGTACCCCACTTTACCCGCACCCAGGTACCCCAATATACGGGACTGTCGATTTTTTGAAAAAAATTGTGTCACCCCTAAAAGGAATGACATACAATGCTGCGTGACGTCCTAAAACGTGCAGGAGAAGTTACTGATTCTAAAACGAGCTTGAGACAGATGATCACGGGCTCCTACTGATCACCATGCACCTTTTTATTGAAGTCCAACATTTTTCAAAATAGTATGAAAAACTTCAAAATACTCTCTTACCTGTCAAGGTGATGTTACGTATTGAAGGTCGAAGCTGGACTGAAGGATGACCTTGTAGACTGTAGAAAGCATGGAAATCTCTAGATAGTAGCACCTGCCTGGTCAGTAGGGGGGGGGGGGGGGGGGGGTACCCCACTTTACAGGCAACCCCACTATACCCTACTCTCCCCTATTATTATAATCCATTTTTCTGGGTCCCACATCCGTCCACAAACTTCACAAGAAAAAAAAAAAAAAAAAAATTGAGTTAACTAAATTTAAAAAATCGTTTTTTCCTAATTCATATTGAATTATTTTTGGATAATTTGAATCAAAGAATGATAAACTCCTCTGTAAAATTTGCAGCGTTTTTCAGAAGGGTCTGTGTGTGTTCTTTTTTTACAGATGCATTCATCGTGTATAAAGATACTTGGAAAATATTCAAATATACATTCCGGGAGAACCGTAACATCTTTTTCGAATCGGCTATCCAACCCTCATCGAAGCGTGATAGATGGGAAAGGGAATTGCATCCCCAGGTCGTTATCAATGAATCACAGAGCGACATTATTTTCGTGGAGAACCGTATTTCACTTGGGATGGGGATAACTTTGGAAAGATTGGGTGTTTTATTCCGACCTGATGGCCTCACAGGGAAAAGAGTTATTGTTTTTTTTTTTTTTTTTTTTTCGCGCTCAGCCTCCTCTTCCTCTTCCACGGAGGGGGTGACGGGTTGAAGATAACGGCGGATGTTCGAAAAACCTGGTAAATGGCTGATTGCTGGAATCCACGAGGAATTACAGCGGGTGCCGCCATAAATTACGGTTGGAACGTATTTCCGTGTGTGGAAGAGGGATACCTTGAGGTGAATTTAGCCCGGCAGCTCCAGCACGTGAGAAAATAGCAGTTGGGGAGAAATAGACATAATAGACATAGATAATACATTTGCATTAGACAGTTGATTCAATAAGGTCAAATAATATCATACCTAATATGATATTATTATAATCTTATGAACATTGCTAGATTATAATCTATGAATAACATTTCTAGAATAAAATGATCTCCCAATAAAATGTGAATTTGTACCCTCTCAAAAGTGAAAAGAGACAGTACCAACACGACCGACATGTAATGCGTTCTTAATATAACCAACTCCTTGTTCGTGGCTTGATTCATGGGTTCCCTAATTATTTTGAGCAAGAGTCCCTTTTCCCAAAATACCTAATCCCCCACCCCCACCAACGGTCTGAATTAGTGGAGAGTATTATTTTAGCAATAAAGAACGAATTTCGACGATTGGAGGGGTTTAACTATGGTTTGGGAATTTTGAAAAACCAAGAGTGACAAGCCGGCTTCCCGTGGAAAAGGGAGCCCCCCCCCCCCCCCCACAACCATTCTTTCTAACGACTGCTGATGAAGGTGGGAGGAGGAGGACAATGTGCTGACGAGGGGGTTGGGGGCGTGAGGAGAATACGACGATTTCATTTTTCGCAATTTTCGAATATATTTTCGAAGCGAGGCTCCCTCCCTCGGATCCCGGGGTGGGTCAAGGGCAAGCGAAGCGAAATAATCGAGAAGATTGTTGCCCATTGGGGAAAGGGCAGTGCCTGGGTTTTCCGGCTCACAGAATGTTGACTGAGATCTAGCAGATTGCTAAATAATATTTACCTAGACACATCTTATGTGAGAGTTATTTAAGTTAATTAACTTCTACACTACGGCTGTAAGTAGAGTACCTAATAGGTACAAGATTTTCCCTCGTATAACGTCTTCATTAAAAGGTTCACCACTTTCTGTTGATAACCCTCAACTAGGGTTGCCATACGTCCATTTATAAGAGGACATGTCCTTTTTTTTGGAGGATCCTTTCATGTCCTATTCTTTTTTGACTAAGCGTCCTTTTAAAAAACGAACCCCCCCCCCCCCCCCCCCCAAAAAAAAGTCACCTATAAAGTAAGTTGGTACCTACACTTATTAGTAATTATTACTAGTTGGGAAACCCGTGCTTCGCACGAAATATCGAATTTCCATCCATAGCCTATCAATAATGCAACCCATGCTTCACTCGGAACACCTGTGGCAACCCGTCAACTCATAACGAAAAACTCGAATCGAAGGCTTGCGAGAAAAAAAACTTGTATGTGCAAATTATTATTATTAAATACAAAATTTGTATTTTGTATTACATTTAATGTTTTATAATAATTTTATTCAACAGTGTTATTTCCTGTGAAAATCTAATGAACCGTTCTATTGAATCATGTTATGTATAGAACTTTACTAAATTCCTGATGCATAGAAATTTCTCATCAAAGAGATTTATCGCCCAACACTATTTTTGGTAAACTCTAGGTAGGTACTATGAACTTTTGTTTTGCGTGGCCTCAGGCGTCAGACGCTTGATTAAAAGCGTTCTTTTTTTTTTTTTTTTGTCTCCATGTAATCTGGTGTCCTTTTTTGTCCTTTTATTTGAATTGGGTGTCCTTTATTCCCAAAAATCAACATGGCAACCCTACCCTTAACGGACAGATAAGCAGCACTCCGTGCGCAACACTCGAAAAAAGTTCAAAAACGCTGCAAGTTTTACACAAGGGTTTATTATTCCTTGATATAGTGTGATGCCCTACTCGTGAAAAGTCGAGGAAGGAGACTGGATGAGAAAAAAATGTAAGCTAGTCTTCTCCACAAAGGTGTGTGGGGGGGGGGGGGGGGGTATCGCTGGGCAACTGAGCGAGCACACACAGAAATGATATTGAGAAGTGTAATTAGTTACCTTTATGGAACGCTGAAAATATGATCTCCATTGACGAGAGACGTAGCTACAGTAGATGTATTTACAAGCCCCAGCTATACTGACTGATCACAATTACCTGCAAATATACTTGGTATCAATTTACAGTAACTGTAAACACGAACCTTAAGATTAATATCACAAGTTGCTCAACAGTACTATACGCTGATGATTGACTATCAGTTGATATATGAGAGAACTGCAGGGATACAATTAGTAATCATAAGCACAGGGCGAGCCCTGGCTTTGTGAGAATTTTAATAATATTATTGAGCACTTTATGAGTGACTTTCAGTACTTGCCAGGATTTCCTGAGCTTCAAACGAGGTTAGACGGGGTATAGCCTCAGTCTTTCTGTTTCCTTCTAGCTGCTGGGGGGGACTATCAATTAAGTGCTATGAGAACGTGAGGTAACTTCAGTGAGTGAAGAAACATGTAACTTAGAGCGTGAAGTAATGAATCCCACCTCGTGGGTTGACTCAATACTGATCAGAACCAGGGCGGGGTTCTCCTCGAAGACACTTGCAGGAACAGGGTGAATACAGGGTGAATACAACGCAGCGACGTGCAGCTCACGGGAGAGGAAAAATTTAATAGAACGGAGAAGACGAGAATGAGCTTAGGAGTGCTCAGAGACGCTCATGAATTTTTTACAGGTGGTCACAAACAGTCACGGGTGGACACATAAACAGGATAGCAGGAACTGCAGAAACAAAGGTTTGCTCCAGTGAAATTCCGCCCAAACTTAACGACCCAGCCGCACCGCATGAGCCTTACCTTGCAGTGCAGCTGATAAATCGCGCCGATTGGCGTCACGTAAAATCCCCTTTTGTCCTCCTCGAGTGGCTCGGTTCACGGATCCACAACTCCTGGAAATTTCAGGAATTTAGCCTGTGACCTTTCGGGGAGTAGGAGAAACCCCTCCAGATCCCTTACGGCACGATGGGAACGAGGAAAAAAAAAAATTGCTACCTTTTTTATGCCGAAATGGACGAGCACGTTGACACAAATAATTAAATTATTGTGTCAATTATTGACCACCAGTTTTCCTTCCCAAAATCCTGAAGACCGTCTGGGACTGCCTCCCGATGACTTTCTCAAACTCACAATATATAACACACAGTATATAATATATACTTCCGAGGAAAGTATACAGTGTATTATACTTCCGAGGAAATCTGGCCGGTTTCCAGACAAAAAAAAAAAAAAACAAAAAAAAAACAAGCCTAAATGGATGATGAAGGAAAATTTCACCACGATCGCACAACTTGCTCCACGGAACTCGTCTCTCAAAGTACATCGTTTCAGTACCATGTATTTGAATGCATACATGGGAAGATGGTGGATAATACCATGATGAAAGGTTTAACTAGCCTGAAGGAATGAATTTAGGACATGCCATGTAGAAAAAAGTTCAAATATTGACATAATTCATTCAGTATTTGGAGTCTATATTGAAGAGATGGAGTCTTTGCAGTGATGAAAGTGTCTGCTTGAAAAGAGTTTACAAACGGGGGGAGGCATTGAAGTTCGAAAAAAGAAAATTGGGAGAGGCGAAAAAGGCACGGCGCACGGAGTGTTTACGTGACACCAACCGAATCTGTCCATTGAGGGTTAAATTTCGTAGTTGTTTTTAAAGTGAAACTTTTATTACATCGTCCCAAATTTTTTGGTCTGTGTGTCGTTTCTTGTCCCGTCACGCTACCGTTGATTTTCGCTTACAACCGATTCGTTGCTACGGAACTTCATCTTCGCCAGTTATAATCGTACAAAAATCGTTCACCATTCGTTGGAAAGCTCTCGATTTATCACACATTTCTTTCGTACTTGTTCTTTGTCATTATGTCCCCATTTTATATTTATTGATGTTATTAATGGATGCAGTAAACAATGCCGCTTGTTTTGTTGTTATCAGGTGCCACGTTAGAAATCAATTTGAGAAAACGCCAAAATGAAGCCGTGGGTAGAGATTCAAGGGTAGGTGAATGAGTAGGAAATGGGGGGGGGGGGGGGGGGGACTAGACATAAAAAACGTGTCCATCGATGCTACGTACCCCACTAGGGGAGCGAGCGAAGCGAGCCGGAGAGACTAGTGGGGAAAAAGTTTCACTTTTACCGTGGTTTCATAAAACCACACCCCAGTTTTTTTTTTTTTCTTTCTTAAATCCTCACTTCTAATATACTGAAATAGGCTGGGATCTGACAGTGGAAATTTACATACTGAATAAACCGATATAAAGAGGATTGTAGAAATACCCCGACAGCGTAGATCGGCGAACCGAATCCTCAGACAGAAAAGAGGAGGATGTATGACTGACTAAGTGATCCGCAGCACGAATGATGGATCTCCACTTGTTCCCTTCATCTCCAGAACCGGTCCACGCATACTACCAACCAGTCGTTTTCAATGGTACGCTTGAGAGGGTGCTGCTGTATCGTTCAAACGGAAGTTAGCGTTAGAAGTGGTTAAATGGTAGTGGGGAGGCGGGAGTGAAAGATGTCTGTTTTTGGCGGGTTCTGAGGGGAAGCTTTTCTCTTTCCGAACAATTTTGGCATTCAAAGGATGAGGACATCATATTATATTTTCAGGAAAATCTCAATCGTGGTCAACTTTATTATTCGTAAATGCGATCACTGAGGTTCGAATCTTCAGGATTTCTCCCTTGTTTTTCTTTCAAGGGTAGCGGTAAATTTCAACTGACCTTTGCCGATCAAAGCGCGTAGATTATGCGCACCAAATCCTATGGGATCTTTTTTTATCTTTTTGGTTGTTTCGGATTTTGTTTTGGTGTAAAATCCTCAAAAAAGATCTTTCGTGCGGTTCAGATATTTACTGTAAAAACCTTGAAAGTTCTTCATCGACGAATGCTGCGCATCACCTACGCTGCTCATGGTATACACAGAATAGCAGAAACCGTCCGAGAATACTTGAAGATGATGAATTAATATTAATGATGAATACATTAAATGAAATTATCAAATTTTGATCAAAAATCAAATTATGATAATTTCTGTGTAATTGATAATAATGTGTTTTAAACCAATGGCTACCTGTCTCATGTAATTATGTATGTATTATTCAATAAACCATGTTACAAAAAATTTCAAGATCTTTTTTTTTTTAATATCAAGGATCTTTTTTCTTTTTTTTTGAAAAAATGAGGTCCTTCAGATCCGGACCCAAGAGATCACGCACAACGAGATTTCAGTGCAAAATAATTTTGAATTATTCAAAACATCAAAAAGTACTCTAGTGGTTCCTTACAAAATAGGTTAAATTAAGATTGTACTGCGACATGAGCTCCACAGGGGGTGCTATAACCCCTTAACGCTATCAGCATCTCTCACACGCACAACGCGAATGGAAACAATGTCTCCATTTGCCAGGAATCCAAATGTGAATTACCATACCATTTAGGTGAGTAGGTTCCTTCAGAGGTAACTTCCCCCACTTACTGCTCATCCACTTGGCAGCACCCTTTACGGCTCTCACTTATACCTCGGAACGGTTCGGGGATTTTATGCTGACATAATGTACACTCGAGCCAATTCGGAGGTTCCTTCTAAAGTAGGTGAAACCATTTGATTTAAAGTCTGCGCCACAAATGAGCATGTAAATGCGTACCTCTGCCGGAGGATGAACGGCCTCTTTGGGGAAAATATCTTTCAACACAATGACTGCTTCTGGCTCAAACGAGTGTAATCGCCTAAGTGCTTCTTGTTAATAAAGTAAATGTTCTTCGTTTAGTCAATCACGCTGTGAAACATCCCAAACACCCGTTGTCTGAGTCTTGTTTATCGAATAATTATTTTAATGGATTGCATTTTGTCGTAAAGGCATCACCAGCTATCAGTTTTCTGGGATTTTCCTGGAAGTTAGGGGATTTTCGGAAGTTAGTTAATCATGGTGCATCGATTTTAGATTTGTGTCGGTCTGAAACCACATGGCAACACTAAGAATGAGCATAACAGTATTAAAAACACCTTGAGTGGGTTATACAGGGAAAATTCCCCACATGCAGAACACTGCCCTGAGCTGTAGTACACAAAACTGATCGCACCTCCCAAGCGAGCTGATAGATTGCGCTCAACAATAGCGCAAAGTGCGTATTTCGGCCGATTTAGGGGGAGGAAACTTGTAGGAAACGAAGTATTTTTGAACGTGGAATTCATTTTTGGGGGTACCGGAACGATACGATTTCATTGTGGTGACCTGTAGGGCTTTCATGGGGCTACAAAAGTAAAAAGACGATTTTAGACGAAGTACCTAGTCTATTTCCACGATAAATAAAAAATAAAAATAACAACTTGTAGACGCGTTTCGGTTTACTAAACCATCATCAGTACAATGATGGTTTAGTAAACCGGTTGTACTGATGATGGTTTAGTAAACCGGTTGTACTGATGATGGTTTAGTAAACCGAAACGCGTCTACAAGTTGTTATTTTTATTTATCGTGGAAATAGACTACTTCGCCTGAAATCATCTTTTTATAGGATGGATTCCCACTATCTCGCCGCATCTACCTTACGTTATGTTCGGGCTACAAAAGGGATTTTTGAAAAAAAAAATCCCAGGAGGTCGAATAATTTCCGAGTAAAAAAAAAAAAAAAAAAAATGGGGTTGAAAAAAGTTGTTTAAAAAAAAGATTTTTTTTGTTGACAGAATTAATATTCGGACATGTAACCTATATCAAAGAATAATAATCCCTTGCGTAAAATTTGCAGCTTTTTTTTTTTACTCACTCAGAAATTGGGAAATTGGCAAATAATGGTATGAAATAGCTGGTGTGCCCTCATAAGTGACGGTTATGGCCCTTGGGGCCATCATGTCGTTACTTTGTTGGTAACGACCGGAAGTCTTTACCGCAGTGTAATGGAAGAGGAGGCTTTCTGTTATAACAGTGAGGGAAGCTGATCTCTGAAAACGGGGAGCCAGTTAGCAACGCGTAATTAATTCTAGTCGGTGCGGGAGTAGAGGGGTGATGGTTGGGTTGAAAAGCGAGTAGGCCCTCCCTGGGGCAGTTAATTTTGGGGGATTATCAGGCAATTGGGGTTATCTTTGAGGACTCCGGGTGAAGTGGTGGGGATGTTATCTTGAAGGAAGGCGGATCTCGTGTAAGATAACAGCCGGTAGGCAGTAGTTTCCTACCGTCAGTCGAAAATGCGATGAGGATTTGTTCGGAGGGACACTCAAGAAAGGTCATAGGTATCATAGATGCACTGAAACGTATAATAATTATGCGGTATTAACTATTAATACCACTAATTGCGCGAATCTGAATCAGCATCTTGATGAAAATCATGGCATTGTTTGCCATTGTATAGTATAGTGTTTGGGAACCAAACTTGAGGGATATGAAAAGGGGCATGGAAAAAGGAAAGGAAGCTCAAATCAGCGTTACAAGACGTGCCCAAAAGCTCCCCTCCTTTTCAATAAATGATGGCAGTGGTTGTTTGCCACGTTCAGAGTTCTCCGGTGCTGTCGTTGGTCACCACGAGGAGCCAAGTGGGTGACCACGAAAGAGCAACCACAGAGAATCCCAAAACTGAAAGATACAAAAAGAGGCAGAAGACCATCTGATTGCCACAAGTTACACGAAGAGGTTGTATAGTAACTAGGTAAGTTGCAATGAATCCTGTCCCAGCAACAAAGAGAAAGAGCGAAACATCAGATCCCTGCAAACCCCGGCATACTTTGGGGAAACAGGCAGTGAAAGGCCGCTTTGACTGCGTCAATTTTGGGGAAAAGGTCACTGATCACATTGGGGAAACGCCAAGACGTGTGATAAAATTTCGGCGGGAGCGTATGATAATTTTTATACGGGAGCGTATCGTAATGGTTTTCGCGGTCCGGTAGCGTATCATAGGATCCCCAATCCGTGGACCGATCATAAGCGCCACTCCTTTCTCCAGCCCCTAAGTAATCCCCACACCTTACGAAAGCGCCACATGGGCAAAAAGAGGGAAAAAAACGGGAAAGAGAGACTCCCCACAATAGGTCTATTATTTGAGTTTTCTTCGGCGCCATTTCATAATTTGAGTTCTTTTAGTTTAAGTGGGTTATTTATACCATTATGGACTATGTACTGTGCTATGTATATGTCTTGATACAATAAAGTTTTTATAATATTATTATTTAAGAGGGAAAAAAGGAAAAGAGTAGAATGGAAGAAGAAAATAGGTTATTCTCTGTAGTGCGCCGCAGTTCGCTGTCAATTATTTTATTTTAGTTGGAGCACATCACAACCCGTCACGTCCCGCACTCAAAATTTCATTATTTAATATTGTTCTCGCTACCGTCATTTTTCTTGGTAATGTCAACTGCTTGTTTCAGCATACCAATTGTAGTCGCGACATAGTATGATTCGAATATTGGGCCCAAAGTTCGTACCTACCTTGTCGTCTGATTCGCGCTGTTTTTTTTTGTAGGCCTTCTCTTCATGGACTGTTCATTCATCTTTTGATAAGTTTCTGCCTGAGCACTTCTTAACACGTCAATCACCAAATGCACGGAACTGCGAGTCGAATAAAAGTGGCTTTTCAGATGACGGTGGAAACTTTCCGGCCCATTCGTCGTCCTGGGTTTCGAAGCATCAGGGGTGTCAGCCCACAAGTGAGGAATTCAGATTAAGGTATCTGAATTCCTCACTTGTGGGCTGACACCCCTGATGCTTCGAAACCCAGGACGACGAATGGGCCGGAAAGTTCCCCCCGATAAATCCCCTGTGGCCCGATAAATACCTATTTATCGGCTGTGAGTTCCTCGTATATAATATACATATGATGTGTGGCTCAGGTGCTCTGAAAAGTAGCCGACTCGCGAATCGCCCCGAGCTTCAGTGTGATCGGTGTATTGCTTAGCGTACGGCATCCAAGCCCTGTTGCAATAGTGACTTACGAGGTGATGTCGATTTCAGTTCACGTCGGATCAATTTTGATGGTTTTTCACTGACAAGCTTCGCTTCAGTGACATATGTTCGGTTATCTTTGCTCTCTCGTTCACTGTTTTCGTTTTCTTCCTGCTTTTCCCCCCACATTTCCTCAACCTGGCGCTTATTTAACTCAGCCAAAATGTGCCTCGGACCAGAACTTCTCGCTTATGAACGTTCCGCAAATGAGTGTCCTGAGCAGACCTGGCGCTTATGAACGGAGCTATTAAAGGGGAATTAATCCGACTTGGCGCTTAACAACACCCATAGTGACTTACTGGCCAAAGAATACAGTATATTTTTGCATTTTGAGCTCAATTTTCGTTTCCCTAAACTCTAAATTTCTGTGCTCGGTGCTGTGCTTGCTTCTCCAAAATAGTCGTCTTTCTTCCCCAAAGTAGTCGAGTTTTTAGCGAGTTTTCCCAAATTAGGATCCCCCTTGCCTCCTGGGGGTTCGAGAAGTACGAAAACCACCGATCATCATACTGCACTACCCCCAGCGGAAAAAGACGATGAGCCAATCCTTAAAAGAAACGGGCAAAGCGCAAATCTGAGGGAGAAGGACCAGAACAAATTGTTACGGGCCATAACTGGCCCCAGACACAATCTAATAGCTATACCTATAGGTACAGCAGGTCAGGTTTTTTCTACTCCTCTACAGGGGGGATTAACTTTCTGATCCGAGGTTTAACCGGTGCTCTTTCGACCGTTCGAACCTCGGATCAAGGGTTTAACTCCCACGTCGCTGGTGGTGAAAGACGCCCTTTGACACAGCCGTTTTAGACCAAAGCTTTTGACCGCTTGAAAAGACACTGGGTCCACTGACTCCTGTGTCGGTTCCGAAGTTTCCTTTGGGGCGCCAAACTTCGCACTCAGACATCAATAATTGCTCTATTCACGCGCGTTGATAGGACTAATCACGGGCGTGGGACACGAGGGGATCATACCTATCGGCAGACTTTGCCGTGCTTGGATGGAGGCGCATACCTACTTTGATGCGACGCCTGGCGGTGCCGACAGTATGAAGACTGGTCCACATTACGTACCTATCCGTCGGTATTGATCGTTTGTAGAGTTGGAACCACTACTTGCTTCCTGCTTGCAAAATGTATTCACGGGTTATCATGAAATGGCATTAATAGTTATTCTCTTCCTCCGAACTGAGGAGGGGTCTATCAAAACTCAACATTTCCACTTTTGGTTAGGGCTTCGACATCGACCAAAAACATCAACATTTAAATAGGTAACTCGATGTTTTTAAAACCCACCATCGATACCAACAAAAGTATCGATGTCCCAAAACATCGATTTTTTGTTTGTTTTTTAAACCAATTTAACTTTAGTTTTTAGCTGGAAATTGGAACAATGTCATACGATTCAAGAAGTGAAGATTCAAAAAACGAAATGTTCGTTCGCCGCCCAGGCCGTTTTGGGCAGTAGGATTTTTTTTAATCTGAAATTTCGACAAAATACTTGGTTTACCATCTAGTTGTGCCCACAAGGTTTTCAGCCCGATCGCCCAAACCCGTGGGGCGCTATGGTGCTAAAATGGGGCTGCAGTAGGGTTTTTTTTAAGGCGTTTGGCTGTGGGATCGAGTTAGGTGTCGTTTTTCGAAGTATTTTTGGACGTAGAATCCATTTTTGGGGGTCCCGGAACGATCCGATTTCACTGTGGGGATCTATAGGGCATTCATGGGGCTACAAATGTTATTTTCGAAGGAGCCCAGGCGGTCAAATATTTTTCGGGTAAAAAACAAAAAAATGTTTGAAAAAAAAAAAATTCAAATTTTTTGTTGTTGACAGAATTAATATTCGGACATGTAACCTATATCAAAGAATAATAAACCTTGTGTAAAATTTGCAGCGTTATTGATCCAAGATTAGGCCTCATTTTTGCACATTTTATCTTCTTCAAATAATAATAAACCATTGTGTAAAGTTTAGAGCGTTTTTGTTCTTATCATCAGGTCACAACTAAGGATGTGGAATGGAATTTATTGGTTGGTTGAAATGATTTTAAAAGTTCATGTAGCGAACGGTACACGTTTTTTGGCTCTGCTGAAAAATTACTGAAAGTTTTGATAAACCCCTTCTCAACTGATAAACTCATAGTGGGTAGACATTCAATGGCTGATTTCAATAATATTTTGTAATAAATTAGGCCTTAATTGTTTCCAATTCAAGACGTTAGACGTCAACTCGAGTGTTACGAGGGTCGTCAATTTTACGTCAGTGAAGTGCCGTAAACGAGGAATTCTCATTGTGGTAGCCCAGACATGCGATTGCGTGACTTGGAATTCAGTGGTTTTCCTTATCCACGAGCGGGACTGCCGTTATCGCGTAACTGCAAAACCCCCCACAACGTCCCAACCTTCAAGAACCTCTCGCAAACCAAACAACACTACAATTCACCCCATCCCCGAACATCATCGCTTTCAACCCTCAGGTAGACTGCACTCCACATCAACAACCAACAACGAGCTCCTAAACCTTCAATTCCCAACACATTAAACTTTTCTTCAAGTTTACAGTTCCCTTCCTCTCTCAGACCTCCCAGTAGGTACACCCGGTACAGTTTATGGGCGTGCAGTTTAGATCATAAGGAAAATACAAACGGTACAAAAACATGGAAAGATAGCGCAGTGCAGTATAAAATAAAATGAAATACTATAAAAAGAAAGCTCTCTTATTGCCTCTCTAATTGACAGCTGGGTTTATGAATAATTCACTCGGTCATTCACTTGCTTCATTACCCACTTCTCTCCCGCAGATAATTCTGATAAGTTTCACGCCGGTTTCGGTTTATTGTTCTTGAAATAATACACGAATGCATTCACGACAGGCATTGACGATTTTCAAAATTTGTCATGAAGAGAATCTCCCAAAAATCCCTTGTATCGCCGGAAGGCGTTTATAAAATAAATTTGTATACAAATGAACCTTTTCATTTTAATATCCCACAAATTAAATGTCCGTCCGCCGTCCAGGTCGATTCGGGCAACCGATTTATTCAACAGAAATTGTTACAATTTACACTGTTGTCCGTCTAGTCGTGCCAGCAAAGTTTTCAGCCCGAGTTTTAAAACCCGTGAGGGCTTAAAAGTAAGGGTTTAGGGTGGGAAGTTGAGAGGGGTGTCGTTTTCGATGTATTTTAGAGCGGAGAATACATTTAAGGGCATTCGAGAGGGGGGGGGGGTACCAATCCAAACTTGATGCACGACCCACGCGACCAGTGAGATTTATCGTAGATTCGTGGTTCTTCACTGATAACCAGTGTAAGATGAAATGACGAATCAACCTACTTAAAGAGAAACTCAATGAGTACCTACTGAGTACGTAATAAGGACCCTAGTCAAGTGAGAAAGTCACGAGAAGCTCAGTCAGCTGCTTACTTGAAGATGAGCATAACCAGCAGAGTACCTACGAGGAGCCTAATCTAAAGGGTACAGTGGAAAAAGGGTGGTGTGGTAAGAGTTCAAGAATTCAAGTTAAAATTAGCATAAATTGTCACCAACACCGTATAACCCCCGATGTAATAACAATCAAACTTGTAATTATACAAGTAGCCTATTATCCTACTTTTCACGAGTTAATAAAGTTTATTATTGTGTTATTGAAAGTTTTTGTACTTTGGAGTCTTACACCCTTTTCCACTGTACCCTTCAGCTGATTACTTAAATAAGAGCCTAGTCAACGAGTAGTTAATACGGAGCCAAATCACCGGGGCAGTGAATGAGGGGCCAAGAAGTGAGTAAAAAATTCTGAGCGTTGTTTAAACACATGTATTATACTATAATAGTACGTATAACTGCATGATGTGCAGAAACCCCGATTCGCACGAGTATATTGAAACTAACTAGAGTTTGCAACCCCAAACGTGTTTCTGAATCCCGGGATATTGGGATTTTTTTTTTTTTTTTTTAATGAAAAAGTTGATTGAAAACAACGAAAAACTTGTTTATTTACAATTCGGAATAGACGTGTTTCTGGATTTTTCTTTATCGAAAGGAGGCATTCAAATAACACCGAAAATGGGGTTAAAACACGGATCGCTAGGTAGGTACTTCAAACGAATGAATAGAAAATCGCGATTTACATTTTCGTCGAAAACCAGCAATCAGCCATGGTGGACGATTTGCCAAGTTGGCCCCCATTAAAAAAATTAAAACCCGAAGGATCTTCCATCACTTTCATAATTACATAAAATCAAGTATAAGTTTACGAGGGCCGTACGTGACGTCACGTACGCCCTTTTTGAATCGAACAGAACAACTTGAATGTAAACCACGTGAAAAACTTTCGCTTTGGTATAGTATTATTCTTTGAATAATACACCTATGTAATCGCAAGGGGAAAATTCCGATCAGCCTCAAAATTTGACATTATACCTTTCAAGATGACTAGATTCCAAAAACCAAATGTACGTCCGCCGTCCGAGCCGTTTTGGGCAGTAGGATTTTTTTTTTTTTTTTAATCTGAAATTTTGATAAAATACTCGGTTTACCATCTAGTTGTGCCCACAAGGTTTTCAGCACGATCGCCCAAACCCGTGGGGCGTTATAACGCCCATAAATGGGGCTATACTATACTAAATAATATTATATTAACCCGAAAGTTTTTCACGGTAGTTAACATTCATCTAAAGTTGTTCTGTTCGATTCAAAAAGGACGTGAGTGACGTCTCGTACGGCCCTCGTAAACTTATACCTACCTACCTGCTTGATTTTATGTAATTATGAAAGTGATGGAAGATAATCGGGCTAGGGGAGGGGTTTTTGAAGGTTTTCGGCTCTGGGTTCAAGTTAGGTGTCGTTTTCGAAATAGTTTTGGACGTAGAATCCATTTATGGGGGTCCCAGCACGATCCGATTTTACCGTGGGTCTATGGGGCTTCCATGGGGCTACAAATGGGATATTTAAAAGATCCCAGTAGGTCAAGTAAGGTTTCGTTTTCCGAATAATTTTGGACGTAAACGTAAAATCTGTTTTTTCGACGTTCCACATCTGTCAAATCGTTTTACAGAAAACAAAGTTTTTCTTACTTTTTCAAAAATATTTTCACAGAATTAATTTTTGCACAATGAGTTCCTTGAATGATTTGCAGCGTTTTTTCCAACAAGACATTGCGTCAATTATTGACGTACGCGGTGCAACTAATTCTCGAATCTCGGGATTGACTTCACAAATTCCGGGATTTCAAATTGTGAAAAATCGTCCAGGATCACGAGATTGCAAACCCTTAAAAGATTAAAGATTTGTGGAGAACGGCTACCAACCAGAGGAGAGACTCCGATGTTTACCTATCAGGTAATCAACGGAGTCTCACCTTGAACTTACGCCCGGACGACACATTGTTCACTGATATGGTACCGATGACTCTATTTGCCTTCTGGTGGTCGAGGTTCAATCCCTAATACAAGACTTATCACTACGACTGTAGGTCCATCAACAAGCCGGGTCGGCGGCCCCCAGCTCTCCCCCCTCAGTCGTAGATTGCTGTGGCTAGTTTAACGTTCTCAGCAAACGAAGACAATGTTTTTTTTTACCGGTCCACCAGATTTTGATCCCGGTTCGAGGTCCCAAGAGAGGTTCGTTCATGCGATCCCTCGATCTTGTGTGTTGAAGACGAATGTCTCGGCCGCCTTCGTCACGGGATCCTCTGCTAGGATTCACATAAACGTTCCAACGTTCAGAGGTGAATTGTCAACCGACAAGACAGGTATTACAACACATAATTGACTTTTGGTCAAACATTGGTGTTCTTCCCCGGATTCGAACCTGGCTGATCAGCGCTCCGACTGATTGCAAACAGGCGTCTCGTTGACGCCTTAGTTCACGGGGCTACCCTGTCCCCCGCTTGCAAACCCTAGTTGAAACCTCAAATTGGCAGATTGGCAGTAAGGTACGTGCAGGTTGATCATTCATTGCATTAATAGAAGAACTAGGGGGACGAATGAGATAAAGTGAAATTATTAGGTGGTACTGAAGTACTTGCTTACCTACTTCCTATTTTATCGTTAATTAAAATTTAATAAAAACCATCAAGGCGAAACGAGAGTATTCGGACTATTTTTCTCCTTTGCGAAACCGGCTGTATGACGTTGAGATATTGTCGCGCAATAGCGAAACGATTTGTTTCAATGAACCAGTCGATCAATTCAAATGTACGAGGAGTCTACGAAGAGCGAATATTTGCTGTCAACTCGGGTGAGCCTTTGAAAAATGGCTTCGTCACTGTTGAGGAATGTTATTTGGTTAGGGGTGGCCAATCGGATGGGCGGGTTGATAGGTGCAGGGGTAAATTTCAGAGTATTGCGTTCTATTTGAGAGATTTGGTGGAACACCGAAATTGCTAGCGGTGGTGGGGACATGTATGGTACTGTAAGGGTGTGTTTTTCGGGTCACGATTGAGAGGACCGGGTCTTTTTTTCTCTTTTTTTCCATTATTTCGCATAAATCCAACCCAACGGAGGCCCCCCTTTCCCTCTCACCCAATATCAACCCGTAGACCTTTTCCATTGATTCATTTCATTCCCGGATTCGACGATCGGAGCAACAAGGTGGGCGGGGCCAACGTAGAGACCCGATAGGTACGTGAGATACTTTTGCACCCTTCGTCGCTGTTAGACCGCTTGGAAAAATCTCTAGAGGATGTGTATCACCCAAAGACAATACCTTGGGGGCACGACATGCCGGAGGGGTGGGGGGATCAGGTCGAGGGTATGAAGGAGTTAACGGGGAGGAGGCTAATGAAAAAATACCTCAGGCCAAATAAAAAAAGGAACGAAGCGAGAGAGTATGATAGGACGAAAGAGATGACGGGGTGTGGGTAGCAAGGGACCCAATTGCCACCCTCCTGGGGAAATCAACTGTAAATCAAAGCGTTCCCGTTCGTTTTACCGATTTTTGATCAATATTAGTGTTTAGATGATGTCATTACTACCACTGTATCAGTACTTACCCCAGCTATTCGTGGCTGATGCCGCAAATTGAGGAGTTTGATTCCAAAAGGTACTAAAAACCATTTTCGTCGAAATTGCTTTAGTCTAGGTACCTATCGCTTTCATGGGGTTTTAGGAGGGTTCTTCCCAAAAATGCGATCGTTTTGTAGCTAAAAAAGTTCTATCCCATTTAAAAACGCGAATTAATATTCGTTTTGATTTCAAATCCATCCAGTATCAGGTAGCATACAGGTTTTGCTGTTTCGAGCAAACGGAACTCTATCCACTATTTTCTATGATTTGGTTCATTGAACTCCAATAGTGAAGAAGCAACGACAAGAACATAAGAAACAGTGAGAACACTTTTGAATCATAATTAATTTTTGAGTCATCATTTTGAACAAGTCGGTGCTTTTCAGTGCTTCAAAAACATGTTGAAAGTTTGTCGTCGTTTTCTATGAGGGACTGAAGGTTGATCAGGACGATTTTGAAATTTACCCGTCATGAAACCTGCGAATGAACTCGATCAAAATTGTTTACTCCCATCACAAAAACAGGTCGATTATTCTGAATAAACTAAAACCTCATTTTTCTACACTGTTATTTTTGTTGTTTGTCCTGCTTTGATAAACTGTTCAACGGTCGAATGAGACTTTCAAGTTGAGGATGTAATGAATTTATACGCGTGTTTACGACCTCCACTTAGGACCAAATGCCTGCCCAAGAAAAAACTTCGTAATTTCCAAAGAGCTTCATAAGTTTGTCAACGTTTTCAATGTATTGGAAGGAATCCGGCAAACAACTGTGAGGATAAAGAGGATCGAAAGGGCCGCTTTCTCTGACTAAGTAGTGTTGATACCACTTCGTATGGTCAGAAGTCTATGAGAAATGCCCGGGCGTTGACCCTCAGGAACTGTTTGTATGAGGTTCGTCTATATGACTCTCTTAATACATTTTCCTCCGAGCTTATGTATGAGGATGGATGAGGATCTGCCGATATATCCTTTTCTATTTCTACCACCGGTCCTCCCACTTCAATCCGTGGTATTTCCAATCTCATCTTCCCAAGATGGACAATGTACATTATTATATCATTTTCTCTTTTTCTAGATCATTCATTCCATTACATTAGTCTTTCTTTTATTCTTCTTCCCTTGCGCCGTCTTTTCTTTTTTCCTCAATGTTTCTTGTGAGAAGGCGTAGACTTATCTAACATACCTACTACATTCGGCGGAATGGTCCATTTCCACGAGGGAAATTTAAACACTTGTCGGCAGGTTTTGGTTGTTTGACCATCATCAGTACAATACATAATTTATTCTGATTTAGAATATTCAAAAATGTACTGACGATGGTCAACCAGTGTTTCATGTTTTCTGGTGGAAATAGAGTAGTTCGTCTAATAATGTATTTTATCTGGAGATAGTCCCACTGTCCCCTTATCATGAGCTAATAATTAATTATTAATGGTGTATCCATGTCAATATTTCCACCCCGAGATCAAGAATTCATTCTCTCTTCATTCATAGACATCCTAAGCTGTGGCATGCATTAACTGGACCCTCTAAGACGGGATCAGATTAACCTGTAATAACCTGTAAGTGCATAATAATAATAAGTGCGTAATAATCAGATTAACCTGTAAGTGCATGTTTTGTTAGGTCCACACGACTGGTTTGGCCTTTCCAACGCTACAGTGAATACCTATTGTTTGTTTCACTCCTCTCTGAGGAGTCCTCAGGTAGTATTTTTGGTTTATCATTCGCAGAAAAATCAACCTGTGTTGGCAACGGGGCCTCAAATTTTGTCCCTGTATGTTTCACGACGTGTAGATTCCTCAAAAATCCGTCAAGGCCGCTTCGGGCAGTAAAAATGTATTGATGTATGTATGTATTGATCTGAATTTCGATAAAATACTCGGTTTTCATCAAGATTTCAACCCGGTCAGCTTAACCCTAATGGGCTGATAAGGGGCTACGTGATGAATAATAGAAGAATAATACGAGTAAGATAACCTTCCGTTACAAAGGTGCTGAGTGCCAAAATCCCGAAAATTGAGATTTTCATTGCATTTTCCTCTAAAACCCAGTGTCTTGTCCCTGGAAAAGTGCCAAGTGGCTATCTCATGAGCAAAGGTTTGACAGATCACCGATAGAATGCTGCTGGAGCGAAATAGTCTTGTCTGGAGCGAAATAGCTTTGAAGGTTACCTTTTGCCGGTACATTTTTTTATTGTTTGTCGCTATAATATAGTTGACTCCTCAAATGATTCCTTATTTGGCAGAAACCAGGCCTTTATTGGAACGGCAACACCCCACACCTACAACACGTTATACGTTATGTATATATACCTACACAAGTTTATCTATGAATTTGAGCATTACGGAGTTTGAAAATGTGCACGTATGCATATATTGCGTAACAGTTTTTGCTGTATTTATTGCCGAAACCATATCCCGATGGTTGAAGACCATTTTACCCCAGGGAAATTTCATTGAGAGGAGTTGTCAGAACTTGTGAGATCTACATCCCCACCTAACATAACTCAACTTTGGTAATTCCATGTGAATCCCCGCAGGCTCTAATTTCGGGACGTACAAGGCAGTGTGCAGGTAGGCTGTTTCAGGACCTGTTCTTAGGTCGAGCGAGCTAAGGGCGGGGGATAATAGACTTTTAATCAAGTTGTTGCCTCAAGCGTTATTTATTAGAAAGGCACTAGGATAATTATGGCTTCTATCTCGCCTACTCGCAAACACGGTTGACTAGCAGTCTTGAAGGAGGGGTTCCACGAGTGCGGTTGACTCAGTGTATGTGGGACGGGGGAAGTACTGTTGGGGCGAAGAGGTGGTAGTAGGAGTATTAAACTGTGGATTTGCGAGGAGGCCTGAGCACTTGGCTATGCATTACGGCCGATATATCACCCTGGCAATCTCACCCCGTCACTTCCCTTCCTCTCACACATTGCCATACTCCCAGTGGTCTCATGAATATGTTTCTAAGCCGACATAATATCTTCTGCTCTGGTGGTTCACCAGGAAATGTGAGACCACCAGAGGTCAGTTACGCAAACAAAAACTGCAATTTTTCTTGTTTTGACGAAGCTTATTTTTCTTCATTTCAGTGTTTCTCCTTATTCTGAAGGTATGTGAGTGGTATAACCTCACCATTTCAATACCTTATTTGGTGTACACTCTGGGTAGGTATGGAAAATTCCTACTATGCTATCAACTCTGCATACATAAAAGATCTTTGACGGGTCTAGGTCTCGCTAGGTCTCGCTTCTCTCCCGAAGGAGGAGGAGGAGGTCTTCTACTCTACACTCTTCACCCCGTATACTTGGATGAACGTTAAAAAAAAATCCGATTTCAGTTTCTTTTTTTTTTTCCTTTTTTGGATTCAGCGAGGAAAATGAATGGAAAACGATAAAAGATTAGAGAAGAAATTTGATATCGTAATTGCGATCAACTAAAAACTTCGAAATGAATGTTTTCTGCGTTCTCTCGCTCATTTGGCCCACCTTGAAGCGAGATTTTGACAATCCGACTGAAGATTCTGATTCCTCGTTAAAAGAAAAAAAAAGTAATAATAATGATTACTAAGTAATAATAAGTATTATTATTATTTGTCTTTTGTTTGTTTATGTATCTATTAAAAAAACTCTTTAATTGCGTATAAATACGCAATTAAAGAGTTTTTTTTAGAGAGTTTTTTTAGAGAATTATTTATAATTATTTATTTTTACATTTAGGAAACCTATTTTACATTTGGAAACACTTGCACAACAACCACTGACACAGCTGAAGCTTTCCTACCTACCTTTTCCTACGTAATAGTGTTGGTTTTTTTTTTTTTTTTTTGAAAAAATAATCGCGATTATTTTTGAGAATCGGACATCCATACATTCTGGTAGAAACTGGGCGAACTAATAATTAGGCTAGGTGTCACTAGCGTCGCGTCACAAGTACGGCCTCTCACGCTTTACATGACAATCCGGCTACAAACAGTCATTTTTATTATTTGAGTTCCTGGTAGAATAGCTTAAAATATTAATGTTTGGATGCAGCTCGCGGTTTGCGGACCCCTGGGGGTCCGCGGACCACCTTTTGGGAACCCCTGTTTTAAATGACTGGGCTATATCGAGGAACAAAAAACGCTGCAAATTTTACACAAGGGTTTATTATTCTTTGATATAGGTTAGTTTCGCAAAAATTATTTCTGTGTCAAAAGAAAAAAATTTTTTGAAAAAACCATTTTTTGAAAAAAATTGTTTTTTCAAAAATTCTTTATTCTTTACTCGAAAAATGATTAACCTTTTTTTAATTAAATTTTCCAAATTATGGTATCGCAATATAACCTAAGACGGGCGTGGTTTTTGTGGATCGAAAACGTTTTATATAAACTTCAAGTCAAAGGGACTCCCTCACCCACCATGGGATTCGAATCCATGACCCCTATACATCGGCAACACAACGATAGTCCCCCACGCTATCACTGCGCTACCGGGGGCCTCATTTATCTATTTAAATAAGTAAATAAACAAACAAGAGAAAAAAAAATACCTTTTTGTCGGTTCAATTTTATTCCAAACGGGCTTTTGTCGTACTACCCTTGACAATGAAACATAGCGCGTCATGTTTATTCTCGGGTACTTCCAGCAGTCGAATATTTCTAGCATAGAAAATATTTCACAAATTTTCCGACTGCTAGAAGTACCATAGATGTCGCGATAAGTTTCATTGTTCTCTTCCTCTTCCTCCTGCTCCTCTACTCCTCCTCTTGTTCAAGATCCAATAAAAGAGGATTCAAGTAAAATTGTCGGAACACCTCCAGAGGTCCTCCACATGCAAATATAAAAACTCCTCCTCCCCTCCTCCTGCCATGGATTTAATAAATCCCCTACCTTGCATCAAAGGAAAGAAACATAGAAATTTTAGAATGATTTATTGATTTCAACTCTACCTGTTCTGAGGGGATTTGGAAATAGAGAGATAGGTAGGCACTTTAAAAAAAATTCTGAAGGCATTATTATATTTAATACCTACCATAATGCTTTTAGTACCATTGAAGTATTCTATCTAGGGCCTAAAGCACTGAGAACGTAGCAATACCCACAAAATTTGTTGGAAGGGTCAGAGATGGTTTGATAAATTGAAATTATTCACCGTAACAGACGAATGCCTCATTTTCACTTACGAACGTACCGAAATCCTCCTCTTACTGACGTCCGGCCGAAATGTGTTATCATAATGTGCGATTATTGCGGCGAAAATTATCATAATGGTGGTTCACATCCAGATGGTAATCCAGGGACACGAAATTCGTATTGGCCGCATCAGGAATTATTCAACGCCGGACTAGCGGAGGTTTTCATGCTTGTTCAAGAGGAAGTAGAACCGAAGACCGAGGGATTTATCATCCATTCGGCTCGTTTGGTTGCTTCCATGTCATTTCAAGATCGATCAACGCACAATCATGCTGTCAACGAGGCGAAGGCAAATGCTCGACGTTTTCATAAGTTCCAATCAATCATCTCAGTGTCAATTTTGTAGTAGGGGAAAAAAGAATATTTTAGCACTCACGAACCCAATGATGGTTTCGTGAAGTGAGGGTACACAATATTCAATACTGCTGCATTCAACCATGATGTGATTTTTAAAATTTATAACTACAGGGGAAGAACGCACCAAATCGATTTTTCTGCGAAAAATAGGTAATGACAGTTCCTTATATGGTTCAGAACCATCAGGGTGAAAAATTAAAAACATATTTCAGAGTTATTTGGTTATTCTTCAGAGCAGTGGGTTTTAGTAAGTACTGCAATCCGTTGGCGAGGAACTACAAAGACAGCGTAGAAAAGACATTCAGTGAATTTTTCGCATTGTCAAAGATGGCTGCTTCGCGACGTTTACCATCTAGTTGTGCCCGCAAGGTTTTTCAGCCCGATCGCCCAAACCCGTGGGGCGCTATGAGGCTAAAATGGGGCTACGGGAGGTTTCTTGGAGGCTTTTGGCTATAGGATCGAGTCGTTTTCGAAGTATTTTTGGACGTAGAATCCAAAAAAAAGACGATTTAAGACGAAGTAGTCTATTTCCACGATAAAAATATATAAACTTGTAGACGCGTTTCGGTTGATTAGACCATCATCAGTACAATACTGATTGTACTAGATTGTATTGATGTAGTATTGTACTGATGATGGTCTAATCAACCGAAACGCGTCTACAAGTTTATATATTTTTATCGTGGAAATAGACTATTTCGTCTTAAATCGTCTTTTTTAAGATGGATTCCCACTATCTCGCCGCATCCACCTTACATTACGTAGAATCCATTTTTTGGGGTCCCGAAACAATCCGACTTCACTGTTGCGATATATAGGGCTTTCATGGGGCTACAAATGGGATTTTTGAAGGATCCCAGGAGATCAAAATTTGACAAATATTTAAAAAATTTGAAAAATATTTAATATTTTTCAAGTAAAAAAACGAAAAAAGGTTGAAAAAAAAAAAAAAAAAATCATTGACAGAATTAAATTTCTGCACAAGTAACCTATATCAAAGAATAATAAACCCTTGTGTAAAATTTGCAGCGTTTTTAGCGCAACCTTTTTCCAAAAAATGGAAAGGTGCGCTCACCTCCTCGACATGTATGTTTTTAGCGCAACCTTTTTCCAAAAAATGGAAAGGTGGAAAGGTGCGCTCACCTCTTCGACATGTTTTTTTTTTTTTTTTTTTTTTTTTTTTTTTGTTTGTTTGTGTACAGAGCATCACGCCCGAGCGGCTCAACAGATTTTCATGAGGGTGGTCTCATTGTCATCAGCGAGTTCGGGGGGTGGTTATAGGCTACCTTGATTTTTCCTCCCTCATCCCCTTCATCGGTTTTCGGGAGGTCCTTCACGACGAAAGTTGTTTATCTCTGATGTGTAACTAAGGAGGCCTCAAAAGGGGGACGAAAGTTTTTGTCCGATTTCGTTGGTACAAGGGTCTATGGAATGAGCTTTTTGGGCTGATTCCAACGACTCCAAAACGATTTTTGCAGCCTGAGCCGTTCGTTACCTCTGATCGGCATAAGGTTTTCTTACGCATCGGTCGTTAGGGTGCAGTTGTTTACGTAATGAGCATCACGTGGATGATGTGTTGTGTGGCATAGTTTGGTCGCTAGATACCTACTGTTTCTTAGTTTCTCTTGCTCATTAACAAATGTAAAGGTAATAACAAAAAGGTTGCGCTCATCTATTCAATTCAATTGATGGCTTGTTTTTTTTAGCCCTCGAGCTTAACTCGTCGATAAAAAGCCCAACAATAAACGAAGAAGTTGTTACCAAGCGTCATACGATTGATACGACTGATATCGACTGTTTACTGCCTATCTACTGCTTTGTATATCGTAACGGTTGGGTTTCCGTGACGATTTTTAAAATTTTGTGCAAGGACATGAAAATGTCAAAATAACTCCGTGAAATTATTACCGCTCTTGTTGTACATCATGTAATATCGCAGACGTTGGTAAGTGTTAGGGGATACTGTTCCAAACTGAAATTTCGCCATAGCGGTTTGTGCAAAGCTCTGATGTTTCAACGACGGGTTCAAACTGTGTCATTATTCGCCGCGTTATGATACGATATCATGTGTGCCAAATGGGTGAAACACCAATGTCATTGAGGAAATTCAACCCATTCTCTGTTACAGCTAAAATGTTATTGTTGTGCCACTTGTTCTGAATACACCAATAAACTCGCCCGCTCCGAATGATTTTCCCCCATTACTATGCACAGTCAGATAGCGGTATGAAACGGCTCTGTCGCAATCGGAAAAACATTCATCTGAGACCCGAGCAAAATGGCTGGAAAACGAGCACGTTCCTCTCAACGGGCATAAAATACGCGAGGACTTTGAAAAAGAGGAAAAAATGAAAAGAGAGACAGAAGTGGAGCATAAAAAAAAGAAAAGAAAAAAAAAGGACAAACACATTTTGCACCAATTACATTCTCCCCAGTTTCCAAGAGGATGAGAGGGAACTCGTTAGTTTAGAAAACAATTGCAGGGGGCGGTGCAGGGTCCTTTCTACTGGTTTCCGAACGGCTGGGCAATAATTGCGAAGAGCAATTCTGTTACGCCCCACACATTCTCCCACTGTCATTTAGCGCGGCGCTTTCTGAAGCTTTACCCGCCATTTCCTGGTTGCGGTGGTAGCGGGAGAGGGAATTATTTAGTAGGTCTGCTCGCTCAAGAAGAAATTAACTGGTCGTCATAATTGAGAAAGCTCTTTATGATTGTTGCTTTGAATTGAAGTCTTATATTAAATATAACAAATTTTGTGAGAATTAGTGATATAGATTTTTAGGTACCGGACCTGAACGATATTAATTCGCGTACCTACTTAGTTGAGATAGCTTCCCTACATTAACATAAAATTTATTTTATTTACCTAATTTTAATTTTATTAACATTAAATTAACTAATTTAATATTTATTTACATTTAGTGTATGTAGTTCAGAAAGCGCATTTTGGTTTATTAAACTTGGATCCATAATCATAATCCGTTTTATGAAGGTTGAATTTCAAAAACCAAATGTCGTCCAGGCCGATTTCAGCAGCAGGCATTTTTTATAAAGTCTGAAATTTTGACAAATTAGGTAATCGGTTCTCCAGCTAGTTGTGTCCGCTAGATATTCAGCCCGATCGGGTTGAAACATTACAGAGCTTCGGCTGTAGGGTCGAATTAAGTGTCGTTTTCAAAGTATTTTTGGACCTAGCCAAAAATACGGTATCATTTCGGTTGTCCCAGAGCCGTCCGATTTCACTGTAGGGATCAATGGGGCACTCATGGGGCTACAACGGGGGCATTTGAAAGATGCCAGGAGGTCGATTGAGGTGTCCTTCTCCGAGGCCTTATAATCCATTTTTCGGGGTCCTCCATTGGTATAAACTCCATTGGAATAAGTAAAGCTTTTTTTTACTTAAAAAAAAAAAAAAAAAAAAAAAAAACAATAATCATTACCTATTAATAATAATATGAAAATAAAATTTATTTTCATATTATTATTAATAATGATTATTATGTTTTTTTTTGTTTTTTTTTTTAAGTAAAAAAAAGCTTTACTTATTCCAATGGAGTTTAAACTATCATATCATCATCATACAATAATATAAAATTGTGTTGGCCGACGGCGTGTGGTAGCCGTGTGGTTTGTTGGTACGGGATAACGCGTTCCCGAGTGAGTTTTTTCACTTTCCGCTCGCTGGCCGTTTAGGGGGTCGAAAAAATTACGAAAAAATACGAGCCGTATAGATCAGACCTGGAGGTAGACGTCGGTCAAATCGAAAATCCGAAATTCGCCCGGGAAATTCGTCGAAAATTCGTCGAAAAATCGTCTTTCTCCCGTTAGTCCTACGTTTTCCACTTTCAACTCGCGCCAAAGCCCGTTTAAGGGGTCGAAAAAATTACGAAAAAATACGAGCCGTATAGATCAGACCTGGAGGAAGACGTCGGTCAAATCGTAATTCGGAAATTCGCCCGGGAAATTCGCCGGAAATTCGTCGAAAAATCGTCTTTCTCGCGTTTGTCCCACGTTTTTTCGGGTTCAAAAATACCCAGTAAGGAGCCATTTTTTGGGTATGGTATCCGCGAGCCAAATGCGCGCCAAAATATGGCCAATCCGATTCCGAAGTCGGATTTCAAAAAAACCGAGGGGGAGGGGGCGATTTCACGGTGAGAAGACAATTGGATCGTTTTAATTCGCGCGGGGCCAGTGAAAATTCGTCGAAAAATCGTCTTTCTCCCGTTTGTCCTACGTTTTCCACTTTCAACTCGCGCCAAAGCCCGTTTAAGGGGTCGAAAAAATTACGAAAAAATACCAGCCGTATAGATCAGACCTGGAGGAAGACGTCGGTCAAATCGTAATTCGGAAATTCGCCCGGGAAATTCGCCGGAAATTCGTCGAAAAATCGTCTTTCTCGCGTTTGTCCCACGTTTTTTCGGGTTCAAAAATACCCAGTAAGGAGCCATTTTTTGGGTATGGTATCCGCGAGCCAAATGCGCGCCAAAATATGGCCAATCCGATTCCGAAGTCGGATTTCAAAAAACCGAGGGGGAGGGGGCGATTTCACGGTGAGAAGACAATTGGATCGTTTTAATTCGCGCGGGGCCAGGGATCTTAGAAAACGGAGAGTCCAGGGAACTTTGATAGATGGAGAGGCCTTTATTTAAAAAAAGTTGAATTGAATTATAAATAATAATTTCCTAAGCCCTAAAAATACGCCGATTTTTTCTATCGTCTCTGCTACGAATAGGAGGGGCCGAGCGGAGCGAGGCCTTATGTCTGAGTAGGGGTTTGAACGTGTCCATCGATGCTACGCACCCCACAGGCGGCAATACACCCCACAGGCGGCAATACACCCCACAGGCGGCAATACACCCCACTAGGGGAGCGAGCGAAGCGAGCCAGAGAGACTAGTAATGGTATAATTATACCAATGGAGGACCCCGAAAAATGGATCCTGTCAATAATAACGAATTATAGGTTATTATCATAATTGATTTTTAATTGAACGAAATAATACTAACAAGGTAGTGAGAACATGGAATATGCGCCTTCTTCTTAAAACCAACTTCAGTTTTCTTGAAGCTGTAGGAACTCAACCACACTCGCATCTCAGTTCAGTTCCCATAACCTATTTATCGGGTTTCTTCACGTAGGTACCTAATATAAATGTGTTGCCACTTTTACCAAATTAATCTATAAAAGGTGGCAAGAAGGTGGTTGGTACGAGGTCCTTCTTCCGCATGGAAGGCACAGTCAACGCTGCGTTAGGCAATAAGGTTGTCAACGAAGATGTGGGCTGGGAGTCAATACAGGCACTGGTGGCTAGCCAGCCGATTGGTGGCACTGGACAAATGTCCTGGAGTAATATCCATAGGCGTTGGGGAGTGCTTACGCCGTATTTTGGGAAAATGCCTTGCTGAGGTGAAGATGTCACAGTGGCTTGTGGAGAAAAACATGTGGAGGTTTAGCATCTGGATCGTGGATATTTACATCAAGGGCCAAAGCCATTTCTTGTGGTTCACCCAGATGACATTATTCATCAATGATTAATGAGGCCAAGGAAAGATTTTTGGAGACTGGAATACCGGTCGATACAGGTAATCGATTCTTGGGTGACTATGTTGACGATGAGGAGGGGAAGCAGGCATATCTCGGAAGGAAAATGGGAAACTGGAATGAGTGTGTCACGAAGTTGGCAATGGCACATCTCAATCTCACCAAGTCAATCCAGTTTCAGTGGCAATACGTTCAGAGGGTGGTTGATGGTGGGGGAGAAGCAAAAAATGAAAGTAAGGTCTGGAAAAATTCTTTCGGACCTATAGGTCCATGTATAACATCTTGTTAAGGATGTTTCTTCTAATCGAATAAGACCAACCGCAGCTCTGTGGCACTCTGCGGACCCCATAGCCGAAACCTTGCGGGCATATCTAAATGGTAAACCGAGAATTTTGCCAAAATTTCAGCTTTTAAAAAAGATGCCCACCTACTGCCCTAACTTGGACGGCGGACGGACATTTCGTTTTTTGTTTTTGGTGCCAAATGTTGAGGCGGCGGACGGACATTTCGTTTTTTGTTTTTGGTGCCAAATGTTGAGGCCGTTCAGAATTTTCAACCTCCAATGAGTTGCATGATGGATTGGCACTGCGATACAAGCTGATACCTGTTGAACTACCAGCCTTGTGTGATGTGTGTGGTTCAGTGTTTTCCCCAGAACATGCACTGAGTTGGAAGGTGGGTGGCTTGATATCGCGTCGTCACAACGAAATAAGGGATGTTCTTGGAGAGCTCATGAGTTGCGCAAGGGGGAATTTTGTTAAAGAGCCTCTGATAAAGGATGCAACGGCCTCACGTCCTGCTTTGCGGGGAGACCTTGTATGCTGAGGGGTTTGCGAGGTACAGAGTGATGCGTTATTTCATATCCATGTTGTTCACACAGACGCTCCTTCTTATGTCTCCCGCTCCGCCTTGGCGGTACTCTCATCGACTTATCAGGAAAAGAAAAGCAAGTACCGCCATGATATAAAATTCACACCATTGGTGTGCTCGGTGGATGGCTTATGGGCTCCGCATTCATCAGGCCTTCGCTGTCCTCCGAGCAAGCAGATTATGATTATGCCTCAGGGGAGCTTGGAAACGCTGGTGGTGCGCCGACAACAAGCTGACAAGCTGATGAGCTTTGAGGGTTGTGCAGCTCGGCTCGAACCCTACATCATGAACAGTTTTGTTTCTTCTCTCTACTCCCTCTTCCGGTTTTCTTTTTTTTCTTTTTTTTACGCCGGCTTCTATTCAGTTTTCTTTTCTTTCTGTGAATAAATTCTGTTTCATGTAAAGGAAATAAAAAATTCATGTTCATGTCTAAAATGAAATCGGTTTTCTGAATATTACCACAAAATATGAATTTTCTTCTCTCCCCTCGAGGAGCTCGAAATGACGCGAGGTAATCCCCAATTTTTAATAACTTCCAGAGCCAAGTTAATTTTGGGAGAAGTCGAGGACTCAGTTTTAATCCCCTCTGAATATAATCCTGTAAGTAAAAGACCGGCTTTCCTGCAGGGAAATTGCAAATTATAATAGGCGGCTTTATTTCTCAAGTCCCCGGGCGACGAACGCTACCTAACTTGTTTCATCTGGCTTTCGGGGCAGATCTGTCTTCTTGACTGGTTTTAAAAGCTGGTGAGTAAACGTGATGAATGCGCGAAAATATTTTTCTATAATTGGAAACAGTTTTACGACGAACGTTTGGCATCCTCAAGCTTACTCGTTTTGCCGACACGGTGGGATTTAATCTGTAAGGCTTCTGTTACGCATGACGTTGGCCTTGAAGAATCTTAACAAGATTGTCGGGTCCGGGGTATACACACTTGTTTAAGTGGAACCGTTTAACCGAGTGTGAAAGATTTGTGCTACTGCGTTTGGTAGATTTATTTTAGGTATGCAAGATAGAAGTTTCCATTAGAAGATGGAGTCTGTTCAGAGTTTGTGCGATAAAATTCATTCGACACAAAAACGGAAGTGAGAATGAGAATAACCGTTGGTGGCAATATCAAGCGTGTAACAAACAGTCATGAAACGGATGGTGAGCGCTATTACAGTTTCCAGTGTGAAAAGGGAGGAGGAATGTTATAATAAACCCTTAAAGACAGAAGGGAAGGATCCCATTCAATTTCTTTAACAGCTGTATCGGAAAACAAACTGCCCTTTTCCCCGTCTTTTGAGGGCGTCTTTAAAGGAGGTTCTATCAGACCTCGGGTGTCTGGGGGGAGGTTGAATGGGACTGAATGGTGGATGGTGGGGTGAGGGACCGTCCTTCTTGGATCTCGATGGTTCCTTTTCACCCTCAGGATTGCTCTCCGCTGATTGCGCTCTCTTCTTTGGTGTTCGCAATGCCGTTAGGCCTTCACCGTAGGGGACGCCGTTTTCTATTGCAGTTTTTTCCTCTTTTTGCTACTGTTGGCACACCTGAAATAACAGTAGTGGTGCTTGGAAGGAACCAAGAAGTGCTGATCAGGGAAACCATTTGAAAGGCAGGACTTCCCACAGCACTATTGCTCCTTTTAATTCCAAGCAAAGCCAAACCTACCATCATTCTAAGGAATTGGATTGAATACTTTGGGTAAAATTCCTCAAATGCACATTACCCTACATTCAGCCATAGAGAACATATGGCGAACTCTCTCATCTTGCGGTCTACTGGCTCAGTATACAAAGCATTGGTCACCGCCCCTTCCCCGTACGATGGGGCACGTTGCTGGGATGATTCCCCATACCTACTTTATGCGGGCGTGACAAACTTGTCGATTATGTCGTTTTGCATCAATTACTAAGTCGCATAACGTAATTCATTTGGGCCTTGGGGAAACTCAGGACCTGGACGAGGAGTCAGAAGCGAACCCCCAAGCCCAAATACGGTGAAGGTCACACCTGGTTGGCTCAAAAGTCTGCTTCGGCGAACGCCAGCTTATACTTGGGGAATTCAGACTCTTTCAAAACTGCGTCTTTGCCAGGACCCTCGACTTTCGTAATCGGCGAAGACCAAACCGAGGGAATAAGCGACGTCCCTGTCAAGTAGCTTGAAGGGGTATCATAACCGGAGTCCAAGTAACTCATTGGACACTCCTCGGCATTATTAAATTTTGAAACAAACCCCGGAATACAAAATATAGGGGACAACATTCCCAGTCAGTCCTGCTTGAGCCAAGAGTCTCTATCTTAATATCCGGGTGAGAGTACCTATACACACCTGTACGAGTAGCCGACATCCCATGTACCTCCTGAGTTTCGTTTAGTGCAATCGGACGCCGCTTGGCGTATCTGGAATCCGTCGTGCCACGAATCCTTTGCCGCCAAGCCACAAGCAAGTTTCATAATCTTCACTTCCAGGTGGGCGATAGTCAACTCTACACGCGCAAGAAAGTCTGGGGTGATGAAGGGGAGGCAAAGCATAAGCCCAGACCCCCCGACCCCGGCCCTGTTTTTTGTCCTAAATATTACACAGTGACGTACCCCACGAACAGCATACATAAAGCAAGAACCAAAGACTATGACGGCAGGGCCTCCACGGGCCTTATGAATCTCAGCTCTCAGACTCCACTGTCTCCAACGGAAAAGCACCAGGAAACACCCTCGACGTCTCGAGCATAATATGAAATATTATTTCATCTAATACCTACCCTGGAACACGTATTCATTTCCACCCATACGAGCTGCAGCGAAAACATGGAGTATGTGCCTTCGGATCTCCACCCATCATACAAAATAATTTTATTTTTCCTTAAAGGTCTTGGAAGTCAACCACGCCTACGTACACAACACACCCCTATTTAGTATGCATTTCCCATAAATATCAAGATTGATTCACCCCATTCATTATACAATGCACATTCAATCCAGTGTATACAGGATTACAATTGATCCAGGTTGAGATAACCAATACAAATATTTCAACAACTGAACGCTGATTACACGGTTATTTCCACGCATGAAAATAGCCGTATAATGAGCGTTCAGTTGTTGAAATTTAGTTTCTCTCATGAACATAACGACATAATCACTGTTGAACTGTTCCACTGCAGACTGCAGTGTTGTATGACATACAAGGCTTGTATATTCCCATCTTCTCATTTCCCATACAGCCGCTAAGTACACCGGTCTCGTGGATTAAAAAGAGCCTTTCTAAAATTGTCTGATGCATAATGCAACCATGGTGCTGATGTGTAATCAACGCGACTCCAACGCCGTATTAAAATTGAAGAGCGTGCTCAACAGGTTCCGGTTACCTCTGTTGATAAGCTACGTGAGACAGGTAGAGGACTCCATCCCATTTTGTGATGTGGAAAATGAAACGTGGCAGACGATATGGGAATTAGCTCTATAAAGAGGGTGTCCTGTGTGGGTGTGTTGTTAGGTTTCGTTTGTGTGTTGGGTTTGAAGGAGAGAAAAAAAAAAGTTTATTTGAGAGTGTTGCAGAAATGCGGATCAAATAACGGTGGACGAAGCAACAAAACAGTGACAATTCTGTAACAATCTTGCAATCATCCTAATTGGGTACCTACCTATCTCAAGAAGAAAAACATGATATCGGCAATAGACCTGATATCCGTATGCCGGCTTGACGCGCTTATTTTGGTTTATCATTCTTGGAATAATACACCTGTTTTCGCGACGGAGGTCGACGACTCGGATCGGCCTCAAAATTTGACATTATCCGTTTCAAGAGGTCTACATTCTAAATCCGATTTCACGGTGGCGATCTAAAGGGCTTTCATGGGGCTAAAAATTGGATTTTTGAAGGAAGGTTAAATATTTTTCGAGTAAAAAAATAAAGAATTTTTGAAGAAAAAAAAAATAATTTTTTTTCATTGACAGAATTAAATTTCTGTACAAGTAACCTATATCAAAGAATAATAAACCCTTGTGTAAAATGGGCAGCGTTTTTTTAATTTCATTTTTTTTTTTTTTTTTTCATTTTTCAGTATTAAATTAACAAAATTTGTGAGTTATTATACATTTAATGATTGCGACATAAGAATGTTATACATAATTTTTATGGACTTTCATTTTAAGTAATTTTTTTCTTTTTTAATAACTTTCCCAGTTTAACAGTTAAACTGGGCTACCAGAAACTCAGGTTCTTCCATGCGTGGAATCCGAATTGGGCCACTTCAGCCAACGTCCTCGATCACTCAGCAGCTCAACCGTCCTTCCCGTGCTCAACACGCGGTTTCCGTGGAAACGTATCCTGAACTCCCCCAACAGTGACCATCCCCCAACTAATAAGTGGAGAATATCCTCATCCTCCCTTGATTTGCACAGCGCCCAAGTCGTCCTAGAGCTATCTGTCCTCTTACCGTCGTTTAGTGAGAGTAACGCACCTATAAGTTTTATTATCCACCGGCGCACCCGAAGAGGATGATCTCCTTTATGCTCCAGAGTTTGTAGGATTTTCCTATGTTGTATCGTTTACTTGCTTTCTGACGCTTGATAGTGCATTCGAACAAATAATGATGGCGTCAGCAGGATATATTTATATTGAATGATGAGATGTAATTATTAATCCAACGCATTCCACGTCAACCTACGACGCTTTCACGGATAACATAAGCCGCATTCAATTACGGGCTTTTGGATTTATGTTTGTTTGCGCTTAGCGTCGAGAAAAATAACCTGGCCGTGCGAAAAAGGGGAGCTGAATTGCCTCCTTCCGCAGAAATGATAACTCGAGAAATATTGCGAAGAAGGTAAGCGGAGTGGGAGGGTGGTGGAGCAATAAAAGTATATTTGGATCCGCCGGGAGTCAGGAATGAACGGCTGTCCTGCTAGAGCTGAGAAGTGAGAAGGGGGAAGCTTGCAGGTAAGATAAGGGAGATATAGTGAAGGTGATTCCGGAAATTACTACGGCAAACCTCCCGTTTGTCGTTTTCCTTAACCCAATTTTTATATACTTTTTTAAAAGCCGCCGAGAAACCGCTCTGTTATGATTTGTGAGGCTACTAAGTGAGAAAGGTGAGTAAGACGTGGTCTTTTGTGAGCTTCCTTAGACTAAATAGACTATACTGGTGATGGTTGACAATGCATGAATCCAACAGAAAACAAAATTTAGGTACTGCGTATTTCATCCTTTAAGAGTAATTTATTTTCAATCATTCAGAAATATGATGCAAAATATAGACCCATACACAAAATATGATTCACGAGTTTTTCCTACAGGGTCGTAAATGTGTCCCAACTGTCGCCTTGCATAAGCAGTTTCCCTACTTTCATCTCCGAACTTCTCTCTCCCTTAGAGAATCCTCGTGTAGGCAGTTTGCGAGGCTTAGCTCCTACCAATCTTCATATTGGCAGGAGAGCACACCTTTTCCTTTTGCCCTCAGGGGGACAATGTTCACTTCTCCAGTGCAACCCTTTTTCTTTAGGGACGGAGTCAACCGGCAAACCCCTATCCCATTTCATTTGCCAAGACGCTCCTTCCGTTATCTTTGCGTTTTCTTCCATAACGCTCAGCTCGAAGGAAAACCCCAACGTTGGTCGTAGGGTGAAAAGAAAATATTTATCCACACGAAGAAACTCACTTTGTAAACTTTACTTCTAAACTTTGCTCAAATATCAAGTTTATGTTGAAACACGCTCATCATGTAAGAATCCATTCAAGTTTGATGAAAACTGAGTAGAAAACTCAGAACGGAATAGGTGCTGCTACTCAAGCTGTTGAAATATTCACATAACAGATGGCAATGTAGGTACATGACTTGTATGAAGGAAAAACGCTGTACATTTTTCATGATTAAGTAATAATTCTTTGACATAAATTGCGCAAAAATTGATTGTCATAAAAAGTTATTTTGAAAAATAAAAGCTAACAATTTTCTTGTTCAGTGTTTGGACGGACGATGCGTCCAAAATTACTCGGAAGATGACACCTCATTCGAATTCCTAGCACCCTTCAAAAGCCCCATTTGTTGCCACATGAAGGCCTCCTGGATCCCCATGGTGATATTGGATCGTTCTGAACCCTCAGAAAACGGACTCTACATCCAAAAATACTTAAAAACGACACCCAACTCGACCCAATAGCCGAAAACCTTCAAAAAATCCTTATGCAGCCCCACAGAGCCTCGTGGGTTTGAGCGATTGGGCTGAAAACCATGCGAGCACAAGTAAATGAAAAACTGAGTGTTTGGTCTAAATTTCAGATGAAAAAAAAAAAAAAAAAAAAAACACACAGCCCAAAACGATCAGGAATGCGGATGGACATTTTTTGGATTCACACATTTTGAATCATTCAAAGACAAATGTTGAGGTTGATGTGGCGCTCATGAGCACACGACGGATAGCTCTGTGACTGACGGTGAGATCGAGCGGCCCAGCTTCTCGCGGAGGAGGCTTCAGCACCTCTCTCCGTCAGGCATCATTTTTCACTAATCGTTTGATTGCATGACTCTGCTAATAATTAACCGCAGTGATCTTTCGATTGGATTCTCAGTCCAGGCATCCCATGCCAACATTTTGATTGGGGACGCCGGATCAGTGGAACCAATATTTACGCGCGGGGCAGCTGCCCAGGTACCTATTAGCGACACTTCGCTCGTAGCCGCTGGGAGAACAGCCATTTGTTTGATTGAATTGGACGACCAAGCCTCCATTAGCGACAATTTGCTTGTGGAAGCTGGTCAACCAAATTTCAATTTAACTGCGAGCTGTGGGAGAAGCAATACCAATCACGGCTCTTCGTGTTTGATATCAGATTCATCACAGCCCCCTTCCTAGGGAAAGACACGCTACATGACAACTCGACTCTTCCAACCATCCTGTTACTTCTTCCATTTCTGTAACGACATCACCTATTAACTCCGTAAACCACAACCTCAATTCCTGCTTGCCTTAAGGTCGATCCACACATCACAGTGACCCGTGGCCGTCCGTGCACGGTGCCCTTCAATTGCATCAATGATAAATTGTCCACACACCAGCGTTGTATGCCACAGGGAGCACTGATGGCAGAGGATTCACTGAAGCACTGAGATGTGTGGATCGACCTTAAATTAGTGGTGTTCATACTCTTCCTCCAAAGACACCAGGAGCGTTATCCTAGATATGACGCTTGAGGCATTCTCCCAAATACAAAACACAAATTATTATATCAAACCTGAGAAACAGTTAAGTAGGAACATAATATTATTATAATCATGAAGGTGCACCCTCAACATCCGTTTCCATGCATGGGTTGATAAAACTGTTTGATCCGAACCCAAAAAATGGTTTGATAATTTCTTAAATAATAAACCAAAGGCTGTTTCAAATAATTTTTTTTTTTCGGTCGAATTATTCTCCGAATTATTACAAATAATCTCAAACTGAAGTACCTAGATGATAATATCATAATATGGATATTATTCATATTATGGATTGCTCTCTATAAACTAGGGAGCTATCTGTTGTACTCGGTAATTCGCCCCAGACTCTTATTTCAACTTACATTAACAGCGCTCCTGTTTCTCACCCAGCGCAGATTATCGCATCAGTATGACGAGAACACGGAACGGTTTAGTACCAGTTTCGCGGTAATCCCTTACGTAAATCCCTACCTCATACTTACTTACCGCTCAAAGCAGAGGAAGCTCACTTGGATATTGGGTGGTTGTAACCACAACGCGATACAGCCAAACCAAAGCGACACAGTCACAGCTCTTCACTCTCGATGGTAGTTATTGAGATGAGCTAATTAAATGAACCGGTAGGAACCTACTTCATCACGGGAACGTTGTCAGGAGAAATTCAAGAGGAAACTGTGGAACGACCAAATGAACCTCTGATGTTGAAAACATATCGATCGCAATATTCACGATTGGTTGACCTTGCCGGTCGACCTTGCAAGTATGTATGTAACCGGAATAAATTCCCCTTCCTAAAACTAAGAAACCCATCCCATGAACATGTATGTATGCCTTCCAGAAAGGGGAATTATTACTTACCATACCCGGTATGGTAATTATACAGATACAATATAAGAAAATCCAAGATAAGGTAAGATCCATCGCCTGATACAGAGTGTACCGCCTTCCCAAAATATAGCGAAGTTTGCCCGCTTCCCAGCACCAAATATTCCTCTCAAGTAACGTTAAAATCCAATTTTGCTTATTGTAGTCTCAGCTAATGGGATTAATCCGTTTTGCGTGTCCCAGCACAAAGTCACGTGACACAACGTGAAGTTTCTCGTCCCGTCATTCATTTAGTAGCCTGAACAAGCTTTATTAAAACATTTATTAATGAAGTTGGACGCCCAAGTCTTAGATCGATTCTAATTTAAATGACGGACAACGTTTCAACAGAATTGCTCGCCAATTAAACACGGCTGGGATCGTATGCCACGCGACACCTCATCAACGATCCAGCGAAAATAAAGTTGATTATCATAATGAAACTGCTGTGGCGCTCAATCAACTGACCACAGTACTTTGCTAATAGAGAAGTGTGCCATCAGGACCCAACTCCCAATTAGGGATGGGATATTCAACTCTTTCCGAGGAATCGACTCGAGCGATTCAGTTCGTTAAAAAGAGGCGACTCATGAGAACCCTTGATTTCCCGAAAATAGCGACTCTTGAGTCGCCAGCTCTTTCCGAGTCGTCAACTCTTGAGATTTTGATGCGTGAGACGGCTCACGAGACGACTCTCGGCACACGTCTGAGAGTTTATTAATCTATATAATACATACTATATATATAATATATAATATATACTATATTATAGTGTACAGCTTATTAAGAAAAGAAACCCAATAAATAACCAAACGGATATTAAAACCCAAATTAGCAAAAATGAACTTCTTTTTGGCTTTTGGATCTGGCATTAGGTGCAACAACAAAAATGCCTCCAAACTTACTGTAGGGTGGTGGAATTTCATATCTAATGAAAATAATATTATTCACATTATGAAAATTTCATAATATTTAATATTATGTCGCCTGAGATAGAAAGACTGAATTGAAATATTTAGTGGATGATGTTGAAAGCTTCAAATTAGTTTTGCATAAAACGTATTTAGCAGACGCTTCATTAACCAGGGTGAAATAATCCCAAATTACATTTACATATTTTTTTTTTTTTTGTCGGTACATGACAGACAGTAAACAGGGGAATCGAAAGACAACAACAAAAGAAAACAAAAAGACGCGCGAGTTTGAACCCTGGTTTAAACAATGGTTCAATTTTCAGATTCCAAACATCTTTCGGAAAAGATGGTGGGTGGCCGGGTTTGCCATCTGTTTGAACGACTGCAGGCTGTCAAGGCTCCTGACCGTGCAATTTTCGAGGGGAGACACTCGAGCCTCGGCACACCGCAAGGCTCAATACCGTTCAGCCTAATTTTCTCACGCTAATACAGGCTGGAAAAAACCAAAGACCTCCCACTCCTCCCGAAAAGCACGGACAGACGACAAACAAATCGAAATTTGAACATTTTTTATGCCTAATTGTATTAACATTTTACACGTTACGACTTTTTTATATTATTTATTAATTCACCATCATGTGGTGTGTTCGAGCGAAGTTACTATCATCCCCCTGACTCGATCAAACTAACAAATCAGACAAAAATGAGATTATAGCTCATTACTCACCAAGAGAAGCGTAGGTAGTCTTAAAATGATGCGCAGAATTCCAAGACTTAGTTTATTAATGAAAACGCTACAAATTTTACACAAGGGTTTATTATTCTTTGATATAGGTTAATTGTGAAAAAATTATTTCTGTGTCAAAAGAAAATACGTAATTTGGAAAAGAGAAATTTTTTGGAATTTTTTTTAAAATTTTTTTTTGGGTTTTTTTCAAAAAAATTGTTTTTTCAAACATTCTTTATTCTTTCTCGAAAATTTTTTCACCTCCTGGGATCCTTCAAAAATCCCATTTTTAGCCACATGAAAGCCCTATTATATCTATTATCTATAATAGATCGCAACAGTGAAATCGGATCGTTCCGGGACCCCAAAAAATGGATTCTACGTCCGAAAATACCTCGAAAACGACACCTAACTCGATCCCATAGCCAAAAGCCTTCAAAAAACCTCCCGTAGCCCCATTTTAGCCCCATAGCGCCCAACGGGTTTGGGCGATCGGGCTGAAAACCTTGCGGGCACAACTAGATGGTAAACCGAGTATTTTGTCAAAATTTCAGATTTAAAAAAAAATTTCCTACTGCCCAAAACGGCCCGGACGGCGGACGGACATGTCGTTTCAAATTTCGTGATGCGATATCATTACACTAAAAAGTAACGTTTTTTTCCTAGCAACTCCGTGAGCAATTTTCGTAACGTTTTTTTAGTTTGTGTGCCATAGCAAAGACATAAAATGTCAAAATAATTGAGGTCACACCCCCCCAACTCATGGACCCCAATAAGGCCTCCCGATGATCCTTATATATGGCTACCCCTAAAAAGGGACCAGGCAATCAAGTGAATTCAGAATAAATCATCTTCAGTTTTAAAACTTCATTTTCGTAACCAACACCACGTAGGTATATTATGTAAGCAAGTAGGTACTTCAGATGAATAAGTAAAATTCTGTTGGATAACACTGAAAGTTTTTGTAATACAAGGGGGTGGCCTTATTGGGGGCTATGGCCTTATTTGGTGCACCTACCTTACACAATACAGTCCCGATTCGTGCGCATAGTCCAACCATTTTCCAATATTAAATATAGTGAGTCATTTCCGAATAATATTCGGAATATTATAATATATAATATATTCGGAATATATAATATATTCGGAATATTAAAATATATAATATATTATATTATCTATTATATCCCCTTTATTATTCCTGGCCAAGTGTGTATCATCCGTGCCCACTTTCCCTGGAATTAACGTTTATGTGTCTCTCACCGTTTCGGTCTCTCATGTCTTCACCCTTTGGTGTCTTTAAGGTGTTACAATCATGTTTGTAACGTGCTTTTACTACGACATAGGAACATTGTTCATAATTAACATAATTACAATTATTGTAATGATCCTAGTTATGGGAAATGTACGAGCAGTCCACTGATGTACTGTTTCGTACCCTAATGTATTATTCAAGGGTATGAGAAGAGCGGGACCTACGGCCCGACCAACCCCTGATGGTTAAATAAACTAATCAATCAACATCTTTTTGTGCAAAATTATTACTTTTAGAAACTAGTTTCCTGCCTTTACCGGAACTGCCTTACACTGAACTAGTACCTTGTAGGACCTTGTTTGCGTATTTTGCGAGTCAATCGATCATCCCCTTCACAAACAAACAAACAAAAAAAAAAACAAAAAAAAAAACAAAAAAAAGTCCGTCACCTGAAAGGTGTTTACCAATTCCCCAACATCGGATGGTTTGAGGTTTTAGGAGGGTTGAGCCCTTTTACTACTTTTTTCCCCCAGGTTCTTTCCGTGGGTAAACTTGTCAACACTTGTAAATTTCGTCGGGAACAAATAACTTCGGGCGGTCGTGGGCGGCACTTCTAACTCATTTACGCGATGAGTCTCATCTGATTTGCGTTCATTCATCGTTTACTCTCTCACTGACGGAGGTCTGTTGGAATTTCGGTGAAGAGAACTGGTCAATATCCTTGTATGGCCCGCCCTCACGTGACAAGCCAGGCGAACCGCTGGAATGGACAAGAGCAATTACACCCGTTCCCATTCCCTTTTTGGTTACCTGATGGAATCTCGACAGGCCCTTCCGATCCGTCGCCTCTTCCTTTGCCTCAGAACTATTTCTGCCTGATATCCTACGTGCTAGAAATTCCACCACCTCCTACGTTGTTACACACATTTACCCGCGTTGGAAAGTGTAATTTATTGTATGACCTAAACTTTGCAGTGTAAGCAATTGTAATTGTTGTCAGGAGGAAGTTAGAAGCGACGCCTGTTTATTTTAATCTCCCTCTCTCCCTCTCTTTTCACGAAACGTTCTAAACGTTAGTTCATATAATATCCGCCTCGAAGGATTTTCATGAAACGTTTAGCAACTCCAAATCCCCTTCTACAACCCGGGAATGTGGATAGGTAGGTACCTTCATTAGGAGGATATAATAAATAACTCGAAAGGACTTAAGGGGTGGAAGGTCGAGCTTTCCACAAACCGTTCTGTGGCTTACCGGGGCAAGGCCCTGGTAAGTACCGACGTCCCTGTGTAAAGGTGTGCAGGTGGTGTATAGAGTAGGTGGAGAGAGAGGGGGTCAACAACAGGAGACCTTACCATGGTGTAGGACCTAACCAATAAATTTGGGAAGGATTGGGAGTTGTTAGAAGCATTTTAAAATAATATTTTTTAATGCAAAATTGACATGAACTTTAACATTACAATTTATTACGCCACGTTTTATATGTATAAAGTAACGTTTCATTTTAATAAAAACAACGTTGACATTTAATTTGACCCCTTTTCAATATCTTATAAGAGATTATTATAATAAGAGATTATTATAATAAGCACCTATGGGTGCCAAGTGGTTTAGGTCCATAATTTCTTTTATTATTATTATTTATTTTTTATTTTATTTTATTTTATTTTTGGTTTATTATTCTTGGAATAATTATTATTAGTGTATTATACACTTATGAAATCGTGACGGGGGTCGGAAATTCTGATCGGCCTCAAAATTTGACATTATCCGTTTCAAGAGGTCTAGATTCCAAAACCGAAATGTCCATCCGCCGTCCGAGCCGTTTTGGGCAATAAGAACTTTTGTTTCTTCAAACTTAAGATTGAAAGAATTCTTACTTCTTCCTTGGTCTTCAGCACTCACATAGGACCCTCCTGTCCCCTTTAGCCACACCATTCTGGTGCACCCAGGGTGGACCAACGTGGAGGTGCTGGGTTTTAAAGGAGGTCTTATCGCGATAAATTGGCTCGAAATTCTTTGGGACAGGAGTCATTCCAGCGGACCTACCAACTATTCGACCTCTTCTTGTATCTTGTGGTCCTTCGGTCGTTGGTGGCTGCAGACTACAACAAACCGTACCAACTCTTCTTCTTCTAACTTGCAGTTTTTGGATCATGGGTGGTCGCTCTCTCCACGTCTGCTTGTCTGGTGGAGGGTGAGTACTTCTAAAAAATTTCCTCCCCTCCCTGAAACTAACACGATTAGCCTAGACAAAAATAAAATCTGAACACACACACAATGACGCACCCTGAACTTGTATGTGTGTGTAACCATACATTTGGTGGTGGGTAACAAAGGCATAACTGCAGACCAAAATCTTTACCCTCAATTTTCTCTAAATGACAATTTTTGAGTTGTTACTCTATTGCACTGAAGCGGCGATATCTAAACTCCAAAAAGTTCAGTCGCAAACTTTTTTTTTTTTTTTGTGGATATTGTGAGAGAAGAGAGGATTTGTTCGGACAGACCTCACGCCGGACTCAATTGCTACGAGATCGACGGAGTGGAAAAGACAGATCACCCGAAGGCTAGATTCTTATACGAAGGCCCTTTCATCCATAGGAAGGTCAGCCCCATCTCAGAATCACACCTTCATTTCCTACGGGGAAAGGACTACCTAGAAGGTGTCGTACCGAAGGCGTGGCTCTAATTTTTCATCTGACAGAGCTTTCATTATCACGAAGTGGTTGTTTGCCAACGGTGCAGAGGTCTAATCCAATGAGGTGGTTAGGGAGAGAAAACGACTCCTCTGCTGGTTAAAAAACCATTTCTATCCCTAACCACCTTATTTTCATTGTCATTTTCTATTGATATGATGAAAATCTCAGGGAAATTTCCAGATCTATCGGAAACACATTTTGGTTTTTTGTCGCGTCGGGAATAAAAAATTGTGATTGGCCTTATCTGGTTCATCATGACAAGACACATTGTATAGATTCCTAAATTGATATGTCCGTCCGCCATCCAGGCCGTTTTAAGTAGGATTTTTTTTTTTTTTTTTTTTTTCAATCTAAAATGTTTATTTATTAAAGATCATACTATTAGGAGGCTCGGATTCGGGCAAACTTTCATTTTCTCTGAACCACCATTGGCTTCGAAATCCCATTCCAACTCCTCCTCCACCTCACACTCTTCAACTGTACACGATAAAGGTGGACTGGCCGGTAGGAGCTTCCAGGGCTGAAGAAAATATATTGCCTTTTCCAGGTTGTAAATGTTGGGTATCGGCCACCTTCGTTCAGCTCTCGGACTCGATTTTATCCGGAAGAAAAAATAAAACGTGATCCCGGGAGAAGGGCGAGATCAGGAGTGACTCAGTCCGGAAAACAACTTAAGATACCATCAAGCACCTTATAAGGCCGGGGTTTTTCCTCCGAGAGAACGATTGTAGGCGGCAATCAATCTCGTTTGATACAGAAGTATCAAGTTGCTCGTTTAGTTCGATACACAATAATCTCAGAGGTTCTGGAAATGGAGCGATTCGATTCATTCGGGACCGTGATGTAGATTGTAGATGGCGTTGTTCTACGATATACCATCTTTCCTTCAGAGTTTCCTGTGAGTAGTACACTCGTAAGTATTTCGTGTGTCCACCTGACGAACGCTCTAAACCGACGAATAAGTAGATGCGGCGCAAATGTTGTTACATGTTGGAGAAAAAAAGAAACGTGAAAGAAAGAGCTCTGCTGAAGGAAAAAGCTAAAATCGATCACCCCCTTTCATCAGAGTTATGAGTTCTCTTTACCAGTGCCTTCAGAGAGGTCTTTCGGAGTCGGGGAGTTAAGGGTGTCCGAGAAAGGAGGGGGATGCACCGAAAAAAGAAAGGAAAATGGTAGAAGCCGGGATTAGAAACAATACAGCAAAAGTTTCCTCTATACTTGAAGAAAAGTATCCTCTACGAGAAATCACATCCTCCCCGTACAGAAAGGCTTCCAGAACAGCGCTAAGTGGATTAAGCAAAGTTTTAACACGGCAGAGCCAGCACCCTGTCTTCTTTTCACCCTACTTTTGCCATCACTCTCTTTTCACCCCCCCGCTACAATTTCATCTTCCTCTGGCAATATTCGTGTGACTTCGGCGAAATCCGCCCATACTTATTTTCCCATTTCACATCACCTTCCCAAGAAAAACGACTTGAGCAACGCCAGAGTCAGAAATGTTCGTCACATTGTGTCACTGAAATCGATCATTGCTTCCGAAAATCGATTTCACAGTTTATGCCCATGCCCACCCAAATACGGTTGGTCTTTTACTGGATATGCCATTTATATACACATCAAATTCTGAGTTTAGCGCGAAAGGAATGCTTTCGAAGTCAAGTGAAGGAGGGCTTTATCTTCTTGCTGGTTGGGAAAGACCTGTCACCCCAGATTCCCATGACTGATGGTCAACTTTCATAAGAAAAGTTCGAGACGCAATCTACTCAAACAAACGGCTCCGGGCAACGATCGCCCACAGGTTATCTGGGTCTTTCCTCCTTCATGTTTTTGGGAAGGTGATGGTTTCAGAGGGAGCGAGAGGGTTCCACTTCCGATAGTTCGCATGTAGCCCTTTCTGAGATCGTATATCATCCCTCGTGGCTGGGCGTATTTTTCAAAAAGACCGTGAGGGTGGGGGTAGTTCCTTCTTCAGTTTTCATCCAATCGATTTCGCGTTATCTCCCACCCAGAAGTTGTAAGTAGGTGGCTTTACTCGCTTAGCAAAGATGGATGTTGAGACAAATGTTGGGGGCCTTAAGCCAGGGAAACGTCTGGGGTCCGACCCATCGTTAAACGTCCCCAAGTATCGCGTCACAGTCATCCGAGCTGAAATACACATAGGAAAATTTATGGAAAGCCATTTATGAAACGACTCATTTGAGGGAAGGTCGTCAATCATTTCTGAAACGATGGCTCGCTTGGTGTAACAAGGGAACTGCATAAACGCGTGGCTCATTGTGATGGAACAATTTGAAACAAAGTGCGCTTCACATGAAAAGCTTTGCGATTCGGGTTATCCAACGTAACTTCGTTGTTTCCGAACATAGGTTCCGAAGTAGATCTCACTAAAGTGTATTCTCCTCAATCCCAGTCCCTTTAGGTAGTAAGGGCACGTCTAATAAGGCCCATTGTTGGTTAGTCCCAGCAATCATCGGGATGGTGGTTTGCTGATTCGATCGATCTGTTCGCCAACTCGGCCCTTTTAGGGACTACGCTGGGTATCCGAACCTCTGCCAATCTATTCATCTTCTTGTCTGTATTGTACCCCTCCACAAATCAACATTGGATGACCAATGTGACATCAATTCCCCCCTAGTTTGTTCCTAGTTAGATCTACTCACGTTTCCGTCGTGACATTTCAACTAGAGTTCGAACTTCCGCCAGTTTCAGGCAACGGCTTCCTATGGATTCGTATTAGCAGAAACTGAATGTGCACATAATACGTAATATTATTACGTGAGTATATTCAATATTGTAGCAGTACCAACTCTATAAACAATAGATACCGATCAATGCCGAGATATCGACATCACGATATATTGGTGAGCATATTATCAGTAGAAATTATCGAAATATCGGATCAAAACTGTCGATATTTCGAAATCATATTGCCCACTATTTGATGATATCCAGTCTGGCTGGTCAACAGACCTATTTTTTCCTGACTGTCAACCGTTTTGGCTATGGCCTCGGGAGAATAGATAATATCTATAATAGCATATAATAGATATATTATATCTATTCTATGCTATAGCAGAGTCCGCAAGGCCCATGGGGGGTATGGCGAGCCAACCAATGGATACCCCGAGCTGCCTCACTGGGAGCTCAAGAGGGATTCATAATGTTGGGACACGACTTTACTAACCGTACAGTGTCGGGACAAAACATTAGGGGGTAACGCAATGTTAGATTTTGTTCGTGGCATAGTTGTAGTTCTTCCATCTGGCGATGAGGACAAACAACAACCTACCTATAAACAAAATACTTTCGAAATCATATTGCCCATCTCTATTTATCTATGATAACCAGACAGGTCGGCAGACCTACCTATTTTTTTCCTTGACCTTACGCGAAGCCAAGAAGAGGCAGAGCGAAGAGTTGGTTCGAAATTTGAAGACCGTAGTGGCATTCCAAACGTTGATGCCAGTCATTCTGGTTGTCTAGTGTAGCTGGCGATGGGCTGCAGTTCAGAACTCGGGAGAATTTTGCTGAATGAACAATGTCAGCATGTCCCAACTACAAAATCAATGGCCTTGCAGAATGGGAAGTGAGGACTTTCAAGCAGAATGACACCTTCCTGTCATAGAGTTGTTCAAGTTTCGCTCTTGTACAGGATGACACCGCACAGCACAACGGAACAGCTCACCAGCGGCGTTGATGCTACGAGGGGAACCTTGATCTTGATGGGCACTGCTAATGCCAAACCTTGTGCACGCATGGATGCAGTAATGCAAGTTCCGATCCTCCTTGAGAGGACGGCAGACGACGTCCGCGACGGCAGCCAGTCGGACGAAAATTCAGGGTGAAATTCCCTTGTTACGTTTACGTTTTCTTTTTTACGGTTGCAGTAATGCGAGACCAACAGCACAGAACCGACCGCTTCATGGGAGGAAACCTGAATCAAGAGAAGACGAGAGGGAAAATAATTCAGGAAAGCATTCAAGTGTGGACCGCAGTGCCAAATTTTGGACGGGGAGGAATGTTGGTACCTGACTCCATTAACGACATTATGGCCACATGGGTAGCAAGGCTATGGAAAGATAGGAAAAAACGCTGCAAATTTTACACAAGGGTTTATTATTATTTGATGTAGGTTACTTGTACAGACATTTAATTCTGTCAATGAAAAAAATTAAAAAAAAATTTTTTTTTTTGGATTTTTATATTTAAAAAAAATTTTTGGGGGGATTTTTTTTTTCAAACGTTTTTTCAAAAAATTTTTAATTTTTACTCGAAAAATATTTAACTTCTTGGGATCCTTCAAAAATCCCATTTTTAGCCCCATGAAAGCCCTATAGATCGCCACAGTGAAATCGGATCGTTCCGAGACCCCCATAAATGGATTCTACGTCCAAAAATACTTCGAAAACGACACCTAACTCGATCCCATAGCTAAAAGCCTTCATAACACCCCTCCTGTAGCCCCATTTTAGCCCCGTAGCGCCCCACGGGTTTGGGCGATCTTACTAAAAACCTTGCGGGCACAACTAGATGGTAAACCTATTTTGCCAAAATTTCAGATTTTTAAAAAAATTCCTACTGCCCAAAACCGCCCGGACGGCGGACGGCGGACGGACATTTCGGATTTTGAATGTAGACCTCTTGAAACGGACAGTGTCAAGTTTTGAGGCCGATCCGAGTCGTCGAGCTCCGTCGCGAAAACATAGGTGTATTATTCCAAGAATAATAAACCAAAACTTTCATTTTTAGTCGAAACAGTTATTTTACATCTCTGGACAATTTCAGAGAAAGTACACTTACCAGGTTTTCCGCTGCTGTAGGTAGGTACACAAAAAACACCCGAGTTGGGCTCAGTTCCTACAAGCGTTTTTAATGAATGTTGTCCTCAACCCTGTACAATTGGAGTTTCACTAAAGCGAGTACACGGTCCTTTTTGAGCGACTGGATCGGGAAGGGAGGTCGTCATTAGGTCAGGAAACGTGTTCGTAATGGAGTACGGTGTGAAAGACAAATGGCACCCATTCCAGTGGCCCGGACAAGCCCTTTGGGGTGAGCAGAACCCCACCGCACATCGGCTACACTCGTGGAAAAAGCTCCTGCGAACAACGATCCATTTGGTTGGAATCTAACTAGCTATGCACTTTAAGGGGCGATTCTTTTTACGGCCTCGAGTCAGCAGTTTCCGTTCTGCTGGTTGTGAAAAATGGCCCTGGAATGTCCCGAGGGCCCAGAGTTTGAACCTAAATGTAATATTTACTCCTTTAGGAATGGGACAGAAGATTCATATGCATCCCAATTATTGGGTTCGATATACTCTAGGTCAAAGCGCAAAATGGATTAATTACCTCTTGCATGTTTTTGTAAGCTATTATAGGATAGAAAGCCTATTATAGGTCCCTTATAGTGCATTCATTATTAATTCAATAACGAACGACCACGTTCCTAAATCAAAAACAACCTTCATTGTTGATTCAGTTTATAGTCCTCCCGAGCTCCCGGTGAGGTCGTCCAGGTATCCACGGATTGCCTAGTAAATGGGTGATTCCACGAAAACTGGAAATTTTAGGTCTTTCAAACACGATGGCTCTCCTATTTGATTTAAAAAAAAAAAAAAAAAAAAAAAAATTGGGCTTAAGGGAGAAGACGATAGCTTTAATTCGAATCAAGTTTCATCCCTTTCCTTGAAAACTTAGGTATGAAATTTCAAATTTGAAGTTCGATATCCTCACTCTCTCACGTGTCCCTTTCTCGGAGTTTCCAACTTCAACAACTACTGACGATGAACCAAGTAGATTTTCGCCAAAATCCAATGTATCGTTATTTTCACCTGCTCTTCACCTTCAACTTTTTAGAGAATACGGATTTTAACAGTGAACCGTGTTGAGTAAGGACAACATCATGTGGCTGTCACGGAGGTAGTCACCTCATTCTCTCACATTATTTTGAGAAAGTCGTGTGTCCGCCATGCCCCCAGTAGGACCGGAAAAATGGGTCAGCAACACTTCCACACATCGCGTCTGCACGTCGAGAAATCGTCATTGTCAAAATATCCTCCCTCTTCAGTCGGTGTCCTGTTTTGTGGGAGAATTTTATCTTCCGGCACTTGAATTCTCATTCTCTCATCTTTCATAAACTAGTTGCGGTAAGTTTCAGAATTTTGATTATCAGTCACATAGTGAGCGTTGCCAAGTGCTTGTGCCATGTGATTTTTGAAAATTGCAGTAATTACAATGTGTGCAATAGCATCCTATTTTGAAGCCAAAAACCTCATTCTCTCATTCTCATGCTCTCACGTTAATCATAGGTAAATGAGAGAATGAGGTTCGGAATGAGAGAATGAGGATGATCCTACATTCTTACGATTTTATTATATTACCTAAATATATTTCCTATTTTTCATTAATTGAGTAGACCAACGCAATGTACTCTAGAGTCAATTTATTATACATTCAAAATCAATCTGGCGTCTCATTTTATTTGTTTTCCTCATTCTCATACCTACCTCATTCCCTCATCTTACGAATTTACAAAATTTTCTATTCTTGCTAAACGGAGCACTTGTATGATTGAATTCGTTGCTAAACTTCATCTGAACCACCTTCAAAGTAAGCCTAATCAAAAAAATCTATAAACAAAGAAAGAATTTTTCACTCATATTTGGACATCAAAAACTTCCAGTTTTCGTGGAATCACCCAAATACGAGATTTGCTGAGGTCTTCTTGGACTCAGCTGTTTTCAAGGAGTCAATCATTTCCGGCTTTGGCCAGAGTACAATTATTTACCCTGGCCAAAGCCGGAAATTACCCGAAACGGCAGGTGTTCGCTGACTCCTGAGACGATCCAAAATTTCCTTCGAACTTAACATTGCACTCAGACGTAGTTGATTCTGATAGAGTGAATCGATAAACCTACACTCTGACACATCGACTTCATACCTACTGTTAGTAACAGTTGGGAAGGGGTGACGTCCTGTGCCCCAAATCGATCTCAAATGCGACGCCTAGTGGCACCGCATACTACACCTTGTAATTCTTCAAACAATAATTATTGTTCATTGTAATACTCTTATTATAAGGCCGGAACCGCCCACTAGACGGACTCGTATGTAGAACGATCGAATCTTAAAATTTTCCTCTGAAGACAAAGCTGTAAATCAAGATGAACGCCTAATAAGTTATTCGTAATAATAATGATGATGAAAATAATTAAAGCTTTAAGCATACCTACTGATGCACGTTTTGCAACTCATTTAAAAGAATTTAAGCAAGATATTAACCGTTAACCCTCCTGCCATGATTTTGAGAGAAAACTGATTCCCAGCTAATTTGAACTCACATGATATCCTCGCCAGAGTGGGCTCAAATGACATTACGCTGTAATCTTTCGGCATTATGCGCGGGTAGGGACTTAGTTACAATTCCAACTACCACATCACCTCGTACGTCAATTCATTCCACATCAATCCCTGGCCTGCCTCTCACCCAACGACGGCATAAGTTATTCATACAGGCGGAGGTATCGATTCCCCGTAATAGGCTCCCGCCTCGTTGAAATTCAATAATATAAATATTCAAAACCCTGCATAGCGGAAAGCTCGGCTCCCAGCGATTTACCGAAGGCGGGTTTGGAAAATTCAAATTCCCCCAACCCACTTATTTCGGTTGTTAGCAGTAACGCCATCGCGCTTTGGAGAAAATGAAGCTATTCTACCGTTCGCTCTTTCAATCTTAAGCGATGAATAAAAAAAACGCGTACAACCAATCAAATTACATAACCAAACTCCATGAGAGCTATGCATACATTCATGTAGCAACCAGCGTTAGTTGTAAACTGAACCTTCCAATCTGGCTGAGCTTCACTTTTTCCGTTTACTTTGGTACAAGTCGTTAGTAGAATGAGGGAGTTTACAGAAAGAGGCTAAAACGCACTTTTATCTAATGTGAGCTGATATTTAGATTTGTGGCACGCCCTGTTTCTAATAATAACCTCTTTGTGCTTTACGAGTCATTCCTAGCTATGACACAAGACTTGTGTGGGCTTCACGAGGGAAACTTCTCAGTGTCCACAAACCCGGAGTCATATTCTCGGTTCAGCCAGTTCTCCGTTACGATTGGATTGACTTTGAAATTGCTCCAATGATTAATATAGAACGCCCGCCAGAGTTTGATTGATTTTACATCAAACGAGGGCGCCATTGCAAATACCCTGGGTTTATATTGCCTGACCTTTTTATAAATCAGAACCATTCTGTTACAGGTTGGCTTTGATAAATTACGGACTTCTTGAATATGTGCTGAATTTGATTGATTTAAAACCCGAAATAGGCTAAAAATTTATACTAACCGGTTCAAATGATGTATTTTATGTTACTTTATGATGAAGGCACGTTTTACGTAGGTAGTCTGTAACATTAGAATTTTCCTTCAACTACATAATTTTGCCACGTTTTTCTCCAATTAGATTTCTACCGTCACGATCAAAGGTAATGGATGTAATCAGTTTTTCCACGGTATTTTCTTCTTTTTCTTTTGCCACCTTTATTATACTAAAAACACAAAAACTCATAACTATCTTGTTAGCAGGTAAGAAGTTCGCTCAAGGCAACCTGTTGACTTGCCCATCTGCTCTTATCTATCTGGCCGGCCGTAAATTTTCCAATGGATATTACTCGGGGAAGTGCTTCGAAATGCTTTGTTCTCCCTTGGATCTCATTGTGCGTTAGGGCCTTGTTGAGCAGGCACTACAGCTCTTCTCACCTTCCCAGAGCCTCCGAGCCTAAATAGATTCTAATTAAACTTCAGGCTACCTTGTTTTTCTGCCTACGGTCTAAGCGCTTTTCACTCCTTTCCCTTCTCCTGTTGCCTTTTTTCCTCCTCAACCCAACCGGGGCCGAATTTCCTCCTTTTTAACGCCTAATAAACTCGAAACGAGATAACTCCGGCGGGGCTCCTCCAATGAATAAACAAACAGCAATTCTTTTGCGCTTGATTGAAAATTTGATGAAGCTGAGACGCCGCTTTACAGGAGTTTACAGAAAGGTCTTCGCTGCCTATCGGCCTTACTTAGTCACTCGAGATGATACTTCCGTTTACTCAAAAAGCTACTTTCAACTAATTATGTCAATGTGGGGATTTTGCGCCCATGTCCATGTTAGGATTAATGGCCCGCCGGAATTAGTTCGGGGCGGGAGGCGACACAGGCGCGCCATGGCTCTGATTCTCCCGTGAGAGCCCTCCCGTCATCGGGCTAAACATTTATTCATATTAAATTGCCATTTACTGCTCATATTTTTTCAAGACATTGTATTAATTTATAATGTCATTTCGCAGTACGAACGCCGATATTTCACTTGATATCCAGGCAGTGGCGGCTCGTGCTACTGGCAAGAAGGGGTTCAACCGTACTTCGACAGCAAAATTAAGAACATACTCGTATTACCTAGTTAATACACACCCGCATGTATAGTCGCAGTACGTCTGCTGAATGGGAACCTTTAGCAAGAGGTCTCATTTTAGAAGAAAAATACAACCGACTCACTTTCCACTTCCCTGCATAATATGGCCCATGCTTTTCATTTCCTATCTGTAATCCAAGGGTGGAGTGCCGAAGGCAATGTTCTTGCGACGGGTATTCATCTCTCGAAAATCACACACACAATAAACAATTAAATGACTAGAAAATTATTAGACTCGACTCGAACGAAACAAAAGGAGGCCGAACTGTAGGCAGTACCAAAACAACCAGGGATGTAGGAAAGGAGGGCGCTAATTGTCAGTAAAAATTCCCTCACAGACAATTCCCTTTTCTTTTTCTTCTCTGTTATTTCCAGCATAGTGTTCAAAAAACCCTACGATTATATCTTAGAGCAATAGTTGCTCAATCTCCAATTGTTTTGATTCATTTCAGGAGGATTTGACAATTACAATCCGAATTCACTGGGAATAATATCCGTTTTCCCCAACAAATAGTCCCCTTCCCTTAAAAATGTGATTTGGCAACACTGTTGCGGAACTGAGAAACTGTTCCGAATCTTCGTACCTGTGGAAAATACTCCATGAGCTGCATCCGACGCCAGCGAGAGACCCTCTTATAATTTCGCCCAGTCACGTGACCTTTCCCAACCGCCCTCCCACCCTCCTGTCCTCATTCTATGGTCTGCATTGGTTCGGAGCTGAGTTCAGCTCCAAGATCTGACGTCACTCCCCAGCCGAATGGAACTGTTATCAAAAATAGTAAGAACTTGTTATGAACCAACTTGCATCAACTGTGACACTATGGGAAGCTGATTTGATAATAGGTAAATGCAATTTTTCTCTCCTCTCGCTCACTCCAACCTTTCCTCTCTCTCTCTCTCTCTCACCAGTTCCGCTCGTGCGCTCTTACTGTCCACACCCGCTCTGATACCACCTCGATCTTCGTAAGTACTACAATGTCTAAGTGCTTCAAGTGCGAAAAAGGGTTCGCCCACAACGCGTACCGAATGAAGTGTGACGGCTGCAAAGCCCAATTCCACCTAGATTGCATTAAATTCTCCAAAACGGACTACCAATTCCAGAAGGAAAGTAGGAAGCCATGGTTTTGCGAAGGCTGCTTCAAGGTCAAGCGCCTGTCTCTAAGTGGGAGTCAAAACAACAGCCCCGCCTCATCTGTTATCGAGGACGACGAGAAGGAGGACGAAATCGATTCTGATGATCTAAAACAACTAATCAAATCTTTCAGGTCTGAATTCCGCCGAGACAATTCCGAGCTAAAAGGGTCCCTTCGTGAGAACTCCGCGGAAATCCGAGATTTAAAGAATAACTTAGAGAAATACTCACAAGAGATCAGGCATAATACCGATGAGATTGCTAAGCTACGTGAAGATCTTTCGAAACTGAGGCGCGAAAATGAGGATCTCACACAAGCTAACAACACGCTAAAAAAACGGATTGATTTCCTCGAAACTAAAGTCTCCGTGGCTGAACAAATGGCACTCGAAAAATCCGTGGAAATAGCTGGTATCCCCTGTAACGACGGAGAGTCCATTGTTGATACTATCAGTCGTGTCAGTCAGGCTGTTGCCTTCGAGTTCAATGAATCGATGCTTGACAACTGTTATCGTCGACGCTCCTCTACTAGATCCGACCAACCAGGCCTAATATCGATGACCTTTGTCCGCCGTCGAGATAGAGATAATTTCGTCCAATTGGCAAAAGCGCAGAGGGCCCTTTCGACTGGAGATATCGGCTTGATCGACGTCCCTTCGAGCAGAATCTACGTGAATTCCAGCCTGTCTCAAGCCCGGCGCCAACTTTTGAACAAAGCCAAAATCTTCAAAAGAGAGAACGGGTTTAAATATGTGTGGGTGAAAGGTGGACGCGTCATGATCAGAAAAGATGAGAGTTCGTCACCAATCGAAATTAAAAACAGTGAGGATCTCATCAAACTCGTATCAAAAAACGGACTGCCTCCGAACCCAACCCCAGAGGGGCCATAGATGTAGACGTCCTAAACCAGACTTCAATGCACAGCCGGGATGAAAGTGGATCGAACCTGAACCCTCGCTCTCTGACTAAGAAATCTAGTATCTTACCGAGACTCTGCGAAATTGATACGTCGTCTATTGCATCGTCAGCCATGTCATCGCTTCAAACCGAAAAGTACGCCGGACCCTGCGATATCTCCTTCCAGAATTGTAGAAAACACGTCAAGGTCGTCCACACCAACGTCGAGTCTCTAGTTGCGCATAAAGACGTTTTCAAGCTTATGCATAATGACGAACTTTTTGATGTCATATGTCTATCCGAAACTTTTCTGAAACCTAGTCTACCGTCAACTGCATTTAATATAATGAATTACAAGTTATTCCGAAACGATCGTCTCAATAAAGAAGGCGGTGGCGTGGCAATGTACGTGCATGACAGCCTTCAATGTCAAATTATTGAGAGTTCTGCAGGAGCATACTCTAAATCAATTGAATATTTAATTGCGGAAATAACGGCATTAAGCACTAACATTCTAGTCAGTGTTGTGTACCGACCACCGAAGGCAACCGGATTGAAAGACTATTTTTCTATTCTCCAGAAGTATATAACTAGTTACGATAATGTTTTCTTGATAGGTGATTTTAATGTTAATATAAATCAGGATTCTGATAGTCATTACAAAGTCCAGTTACTCAATTATGTCGCGGAAATTAATTTCGATTTGCTTCCTTTGGATCCAACGTTTCACAGAAACAATGTACATTCCAGTCTCGATTTGATTATTGTCAAAAATAAGGATAATATTCACAAATTCGGTCAGTTCCCCTCCACAGGAATTTCAGCTCACGATAGTGTGTTTTTCTGTGTTCCATTGCGAAAGCGTGACAAAGTACATAAATTCATAACCTTACGGAACTATAAAAACGTAGATCTGAAGGCACTCAAGTATGACATAACAAATTTCGATTTTTCTGCTATTTATCAAATGAACGAATTAGACCGCAAAGTGTCTATTCTCTGCGAACTGCTACATTCTTTAATGGATAAATATTGCCCGGTAAGAACGATTCGCGTCACTAAGAAACCAGCTCCATGGCTCAGTCCAGATTTAGTGAAATCAATGAAAGAACGAGATCGGCTTCATAGAAAATATAAGCGCAACCCTACTGCAATCAATGCGACTAATTACAAACGGATGAGAAACAAAGTCAAAAACAGGATTCGATCTGCGAGCTGTAAATCCTCCGGTTCTGAATATCGTAGTTTAACCAACCTTCGCGACTTATGGAAGTACTTTAAAAAGCAAGGCTTCGGAAAAAATCACTCAAAAGAAATCGACGACCCAGATGTAAATCTGGATCAACTCAATGATTATTTCTGTAAGCTCGGTGATGAACTAGATATGGACCCAGCTATTTTGAATAGTTATGATCACAGTCCGTCAGCCCATGATGTTGACTTCGACTTTGGTTCTATCTTGCAAAAAGATGTAATTAGTGCAATAAGTGACACTGGATCCAAAGCGGTTGGGCCAGATTGCATTTCAAGTGTGCTGATAAAAATGATTAAGGATGAAATCAGTGAGGTACTTTGCCATATTTTCAATTACTCATTACAGATCGGGGTCTACCCTGAAATGTGGAAAAAAGCGTTTGTTCTACCTCTCCCAAAGAAAACCCCACCTGTCGGTCTCAAATCTTATCGCCCAATAAATTTACTTAACACCTTAGCTAAAGTGTTTGACAAAGTAGTCTTTTTAAAGTTGGCAATGTATATCGAAGAGAATAACTTTCTAGACGAATTCCAGTCTGGCTATAGAAAAGGATATAGCTGTCAGACGGCACTAGTTAAAATAACTGATGAAATCAGGAAGAATATCGACAACCGTTGTGTTACCATTTTTGTAAGTCTTGACATGAGTCATGCATTCAATAGTATTAGTCATGAACTGTTTCTTGCTGAACTTGAATCTATTGGTTGTAGGGGTAACTTGATTTCATGGTTCAAATCATATCTTAGTTCGAGAAGTCAGTGTATTAAAACTTTGAAGGGATCTATGTCGTTATGGCAGGATGTTGAAAGGGGTACCCCGCAAGGGTCTACTCTGTCGAGCTTAATTTTTGCCATGGCGATTAATCGCATATCTGAATCCATACACTCATGTAAATATGGTATTTATGCAGACGATATCGTCTTGTATTTGTCATCAACAGTGGCTGAATTACAGTCAAATGTTTCGGTGGTCAATCGAGATCTGGCTTCGCTGTACGCCTGGTGCACAGCGCGTGGCTTAGTACTGAATCCATTGAAGTGCTTCGCGATGGTATGCGGACATTCCCGCCTGTTATCTACTTTTCACATTCAAGACATTCCTTATATTGAAATTAACGGTGCGAGACTCAATTATGTTAACAAAATTAAATGTCTAGGAATAACACTGGAAGAAAATCTAGCCTGGTCAGAGCAAACAAACATTACAGCAAGTAAAATAAATTCGACACTCTACTGCCTCAAGAAATTATTAGTTTATAAATCAATTAATATCAAAAAATACTTAGTTAATGCACTCATCATGCCATTCCTACACCAAGTCTGTGTTGTTATGTGTGATTTGAATTACGAATTGTCACTCAAGCTTCATAGGGCATTGAACTGTTGCATACGATTCATTCTAAACTTAAAATACGATGATCGAGTAATTGATAAATACAAAATGTTAGACATTCTCGACTTTTCCCGACTCCAAACTTACTCAATTCTCACTTACTTTTTCAAAATCATTTATCTCAAGAAACCTAGCTATCTATTTAAAGAATACGACCGATTATCTGATATTCATCGAGCTAATACCCGGTTTGCAAATGTGAATTTCAAGATTCCCACGTGTAGAACCACAGCCTATAACAATTCATTTTTATTTAAATCGATCCAGCTCTACAATAACTTACCGGCCAAACTGAAATCCAACGTAACTCTCCCGAAGTTCAAAAAGAATCTGAAGAAACACCTATTCGAGCAATGTTAGTACTTTTATTTCACTCTCGGGTCTTGTATTTGTAAAATTTATAAGCACCAGACTTGAGACGTTATGGGCATTTGATACTTATAACATCGAAGTGTGGACTTTTATAATTAGAATCATAAGCATTATATGAATTACTCTAAGTGCACGTATCACTTTTACTATGTAGCATGTACTTGTACGCTGGTTAGGTGGAAGAATGGCCATTTATGGCCAAACCTTGCCAGATTAAATAAAACGAATCAAATCAAATCAAATCACTATCTTTGGGGGTTCTCTGAACCACTGAACCCCCGCACGAGCCGCCACTGTATCCAGGCCTCCCATGTTGACAATCCAATCAAGGAAGCTGAGGTATAAGGTGGAATATCTAAAGATGCTCCAGCTATCCTGGACCCCTTAGCTGACATTTCAGTCGAGGAATCCGAAGAAACTGGATAATCTCATACTGGAGATTCTGGTCAGGTCTCCCAAGTTGACAAATCAATTAGGGAAGCTGCAGCAGTCTCTGCAAAGCACACAGCAAACCTAGGGCGAACTGAAGTCAGCTACGACATATCATGCAAGGCTCCAGAATCCTCTAGTTACCCTTCCGGGCACTCTGCACTTAAACAACACCTTGACCTCTCAAGCAAGCTTGTAATATGAGCGATCTTCCCCCTGTGTAGCAGATCTTGACAATTCAAGTTATGCCCTGGGCGGTAATGTTCCCACACTCCCTTCCTGTTCCTCCAAAACACCTGGCGGCGAAATCATAGATTTACGCTATAGGCCTTCCGCCACCCACACAACACAAAATGTAATATCTTCAAATTCTGGATTTGGAACACAAACTCATGTAGGTATATCTCCAACATCGGTTTCTGGGGGTGTCCCACAATCTGATGACCCCGTCTTCACTGAGAGAAAAGATTTTTTTAGTGGCTAGGTTAAATCCGAAATAACCTCGAAAAGAAATTGAAACCACCTAGAATCAATTGATTCAACCTAGAAAAAAATAGGTCCAGGTTAAAGTAACATCGAAAAATATTAATACAACCTAGACCCATATAGAAACAACCTAATCCATTATTACCCGCCCTCTGACCACAACCTGGAATAAAAAAGTGTCAACCTAGACCAAATGTGAACTTCACATTTGGTCTAGGTTGACATTGTGAAGACCTAGAAAATATATTACCTACCTTTGACTTTTTAGTGGGGTAACCTAGAATTGAATGATTTGACCTTCCATATAATTCCCCTCCATTAAAGTCTCGGTTGTACAACTGAAAACAACCGGGAGATTTAAAAGGCGAGATTGTTACTTTAGGTAACAACCCAGAAGAAAAAGTTGGACTTTCAGTCTCGGTTAAAACTACCGTAGTACCACAAATAGTTTTAGGTTTAAACAACAGTGATTGTAATTCATTCAATAAATTCCAGGTTGTTTCTACAGTACGCTAAGCGGCCGCGGAGAGCGCCACTGTAGGCGGTGGGCGTTAATTCTCGTTGTCTTGGCACCCCTGCTATTTAGCCAGTGGGGTTGAGGCCAAATCTTTGTCAAATTCTAATCATCTAATTTCTGTCACTATGTGCAGTCATATTATGACGTCACATTCAAATTTTCGTACTGAGTTGGAAACAGAGACAACCCAGAAAGATAGTTGAAGTTGATAGGAACAACCTGCAATGGAAGTGGAGCTAACCTAGAAAGAAAAGTGGACCACCTAGTAATTTATTAGGATCAACCTGAAAAGAATAGGAAGCTACCTAGAAATTTAACTGGAACAACAGGGATAGTAATTGAAACAACCTCGTAAATAAAGGGGCACAACCTAGAGAAAAAAGGGTTCTAGGTTAACGCACCATGGCTGTAAATTATTTGAGGTGGGGTGAGAACGTTTTTGTTTTAGGGTAAATCTACAGTCTATGAAAGTGAAAAACATTGAATACCAGGGTGAGACAACCAAGACATTAATGTTTTTAACCTAGACTGTAAATGGATGGAGGCGGCGGCACACACCGTGAACTTAACCTAGAACTAAAGTGTGGGGGTGGCGTATTTTAAATCTTGGTTGTTTGCATTTTTAGGAAGGTAACTTCACCAGTATTTTCAATCTAGGTTAAATTATATTCAACCTAGACTAAATTGTTCCACCCTAGAATGAAAACCAAAAAAAATCTAGGTTGGCAGCATTTAACCTAGAAAAAAATCGAAAAATAACCTAGAATAGGCCCTTTTTTTCTCTCAGTGTTGAATACGAGACTGAAGTGTACAACGTATAAGAAGAAGAACGACAAAGTATACTTCTATAGATACCTACTCTTATATGTTAGAGTACACGTTAACTTTTGTATTTTCATAGAATTTGCCCACTAGTATCTGGAAATAGAATCGGCAGACCTCACTTAGAGAAGCCCTGAGCGATACGAAAAGCGGTAGGTAGCGATACGAATCAGCGGTACCTACTACTAAGCAGTACTACGTACTCTCGATTACCATCCGTGTTGCCTATACGGACGAGAGGAGCTTGAAACTGTACTGTTTGAGACGTATTTCGAGAGAATTTTGCGGAGAACTTCATCCCTGGGTGGGTGTGAATCAAGTTGTATTAAATAGAGAGAAGTGCGGGGTGACAGGTCTTTGCCAAACAAAGTTCGGCCCAATGAAGTTTCTCAACTTCAGGAAAGGGAACTTGGGCGGGTTGAAAATGTCACCCCGTTTCTGTTCCACCACTGACAGATCATTTGATTTCTCTTCGTGAAGGCGGGACAATTGAAACTGACAACATGAACTTGAAACCGTTCTCGCGATCATTGTTCATTATTTCTTGATACACTGTGATTGAATGAAGCGTCAGAAGTCAGTATTGGTCAGTAAGTAAAATCTTCTCCTGTCAACTTCGCTCGTGTGTTATGTTGATATGTAACGTGAGATGGGACGGAGATTATGGGCGCCACGACATGTCCTCTTCGTATTTAGCTTTAACACCCCGGGAGCAATTAGGATCCCATTGACCGACTGATCACCCATCCAATTATATGCATATTGATCATGAGGTTATTGTCTATGGATAACACCTTTACACGGTGTCCGCACGAAACTAGGCATCAAGCAGCTTTGGAAATTTTAAGCCGTACTATAATACGGTATATAATACGGTATAGATAAAACGGATACGGTATATAATACCGTATATAATACGGTTTAGTAAATTAAACCTTGAAAAAGGCCCTAATATGGCTTGATATTATCAAGATTCATTTGCAAAGTAATTCTGTTTGGTTATGGCCACTTTCCAAGAATGAAATAATTCTTCTGGGAGGTTTTGAGATGCCTACATTTAAAATTGATTTTACTGTTCGTAAAACCTTTGCGGAGATCTTTGCTGCAGCTCTGCAGCTGAGGTTGAAATACGTCATCTCCGATTTCTTCCAATAATTGGAGTGGAAAGTTTTGCGAGGTTCGGTCAAATAAGATGAGAATGTACCGACGTTTCAAGAGATATATTCTCCTATCATCAGGACCTAATGAAATGAACAAAATTTTTGTTCATTTCATTTCATTTAATGACAGTAATCAGGAAATAATTTTTGGCGTGCATAGGAACTGAGTTTAAAATGGAAATTGAAACATTGTTAAGATATTCGGATATCTAGATAATTAAGATATTTATCTTACTTCGTGAACTGCATCAGGAGGGTGCTCACCTACACTCATCTCTCTCCTACACAACATAGGTGCCGTGATCAAAGATGTAACGATTTCAGAACTCCGCCAAACGCACCGGAATCCTCTAATTTTGGTCCACTCTTACTTGCATACGTGCATTCCTATAGGAACACAGTCTTGCGTCCACAAACTTTATCTCACAGAGGTAGGTAGGCTAATTGGAGGAAATGCAAGCTCGTGCGCAGTGCTCTGAGTTCCCAGTAGTCAGAATATGTCCACAATCTTTCGTGACTGGACTGAGTTTTGTGTCAGAGTTTGTGCCTTGGAAACTATTACAAATCGTTACACACCATGGAGTGAGACTTTGGAATTGCCTGTACGTGGAAGCAGGAGCAATCAAGTGTCACCAAAGGCCAAGATTACAACTTACTTTGGACGTTTGCCCGCAATGAGTCTGGTTCTGGGTTTCGGCGGAGTCCCTGCGAGCTATCCACTAAATCATCGGAAATTAACGAGGTTCCGACGGCACTGTACAACTCACCATCACGCCCTATCAGCGTTGTACCGGTGCCCGGTATTGTTCTGTGTCACATGGCAGTAATTTGGGTGAGGGGGATTTTTACGAGTTCAGCCATTTATTCGGTGGAAAAGGGTCATCAGCAAAAATAGAGAGTAGGCATTGATCACCTGATAATTTAATTAAGGAAGTACCGTACCAAATCGACGAAAAGACTAGCGTAACTGGGTCTGTTTGATTTATACAGCCGCACTGAAGAATAATCTGGAGTGAAAAGGGACGTAGCACCCTCTCGCCCTTCTCTCTTCCCCTCACAACCCTAAGGCTGAAAAAGGGTGAGATTTAGGGCGGAACGCGGGAGGATGTAGGGAATCCCGTTCCATGGAAGCAGGGAAAGCGATGCTGGAAGGGGAGGGAGAGGCATGTGCTGGGAAGACGACCCTGGGTTGTGTACTAGGCCTCGCTCGGGAGGAACCAGGAGGTGCCACATGATGAGTGGCGAGGGGATGGGAGAGTATGTGATCCTCCTACTAAACATCTTCCACTCGCAGATTTTACATTCAATGCCGCCCAGGAGTGGAGTAGAACCTACGCCAAATACCCCCAACCAGCTCTTTGTCGAAGACTCATTCATCTGCCATAATTCTTCAAAGAACAGCATTAATGCCACGTGGTGTGTGTGATGACGTGAGGTGTGATATGATGGCAACTACGTGAAGAGTGGAACAGAAAATACAAAATTTAACTTGCGAAAATAAGAACAGGACCAGATGGATGAGATTAAACAAGGTACCTTGCAGGTAAAAACATCTCGAAAAGCAAGGCTCAACAAGGCCACATTTCAAAAAAAATTTCAGGTGAAGCATAAAAACTAGTTGTGAAGGGCCTATGATGTTCAAGTTAATCGGGTAGTGGGGTGGTTCTTTTTTGTTTGGTATTAGTGTTCGGATTGATATGCTCGATAAAATCAACAAATATGCTCGAAACTCCCATTATGTGTGCTCAAAAAACACAGTGAAATCTAAGGAAAGGACACTGAAACGAAAAAATGTACAACTTGCGGGGCTATAAATAGTGATTTTCAAGGACTTGGCCAGAAAGTCAAATGAGGTGTCATTTTCGAAGAATAAATTTATTAAGGGCCTCACACCATTCCAGTACATCGTGATTCACGATTCGTGAATCTCTGCGAAGCTAAAAAACTCTGCACATTTTACACGATGATTTATTATTCTTAGAAATAGTTTAATTGTGCAAAAATTAATTCTGCGTCATTAAGAAAATATTTTTGTAAAGTAAAAAATAAAAGTCTGTTCAATGTTTGAACAGAAGGGGACCTCAAAAAATGTTTTTTTTTTTTTAATCCTGAAAAAATTTAATGCACCCAAAAATTACTCGAGTCCCCAGTCGGTATTTCCTGGTACCCAAGCCCAGAAGAGGGGGCTGCTTTTTGGTCTTCGCGAGATGTAAAATGTATAAAAACGCAAAATTATTGATACCAGTGTGTTTGGTAGGCATAGGGAAGTATAGGTAAGTTTTCCAAGCACAATTTTAGAATTTTCCAAGCTGAATTGAGGGCTTTCCATTTCAATTTGTGAATCTTCTCTCATTTTTTCTTAAAAAAATATGCAAATATTAAAACAATCTGTTAGATGAAACCTGCTAGAATATGCGTTTATTTTGAAGATCGCTGTTCAATGCATTTATATGCTCGATAGATTTAAATTCTTCTGGTCCCAGAGAGGTGAAACTACTACCAAAAGACTTCTCTCAATGTTTACTAGTTTAGGACTTCTCTCATAGTTTCCAATTTCCAAATTTCTCCATTGAGAGGACGAAGCTCTGTCCGGCACTCTATTGACTTTTTACCCCAGTATTTTTTCTATCACCTTTTTTGTACAAGTGTAAATATCCCGTCCGCGCACTCAACACTTTAAAAACACCTTACACGGTCATCTCTGGACTCGAGCGGCTTAGGACCATCACCTGTTGGTGAACTTGAAAACTCCTAGCAGCTCGAGCGGCCCAAGACCATCACTCACAGTTCAGTCAACTTACATCCGTAACTCGAGCGTCTCAGGACCATCACCTATTGGCAAACGTAAAAACTCCCTGTAGCTCGAGCGGCCTGAGACCATCACTTACGGACGACACACACACAAACACATCGACACGTACGGGAAGGAATTTGACATAAATTCAATCAATCCCTGCCTAGGCTCACTCTCCCTGGAACCGGTATAGTTCCCTGTCTCAAGATCCACCGCTGCACCGAAGCTACAGAACTCGACAGAACTCCCGGACAAGGTTTAGGAAACCTTCTGCCACACGAGCTTCCAGTCACCGCCTCCAGCATCTCAGTGTCAAGTGTCGAGTCCATGGGATTACGTGCCGTGTAAGACAGTGTTAAGGTAAATTTTAGATCACACAAATTTACCCATTAAATTCAATGATAAAAAAGGTGAACCAAAGTCAATAACGCGAGTTCGTAGGCACAACATATTATATGATATTCTGATACCTACCTATAGTATATTTCCACCAGATTAGGATAGTTCGTATGATTCACTAGAATTATACCAACGTGTAACAACCTAAATAGACGGGGTGCAGTCGTGCTCATTAGGGCTGGTTTTACATTGCACAATAATTGTACTCTAATTATTAGAGTAATAATTTTATTTTATTATTTATTATTATTATTATTATTATTTATTAGAGTAATAGTTATTTATCCGGGTAGATTTGCACTTTTTTCCCTCATTTTTCAACAAAGTATTTTTTGCGAGTAGGTACTTAATTCATTCGAAACGTTACATTCGATACACGAATACATCCATTCAAGTACCTACTGGAATAAGCTGAAGTATCGATACATTGGTGGTTATCAGTGGCTCAGTGGTTTGAGCGTTGGACTACTGAGTCAAAGGTTGCTGGTTCGATCCCAGCAGCCGCAAGACATCTTCCTCATACTGATAATCACCTTTCGGAAGGCAATGGCAACCCACCGAAAGTATTCTGCCGTGGAAAACCTCTCAAATTTGCCGTTCGGAACCGGCGTTAAGCAGTAGGTCCCTACTACTTCTGTAATAACTGGTCAACACGCTCAACAGATGTTAGTAGCGAGAGGTCGCCAACGCCCGATTACGGGTATGGCACCCAAAGAAGAAGAAGATCGATACATTGGATGTATCGAACGTTCCTACCCCGTATACTCATATAGTTATCAATCATTCTCATCATATAAAGCCGTGACGGTCTGCTTCCGGTTGTCATGTAAATTGAGCAATTCAAATGATTTGTGATGGAGGGTTTGGTGTTTTGCAGAGAAATTTTTTGTACGTATTAATAACAGTATGTTGACAACAAAATGTAACATTCATCACTATGAATACCTAAGTGAGAAGACGGGACGCTAAGAGGACACCATAAAACTTTTATGGGACACCTCCGGATATGATACTTGTCCGTAAAATGGCAGCTATATTTTACCGACAAAATTATCTCAAGTAATCAACTCGCGACAGCGAACCTCCTTCTGGGGCATTCCTTTCAGTTGATGTGAAAGTTCTCAGCAGTTTTTCAACTGAGATGGTTTTCCACCCCATTTAAATTGAAGGAGCACCGCAAATTTCTGCCTGGGTTGAGACAATTTATCTCAAATATTCCTATTTTCTCTATCGATTCATTTCTTTGAGTTACAAAAAAAAAAAAAAAAAAAAATCGATCTCATGCTTCAAGGGGTCAGATAGTGGTCCTGTTGGTTTTTAGTCCGTATTTAATTCTACCCAGATTATTCTCTTCAAGTCAGCTTAATAATCTTCAGAAGTAAATAAGGAACTAAGTAAAACAAGTGCGATCAAAGAAAGGTGAGTGGCTTCTGAGCCGCCTCCTGCTTTTCTTCGGTTTTCTGTGCGTCGTAAACAACCAACTGTTGCTCCCTTGAGGCTCCAGGGCATTCGTTACACCCTCCCTTTACTCAGAATTTCCCCATCACAGACATCAAGCCTGTCTGTGGTTCAAAGGAAGGTGAGGTATTCCCTACTTCAAAGTTCAAAGTTTAGTTGGTAGATATTAGAAAATGTTCAACTCTGAAATGCGGGAAACCATCGATGTGGGAGTTGTATTACACTTACAACTCAGTTTATATTGTAAAATACTGAAAACATGTGCATGAGTCATCAGGTAGTAAAAATCACTTTATTTTTCTGAACAATTCAATTTCGTTGCACGTAAGAAGAAAAGAGCGTAATGTGGAAATTGCACCCTTAATTGAATCAAGCGCGAGGAAACAAATTTCACCTCGAAAAGAAATGTCAAGGTAAGGAATAAGAGAATGGGGTGAGGTGGTCGATACAAATGAGGAGCAGTTGAAAAACCAATTCCACTCTTAACACGAAAGGCCCTCACTTAATGGAGTTTCTTTTATGAGAAAAGCATCACATCTACGAACCTCCCATCTACCTACCTTCCAATGATGGTGGAGGGAATGAACTGACGCTAGAAAAAATACCATTGCCGTGTAAAAAAAAACTTTGTGCGTGCAAATTTTTTGTTGGATTTGTTGGTAGCACAGACTGCTATTTCCATGAAAGACCCACACACCAGTAGTTTAATCTGTGAGCAGACTAGACCTGCAGGTAAGAAGTGTTCACTGTCTGTCCATTTCTACGTCATCCTTGCCACACCCTCCTGAGTCCGCAGCCCTCCAACCTGCTTACACCCTATGATGTTTCCTTCGAGGAGTTGTTGAAAGGGTTGTTTACCCTGCTAATTTCTTCTTTTTTAGAGTTTTCGATTGGATTCTCGTGATTGGAAGACGTCAAGGGGGTTGGGGGATTTTCTCGTTTAGCGGGCATTTCTCTATTTCCCAACGTCTAGAAACCGCTTTCAATCGAGGAAACATTGAAAGCACAATTTTCATTTTCAATTTCAAGCTCCAGAAAATCTACCGGGTATTAGCCCCCTTATTTTAAGAATCCGGTTGAGAGCTCGTGAGAATCGAGGCATTTAAAGGCTGAAACGGAACCACCAGGGAACAGAAACTGTCAACATCTCAGTAGCCTGATGGGAGGCCATCAGGCGTGGACTAATGAGAATATTCTCAGATGGGTCCTTATTCACGCTGGTATTCCAGGGAATGAGAAAGCAGACGCCCTAGCGAGACAGGGGTCATAATATGACCTTATATTATAAGGTCCTCCTATAAGGTGATATATCACAGGGGCGCTTTTCCGTGAGGTTTTTGACCAGTGGCAGCGATCAGAGCACAACCGTAGACGGGAAAGAACCCCGCATCAGCAGCATGGATACACCATGTTTGTTGGGCTAGACCGTAAAAGGGCGAACGCAATGTGTTGTCTCCAACATGACATGTCTCATAAAAAGACGATTTCAGACGAAGTAGTCTATTTCCACGATAAATAAAATAACAACTTGTAGACGCGTTTCGGTTTACTAAACCATCATCAGTACAATACAGAATGAGGAAGTTGTGAGAAGTTCCTTATATACAAAAGTGAATGTGCCTTCTTATGGGCGTGGCATTAGAAAGGTGGCAAGAAAAGAGAATGTGAAAGGCAAATAGGTGAAAGGAGAACTCACAGGAAAATCTCGATGAGAGGGGAACGCCTAATTACATCCAGGTCATTTACTGATATTCCTAAATTGTAAACTTTCTGAATTTCCAAAGATTCTAAAGCATCTAGTTTAGTAAACCGAAACGCGTCTACAAGTTGTTATTTTATTTATCGTGGAAATAGACTACTTCGTCTGAAATCGTCTTTTTATAGGATGGATTCCCACTATTTCGCCGCATCTACCTTACGTTATGACATGTCTCCATTTATGACGGACACAACTTAGGGTACTTTTCCGTTATAAACAGAAATTTTGATTTTGGATCGTGAAAAGATGATTGCTTGAGTCTTACTTGGGTTCAATTAGAGATTAGCTTTAGCATAGGAGGTAATCCGGGCAAGATCACTATTCACCATAGTAATGCAAGATAGATATATTTGGGTGTCATCAGCATATTGATGACAACTTACATATTTGCGGTACGAAGGTAGGTCATTCACATAAAGGGAAAATAATAAGGGACCAAGAATGGTCCCCTGGGGGACCCCAGAAGAAAGTGGAAGGGCAGATAAAAGGACTGAATCCATGGATTCAGGTGCACCTGGACGCTCTGACTATGATCCTACAGGAATGAGAACATTAGGCCAGTGTTTTTTAAATAATAGTTTCAAAGCATAGAGTTCCAAACGCATGCGAAAAGTCAAGGAAGACCACGATCGGGACTTTATCAGCGTTAAATTTATCTCGGATGTCCTCAGTGACTCTCATCAGCGCAGTGGTGCAGCTATGAAAGCGTCGAAATCCAGATTGGTATGCCCCAACCGTTCTTCTCAATGTGGGTCGTTATCTGTCTGTACATTAGAGCTTCCAAAATCTTTGAGAGGGTCGGTAATTTTAATATGGGCCTAAAGTCAGAAGGAGATTGGGGGCTTGCTATATTGTTGGGATGACAATAGCAACTTTCCAAGCTGAAGGGAGTTTGGCAGACATTAGGCAATAGTTGAATACGTGATTCAAGAACGGTAGAATCACTGGTAGGAGCAAAAAGAGGATGTGAAGGGGAATTTCATCGTGACCTTTGGCTGGGGATTTAATGGACGAACAAGCCTCCAAAAATTTTATCGTCCTCGACGATTCTAAAAACAAACCCGTCTGGATTTCCAGGAATAGAAGGGAGTGGATTACTTACTTGATGCGTGACACAAAGTGTTGTTAAGTTCATCGGCTTGAAACCCAACATCGGTTGTTGCAGATTTTTCTTTAGGGTGCAAGCCATACTTCCTAATATTGCTCCAAAGTTTCGTGGGGGGCAAGTCAGCGCTCAAATCAGAATAGAACAGGTTTGGCTTCGATATTTGAACGAGAGTTTTGGTTTTATTCTTCTGAATTGTTAATTTTTCCAGGTCCTCAGGCAGGCAAGACACTCTCCACTTCTGATAAAGTGAATCCCGATACTGTCTTGATTTACGAATTTCATTTGAGAACCAAGGGGTTGCCCAGTGTTTTACCTTGATCTCATGGGAGGGAATCCATAAGCAGAGTAATTTGGGATTTCGAATGGTCTACCATAGTATCCACGTCATCCATAAGAAACATTGACTCCCAAGGGAGGCTGCTGGCTGAAGCCAGAAAGGCTCCCTTATCTGTGGTTTTACAGTTACGGATTGTAAATGTTCGAGGCCGATATTTGTACGTTGGGATTCTGTAATTCACCGCAACACATTTGTGTGCAGAGATTCCCCGAGTATCAAAGACTCACACAGCAGCAACTCTACTTTGATCTCTGACAATAGCCAGATCAATAGTGCTTACAGAGTGACTGGTCAATTGAGTTGGAGGGGTTGGCAACACCATCAGAGAGAGAGAGGGGGGGGGGGGGTTAAGCATGGAGGGTAAACGGTTGAAATTAGCCTAATCGTAATTAGGGTTAGCATATGCGCTCATTATGATAGGTGTCGGCAATCGAACCAAGGGCTGCTTCGAGGTCAAGAATATTGATTCTGGGCTCAGGTGGACGGTAAGTAGGCAACCACAGCAAGTACTTTTCCCCGGGCCCGATGGAAATGCGTTGTGGGGTATGATAGAAGACTGATTAAATAATCGAGAAGATTAGTATAGAGAATGGGCGTCTTGAGAGGTAAGAAAAGTATCGTGCACTACAGCTGAAAGTAGAGTTTCCAGCATATGGAACATTTTCACCATACAATTCTATCTCAATTATAAGAGGTATACCTGCATTCAAACTTGGGACGACTCTGAGGAGTATTCAATATCGCGGTTTTCGTGTTCGAATGCCCGATCAATACGTCGTCAATTATTCTGAGCCGATAATCCGTTATAGCTCGAGCGGAGCGGAAGGGTCTCTTAAGGGTTTGGTCAATATAGAGCCTTCCGGATGATATGAGAAGGGATAACAAGGGGAGTCGAAGGGAGTAGCATTTATGGCAGAAAAACCCGCAAAGCACCTCGTTATTCGCCGTCTTGACTTGCCCGCTTCTTTTCATGCTTACCTGCTTACTATCGAAAGAAAAAAGTAGTTATATTTTTGCTCCCCTCGAAAATGCGACGGTTCGCAAATGTCGGTGGACCAGTCTTTTGTGCTGTTGTTTTTTTATTTTTTATAAATTGATATTGAGTATAAATACATGATATACATTATAATAACATCATACATAGTATATATATTATACACATATGTATAAATTTGTACTTTGCAATAAATATGTACCTATATTTAGGTATTTACTTACTGATGTTGATCACCTGCGTATTTTATAATATAAATATCATGTCATGATTTTGCCATAATATCATCTATTCGACGCGTACCTATACTGAAATGCCTTCAATGAACCTCCTGCCAAACCTTTCAGTTTCGTTCGATTTGATTGATGAGTTGGCAAGAGTGATTCACCGAGTTTAACGGTCTGATACCAAACGTGAAAGCGGGGTGAATAAATTCACCCTACTCTATATAGTAACTTGTTATATTTGAACAAAACTCCCACCGTACCTACTCCCTTCGTTCTACGTCATCGCAATCTCAATCAATCCTGCGCGGCGGGTTAATCAAGTCAAAACCATTTACAAGCCTGTTCGGCGAAAAAAAAAAAAAAAAAAAAAGTTTTACCAAATGTTCCCTTGAAAGCTTCCGTGTGCGGCCTCTTGGAAAGTGAAATTGACATATAGGATCGATAAGAAGTTCTTCACGGATGTGCACATTTCCTTTTCCATGGAAAAGGCCGCACTTCAGGAGATGAAACATACAAACTTCTTATTTGACTCGTAATTTAGCTGAAAACCTTCAAAAAAAGACTACGAATTTTACGCAAGAGTTTATCATTCCCGTGTGTAAAATTTGTTCAACGAAATTCTCAGTCGAAAGTTTTTGTTTTACAGTTAGAACAGTTGAGGGCCAATTATTTTATTAAATAATTTTTGGTAATTATTATCAAAAACTTCAAAACCTTAGTTTGGAAAATGAGCCAGAGCCCTCAACTACTGGAAAATGGCCTGGTACTGGTGCTTTTACAATTTGTTTAGTAAATATAACCAACATTTGAATTCTACCCTTCTTGCTCGAGTAATGTGGCCGAGCGAAGCGAGTCCCCCCCCCCCCAGTCCGCACGCTAGTATTAATTAATCATTTAACGTTTTCCACTTTGCCCCTGAAATCCCAACACTGTTTTCGGAGGCTATCCATTCGGTCGCGTGGGGTTCCTGGCCACTGGGTTCAGTACAGTAGGGAAATTTAAATTTCAAAGGACCCATTTGGAAATGCATTAACCTGGAAATAAACTCCTCATCCCAGTAACAAAGTGTAGCCCGCAAGAGCCCGTATTTCAAAGCTAATTGTTCCGCTAAAGAGCGGAAAGGCTGTAACGGCATATGGGAGGATTTGGAGAAAGGGTAGAGGGGAGGGGGGCAATCCTGAAAACGATAAGGGTTGAACGAAGCGCTTTTGCTATGGGAGGGGGTGGGGGGTCTTGGATCATGGCAACAGTCGTTATGGGGAAACGGTACAAAAGGGCCCATTGGAATCAAGGGGTGGTTATGGGGAGATTTCGGGACCCTTGGTGACCTCCTTCACTTTCCAATGGTAAATTGATATTATCATGTTTAAGGCAGTAGAGGTCTAATTGGACGGACGATGGAGCCTCAGTTCGAGGTGGCTCGTCGGCCTTAATGTCTTGAGAACCGTCTCTGGCGGTCATGGAAAGGGTGAAATGGGACGTACTGGATGATATTGCGAGGTAAGGGAAGGGGAGGGAATTACTTAGGAAGAGAGGGATTCAGACGACCCATCTCAACCCCTACCCATCCTACTTCCACGGAATCCTTTCCGGCGAGTTGGGGACTGGTGTGGGAGGGGGTCGAAAAGGGATTTTACTCCAAGAGAATTGTATTCATGAGGGTTCCAGGGCTTTCCCGGAAAGGCTGCCCACCCCACCTCGTAGGGCCATGGCGCACCCAACCAAGCCGCACCCAACTCCTAAGGTCGTGGTCCCAAGTTTGAAGACGTGTCCTTCCCTAACAGCACGTCCCTCCGCCCCCTCACCTCACCGTCATTGCCATCCATTAGGCTGGTCACTCCCTTGAAACTGTTTGCGGTTCTACATTTTCCTACCCTGAAAATCCCCTACAAACTGTAGTCACAAAGTACAGCGGTGAGTGTCTCACAAATGAACGAGGGAGATGCACAGACTCCAGAGTGTTATCAGATCTGCTAAGAGTGTGTATATATAGCGGCCAACAGGTTCCGACTAAACCTATATAATATATATACGATCTGTGAGTGTTCAAACCCCGCACGGCAGGTCCGGGTGCTGATCTAGTACTCGCGAAAGGGTCCCTTTGATTCGCAATCACAAAGCCAGTTGAGTCAATGGGGCAAGCTGGGGTAAGCTTCCGTTGTAAGTACCCTGTGCCACCCTCTCGTACCTCTCTTGCAGTTACACACAAGTGCACTTGGTCAACTACGCACACCTCTTGGATGACTGTGCTCGGCACATTTGAACAGAAACGAATTGTCCTCCATTGATGGAATATGCGCTGTGAGAGCCGAAAAACGCTCCTCACTGGGAAAAAGAATCAGCAGTCTTTCCCACCGGAAAAGGGGACTCGACGTTAATCCCGAGGATATATTAACCCGATACGGGTTTGAGTCCAGGAAACGAAGGTTTTGAGGTAGAAATAAATAGAACCAGAACCAAAATTGGCACAGACGTCGGGGGATATCCTAATTAACATACTCAAAGTCCTGGGGGGTGGGGTATGACCTCTTGGAAGGGGGGGGGGGGGGGGGGGGGGGGGGTCTCCAAAGGTCCGTATTTCAGGTTTTTCGTGAATATCTCGGAAACGGTGCCTTTTTCGATGAACCTTGCCCTATAGTAAATGAAAGCTGATAAAATTCTCTATAACTTTGATTATATACGTTTTATCTATGTTCCGAACCGTTACAGAGATATATGCATCGAAAAATGGAGAAATTATGAAAATTAGGTTTTTAGCTCACGTTTTTCGTATAACTTGGTTGATTTGCGTCCAAACGGTTGATCTGAGAAAAAAGGTTCTCTTAGATAAAGTTGTAGAGCATCAAATTTCCTTGAAGAATACCTATGTGGCTGATTGCCAATTTATCATTGACCAATCAAAAATTTTTGTGACCCTTACGGAATCCAAATTGCGAATCATTAAACAATTGTGCTTTTCAAAATAATCGTAAAGGTCGGATTTTAGTAATTTTTCAAAAACCTTGGACAAAGCAGGAAGTTTTGAGATGGGTCGATGATTTGACAGTGAATTTGGTTCGCCTTTTTTAAATTACGGGACCACCTCGGCGATTTCGACAGCTGATGGGAAAACTCGTGCTGAGATCGAGTCATTTATAAGGCGCGTGAGAGGGAACACCTGAGCCAGTGCCCCTTGCTTCAGCATGCTAGTCGAAATCCCATAAACGTCACACCCATTAGACTGCTTAAGATTGGTTATTTCAGTGAAGCCATTCTGAGGCTCAACACAAGAAAATGCGAAGGATGAAACCGCTTCTGAAAGCTGAACACTGAAATCCAAAGGGTCGCCAAGATTTGAAGGAAGGCCACTGAGAGAAGCGGATTCCACGTCAAATAACTTCGAAAATGACACCAAACACGACCTCATAAACCCGACGAAAGTCCTTCAAAAAAGCCCTGGGGTGGGGGCGGTTGAGGGTACTTGAAGGAGGGTGGTTGGGGCGGAGAACCAGGTATGCTTGGGCCTGGGATGGACGGACAGACATTTTCAAACCGCAAGACCCTCGGAAAAAACACACTGTTATAAAATATTAATAGTAAGAAATTGTTTTGGGTGGGAAAGATGAATGCTGAGAATGGTGTTGAGAGATTCAAGGAATGGTGGATCACGCTGAAGTGTGCTTGAGGGCTGTTGGGGGGGGGGGGGGGATATTGGCGGGTTTGGGGGAATGAATGGACGTGCAGATTGAGGGATGTCAGGGAACGGGAAAGGGGCGGGAAGACTGAAAGTGCAACTCGGGGAGGGTTCTAAGCGTTGTTAACGAGATTGAACAGATTTCTGAAGCCATCAATTTGGAGCGAAAAGCTTTCAGTAGAACATCCTTCGATTTAAACTCACCCCGAACCCCTTTTTAAACGGATATTTTTATTCTAACAGTTTTTTTCACTTGACGTTGCCCCGGAGTGGAACCTTCAGAAGGATAATCTCACAGGTAAATAATTCTGTGAATTTCAATGGTACCTAAATAATTTACCTGGAATAATTATTATACCAAAACGGCTCGCTTTACCGTTTGAATCATCCTCGTAAAATACTGTAGAACTTTTGGATGTAATCAAAGAACTTGGAGGAAAATTCGTGGAAATTTCATCTTGCATCAGTTTTTAAGTGAGGTCCGGGGCTTTATTAGTTTAGGCGGGTTCAAAGGCCTCGTCGAAGGTCCAAGTCAAACGATTTAATGGAAAAACGTGTCCGTCAATTTCCCTCCCTTTCCCTTTCAAATCCCCGTCCTCCAGTCAGCTCATCGATGGTGTAATCGGATGATCCTTCGTCGGTTGTCAAGAGGAGTGTCGATTGTGCTGAACGACGGGGTTAATCTGCAGGCGGAGCTCAAGCGAGTATGGCGAGGTGCTTCAGCGAACGGGAATCTTTCAGAGGGCGAAGGGAGTACTCGACCGACGATGGGGATATTTCCAGAGTACTTCGACAGCGATGGGGATACTCCTGACGGTAGAGGGAGCTAATCGTATTGGTGCGGAATGGAAACAATCCCGTTGGCGCCTGCAATCGACATTTGATCCCCGCGCGATACTCGGACACCTCTTCTACTCGCCCTCATTTACTAGGCGATCATGTGAAATGTTCATAATGCACCCTTTTGCTACGCTGTTTGGTCCTACAGCCCGATCCCGAGTGGTTCCATTCACTGGTTAAACCTAAGACCTCTCGTATGATTTTACACTTCGTCCTGTTTCATACCATCGAACCCAAACTAACCATCACGAAACATGGAAATATTCTACGGCCTCTCATTGGAGGGGATTTTCCACTCCAAGTTAGCTCGATGGGCCTGCCTGAACCATTTCTGCTGTAGTTTCCCCCTCGAGCTTTCCAGCGATAACATACATGCCCTTCGAATATTCCGACGCTCTTCACGAATGAGCGCATTTCAATTTGTGATTTCGTCTGTCAATACCCCCGTCCAATCAACAATTTCGGCCGTACACCAACGTCACCGAGCATTGTCATCGTGTCAGTGAACGTCGGATGGAGATTTCTATAAATTCAATTTTTACGTACGTACTGACGTGCTCGTTATTGGTTGCTCTGTCCGGTTGAAGTTCCTATCGTTCATCGCACTTTTTCTGGGCATATCTCATGTTTTATTCAGATTTCATTTAAAATATGCTAAATTACGTGGTAGGGAAACCTTACTTATATAGCTCATTGACCCGATTTATCCTTCAGGACCTTAAAGAAGTTGGAAGATTAAATCTTCCGTCCTTAATTTAATTCGGTCGATTAATTCTACCGTCCTTTCGGTTTCAAATTTTGAAACCAAAGGGACGGTAAATGACGTCATTTACCGTCCCGAACCCGAAAGCAGACTTGACTACAGTTCTCCAAATGTCCGTAGAAACCGACTGTATCGGTGAAGGACATCCCTAAGATAAACAATCAGCTATCTTGAAGGGAGGTTCAGATTAGCCAACCTTCGCGGACATGAAATCTGTACATTCGATGCCAGCATCCATGGTGGCGTTGTGTTGTACTACTTTCGGAAGGTCAATCTTACCGCCAGAGGTTCAAACGCTGTTTATTTTCATACTGTCTCCTGATTTCCGTAGAGGATTAAAAATTGTGCAGACGGTATAAAAACAAGTATTTTACTCTACAGAATGGGATTCGACTGGAAAAACTGCGATTTTCAACCGTCCTTATAAGGACATATAAATATGCACGGAAAGGCACCTATATTTAATAAACAATGAGATGGCTTTAAAAAAATCATTTTTCAGTAGGTACTTAACTCACCTGTTTTTATATTTCCTCAAATGTTTATCTCACATCATGACTTTTTCGATGTTCATCTTCATTGTTTCCAGCTTTTGAACTTTCTTTATCTTTTTTTCCTCGGCTGGGGGACTGTTAGTAGCGTCCATTTTTAGCCCTTTGTACCCAGCGCCCCTCAAATTTTGAGGCCGCTCAAATTTTCGACTCCCGTCACGAATTCATAGGTGTATTAGTCCAAAAATAATAAACCGAAACGGGTGAAAAAATGACGAGGAGCGTCTCAAATTCTGAGTATAAAGAAAAACTGCACAAAGTACACTCCTTCCCCTATTGTAGGAAGAGGTGAAGGGGAGCGTTCTTCTCGAGTAACTGCAAAAGAATTTGAGGAAAACTGATGTAAAAAGCCCTTTTCCTTTCTCGCTCTGTCACCTTCATAATGGAGCTCGGCAGCCACTCCCTACATAGGCCACCAACCGCGCGGTGGCCCTTTCAACCCCGAAAATCTTTTAGCTGTTTCAAGTGACAAGATAAAGGATGGACATAAAGTATAATAATTCGGGAAAAGAGAAAGAAAACAAGGGGCTAAAGCATACGATACTTGGACAAGGGCCAGACGACTGAGGAAACTCCCACTTCGGGCGCTTTAGCTTTAACTTTCTCTCCCAAAGCCAAAGCTCCCCTGCGGCCAGCCAATCTTCATCCCTCAATTTCCTGGCACGCGCTGAACCCGGAGATTTTCTTGGTAGGAGACGGAACCGACCACTGCTATTTAAAACAAACCACCAAAGAAATTTTGAATGGATGAGGGCAACTTTTTTGCTTCCCACATTAAATTCCCTACTTTTTAGGGAGGTTTCCCACAACGTCCATTAACGAAAGGCGAAAATGTGATAATTTTTTCGTGTCATTATTATACGTTTATTAAATCCGATTATTAAACTCTGTTAACTACTGCTACGTCTGAAAATTACCACCGGAGATTACACAAAAGAAACAGTCCCTCTATCGTCAGACATGCGAGCAACCAGGGATAGGCGGTTTTTACCGATTCAATTTGCCCCCCACCTCCCACACAAGTTACCTATCCAAAGACCAACAAAGGTTCTTCATATTTTGGAAAAAACGAGCAAATGAATAGGAACGAGAAAACACCTAATTACCTACATTTAGAAAAAATGAAATAGGCGCTTGGTATGTGAATTAGTAGGTACAAAATAGCGCTTCAAGCTAGGATGCATATTATGCATATTATATTGCATATTATGCAATATATGCAATGTGCAATCGAGAATATTTAACCAAAACGGGATCACATAACGCTCACACACAAAAAGCTCGCTGATGAGGGAAAAGGGAACCAGGGATAGGCGATGGCGAGGAGGGCCAGATACGACCAAAACCACTTGGGTCAGTGCTCTGGCCAGATGCTCCTGCACGCAAGCCACTCAAAAACGAATTGCTTCAAGTAAGAACTTGCCCTTTTCTTCATCCTTCCATTGCAGGTAGCATCCTCCAACTTTTGAAACAAAAAGTGCAAACTCCAGTGTGGGAAGGAGAGATGGAAGAGGAAACAAAGCAGCACCCTAACTCTTTTCTCTAACTCTTTTTTTTTCACGCGGGCAAGGTGGACTTGACCAACTTGCTAAAAGGGTGCAGAAACATACAACGCACTATAATAGTACGTACAATAATTGTGGAAGGCTTTTAGTGCTGAGTAGAGTGAAACTAAAATGAGAAAGTAATAAATTAAAGAAAAATAGCCAAGTTTTTTGTGATTAAGCTATATAATAAAAATACCAACATATTGATTATAAAATTTATGAATACAATATATTAATAATATTATTGTAGTGTAATACACTGTCCACCCGATAATTAAATTCGGTTGGGAGGCTCCCTGAGACAGTACGAGACGAATTACATGATGGGCTTCACCAGATCAGATCAGCTCTCATGTTAACCCTGGAAAGGTTTTTTTTTTGGAAAGTGCTAACTGCTGGAGCTAATAGCAGGCCTCCACAAGTTCACCCCAGAAAGCAGAAATTCGGCAGGGAGCCTCCCTAAGACAGTAGGTACGAGACGAATGCCAGGAAATGTCAAAAGCGTTTTACAAAATGGCTTTATTTTGGGATTTTCAGCCAGCGTACGAGCCCCCCCCCCCCCCCCCCCTTCTACCTTCCGTGTGTCCAATATTGATGGCGTCCATAATAATGAAAAAATAAAGAGGTGAATAAACTGGACACGCGCAGCCCTCTCCGGAGCCTGACAGAATTCAATTAAGAAACTCGACACCGTGTTTTCGATTTCCGCCACTTTTTTTTTTTTTTTTTTTTTTTTGCGTCAGTGAAGCTTACTGTACGCCGTGCCAACACGCTTCAAATCGACACACGGTGGGCCGGAATGGACATAATATGTCCATTAAATTATAGCCGCTTATAGTCCGCTATAGCTATATATAATATATATATTATAGCGCGAAAAAATTCAAAACATGTTCTGAATCGGATCATACTTACATAGTTCAAGTTTTTTGGGGTTGCTGAGTCGAATAAAACTACCTATTCCAGAACTGCTAAAACCTCACGTTTTTGAGAAATACCAAGATTTAATAAATTTTGACATAATATGTCAAAAACTTGAGAACACTTTTTTTATTAGATAATTTCTCGTGGTCTCCTGAATCAATTTAAATCAGGTTTGTAGATATCAAATTTGTCAAAGTTTACTCAATAGGTATTTTTACATTATTCCCAAAACGCCACCTGTTGAACTGCCAGCCGTGTTTCATAACACCAGATGGAAAACTTGCATTTACCTGCGATTTTTTTTTTTTAATACCTATTTGAATAATGAGTTCTGCCTATTTTCCATAATATGGAAAATAGCTAGAACCCAATCTTCAGATATTAGGTAGTCATACTACTCATTAGGGGCTAAATCACTGTGCGACACCTCACTCGACTTTCTGGCCCAAGTCCTTGGGGGACAAAAAAAAGCTGCAAATTTTACACAAGGGTTTATTATTCTTTGATATAGGTTACTTGCAAGTAACCTTTTTCACTTGTGCAAAAATTATTTCTGTGTCAAAAGAACAAATTTTGGAACAAAAAAAAGTTTTGGATTTTTTTTTTTTTTCAAACTTTTTTCAAAAAAATTTTTTTTTCAAAAATTCTTTATTTTTTACTCGAAAAATATTGAACCTCCTGGGATCCATCAAAAATCCCATTTTTAGCCTCATGAAAGCCCTATAGATCGCAACAGTGAAATCGGGTCGTAGAGGGACCCCAAAAAATGGATTCTACGTCCAAAAATATCTCGAAAACGACACCTAACTCGATCCCATAGCCAAAAGCCTTCTGAAAATAACCCCCCGTAGCCCCATTTCAGCCCCATAGCGCCCCACGGGTTTGGGCGATCGGACTGAAAACCTTGCGGGCACAACAAGATGGTTAACCAAGTATTTTGTCACAATTTCAGATTTAAAAAAAAAAAATTCCTACTGCTCAAAACGGCCCGGACGGCGGACGGACATTTCAGATTTAGAATGTAGACCTCTTGAAACGGATAATGTCAAATTTTCAGGCCGATCGGAGTCGTCGACCCCCCTCGCGAAAACAGGTGTATTATTCCAATAATAATAAACTAAAAATGTATAGCCCCATAAGTTGTGGATTCGTTCGTTTCTTTTTTCTTTCTATAGATCCCAACATTGTTATTCGGGGTTGGTTTCCATTCCACCGCAGGTGCTTGTTTTTTAAGGGCAGGTTGATGATGCAATTTGCGTTGCCCTTTTCTTTCTTATTGTATTGTAGTATTAAGACTTAGGTACTACAATAACAAGTTGTATTATTATTATGTATTCTATACTTAGTATTAAGTGTGAAGGGAGTTCAGTACAGAAGATATATCCGTAGCTCTCTATCCGGAAAGGGGTCCGATGAGGAAAAGTGGTTCAGAGGTGTGTACGGTGTTCTCCGGTAGAACAATGGTGGGAGAATAGAAGTGATAGATTGAGAGGACTTCTATTCACGAGAAATGAGTGAGACAGAGAACCAGAGGCGGTAGGGAGGCGGATGTATCATGTAATATTCAGGTGATTCCTAATTCAATCCCACCCCAAACCACAATGCGCGCACAATGCCGCCCGTAAATCCCCCCCCCCCCCCCCCCCCCCCCACACTTCTCCACCCTTACTCAATCCCTTCTGCGTGATTTCTCGTTAGAGCTTCTGAGGTTAGGATTATACTCAAGTTTTCGTTATTGGCTAGTGAACGCTTTTCGTTTATTGTGTTGCACCTACCTTGTGTTCTAATTAGCAAGCAGCATTTATGTTCAGGCTCTTACGGACCAACGTAACAGAGAAACACCATTTATCAGTCTGGGAATCATCTCATGATACACCCCACCCCCATTGGTTCTCTGACTAACTCATTTCCCATGAATAGCACACCCCCACATCACTTTAACACGCCATTGTAGAAAAGCGTACGAAGTGTACACAACTCTACAATACGATAAAACACTACCGTGCGTACGAGTGGGCGCGCACTAGGGGAGTGCTGTTACAGCAGCTGGCCAAAGCTGGCCAGAGCTACAGTAGCTCTGGCCAGCTTTTGAAAAATTGTCTTTTCGAAAACTGAATGAATAGTCGTAATTTCCCAATTTCTCATCATTTTTTCAAAGAATAACTATTCAACTGCGTTGAAAAAAAACGCTGCAAATTTTACACAAGGGTTTATTATTCTTTGATATACGTTACTTGTGCAGAAATTTAATTCTGTCAATAAAAAAATTAAAAAAATTTTTTTTTGGATTTTTATCTCAAAAAAAATAATTTTTTTTGGATTTTTTAGTTCAAAAATGTGTTTTTTCAAAAATTCTGTATTTTTTACTCGAAAAATATTTAACATCATGAGATCCTTCAAAAATCCAATTTTTAGCCCCACGAATGCCCTAAAGATCGCCCCAGTGAAATCGGATCGTTCCGGGACTCCAAAAAATGGATTCTACGTCCAAAAATACTTCGAAAACGACACCTATCTCGATCCCATAGCTAAAAGCCTTCAAAAAACCCCTCCCGTAGCCCCATTATAGCCCCATAGCGCCCCACGGGTTTGGGCGATCGGACTGAAAACCTTGTGGGCACAACTAGATGGTAAACCAAGTATTTTGTCGAAATTTCAGATTTTTTAAAAATTTCCTACTGCCCAAAACGGCCTGGACGGCGGACGGCGGACGGACATTTCGGATTTAGAATGTAGACCTCTTGAAACGGATAATGTCAAATTTTGAGCCCGATCGGAGTCGTCGACCCCCGTCGCGAAAACATAGGTGTATTATTCCAAGAATAATAAACCAAAAAAAAGGCAAAATAGGTACCAATTACTCTTCTCACTTAAGTAATTTAGAAAAAAGTAAAATTCGGCCAGTATACTTCCAGAAACTCATTGTTGGCCAACGTTATCATAACCCAAATTGAAGAAAATCTGTGATATAGGTTACTTGTACAGACATTTAATTCTGTTAATAAAAAAATTAAAAAAATTTTTTTTTTGGATTTTTATATTTCAAAAAAAAATTTTTGGGGGGATTTTTTTTTTCAAAAATGTGTTTTTTTCAAAAATTCTTTAATTTTTACTCGAAAAATAATTAACTTCTTGGGATCCTTCAAAAATTCCATTTTTAGCCCCATGAAAGCCCTATAGAACGCCACAGTGAAATCGGATCGTTCCGGGACCCCCAAAAATGGATTCTACGTCCAAAAATACTTCGAAAACGACACCTAACTCGATCCCATAGCTAAAAGCCTTCAAAACACCCCTCCTGTAGCCCCATTTTAGCCCCATAGCGCCCCACGGGTTTAGGCGATCGGACTGAAAACCTTGCGGGCACAACTAGATGGTAAACCAAGTATTTTGCCAAAATTTCAGATTTTTAAAAAAATTCCTACTGCCCAAAACGGCCCGGACGGCGGACGGTGGACGGCGGACGGACATTTCGGATTTTGAATGTAGACCTCTTGAAACGGATAATGTCAAATTTTGAGGCCGATCGGAGTCGTCGACCCGTGTCGCGAAAACATAGGTGTATTATTCCAAGAATAATAAACCAAAATTACTAACTATTAACAGTTTTGGAAATAAAGTCTCATACTTCCATACTTATCGTAATAGTCATAATATCATAATATAGTCATAATAATCATAATGCCTGGAGTCAGTGATGCAAAATGACGTCAAAAATTATTTACCACCGCCCAGATGCAAGCCTAAATGAAAAATGATTTGACCTTGCCCTTTTATCAAAAGCGACTTTGAAAGCGAATTTTATCACAACCTTTCAGTCATCAATTTGTGCTTTCTACAAAAATACCGGAAAAAGTTAATATTAATTTTTGACAATAAATTTATCAATAGGTACCAACTTGAAAAAAGAAGTGTTCTGGGTATTTATTATAATCACATGGACCAGAGTGTCGAAGGTTACAAATTATGCCGAAAGAAAATTTTTAAATTAATTTTAATTTTATTTAATAATCAACATTTTATAGCCTACCTACTATATTTTTCTTTCAAATAATATATTTTATCTACTATAATTTTTATGAAAATACTATATTTTTTACAGTTGGCCGAAATATACCTACTATATACGGGGGGGGGGGGGGGGGGGGGGGAGTTCACCTGACGTCACAAACTGCAAACCTCCGAGCGCCTGATGGATAAATTGGGACTTTTTTGGGTTCACTTCATGAAGCTAGCTTTCAATAACAAAAAAAAAAGAAGCTTAATGTAAGCTTCATAATATGAGGCCTATTCCTTCTCTAACGTCGTTGTTTGCAATTTCATCCACGGCGCACAATTTAATATTTCACGGACTTCTGAACCAATCTTGTTCACACTTGTCATGTTAGTAATGTCTGACGATAAGTTGAAATAAAAGGTATAATATACCTAATAAATATATATATTATATTCCTTATCCATAATAGGTACCGCTAAAAAAATAAAGAAATGAAAGAAATAAGATACCCCCAGTTCTTCAACTTTTTTTGTATTGCTTGGCGTAACACACACCCCAACACACACCCTCACAATATACTATGTCTTCTCTGCTCCTACTTCCTATACTTTTCCACAACTTCTGGATGACACGGTAGATCCATTATCTGTCAGGGACAAAGAGGTGGTTACGGAAGGTATTCCGATGTTCTGCTTTTGTTCACACACTTCCCGTCTCTTCCTTCAATTCTCCTTCCCATTTCGAACACTCCGTTTTCACTTTACTCGCCACTTTTCCGTTCTCGACCCCTCAGTTCCTTCCTTAGAACCCTCCGGATTTTCCTCCCTGGGTGGGCGCACTTGTTCCTGATCGATTCTCATAGCCGTATCTTGAAAATTCGTCAACTTTTCAAAAGCAACCCGTTGATCCTTAATGGATATGAGGACTTCAAAAACACCAACAGGGAAGATACCGAAAATAAAGTAGGGAGACTCAAAATAGCAAAAAAGGGTTAAAAAAAACCAATTGGTTCCAAACTACCATCATTCAAAGTTTAATTTCCTTTTTTGCATTAACTAGAAGCAATACAGACAAAGAAAGCATAATATGATATTATTTGAATTTCAATATTGGCAGTCAGAAGAAACAAACCGAACTGACGAACCAAGAAGCTGGAACTAATATTTGCCGAGGATAACGGAGACATGGCAGGGGTTACCAAATGCCTTTTTATAAACATTACTCGAACTCTCTAGGCCTCTTAGGGAAATAAAAATGCTATGGCGTTTTTTTTTTTACTAAAGAAGACGTCATTTACATCGAGCATTATGGTAATTGCGGCGAGAGGATTTCAAAACTTCTCTAGCTGCATCTCTTTCTCTCATCCACAGGATAACTCAACATTTTGCCCTCAAGGTAAGAAGGAGAAGTGGAACTTTCCTCTCTCAACTACAATGCGGAATAATGTATATTAAATTAAATGATTGGATTTACAATAATTGCTCTTTACGAGGAAGAGCAATTTATAAATTATTTATAAATTGCTGTTCCTCAAAAAGAAGAACAGAACGGAAGATCGAAAATTATCGATGTTATATGAATAATAATAATGTATCTAGTAACTTTAACTTATGCCCGCTTATTGAATTTATGAGGAGACAAAGTGTTCAGTAATAAAAAATTATCGAATACGGCGTATTACAACGCAAGCCTCTGGTACTGGATTGGTGCTCTGAACCTGGGCAAATTCTAAGTATTTCTTAGTAAGACTTCGTCTTACTTAAAAGCGTTTTCCGTTTTAACCCATCATCGGCCAGAATTGAAGAACGGAATTCCAAAATAAATTAATCCGAATTGTGTTATTCCTGAGAATATCTCGAATATCTCTTAGCGAATGATTCTTTTGGAAAATTCAGGTGGAGTAATGGAGAACGAAATAATTTCCATAATAAACTCCAGAACATCGCGAAAAAATGCTAAGATGCCAATTATTGGCATCTTAGCATTTTTTTCGCGATGTTAGGGCCGGACAAAAGTAAAATCTCTGGGTTTCTTTCGCTTCTTTCACATTAAATGACAATACATTTTATTGATATGGAACACACCTCATCCAACATACCCCGAAAAAAAGAGCCAAATTCAACTGCCTTTTCAACTGGTTTATCACAATTAGCTCACAAGGGTAAGTAATTTTTTATTGGATAACGGGTAATTATTTAATTATTAAGTACGAATAGTACAAACCATTTCAAAGGCCACATCAAAAACCAATTCGAACCACAATAATTGTAATTATTACCGTTAGAATCCAGTTAGTTCCAGTCACAGTCATCCCTAGTTGTATTTTCAACCACTTCCAATTACATTCTCATTATTACTGACGGTAGGAATTAAAACGGAAATTGGTTGGAGGCCAACAAAATGTATTCCAATAATAATATTTTTTTAAAGCCGCTAATTTTACTCAAGGGGTTATTATTTTTTAGTATAAAATGTGTAAAAACTGATTCTGCATTAACAACAAAATTATTTGAAGGGTCCAGGGGAAAAAATGGTCAGCAACGCAAAATTAAACTCGTGGTGTGATGGTCTATTCAACTAGTTTAAATTATCATAAACTGTCACTGACAAAGTGGTTGTTTGCCGACGTTGCGGAGGTCTAATCCAATGAGGTGGTGAGGGAGAGAGAAAGACTCCTCTGCTGGTTTGGATACCAAATTGTTTATTTCACTAAACAATAATTATTATAGCGTGGGGATCAGTTTCGAGCAACTAAGCTCATCTACAACCCTAACAAGAAAACATTAGACATTAGCGTCAGAGATAACCATAAAAGTGTATTACACTGAAGGTATGGGAAAAGCTCATTGAGCACCTATAATGATTTTTACCGCAACCTTTCCCTCAAAAAATGGAAAGGTGTGCTCACCTCTTCGACATGTTTGTTTGTTTGTTTTTCACAGCATCACGCCCGAGCGGCTCAACAGATTTTCATGAGGGTGGTCTCATTGTGATCAGCGAGTTCGGGGCGTGGTTATAGGCTACCTTGATTTTTCCTCCCTCATCCCCTTCATTGGTTTTCGGGAGGTCCTTCACGACGAAAGTTGTTTATCTCTGATGTGTAACTAAGGAGGCCTCAAAAGGGGGACGAAAGTTTTTGTTCGATTTCGTTGGTACAAGGGTCTATGGAATGAGCTTTTCAGGCTGATTCCAACGACTCCAAAACGATTTTTGCAGCCTGAGCCGTTCGTTACCTCTGATCGGCTTAAGGTTTTCTTAAGTATCGGTCATTAGGGTACAGTTGTTTACGTAATGGGCATCACGTGGATATTTTAGATGTATTGTGTGGCATAGTTTGGTCGCTAGATACCTACTGTTTCTTAGATTCTCTCGCTCATTAAATATATCGTATACGATATATAATAACAGAACGTATTATAATAACAGAAAGGTTGCACTCATCTATTCAATTCAATTTATGGCTTGTTTAAATTTTTTTCGTGGAAAGTTTGTGCTTCGAAGGTTACGAAAATAGGGCAACATTGCAGAAACCCCGTCACAGGTATTTATAGGGCCTTAGGAAAAATATAATATTTTAATTCCGAGGTCTGGAGGGATTACATGACGTGGGCTGCTTCGTTATCTTTTGATTGGCCGAAAGACCTCTCTCGCATCTATACAAGAAGATTATAATATATTATATTAATCGAAAGGTCGGCGAAAAACGCGTAATTCTGTTTTGGCCCCGTTCCTAATACCTGAAAAATTCATCCTTGTTAAGTGGGTCGATATTCACAAACTTATAACCCCTTCTTTTGAGTCAGAGTTTTCCTTTTCGGTTTCGAGTAAGTACTTACATATTTTAGGTAAAATGTTTTCCACCATCGGCTGGTGGAAAACAATAGGGCTCGCCCTGACCTTCGGCCCCTCGGACGTCGCCCGATCGCCCGACCTGCCTATCCGCCCATGTCAGGAACTTCTCTGCTTCATCTTCAAAGTAACTCAAAAACAAATTGCTTCAAGTAAGAACTTGCCCTTTTCTTCATCCTTCCATTGCAGGTAGCATCTTCCAACTTTTGAAACAAAAAGTGCAAACTCCTGTGTGGGAAGGAGAGATGGAGGAGGAAACAAAGCAGCACCCTAACTCTTTTCTGTCAACCTGTATGCGGGCAAGGTGGACTTGACCAACTTGCTAAAAGGGTGCAGAAACATACAACGTACTATTGTGGAAGGCTTTTAGTGCTGAGCAGAGTTTTCTTGTTAGGGCTGTAGATGAGCTAAGTTGCTCGAAACCAGCAGAGGAGTCGTTTTCTCTCCCTAACCACCTCAACTTTCACCGACACATAAGTAACACATTTTACAGAAATAACACTAGAGGTGACAGTAGTACTTGGAGGGTTAACTTGAATAGACCATAACACCAGGAGTTATTAATGTTTATTTTAGCGTTGCTAAACCTTTTTCTAGATATGAGCCGTAGCCTTTCTTCCCCCTGGACCCTTAAGGGTCCATGAATAATGAAATTAAGGGTAAATGAATCTATTTTTTTTTTTTTTTTAAACTAAAAATTTAAAAAAAAGTATAGAGTTTGGACGAATGAGAGGCCCCGAAAAATCGACTCTGCGTCCAAAAATACTGTGAAAACGACACCCCACTCGACCCTATGGCAAAAAATCTCCATACCCCCTTCCGTGGACCCCTTTTGGCCCCATAGCGCCCAACGTGTTTGGGAGACCGGGCTGAAAACGCGAACAAGATGGAGAACCAATATTTTACTTGAAATATTTTTTCAAAAATGTCACTACCCAAAACACCTGGACATAAAATGTGTCCTATATCATAATATGACATATTATGTCATATCATTTTTGGAATTTGAACTTCTTGAAACATGCAAGGACAAAATTTAATTTAGGAGCCGATCAAAATTGTTTTCCCTCGTCGCGAAAACAGGTTGATAAAATTATAATAAACCAATAAGAAACTTTACATTATTTTAGTGACCTATTTAAGAACTCTTAAACCAGTTCTGATCAAATTGGGCCGATGATGGGCTAGAATAATTCTAGTGCAATATTTATTAATTATTCATAAATTGATGGGGAGAGGGGTTAAATTGAGATGAATCGTGGGTCGATCCATCATCATAATTGATCATTCCATCATCGATCCATCATCATTCCATCATCATAATTGATGGAATAAAAATTTGCCAGAACACGTACCAGGTACAGTACCTGTATGGTGTTAGTACCTACTTAATCCTATATTAAATAATATTTAATATTTGTATATTATACAAATCTTGTAAATTACAATTTACAATAATTGTAATGGATATTACAATAATTGTAATGGATATTAGTTTGATTAAAACATAATATTATTATGTTATAATTGAGTAGGTAAGGAGTGTCGATAAATGAAACTACTTTCAGCTAACGGGCTCACATTGAATTAGGACCCGAAAAAATTTAAATGGACTTCAACGGGCTTTTACCTGCCAAATAGCTGATGATGACGAGAGACGTCAAGGGGAGCATGTCGTCTCGGCACAGAGTTCTGCTTCACTCCCCCCA